>CM024522.1:12570179-13308051 GCA_014182375.1 Eucalyptus virginea
TGAAGAGAATAAATCAGATACCTCTGAAGTTGCTGAGGATCATCAAGTTGAAACAGTTCGGCTCAGTGAAAATAATACCAATTGAGAATACAGTTTCTTCCACGATGCAGAAGTCAAAAGGAGGGTTCAGCTGATGGTAATCAGGAGGATTCAAAGGACAATACCCACCATGGCTCCAGTGAAGCAAGAGAATCTGATGAAGTGAAGACAGAAACAACAGAATTGGCACAGCAGGACAATACAGAATTCAAAAGAAACAACCGGACAAGACAGTGCTGCCCAACAAAATGAAGAAACAAATCATAAAGAATCTAATCAAGAGTCTACCCAGCAAGATGTACAGTCTGAGAAAACTGATTCAGGGGCCAGCAATGAGCATTCCAGTTCTGGAGCAACGCCTTCCACTACAAGTGATGATGGAGTGGGTGGTGCGGCGGGACAAGATACCTGCCCAACAAAATGAAGATACTATTCATAAAGAATTTAATGAAGATTCTACCCAACAAGATGTACAGTCTGAGAAAGCCGATTCCAGGGGCTATTGATTGAGCATTCCACTTCTGAAGCGACCCCTTCCACTACAAGCGGTAATGAAGGTGGAGATAATGGTGGATTTGCTGATTCTTCTGGAAATTCTGAACAAACTGTTGAAAACAATGGATCAGAGGAGAAAAAGGACAGTGCTCAGGTGAAAAAGCCAAGATAGTGTTGAAACGGAAAAGTACAGGAGAATGTTATGACATTGAAAACAAGACGAGAATTCAGATGGCAGTGCCAAGGAAGGTGGTGATTCTTCAGATTCCTCAACTCAGCAAGGGAACAATGGATCCTCGGACAACAATAATGCTGAAACAGGCCAGAGTGAGAATGCCACCAATGATCAGAGCAATGCTGATGAAATGCGAAACCAAAAGGACAATACAGGTGCTGGCCAAACGGAAGAAGTAAGCTCTAGCGATTCTGCGAACCATCAAGAGAAATAATGATGCATCCTCGAACATGAATGATAACAACAACGCTGGCTCTAACGGCAATGGTGATGCTGGTCAGCAAAATTCCTCAACCTCTGAAGAACAGAAAGAAACAGAGACAAACACTAATAGTGGTGCTGATGCGGCCCAGACCAATTTGGTCGATCCATCAATCTCTCAGGAAATGAAAGAGACCCGGACAGATTTGGAGACCCTACCTGACACGGGAATGAAGGTACTAACAGTAAGGATGCAGCAGCAGGAGTGAGGAGTCAAGTTTCCTGTGAAGTTGGGTTCTGTCTTTTTGATTCTATTCTAGGCGATCGCTTTTGTATTACTATTTTTTAAGGTTGGTCGAGCAACTGTAAGGTTCTTTGTACGTTTTTGTTTTTGTGCCTTGTGGATGCAATGTGATATGATTACCATGTCTCTTTGTAACTCTAGTTTGAGGAAGTTAGGAAAAGTTCGCAATAATCTGCGATGTCAATGCTATAATCTTTGTTTGTCATTGGTACTTTTCTGAGGTTTCTCATAAGTTTATTGCACCTTATTTTGAGTCCTGAAACTTGTATAAATCAAAACATATTTAGTGCAAGGCACCTCCGTTGCCAACTTGCCGGGAAAAGGTGTTGGTTGACTGCTTAATTGGTTTGCTGAGGCTCTTTTGACTGTGTTTATAATCAGCTTGACTTCTTTGCATTTTGTCATCTCATAAGTTACGGCGATCTTGTGTTTTTAGTTTTCTCTTTTCTGGCCAGAAGTGTTTAATAGTGGCTTGCTCTCGAGAAAAAGGAGAAAAGTTGCATTTATCACTTTGACATCAGTAAGTTTGCACTGTTAGTGTGAGCTTATCTGGGTTTGTCCATGGATTTTGGCTTTTGACTGTGTAGTTATGGCTTCACAAGTTGGTGAGGTGCTGAAAGAGCTCTGGGCACCAAACTATATGCGTACAAACATTTACCATTTATGTTGAAGTAGATGTGGCTCTAGTTGAAGATAAGGTAAGGGAGGCTTGGTGTAGACGATTTAGTCATGTTGAGTGAGGGCCTTTGCATGCTCAACTGGAGATGTGATCAGGATAGGAAGACATGCAGTCATGTTAAGTGAGGGCCTTTGCATGCTCGATTGGAGATGTGATCAGGATAGGAAGACATGCGCCGGAAGGCATTGGGGAATACCTGGAAAGACATGGAGATAGAGTACCCAGACTTACGGAGAGCTTGATACAGAGTTGACCACAAGGGTGCAAAAGGATTAGTTCAAGTTGCTCAACTGACTTAGTAGAATACGGCTATGTTGCTTTTGTTGCATGTGATTATATGTACAACAGGGGCTAATTCTTGACAAACAGGAGCTAATTCTAGGATTATACGGGAATGTCACAATACATGTAGAGGAAAGTTAGAAGAAATCGTTGGTTGTTGTTTCTTTCTCTCAATTCGATTTTCCGACTTTTGGTGGTAGTTGGAATTCAGTTGGAATACTTGGGCAGTGCTCCTGGAATTTCAGCCTGTGTATGTAAATCAACATCACAATGTTTTATCTGGACTTGTTTTTATCATTAATTTGGTTCCTACCATAATTCCAGAGCACGAGCCAAAATTATTATTTTTAAACAAAAAGCCTCGGAGCCATCCCCTCTTGGTCCTACCATAGGAGTATATAAATTATGAAATATTCAGGTTTAGCTGCAATCGGAAATCTGATTTTTGCGAAAACGAGCAAAGAACTGGAATCCTCTGCTAGTGAGATGATATACATGCTTGCCGAAATTCTAGCGTACATGACACAATACAATGCAGACGCTAAGTAAAAACAAGGTAACTATACAATCTAGTTGGTTATGTCTCCGGTAAAGTTTTACTTACTAGACATTATTATTCACCCAAATCGATCATGACATGATAAGTATTATGAATTTTCTTATTTTCTTTCAAATTCAACAAAGCCGACATTGAGCAAGTGATTTTGATGGATAGAAATGTCACTCTAAGTGGACCTAGAAGCTTCTCTATTCTTTTTTCATGAATGAAACCGCTCGCAGTATCTCATCACTCTTTCAAGTTCCAAAGGAACTACACGTATGCACAACGTGATTGGCTTATTCAAAGATCCAATGCTGTTTTGTCCAATAACTTGGTAAATGTTCATTTTGCATGTAGCGTTTCTCATAATTAATGTGTCCTGAGAAGTTAATTAGCCCGTCATCAGGATTTATGCTGCAAAGAATAATATTAAGGTCCTGTAGTGGAACAGTGGTCTCCAGCCGGACCCCCATATGCCCGATGGTGCTTCAAGCCAACCACGGTTGTCGGCTAACGCCAACACAGCCACTCCCGTCGCGTCACTCCTCCACCATCAAAAGAAGTGTGATGGTGACAAGCCTAGATTGAGGCTCAAAGTAAGCCCAAGCCTCCATCTCGGCTTGGCCTTGGATCTGGGTAGACCTGAGGTAGACAAATAGGATGCCTAGATCAAAGGTTGAGCTGGGCCGGCGAAGGCCGTAGCTGGTCACCGCAACATCAGCAGCCGTCCTTGTCCCCCAGCCTCGACTATTGTAGGTGGGAAAGGGGAACAGGGGAGAGTTAAGAGACAAGTATGGGGAGATCCCAGGCGACTCGGTGGTCACCATTGTGCTCCTAAGAAATGCTGACGAATTGTCTACGAGGTAGGGGGCAAGGGAAGGCAGATCGGTGGTAGCTCGAGTCTCTGAATCTCAACCCGTCAACCATATCTAGTTGAGGGAAAACAATTTATTGATAACAATCCAGGAATTCAAGTGAAAACAATCCACCACATCCATCAAACTTTATTGAACTATCAGGGGAAATGTGATGAACAGAGAAACAAGATCCTGAAAGGAAAAGGAAATTCCCAATTACATGATCTGCACACCGCATATAGACTCACGGCAATGGTTCTTGCATTGAAACTCAAGATGTCTGGGCAAAGGAATTAGCTAAGCAAGGGTGACTTCTGAACTTAGTGGTGCTTAACTTCAAAAAGTCCATCAGGACCTGCAAACACAATAAAAATACCGTAAGACAAAACTACACACTAGGATTCCTGAATCAAGACACGGAAAAGGGGTGACCATCTCTGCAGCCATGCCACATTATTCACTTGACAAGAACAGAGACTACGCTACAAAAGAAAAAAGATGGCTAAATCCTCCGTACAAATGAAAAAAATTCAGGTTTAAGGTAGTTAGAGACCCTTCACATCAACAGGACAAATTGAAAACTTCAACGAAGCAATAAAGAAACAGAAAAATGAATTCTTTTTGTACATGCATTATTTATCCAGCTTCTAACAATCTTTTGAAACAATGTCCCTACACATCCACATCAACGTACCCATCAAGGTCCTGTTAAGTGAAAATCAGGATTCCAAGACAACTATTATTCCGTCTGTCACTGTCACAAGGATCAAAGAAAGAAAGATATGGAAATCTTTGGAGAATAGTCAACTGCTTCTATCTCAAAGCATTACACAGAGTAATATATCCAAAGCTCGGATTCCAAGTTTCCCAATGTTGTTCTTACTGACCAAATCACCAGCTGAGAAAACTCCAATAATTTGATATACAACCAAAAAGTTGGGGGTGGGGGTGGGGGTGGGTTTGGAAGCGCTAAGTTCATTCCAATATTACTTTCAAAACTTAAGAAGTCAAACCAATCTGCCAAGAAATATAGATTCAATTTGCCATCACATAAGACGACCTGGTAAATGTTTTGATTTTCAGTTACTAAGAAGTTTTCCACATTCAAGTCAACAACGTTTAATTTGATAACCTAGATAGAACTATTCGGATGTTCAATCAGATTATAAGATCAAATCAAAGTCCATATCATAAGTTGTAGCAGCAAAGAAACAGAATATTATCACAGATGGATGTGTAACATTTTCTGTGTATGTGCATTCAATGCTCAACAATGCAAATTTGTGTGAGCATGTGCATGCAGGGTGCTTGCGTGTGTGCAGACGAGCACGCGCACGTGCGCATTTGTGTGAGGCATTTTTGAAAGAGTAAGGAAAGTTTGAGTTAAGGATGAGGATCACACTTAAAAGTACGGAAGATTGCACAGCTGGAAAGGGATAGATTTCAGTATATAGTCCGATCAATATTAGCAGAAGAGGTGCTCATTGAGTAACAAAGATAAAATATCTCTCAGTTTATGCAGAAAGGAGCATGAAGGGAGATCTGGAGCTTGGGATATGACTTCATCAATCAATGAAACAGATGCACCAAAGAAGAATTACCATAATGACAACCTAAGTATTTTTAAGACTGGATTGATTCTCATCCCTAGCGGGAAGAGTTTGTTTAGTATTATCTGACTATTCAATTCAATGACCACAAGAATAGTTGCTTCAACCAGACAGATTCATAGAGAATAGATGTTAAGTTCATTTTGGCTTCACGGACATGAAGACAGGCCCTGTTGTAGGAGAAGAAATGAAGGAAAAAAGAGTTTAACAGAAACTACTACCAGTGAAAGATCAACCTTCCAACTACTTATCCTACACTTAATCTCAACACAAATAACACTTTCGTTATTCTGCTGAGGATGTACAATCTACCTGATTTCAATTTACCATCTGACACAACTATGCAACTCTTTTTTGTTAGAGAAGTAGGGGGGCCAGAGAAGTAATGCGATAAAAAATGTATTGAATCCCTAAGATCCTATTAAACTCAGTAATAGGGATTCATAAGCAAACACCAATTACAAGCAGTAAATAATTCAGGAGGACGTCAAAATCTCAAGCAAGATATAAGCATTCTGTATACCTGCCCCTGATCCAGTTCCTTCTTTTTTGTCAGTCTTTAGAGAAAAAGAAAACACCTATCACTGTAGACCACTTTTGTTAAAATGTGCCCCAATGGCACTTGCAAAGATGCCGTTTACAGAAAGTTTCCATTTTCCAATGTACTATTTTTCTTGCATTTTGTTAATGACACCTTGGAAATTAAAATATTCCTATTAAGTATGCTTAACAAGTACCCAAGAGACACTCGTAAAGCCTAATGTAAAAAGCAAAAATCCAAGAGAAAGTGTGAGGATGGGGGAAAAACAAAGAGCTAAGCATGCTAAACAAGATAGTCTTAATAAGTAACCAAAACCTCGTGGCTAGTTTTGCTATCACAGTATCAGTTGAAAAGATCCAACTGGATAACAGGTAGTCAAACTTCTAAAGAATAACAATTCATGCACATTCAATTTCAAGATATCAGTCTGACAAACCGACAACTTAGTTCTTATGGTGCATCCAACTAAACAATTGGGAACTGCAATTGAGACTTCATAACTAAATGTTAGCTTTCTGGGAAGATAAGGCTACAAATTACTTGCTTCACAAAGTTGACACTTTCAATAACCACAAACTTTTCCAGTTGCAGACACTATGGCTATACTTATGAGACACGATATCATAACCACTCAAAATTTAGCCCAACAACATTTACTTCAATGAACTGGCATATTACATGATCCTTCAAGCCTAGACTGAGATTCCAAGGAGTATAGCAATGCTCTGAGCAAGGCAGAGTATCACCAGAATGAACAAAACCACCCATAATTGCACAGGGAGGCAACCTAAGAGATAACAATCAACCCAGTTTTTCTAAGCATCTAAGAAATGATATCTGGTCAGCAGAATACTCTTCACTGAAGACTTGTTCCCTTTCTCCACGACAAAACTGAAACAAGTAATGTGTCCCAGAGTAGCTACATCACCCATCGTCTATTTACATATCTTTGGTCCCATTTCTGTTTTCACTTTCGCAGTAAACATCAACCTAATTGCTAGTAACAGACATCTTAATTTGCCTCAACATTTCCTAGAATATCAGTTCACTTGTGCTAAAACGGTGACTTCACTTCTAGGTATCCCTCGTACATGATATCAAAACTTAGTTTCAACAATCAGATTTAAAAAAGCAAAAACCTATGGTTCGACATATACAATGGTGAAAGTTAAACAGCATGTGCCTAATCTTGGGATATTCTGTAGATGAGGAATAAAAAATGTAAGGTTTCCAATAAAAAGCAAATGTTAATAGTCCCCAATCAAACAAAAAACAGCTATTCTAATATACAATCTGACAAACAGTTAAAAGTATATAGGGCCATGGAGGTGCTAATAAGACAATACACATAAAGCAGAGCCATATTTGATATGATACATTCAGACATCAGGTCTGCACATATGAGTTACCACATCAGAAAGAATTAGATAAAGTTAGCAACACGAGGAATCATACATACCCCATGGAAACTCTTTATTGCGGATGTGCAAGTATGGGTACGGCTGCAAAACATGCCAAGGAAACAGACTCAGTAAGCCACCACAACTATATTCAATTAAGAAACAAAAAGAGAAGTGCTTTGCAAAATTGATCTTTGAGAAGAAAAAGCCCTGAATAAGCATAAGAAAGAACTAATAGCAGGAACTGAAAGTTGCCCAACTGCTTTTGTCAAATATATGAGACTCTAGAAACCCGAAAAAAGAGTAAAATAGACACTGCAGGAGTTGATTTCTAGGAAAGAACACTTACGGCAGGCTCTTCATGATGAGGATGCCCCTTGGACAGGTTATAAATTGCCAAAATCGTGCACGTCACAATACCCGCATATGTTATCTTCTCCCACTTCGCCGTCTCATCTGTTAAAACAAAAAATTAGTAAAACCGAATTCATCATCAAGCACCGTAGCCCAAAATCACAATGGCTTCAGACAACAGGCAGCCATCCATCTTTTTCTACAATCAAGTAGAAACCTTTCAACTTCAAATTTCTGTAAAGGAACCATTTTCACTACACCCCAGAATTTCTAGATTTGCAGACCACATTCTTCAATTTAACATTTTTTCATCAAAGAAAATGCCAAGCAAACGAGAACAATGGAAAAAAGCTCCGCTATCATATGTCAATCACAAGGTCCCTAATTCCGCCACTCAAATGAAGTCCATTCACCAAACAATCTTCATCACGGCTTCAGCAGCATAAAGGGATCATCTAGACATCTCTACCGCATGAATAACAGGTAATTCAACTACAGCGACCCGTAAACCTAAAATCAAATCGAGCCCACAACACGAATCAAGCTCTGGAACGGCCCCCCGAGCGAAAGGCGGATTAAGCAGCACCTAGAACTCGACAATCGAACCCAGAATCAACGAATCAGCACCAAAACAACACCAAATCCATCCGAACAACGATTCAACATAAGGGGCAGAGAGAGAGAGCGAGAGAGAGAGAGAAGCGTACGCGCGTCGTCATGAGCAGAGGAAGCGAAGTTGCGCTTGGGCACGGAGGAGGGACGGGCGCCACCGCGAAGGGAGCTGCGGAGGAGAGCAGATCGCACCATAGCCATCGCCATTTTCTTTCTCAAACCCTCTCGCTGGAAAACCACTTTGAGACGGCCCCCAGTTTGGCCGTCTCTTCTCTTATTTATACTCGTCTTTGCAATTGCAATAGAAGATGATGCATTGTTTTCTATGATGTTTTCTAAGCAATTGTTGACCGATCAAAATTAGCAAAAATTGTAGATTTAAATATTTTAGAAGTTATCTTTTTCTTGACATGAATCACTACACTCCAGGTATGTTTATTTAGCGAAAAATAAATAATAAAGAAAAATGATTTTCTTGAAAGCATTTTTTGAAAAATATGGTTACTTTTTGTTTTTTTGATGATACATGATCGGTCTTGTTGAAAAATGATTTCAATTTTATGACTTCATCTTAGACAAATTTTTTTGAATTTTTGGATATATTTACTTATTTATTTTTAAAAATCAATTATTTTATTTTTTTCTCTTTTTAAAAAGCAAACTTCTAATTATTTTTAAATTTTCTTTTTTTCTTTTCTTTCCTTTTCTTTTTCCCCCTCCTCTCGCCTCGATCGAGCGACGATGATCGCAAGCGAGCCGTGAGCTCGCTTGGATTTGGCAAACCTCACTCTCACCTAGATCAACCAAGCCACAAGTTCAGCCAGCTCGACCGGGTCGAGCTCACCTGAATTAGTCGAGCCATGAGCATGTCGGGCAACATCATGGCCAATCACTGACCATCATTGAGCCATGTGGTTGGTAAATGAAGAAGGATTTTATGCTTTAGTAGGAAAATATTTTTTGTTAACTACGATAACTTCGGAAAATGTTTTCTAATTCTTCTAAAGGGGAAATCATTTTCCTTAATTTATGCTTTGGTAGAAAACATTTTTTTGTTGACTTTTTTCCTAAACAAATCAAATGCCAGCAAATGAGGATAATCTTTTTCCCAAAAAATGATTTCAACAAAACAAACTGTAACATTCTCAATTCCAACCTCGTGAGAATCGGCCATAAGGTCCTAAAAGGATCAATCATGGGTTATTGGCCATGGATTGATCGGTTCGATCTGTGAGAAATCACGGATCGGTCATAACCAACTGACTGACTGATCGGTCACAAATTAGTCGAGATGTCGGTTGTGAATTTCTACCGACCATACCGATGGGATAGGATCATAAGATGACTCTTTGATCACAAGAATTGTCACGGGATGATTTTGGATCGGAGGATGGTTTTGGGTCGATCTGACAGATCGCAATTTTTGGTCACAGGTGATTTCGCCTGGTTATGCACCGATGCACGGATGATCCGAATTGACCAAATGCGATTTCCTTCCGACCAAAAATGCATCATTCAATATTTAATTCTTAGTGATCGGAATGGAATCTCGAATTGGTGATGTCCAATCATGATTTGGTAATGCACCAACCATGAACCCTATCGGTGGATCGGGTGTCGATCGAAATGAGCCTAGGGATAGACCCAGCTATTCCGTCACTTATTCTGAGGTCTATGGGTGCCTTGGCTTTGTGCTAGACCATGGGTAGCCTTAGGATAGGTCTCGAACCAATTAAAGGACAACCGACCCTATTGGCCAACTAACTATCCAAATGAACGGTTTTGGTGAGTATGGGGTGTGGTGGCCGAATCTCGGGTGCGGTGGCCGAATCTCGGTGTACGTGATTCAATATTTTGAGGTGTACCTAATGATCTCTTCCTCAGCCCCGCAATCAACTTGGATTATAGACTTTTCTAGATTGCCTTCTTGAAGAAGGAAAATTTGCCTTCTTAAAGAAAGAAAGGAAAGTAGAAATAAAACTCTAGAATTCCTTCATGAAGAAGGTGAGGTGTCCATTTGAAATGTCAAAAGTCATGATGGCGGTAAAATATCTTCAAATATTCTAGAAAAGGTGATGTATATGTGGACCTATTGGAATGCACTACTCGAGCCCTCATTATGATCGAATATTCTAGAACCCCCAAGTTGGCACTATCATCATTAGACTTCATTAAATGCCCATTAAATGCGAGGTATTGGTGGACCAACGAGAGAATGAAAAGTGAGCCATAATTAATGACGTCTTAGAGCTTAGACTACCAAGTAAGGCCTTTAGCTTGGCCAACTCATCCTCTAAGCATAATCATGAGGCAAGGTAGGCTTGCCACCCAAGGAAAGTAGGCGGGACACTTGGAAACGTTGGAGAGGACCACTTTGCTTGGTAATGATGGCTCAAAAGGTTATAACTAGGAGGAGCACTTCCCATTTTCCTCACTTGCCTTCCATTTTCTCCACCCTCCTTCTCCTAGAACGCCTCTCCTCCGTCCTCACACACTCTCTCTCTTTCGGCCTCAAGGCAAGCCCCCCATCTTGTGTAGTTCAAGCTCTAGTTTGGGGTTCATCTAGGTAAGTAAGATTCCTATGTCTCATCTAGGGTGGTTGTCTCCATTGCCGAGTCTAGTTAGGTGCTCACCCGTCAAGCTGTGGGTATGATATTTGATCTTTTGTATGAATTTGCTTATGTTTATGCTTGAACATGTTGAGTTGTTCACGTTCGGAATGGAGTTGAGGTTCATTTGGATTGAATTCATCGCAAGGCCAGGTCGCTCTAAGCCATAAGGCCTTGGTTTCCAACATAAATAGGATGCCGGGTCCAAGTCTCGCTTGGTGCGGGGATCACCCAAGGCCACAAGGTCTTAAATCGACATTGAGGTGTGTTGATTCTATGCCTTGTTCGGTACGAGGATCACCCAAACCTGTGAGGTCTTGGTAAGGCACTAAGGCATGCCGATTTCCATAGTTCAAATGGACGCGAGGACTTTGTGCTTATCGTTGAATGACATCGCAAGCCGAGGCCAATTCTCGGTACATGTGCATCCACATCGGGTCAAAGCCGAGGTTTGTCAAGCTTGGGATCATCACTTAAGCAAGGTGTACCCAAGCCTCGAGGTCTTGGATCGGTATTGAGGTGTACCGTTCCTGAGCCTTGTCCGGTGCAGGGATCGGTGCTAAGTGATTGATTCAAGTTACGGATCAAAGGTCTTTCTCGACATATTTTCTAGTCAAGTATAAGAAATTCATGACACACACAAATGAATGAGCACGCCTTCGGGTCATGCATGTGTTGGCTAAGAGAAGAGATAAGAATTGGCTTGTTTGATGAATTTATGCATGTATTTAAAGAGGAAAAAGCATCTGTCACCACATAGCGTTGGCGGCGATGCTTCGTTCATTGAACAAGAAGCCTCGATTGATCATAGATGCCCTGGTTGAGCCAGGATGCTTGGGTCTTAAACTCGAAAACCTCGGGAAGCTAGCCTTGAGAAGCCTCGATCGAGTCGAGATGCCCTGGTCGAGCTAGGAAGCACAGCAAGAAGTTAGAAGCCTCGGTCGAGCCGAGATGCCCTAGTCGAGCTAGAAAGCCTAGCAAGAAGCTAAAAGCCCTGGTCGAGTTGAGATGCCTTGATTGAGCTAGGAAGTCCAGCAAGAAGCTGGAAGCCTTAGTCGAGCCAGGAGGGCCTGGTCGAGCCAGGACAACGATAAATGAATTTGCATGAATGGCGGTTATGCATGAGCATGATATGTTGGTATGTTAATTGATAAGCCGATGGTAGTTTTTGGCATGGATGACATGTGTTTATATAAAGCATGACATATGACTTGCAATTGATCTGCCACCAATACTGTTTGCGAGTGATGTACTTGCTAGGCTTTGATGATGAGATGCTTTCCTAGTAGAGAATTATGAATTTTACTTACTGAGTTTCCCTAAAACTCATCCCTCATCTCTCAGTCTTGTAGGTATGGAAGTCTCTCATCAACTTTGGAAGCTACAGTCACGCTAGAGGAGATAGGATTTCCCCAGGCCTATTTGGAAAGCTTGTACTGTGATGTAAAAAGAAAAGAGAGCCGTAGAGGAAGGGCTTGTAAAAGTACTGTTATAATATAAGTCAGTGTGTTATGTGTGATGTATGTCTCAGTCTTCCATGATAACAAAATAAAAAGAATTGGGACGGCGACGCTACTGCTCGTGACCCTAGGGATAGAGTTAGGGTCATGACACAAACGAACTAGCAGGTTTCATTTATTTCATTTCATGAAAAGTGAATGATTTGAAAAGCATTTTTCCAAAAATAATTATTTATATTGCTAGAAATAATAAGTCAATTATTGACAATAATTTACATCTAAATATCTTCATGGACGATAAAGATATTTTTTACGCATTCATTTTTATAAGTAATATAAGTGATTATTTTTATGAAAATATTTTTTAAATCTTTCATATTTTGCGAAATAAGCAGAGCCTTAATTTTTCTAAATTATTAACTTTTTTAAAGAATGACAGCTCAAAATTTCCCTCATATTTAGGTCAGTTTGCAATAGCCTTTGAAATTTGCAAAATTAATCCCAACCCCCTCTCTCCCTCCCTCTCTTTATCTCTTCCACTTCCAAAAGGGAGGGATTTGACCTAAATCTTCCCTTCCTCGCCTAGTTATTTTTCCTTATATTTCCTTTGTTTCTTCTCTTTCTCTGCCCATCTAGTTTTAGATTTGTGAGCTTTGCTCGGCAATCTTATATCTATAGGCTTTTTCTCCGATCTAATTCTAGATTTTATAGTTTTAAATAATAAGTATTCCATTTCCAGTTTAAATGGTGTTCACAATAACTTTGACGTCAAATCTTTACTCATTCAACATGTTTTATTGCACAACAAAAAATTATAGACGTGAGTTGATGTGATTGATTTTTCTATTAAACTTTATTTAGTTGGACACTTTTTTGTAGGGATGATCGATTCCCGATCTAGCTAGTTTCATTTAGGAATGAGAACCAGACCGGGTGAATCGGTTCCCAATTTTTAGGACCAAAGACTAGACCGGGAACTAGTCATTTAGCCCAAAAAAATTAAAAATAAAAATACTAGAGTTGTTCTATTTTAGGGTTTATTGCTATTTTAAAGAAATAAAAAATATATATTTTTGGAAAAAAAAGTCAGTCCGATTTCTCCCAGGACTGGGAATCGGACCAAAAATCACCATTTCCATTTTTATGGAATTGGGAACTGGACCGACGCCCTCGAGAACCAAACCAAGCTGACCAATTTGGTCCAATCCTATTGGTTCCCGATTTGATCGGTCCAATATGCCCACCCCTACTTTTTTGAAGAAAAGTTCAAGGACCACTCATATTATTACCATCTACCATCACAATGACCACCACTATAGACCATCCTTTTCTCTCTCTATTTAGGGACATACAACGCATAGTGTTAGGAACACGAATATATGAAGAGAAAAAGTATAGAAGAAAACAAGTGGGAATTTTTACGTAGGAAACTCTTCCTAAAATCGGAAAAGGGAAAAATCACAATGCCGCATTAGGTAATCTTTCAACTATCAATATCGGCGTTTCAAGCTCTAGGGTTACAAGCTTTAGCGATTTAACTATAAAAGATACTGTCCATATATATAGTAGGTGTCTAAGGCATACATAATTAATATGAAAATTACATGTATGCCATTAGCAATAATAAAAGCCCTATTATTTGCGTTAACATTGAGTGCCTACCCAAAATAAATTGTTTCTGCGCTTGAACATTATTTTTCTCTATTAGTTCACAATTCCATCAAACTCCCACTTGGAGGTTGATCTGCAAAAAATAGAAATAATCTTTTCTAGTCTTTATTCTTTATAACTCAAATTGTCCTAGTGTGGCGGCCTCTCTCATCACTTACCATGAAGGCTAATTGAGATAATGCACAACCTCAGTTTCTTAGTGGTGATAGCCTTTGTTAACATATCTCTTGGATCTTCTGCCCCAAGAATCGTCTTCAATGACAAAGTCACATTATCTATTAATTGATGAATTTGATGATACTTTAATTCAATGTGTTTTTTTCTTGAATGAAATACCGAATTCTTTACAAGGCTGTTGACACCTAAATTTTGACAATCTGATCATTTATTTATTGCATAGAAAATTAGGGATCAATTTTATCCCTTGAAAAAAATATTAATTGCATAGTATATTAATTTAGGTACATTTGTTTTAATTTGCATTTTGTGCATTTATTTATTGGACTGGTGGCGAATGGGTCGAACTAGTGGTTTTAAGTTTTAAATTAACAAGCCGGACTAAGCTCATGAAGAGTATAAATTGGCCCGAGCCCGTTTTCTGAAATTGAGATTTGAAATGAGGATTTTTGGAATTTAAGAAAATCGGATTGCAATCTTATCTTTAAAAATCAATAGAAAATATTTAAGAGATAAGGAAAATAAAATGATTTTTATGATCAAGAGGTTATAGGAAAATCTCCATATATATTGAAAAGTTGATGAAATATTTCATGAAGATCACATCTTTATTTGCCTATAAAGGGAGTTGTGTACGATGAGAGAAAATGGGGCTTTTTTAGGGTTTTCTTTTCAAGAGGAAAAACAAAAAGTGAAGAGTGAAAAGAAAAAGTTAAAAAAAGAGAAGGAAAAAGTACAAGCGGCAGAGGTGTGAGGGAGACAGGTACTGTTCATCGTCTCCCTCACCGTTCGTCGCCCGCATCTGCAACCGTCCGCCGGTTCCTCCTCACCAGCGCTGTGCCGACGTCACCGAACCGAGTAGCACTGAAGATCCCGAGCCTCCTCCGTTGGCGCCGCTAGCTGTGACCCAGCGCTGCACCACCGGAGCTACAACCCGAAGTCCCGTCTCTGCCATTGCCCGATCTGCTACACCGGAGCTGCGACCCCAAGCCGAAGCCGCCTCTGCCGGCCCTGCCTCTGCCCAGATCTGTCATGCCGGAATGCAACCCTGAGTCACTGCGCATCTACGTGTCGCCGATGCTGCAATCCGAGCGATCCATCGCACCAGCAACGACGCCCCTGTTCCACCGTTGTCGCTGAGCCATTCCACCAGCCCAACGAAACCGCTGCTGTGCCGATCCGCGACGACCCCTGCGCTGCTCTTGGTTCGTTCATCGCCGGACCGCCCGCCTTCGAGCGACGCTCGTGCCCGTGCTCATTCAACCGGCGTCCCTGTCCCGCCTGACTCGCGACCAGCTGCGCCTGCTACCATCCTTCGCCGGAGCTCCGACCACCGGGACCCATCACCCCCCGGTGAACCACCATCACAGACACCACAGCCGCTGCCCTTGCACCGTCCTTAGCCGTGCCGCGCTTCCTTGGTAGAAATTTGTTTTATCTTATTTGATAGGTTTATTGATAGGTTTATTTTTAGGTAGATTTAATTTATTTAGGTAAATTTGCTTTATCTTATTTTAGTTTTGATATCTTATTTTTTTGTTTGAAATAGTTCCCAATGCATGGTTGAAATCCTAATCTAACGTCCACCCGCAATTGCATTTAATTTTTATTCTATTTATAAGACTTTAGATGGAATAATTATTCACGCGGGAGTAAAATTGATATTTTGATTTTTAAGACTTAAGATCAATTTCTTAATTTTATTAGAGAGATAATCGAGTTTAAATTTCAAATTGAGTGATGGATAACGTTTTGAATTACCATGGATGGTTTGAATGCTTATCTCTTAATTGTTCTATTTATCCCGAAAACACAAAAAATTGCATTTTGCATTCCATGTAGATTAGGATTAATTGCATGATAGGTTAGTTTTTTTTTTTTTTTTTAAATGCATGTTTAGAAGGCATTTAGAATAGATAACATTTCACTTTAGTTAGATTTTTATTGATTTTAATTATGAATTTTCATAAAAGAAAATATAAAAAAAATCATGCATATCATGTAGGATTAGATTCATGAATTGCCCGCCATCTAATGATTGTTGCTAGGTTCATTTAGTTAGAAATTGGTCGTCGTTAGAATTAGGTCATTTGATTAATTTAGATTGCATATTTAATTGTTGCATTTCTTTACTTTCGAATTTCATGGAAAATACAAAAAATTTAGAATAAATTCATTTCATGCTTTAGGATAGATTGCATGCTTATTCATGTTATATAGTTTAGGTCATGTTGCCACTTCATATCATTTCATGTTAAATTAGTAGCATGCATTGCATGATTTTCATTAACTAAAGTGAAAACCAAAATTGAGTGATTGCATGATAATTAAAAATAATATCTAGGATTGTCGATGTGAATTCTGAGCTAACATTGCAGATGTTTTCGTTGCTATAAGGTAAGTCATACAATTTATTCATTGCTTCATTTGGGTGTTTAATTGATGGTTTGCGCACCCGCATGATCACCTCACATATTAATATGTGAGGTAAATTAAAATCAATTCAAGCTGCTTGCAAAAAACATTTTTGAAATTAAAAAGAAATGGTACCGAAATGGTATTAGAGAAATCTAGTGTAACCAAGTCTCCCTACCCTTAGTCTCTAGTTCGTAGGAGTAAAATAATTTTCACATCATTTTACTTAGGTGTCTAATCGATTTATCGTAAATGGATTAGTAGCGACTCCTAGTTAATAATCTTTTGTATGCTAAATAATTGAACCTTAAGTTGCGAATTGGTATGGGCTTGGGAGAGCCCGAGCTAAATTTAAAGACTTAGTAGTCCATTAGCCTAAACCTAGGTGGTACACCCGAAATTTAGGTCGCGACAGCTTGGCCTAAACCTTCGAGAATTTTCTTTCTCTATCCCACACACTTTTACCCATTTTATAGCCCATTTGAGCCCATAAATTCGTTTCACATTAAACCCAATTGGTGATTATCCCCCACATTGGGGCAAGGCAAGAAAAACAAACCACTTAAGTAGCATGGTTACTTAGATAAAAAAAAAAAAAAAAAAAAAAAAGTAGCATGGTTACAATGCTGATAAAAGATGGATGCCGAGCAAATCCAAAGAAAACGAGTGCAAAAGGAGGGGCATAAAAAAGTAGTGTGCCTGGTAAAAGCAAAACCAATGCCCATAAAAAAAGTGAAGAAAAAATGAATAAGAACTAGGGGCATGAAAAAAGTGGTGTGCCTGGTAAAAGTAAGGCCAATACCCATAGATGAAAAAAGAGAGTCAAGATAGGTGACTGTCAATTGCAAGAATTGAATCCCAATGGAGCAATACTCAAGGAACTCAAATGCTGAGTTTTTACAATCAATGGGGCAATTCATGAAGACAATCCCCCATGGTGAAAAAAAAACTGGTAGTAATGCCAAGATGATCATCAACTCTCACCCTATACACATCTTTGAGCCTAACAATCTTTCATTTCTTAACCCATGAACCTAGCTTATGTTACGTCCCTTGCAAAGTCTCTTTAGATTATGGCACTTGAATTAACATAAAAATTCATATGTTTGAAAGCATTACTTGAAGAAGTGTGAGTAAGATAATTTTTGCTTCATTTCGTATGTTTCTTGACTTGTAAACCTCAAGACAATTGCGAAATGTCATTCTTCAATAATCTTGACTCAAAGAGTCCCATTTGTTAAGCCATTCACCAAGCCCACATTACGATTTCTTTTAAAGACCTCTCAGATTGGTAAGGTTGTATAATTTGCAAGATTGCTCAGACCCTTGTTTGGCATGATGACAGTGAGATAGAGTGACTGTTAAAAATCCTACATCAAAGGTCAGGATGAAATGGCCATTTTTAATCAGGATGAGTGAAAAGTCCTTTTAGATTGAAAGATCCCTCACTTGACACATCCATGACACTCATATATTCATATTGGAATAATCTTTTGAAATGTCTCCAATGGAAATTTGAGTGATGCAAATGTCATTATGCATGAACCCCAATTGAATTGATAAAAACTTAAGTAGATTTTGAAGTGTGCATTCCAGAATAGCCTTAATTGCTTATTTCTTTGGTAAATGCATTTTTTGCTCTAAAAATGTCTAACAGATAATGTTTTCTCAAAGACCCAAGAGCTCTTGACATTCAGGTTCCTTTTAGAATGCCTCATGATATTAGAAGAAGAGAAACCATCACGAACATTCAAGGTGCATCCTTGATGCTCCAAAATTTATTTCTACCAGGAAGTGAGAGGCCTCCACAGGATATCTAAGTTCCAGAAGACATATCCTCGAGAATTAGAGATATCACCAGGTAGGTATATCTCTACCCATATTCTAAATACTTGTCATTGTGTGGGTATTCTCGACACTTGACTCGATCAAGCCGTCCCTTTTTCATTGACTTGGTGTGCTTCTGTAGCCCAGTGTCCCATTTTATCGACCTAGCGTGCTTTCGTAACTCGGTGTCTTTTAAATTGACCTAGCGAGCTTTCATAGCCCAGTGTGCCATTTCATCTACCCGGCATGCTTTCGTAGCCTAGAGTCCCTTTTATCGACCTGGCGTGCTTTCGTAGTCCGGTGTCCATTTTCATTGACTCGACGTGCTTTTGTAGCCCGATGTCCCTTTTAATAGACTTGGCGTGCTTTCGTAACCCGGTGTCCTTTAAATTGACCTGGCGTGCTTTCGTAACCCAAAGTCCCTTTCATCGACCCAACGTGCTTCCGTAGCCCAGTGTTCTTTATATTGACCTAGCGTGCTTTCGTAGTCCAGAGTCCCTTTTATCGAACCGGCGTGCTTTCGTAGCCTGGTTTTCTTTTATTGGCCTGGCGTGCTTTCGTAGCTTAGAATCCTTTACACTGACACTCAATTGAGTTGTCCCCTAAAGATTTTTCTCCAGATCTAGTTTGATTAAGGCGACCGAAGAAAGATTCGGGTCCTAGTCAGATGATCTATGTTGCAACGTTAGGCGACCGAAGAAAGGTTCAGGTCCTAGCTAAGCAATTACCTCAGTTCAAGCGAGCGTAGAAAGGTACGGGTCCTGGAAAGCGAATCGCCATTTAGGCGACCGTAGAAAGATACGGGTCCTAGACAATATCTATTTCTCATTCAAGCGATCGTAGATAGGTACGGGTCCTGGAAAGTGAATCCTCGTTTAGGCAACCATAGAAAGGTACAGGTCCTAGACAATATTTATTTCTCATTCAAGCAATCGTAGATAGTATGGGTCTTGGAAAGTGAATCCCCGTTTAGGTGACCGTAGAAAGGTATGGGTCCTGAAAAATCAATTTTTTCGTCAAGGCGACCGAAGAAAGGTACGGGTCCTAGGAAAGTAGTTTCCTTACATAATCTTGCTGCCGTACTAGGCGACCATAGAAATGTACAGATCCTAGGAAAGTAGTCTCCTTATAAAGTCTCGTTACTATTTTAGACGACCGTAGAAAGGTACGAGTCCTAAACGTGTAACACCAACTATCTTGAATTACTCTACCCTCCTTGAAGGTAAGTTATTTCAAGTAGGTTCATTTATCATTTGCATTAGCATTTCGTGCATCGTATGAATTGCATTTCAAAAAAAAAAAAAAAAACCCAGTGAATGCACATGGTCAAAATTTAGGTTTCAATTTGTTTTTAAAGGCAACCTCTACAAGCTTACCTTCAAAGAGGGGTAGCTGTTGACACCCAAATTTTGACAATCTGGTCATTTATTTATTGCATAGAAAATTAGGGATCAATTTTATCCCTTGAAAAAAATATTAATTGCATAGCATATTAATTTAGGTACATTTGTTTTAATTTGCATTTTGTGCATTTATTTATTGGATCGGTGTCAGATGGGTCAAATTAGTGGTTTTAAGTTTTAAATTAATAAGCCAGACTAAGCCCATGAAGAGTACAAATTGGCCCGAGCCCGTTTTCTGAAATTGAGATTTGAAATGAGGATTTTTGGAATTTAAGAAAATCGGGTTGATCTTATCTTTAAAAATCAATAGAAAATATTTAGGAGATAAGGAAAATAAGAGGATTTTTATGATCAGGAGGTTATAGGAAAATCTTCGAGTATATTGAAAAGTGGATGAAATATTTCACGAAGATCACATCTTTATTTGCCTATAAAGGGAGCCGTGTACGATGAGAGAAAGGGGGGGCTTTTCTAGGGTTTTCTTTTGATCGACCAAAGAGGAAAAACAAAAAGTGAAGAGTGAAAAGAAAAAGTAAAAAAAAGAAGGAAAAAGTACAAGCGGCAGAGGTGTGAGGGAGATAGGTACTGTTCATCGTCTTCCTCACCGCTCACCGCCCGCATTTGCAGCCGTCTGCCAGTTTCTCCTCACCAACGCTGTGCTGACGTCACCGAACCATGTAGCACCGAAGATTCCGTGCATCATATGAATTGCATTTCAAAAAAAAAAAAAAAAACCAGTGAATGCACATGGTCAAAATTTAGGTTTCAATTTATTTTTAATGGCAACCTCTACGAGCTTACCTTCAAAGAGGGGTAGCTGTTGACACTTAAATTTTGACAATCTGGTCATTTGCATTAGCATTTCCGTGCATCATATGAATTGCATTTCAAAAAAAAAAACCCAATGAATGCACATGGTCAAAATTTAGGTTTCAATTTGTTTTTAAAGGCAACCTCCACGAGCTTACCTTCAAAGAGGGATAGCTGTTGACACCTAAATTTTGACAATCTGGTCATTTATTTATTGCATAGAAAATTAGGGATCAATTTTATCCCTTGAAAAAAATATTAATTGCATAGCATATTAATTTAGGTACATTTGTTTTAATTTGCATTTTGTGCATTTATTTATTGGATCGGTGTCAGATGGGTCAAATTAGTGGTTTTATGTTTTAAATTAATAAGCCAGACTAAGCCCATGAAGAGTACAAATTGGCCCGAGCCCGTTTTCTGAAATTGAGATTTGAAATGAGGATTTTTGAAATTTAAGAAAATCGGGTTGATCTTATCTTTAAAAATCAATAGAAAATATTTAGGAGATAAGGAAAATAAGAGGATTTTTATGATCAGGAGGTTATAGGAAAATCTTCGTGTATATTGAAAAGTGGATGAAATATTTCACGAAGATCACATCTTTATTTGCCTATAAAGGGAGCCGTGTACGATGAAAGGGGGGCTTTTCTAGGGTTTTCTTTTGATCGACCAAAGAGGAAAAACAAAAAGTGAAGAGTGAAAAGAAAAAGTAAAAAAAGAGAAGGAAAAAGTACAAGTGGCAGAGGTGTGAGGGAGATAGGTACTTTTCATCGTCTTCCTCACCGCTCACCGCCGCATCCGCAACCGTCTCGCGTTTCTCCTCACCAACGCCGTGCCGACGTCACCGAACCATGTAGCACCGAAGATCCCGAGCCTCCTCCGTTGGCGCCAGTAGCTATGACCCAGCGCCGCACCACTAGAGCTACAACCCGAAGTCCTGCCTTTGCCACTACCTAATCTGCTACACTAGAGCTGTGACCCCAAGTTGAAGCCCACCGCTGCTCCGTGCCCCTAAAGTCACAACGCTGCCTTTGCCCAGATCTGCCGTGTCGGAACGCGACCCTGAGTCACCGCGCGTCTACGTGTCGCCAATGCTACAATCCGAGCGATGCACCGCACTAGCAACAACGCCCCTGTTCCACCGTTGTCGTTGAGCCGTTCCACTAGCCCGATGAAACCGTTGTTGTGCTGATCCGCGACGACCCTTGCGCTGCTCTTAGTTCGTTTGTCGCTGGACCACCCGCCTCTGAGCGACGCTCATGCCTGTGCTCATTCAACTAGCATCCCTGTCCCGCCTGACTCACGACCAGCTATGCTTGCTACCATCCTTCACTGAAGCTCCGACCACCGGGACCCATCACCCACCCGGTGAACCACCATCACAGACACCACAGCCGCTGCCCTTGCACCGTCCTTAGCCATGCCGCGCTTCCATTGCAGTTCAATCTACCATCGGATTTTTAGGAAAAAATCCAAATTTAGGTAGAAATTTGTTTTATCTTATTTGATAGGTTTATTTTTAGGTAGATTTAATTTATTTAGGTAAATTTGCTTTATCTTATTTTAGTTTTGATATCTTATTTCTTTGTTTGAAATAGTTCCCAATGCATGGTTGAAATCCCTGATGTAACGTCCAATTCGCAACCGCGTGAATTTTTATTCTTTCTATAAGACTTTAGATGAAATAATTATTCACGCGGGAGTAAAATTGATATTTTTATATTTAAGACTTAAGATCAATTTCTTGATTTTATTAGAGAGATAATCGAGTTTAAATTTCAAATTGAGTGATGGATAACGTTTTGAATTATCATGAATGGTTTGAATGCTTATCTCTTAATTGTTCTATTTATCCTGAAAACACAAAAAATTGCATTTTGCATTCCATGTAGATTAGGATTAATTGCATGATAGGTTAGTTTTTTTAAAATGCATGTTTAGAAGGCATTTAGAATAGATAACATTTCACTTTAGTTAGATTTTTATTGATTTTAATTACAAATTTTCATAAAAGAAAATATAAAAAAATCATGCATATCATATAGGATTAGATTCATGAAATGCCCGTCATCTAGTGATTGTTGCTAGGTTCATTTAGTTAGAAATTGCTCATCATTAGAATTAGGTCATTTGATTAATTTAGATTGCATATTTAATCGTTGCATTTCTTTAATTTCAAATTTCATGGAAAATACAAAAAATTTAGAATAAATTCATTTCATGCTTTAGGATAGATTGCATGCTTATTCATGTTATATAGTTTAGGTCATGTTGCCACGTCATATCATTTCATGTTAAATTAGTAGCATGCATTGCATGATTTTCATGAAATAAAGTGAAAACCAAAATTGAGTGATTGCATATTAATTAGAAATCATATCTAGGATTGTCGATGTGAATTCTGAGCTAACATTGTAGATGCTTTCGTTGCTATGAGGTAAGTCATGCAATTTATTCATTACTTCATTTGGGTGTTTAATTGATGGTTTGCGTACCCGCATGATCACCTCACATGTTAGGGAGGTAAATTAAAATCAATTCAAGCTGCTTGTAAAAAACATTTTTGAAATTAAAAAGAAATGGTACTGAAAGGGCATTAGAGAAATCTAGTGTAACCAAGTCCACCTACTTTTAGTTTTTGGTTTGTAAGAGTAAAATAATTTTCCCATTATTTTACTTAGGTATCTAATTGACCTACCGTAAACTGATTAGTGGCGACTCCTAGTTAATAATCTTTTGCATGCTAAATAATTGAAGCTTAAGTCACGAATTGGTATGGACTTGGGAGAGCCCGAGCTAAGTTTAAAGACTTAGTAGTCCGTTAGCCTAAACCTATGTGGTGCACCTGAAATTTAGGTCGCGACAAAGGCAAATATCACTCTGACTGTCATTGAAAAGAACATTGTTATCCCGCTCATTGCCTATTTCATTCAAAAGAAATTTCAGCCAAATCATCTTCTTACCCACTTCAAATATAGTAACATACTTTACCTCAGTGGTTGAGAGAGATATACATGTCTAAAGTCTAGACATCCAACTAATTGCAATGTCACCTAAGATAAAAACATAACACAAAGTGCTCTTCCTATTATCCAAGTCACCATCAAGATCTGCATCTATAGATCCTTGTAAAGTTACATTGTTTTTTATAAAATATAATGACATACCTAAAGTGCTTCCCAAGTATCTTAATAACCACATTACAGCTTCCCCATAATTTATTTTTGGATTTGCCATGTATATGCTCACAACTCCCATTGCTTGAGCTATGTCTAATTGAGTACATATCTTAGTGTATATTAAACTGCCAACAACTAATGCATAAGGCACCTTAGGCATGTACTCCCACTCTTCATCTATCTTCGGTAACTGCTTCTTTGAGAGCTTGAAGTGATTTCCTAAAGAAGTACTTCTAGGTTTTGCATTTTGAACCTCGAATTTGTCTAGCACCTTGTAAATATACCTTTCTTGAGAAAATTCGAGAATTCCTTTCCCGCATGATTATCATCCAAAGAATTTGATTCATTGCGCCCAAGTTCTTCATCTCAAACTCTTTTGATAATTGTTGTTTTAATATGTTGATCTCCCTCATGTTAGATCAGGAGCATATCATCCACATACAACAGTAAAATAATATAGTAGTCATTAAATTTCTTGAAATAACAGCGGTAATCCATATTACTTCTAGTGAACCCATTACCACAAATAAAAGTGTCAAATTTCTTGTACTACTATTTAGGAGCCTGTTTCAAGTCATAGGGACTTTTTTTTCAATTTACAAACATAATTTACTTTTTCAGGAACCTAAAAACCTTTTAATTGTATCATGTAAATATCCTCATTCAAATTACCATGGAGGAATATAGTCTTAACATCTAATGTCTCTAGATGTAGATTCTTAGCGGCAACAATACTCAATACTAACCTGACAACCCACTCCTTTGGTGGTTGCGTGGTTTGCGCTCAATCCCTCTTCCAGAAGGGAGCGAGTTCGAATCCCCACAGTCGCTTGTGCGACTCACCTGCAGTCCGGGGGAGGTGGGTCCCCTCGAGTCGCCTCGGCTTTACGTCATCGGCTGCCGGCTGTATGGCGATTCCCAGGTCACCAAAAAAAAAAAAAAAATACTAACCTGATAGTAATCAATTCCTTCTTTTTACTGAAACCCTTTTATTACTAAGCTTGCTTTGTACCTTTGCTCCCATCAACTTATTCTTTGACTAGATACACCCACTTGTTCTACAATGTTTTCTTCCCATATGGTGATTGAGTTAACATAAAAGTTCTTTTTTTTTCTTTTTTTTTCTTTTTAGTGAGTCTAACTCATCTTACATTGCTAACTTCTACGTAATGATGAAGAATATCTTTAACCTGCAATACTTTTGAAAAATTTTCTAGTTTGCCAGCGTCCATCAAAAGCAAATAATGCAATGACGAAGAATATCTTTATACAGGTTTAGGTGTTCTACTCGATCTTCTCAAAGTGAGTTCAAGTGTGCGTAATTCTTGTTTTGGTTTTTGATCAGAGGCTACATGAATAGTTTTAGGAATTTCAACCTAAACACTCTTAGAAACCTCCTATAATTCAATCTCTCTATTCTCCCATTTGTTTCTTCACACTAAATTCTACTGTTGTTCTTATACAACATGTTTTCATTGAATGTAACATGAGTGGTTCTTATTTTTTTTTTTCTATTTTGTTCATCCCAAAATTGATAACCAAAATAATTAGAACCATATCCAACGAAAAAACATTTTTTAACTTTTGCATCAAGCTTATCTCTATTTTCGGAATCTATGTGGACATATGAAACACTACCAAAAACTTTCAGATGTGAGAGATTTATCTTTTTTTCACTCCATTCTTCTCCTAGTAACTTAAAATCAAGTGGAACCGAAGATCCTTTGTTAATTAGATATGCTGCGGTGTTAATTGCATCCACCCAAAACGTCTTGGGTAATCTTGCATGCAACCTCATACTTCTTACACGCTCATTCAAGGTTATGTTCATTCTTTCATCAACTCTGTTTTGTTGCAATCTGTTGGGAATAGTTATTGTCATTCTAATTTCGTTCTCTGCATACAAAATCACTTAAACTCCTTGCTATCATACTCACCACCATTATTAGACCTTAGACATTCAATTTTCAGGCCAGTCTCATTCTCCACTTCAGCTTTCCGTCTCTTAAAAGTAGCAAACACATTAAATTTTTTTTTCTTTCAGAAAATAAACTTATACCTTTCTAATGGAGTCATCAATAAATGTGACATAATAGCACAAGCCTTCGAGGGAATGCACAGAGGCTAGTTCCCACACATCTGTACACACCAGCTTTAATTTTCCTTTCTTTTGTTCTCTTTCCAATCTTTGAACAACTAACACACTTCTGCTTGTCCAGAACATAATCTTTACATAGACCAATATCTATGGGCTTCAAATTAGGTAGTTTTCCCTTAGATGCCAATAACTTCATCCCTTTTTTGCTTATGCACCCAAGCCCGTGGTGCCATAATTTGAAACTAGCTTCCGACTTAGCAACTGCAACGGTTTCTCTACTACTTTCAGTTAAGTAGAGCATTTCTGACTTTATTCTCCGTGCTACAACCAAAGCACCTTTAACTAATTTCCAAGAGCTATCCCCAAAAATAATTCCGTATCTTGTGTTGTCTAATTGATTTATAGAGATTAGATTACTCTTAAGTCCCAGAACATATCTAATATCGTATAACTTCCATTGATATCCATTAGTGGATTTTATATGAACATCGCCCTTTCCCATAGTATTCAGAGGTTCATCATTAGCAAGATAAACCTTTCCAAATTTTCTAGCAATAAAATTGTGCATTAATTCTTTATATGAAGAGTGAAACAACGCACCTGAGTCAAGAATCCGAGACTCAATTAGACTATTAATGCTCAAAATTAAAGCATTACCATCATGCGTCTCTTCAAGAGTTGCATTCACAGATTTCTCTCCCTCTTTTTTTCAATCTCAATATTAAAATTTATTCTTTAGGGCTCTACAATCTCATTTTAAATGGCCTTTCTTTTCGCAATTCTAGCAAATTATTTCTCCATGAGTTCTCAATTTACTTCTCCCTCTTGACTTTGATCTACCGTGGTATTGGTTCCACCCTCATTGATTGCTTCTTCCTCTGGCTTCAGTATTTAAGGTAGCATTTGAAAATTCACCTAATTTTCTTCCATGAATATCCTCATTAAGAATCAAATCTCAAATTACTTGAAGTTTCAACTTTTTTCTTACTAGACGAACTATTCACTACAGTTACAATTGCACTCCAACTTTCAGGTAGGGAAGATAATAAAATTAAAGCTTTTACCTCATCATCGAATTTGATATCCACCAAACTCAACTGAGTCATAATCACATTGAATTCATTGATGTGATCTATCATATAAGCACCATCATCTATCTTCAGATTGACAATGCGACGCATCAAATGTACTTATTATGGATGTAATTTGAGGTTTAGAAAAACTTGAATTATTGGTCGATTGTTAAGTTGTGTTACACAACTTAAATAGCTCATTGCAAACCCTCATGGACCAAAATACCCTTGAATTCAAGGGTTCCTTACTCTTACCTATACACATAGAATTAGCTCATCATTGTCTTATAGATTGCGAGTCAATCATCATAAATTTAACATTTCTTGTTGGTTAAATCAATCGAGAATAATCTCATCAATGTCAAAAGGTCATGTACTTAGCCTAAATGACCGGAAAAAGATTTTGCTGAGCAATGACATGGAGGAATGTGAGTTAATAAGTGAATAAAGATCTGGCCTCTCAACAAAAAAGAAGGGTCAAGGTGTTATTTTCTTGGAAAAAAAAAGGTGTTATTTTCCTTAATTTTTTATAGGAGGAAAACTTAATAGTTCATTAACACTTAAAAAGGAAATGTGATTTTGTAGACAGATGCGTAAGAAACACATTTCCTTTTATTTCTTGCCAATTTCAAGATGAGAAGTATATAATGGTTTAGAAGATTTTCTCATTCTTTTTTTAGAATATTTAAACAGTAAACTATGCTTTCATCTAACAATTTAAACTTTTAGAACAGTTGACAATGATCCCACCAAATCTCATATGATATCAGAACTAGAAGTCCTGAGTTCGAATCTTTCAATTCTCATTTGCTTCCCCAATTAAATTTCCAGGCTTGAGAAGAAGTGTTATAATATTTAAATAATAAATCATGCCTTAACTAACAGCATAAGTTTTTAGAGAAGTTGGCGGTGACAATGGTCCCACCAAATTTTCCACTTTTACTTTCCATCCTCTTTTATCGATTCAAACAAAGAAAAACAAATCATACTCAACTTTCCTCAGTGAAAATTAAGAAAATATAGCCAAAAAAGTTATCCCTATGTGTATATTCTTTGAATAAAGGGAAATTGTCCAATTAGTTCTAAATTTATTATACAATGCCAATTCAATCCTAAATTGTTTCAATCTTGCTAATTTAGTTATAAACTTTTGTGAAAATTTTCATTATAGTCCTTCTGCAAATTTTCACCAAAAATCGTAGACGTGGTGATGTGCCACATAAGATGATCAACAATGAATGGACCACCACATCAACCATTTTTGGTATTGGCCAAAAGGACTACATTGGAATTTTTTACGATGACTTAGGACTAAATTGGAAAATTTGAATAATTTAAAACTGAGTTGACATTAATATAATTGTCATGTCCCGATCCTCAAGTGCGTGCCCATCCCTCACTAGTCGATAAAAATTTGCGACTTCCTAGGACGAGTCGCCGACCCTTTCATTTTATTACACATGTGGAAGCGAAACAAATACCCCTAACAACAAACAGCATGGGATAGAAAAGCAAGGCAACATTTCACAACGGCACACTCTTATAAAACAATGGGGTTTAGGTACAAAATGAGTCTAGTCAAAAGCCTATAAAAGATCGGCTCTCAAAAGGAGCTGTCCTACAACATACTAGTCGAACCCATGCGCCGATCCTTTGGACTCTACCTCCATAGACTCTAGGGCTTTGGTCTTTCACGACCACCACCTTAAGGACCTGAAAATGGTTATTCAATAACCAATGAGACAACGTCTCACCAAGTCCACCCTCTAAACCTTGATTAGGAAGAAAATATGCCTTAGGGCTGCCTAAGCACAACCACGAGTCAGAGGGCTTACATTGGCCTCAGTTCCTTCAGTTCCTTCTTGTAAGTCAGTTCAAATAACATATACTAACAATCACATCATTCAATCAAACAGATCGAACCATCGATCAATCGACTCAGTCGATTACATGTCATCGAGACCATCACCCAGTCATTTCGATTATTTATTCTCAACTCTTAGCCACATTCTAATAGGCAATCCTAGATTAAGTGGTCATCACGGCCCTACTGGCAACTTTTCTAGGTTTAGTGGTAATCACAGCCCCACTCAGCAATTTTTCTAGACTTAGTGGTATCACGGGCCCACTCGACAATTTTTCTAGATTTAGTGGTATCACAGCCCCACTCGGTAATTCTTAGGTTTGGTGAGCTTTAGTGGTATTATGGCCCCACTTGGCAAATTCTTAGGTTTGGTGAGCTTTAGTGGTATCACGGCCCCACTCGGCAAATTTTAGATTTATTCCCACATTAATCAATTTTTTTGGATAAATTCTCATAATCACCAATACCCTTAATTCTCACAACTCGGTACTCAAATAAATAAATAGAGAGCACCACTGAAATCAGTACGAAGTACCGGGCACCGGCCATCCCGGTTGAATTTTTGAAAAATTAATTAATTAATAAATGCAATAAATCCAACTTAGGTTTGTTATAACCTAATTGAAAGCCGAAACGAGCCCGGAAAATTACCAAACTACTCTAGATAAATTCTAGAGTTTGTTACAAGCCAACCATATATCAGAGGTACAATTTCCAGCAATCAAAGCCTCAAGAACCATCACAAACTCATAACTCGGCCCTAATCGACGAATAGACCCACTCGCACGTCTCCATGTTTAAATCCAGAAACCTAATCGAACGAATTCGGAAAATTTCCAAATTTGAATATGTTGTAAAAGACACATAAAAAAACATTTTCCATGAAGATACCTTAATCCAAATCCTTCTACATTCGGTCCAGTAAATCGCTCAATCCAGTACAAAAACTAGGTCTGTTTCCAGAAAGTTTGGTTTCCAAAATCAGTTTGGTTCGAGGTCCTAGACATGTCCGTTTGATTTGAAATTTGAGTATGTTAAATTAAAGGATGTGAAAACAACTTTTGTGAGGAAACTATTTTGAAATTCGAACCCTAAGAGTTGATAAAAACCCGTAGAGTCCTAAAATGTCACCAATTCCAGCAAAAACCGAGGTTCTGTTTGTAAATGACGAAGCTGATATCTCATTCTTTTAAATCCCTAAAAATATTGAAAAAAATATATATTATAGCTGAGGATGTCTAAAACATTTTCAAGAAGACATCAACCTTAAAATCGTAACCAATTTTGATCTACGAAAAGAGCAAACGGCGAGGGTCTATAAATCTGAATTGCAGGAATTCTACGGGATTCGACTAATCCATCACCAATTGTACAAATCTCACTAATTAAGTTACACTAATCCACTCTAAAGCTAATCTAACCATTCTAGCTTATCACTAATCCATACTTAAGCTAATCTAAACAACTCTTAAGCATAATTAACCTATTAAGTAGGGTTTAGTGAGCAAACTCACTTGATTAACGAGCGGGTCGGATCAAACCAATGGGAATGTCGTGGGGAATGACTTTCCTCAAGGTGGGCCAAGCAACTGAGGCTTGGAACCACCTAAAAATGGCCCTCAAAGGTGTTGGAATACCCACAAAGTTTTTGCTTTGTTCTCGCTGAAACAGAAGGGAAACAAGCTCAGTTATTGCGGGAATTGATTGGAAAAGGGTGAAAAGGCCAAACTGGGCCTTGGCGGAGGCTTACGGAGGTTGAATGGGGCCGGAACAGCTTTGGATGAGCTCCAACAGATCAGAAACAGCTGTTGGATATGCGTGAGGAGGCGAGAAGGGCGGTTGGGCGTGCAGGTTGCTCATGTGGACGGCGGCTCATAGAAATGACGACGACATGCGGCAGCGATGGCTCCAGGCGGTCCGGTGGCTTCCTTGCTGTCTTCTCGGCTGCTATGGTTGCAAATGGAGAAGAGGGGGGAGCAAGAAGGTGGCCGGCTAGCTTGTGAGGGAAGAGAGGCAAGAAGGGGGGCCACCATGGCCAATTTTTCCACAAGGTTGTCTCCTTGAGCTTGCCCATCAAGCTAGGATCCCTTAGCTGCCATTCAACCACCAAAGCACATTCAATAACTCTTGAGTTGGTCCATTTTAGCTAGGCCATGGGGGAGCTACGAATTTGGAAGGGAATGGCTTCAATTGGACTTGGTTTCTTCTTCAATTCAATCCCATTTAGTCTCAACAAATCCCGTTGTCGAGTCCTTGATCCAATCGATATTTTTCCTTACCAATAGATCCATTTTGCATTCCAATTTCGCAATCAAAACGATCTTCGGCTTTTTTTGAACAAAAACAGTCCTATGCTGACTTTTTCCCAAAAAATTTTGGGTTGCAGAAAATCTTTTGAAACTGAGTCGACGTTTCTAAAATTTATTGTGACATGACAGAATCTTCAATTTCTGAAATCGAATTCAAATTCGCGATTAATTTCACTTCGACACGTTTTTAGTGTGACCTAGGCTATCGGGTAGTTTGCGGAACTTTTTAGAGCAAATGACCCGTGGTCGATTTTCTTCGAGCCACAATGAACCTATTCAACACATTGGCGACTTTCGATTGTCGTGAAAATCTCGAGGTTTCAAATATGGACACGGGTACCAAAACGATAGAAAAATCAAACTAGTGCTGATCAATGAGAATTTTGCAATTTAGTGGGATCACCCACGTCTAACCACTCATCTCAATCAAACCGACCTATCTCTAATCTCTAATCAATTTACGTTTGTGCCGTAATGATCTCGATAGATGAACACGGTTGAGTAGCCGATTCTTGGTCGAATCCTCAAGTCTGTTTGGCTTTAAAATCCTTAATGGCTTCCCCAGATAGTCTAGTTATCTCAAGAGTGATCAGCTCTGAGAACAGCTCTATAAGCGCGTTGAAGAAATGCCCAATTTATTGAATTGAACGTAGAGTCGAAAATCTAGGATGTCACAATAATAGGTTTGTGACTAATTGGGTAATTTTTCCTTTTGAACTGCTCTCGAATAGTTAAAGTGATTGTAAAGATAAAAATTATAATTGTAGATTAAGTATTTAAATTTGGTCATTTCGAGTAAAAGTTATGTTAAATAAGCTTAAAAATGTGTTGGGTCAGAGTTTCCAACAAATTAAATTTCATCACATATATATACTAGAACTCAAAAGTGCAACATGAATAATTTGTCTATACAATTCTTGACTCTAATCTTCACACTAGTAATTTGCGTAACAAATAAAAAGACGCACTTGACTGAGCCTATAAATCTGGACTTCCAACAAATTAAATACTTCTGTGCACTATGAAAAACACGCTGAGAAGGTGTATGACCATGAGACTTGTGGTTCGAAAGAGACATGACCTCTCAAAGAAGAAACAATTAAGATCTAAGTACAAGCATTTAATTGTTTTTTCGTAAGTTCAAAAACTAAACCCCAATGTAATAATCTTCTATGAAATGGAGAACTTAAGAAGTAAATTATTTATTTATAATTATTAAGGAACCTCCTTTATGTTCCTAAATCCCAGGTAAACAAAAGTCACTAATATAATGGATAATACGCACGTCATAGGCCCAGATCAATAAGCTCAATATAGCATCGTCGCTCTCGGTTATGAGAAGCATAACTTGTGTTTTTTGCCTAATCTAAATTTATATATTTTTGTTACATTAACGCTAGTTGTATTCTTTGAAAAATTGCTATCGTGATGCTATATTGAAAAATAGCACCTTAATAAAGAACATTTTTATTGCTTATTGTGAGGAGGGATTGACTATATCAACCATTTAAGATAGGACAACAATCTCTCCCCTAGTTCTGCTAATATTGACTACTCCTCACCAACATTTGCTTCACGAGGATCGAAGTGTTTGCCATCAAATTGGCTAATGACGGAGGCATCAATAGCTCTTGCGCAAGGAGTTGAAGTTGAAGCTTCTAATGCCAAGGGCTCCATCCTTTTCTTGTCCACCTTTTCCTTGAGATCTGCCAGCGCCTTCTTTAATACCATTAAGTGTTCGAAGCTAAGGTTTTCGATTTCCAGAGGCTTAATATGTTGGAGCTCTTTTGCCCGTTTCTTTTCGGCTTCCAGTCGCTCGAGCACATCTGCGTATTGTCTGTTCAGTTCAACTAAGGTTTGGTCTCCATTAGTTTGAGCCTGAGTGACAGTAGGACAAACCGTCTGTGGATGCTCAAACCTGTCAAGGACTGCATCCACAGAAGGGTGTCCAAAGGAGAAAGGCTTGCCGCTAGGAGAGAAGAGAATAATCGCCATCTCAGTTGCACAAAGAGTGCATAGTTCGCTTGCTTTCTTGAAGAGTCCTGGTCGCCGTTTCGAGAAGGCAACTCGTTGTGCATTGACACCCTCGATCATCCTTTTTGCTCCAGTTGTTTTGCCCTTCATGTCTCACCCTGCAAAATCAATGTAAATTCAAATGATATTGCTAGAACAATGAAAAAATGGTGGCCATTTATAAGATTTTACAGGCCAAAGCATTGCTTAAAAAATTGCACCACTCCCTCTTTGATTGGTAATCCTCTTTGATTGATAATTCTGATTTGGCTTTCCATGTATTAGCATGCGTTTTAAGAGGTTTAATGATAAATATGTCGTTTTCCGTCTTATTGACGATGGTGTAATCCTCTCAACATTACTAAGTTGGCATCCCTTTAATGGCAATTGCTAGCTAATACTACGATAACAATCCATAACAGACTTAATCAATGAATCCACCTAGCATAAAAGGAAATAAATCTCGCTCATGGGTAAAATTAGAATTTTCTATGCTTAACAACACGAATGGCTTTAGCTTTGGAAGAATCATATATTTTCGACTACTTGAGTACCATAACTATTTTTTCGATCATTTGAGTGTCATAACTTACATAAAAAGATTACTTGAGTGCAATAACTTTGAATCAATTACTTGAGCACTAAAACTTTTTAAAAGCATTTACCTAAGTACTGGAAGTCTAGCATGGCATAGCACTTGAGTGAGCGTTTTTAAAAGGTCATGATACTCAAGTGACTAATTGAAAAATACTATAACACTCAAGTGAGCGGAAAAAAATTACGACACCTAAGTGAGTACTGTACAAAAGTTATAGCATGGTGTCCTTTTCCCTGCTTTAAATGGTAATGTTGATTCAACTTTCCAAATATGGCATGCATCTTAAGAGGTTTAATGATAACCATGTCGTTTTCCATCAAATGGATGAAAGTCTAATCCTCCCAACATTCAAATTTTAACTCTAATTCAACTTTGAATGGTAACTCTGATTCAACTTTCTAGATATGACATGCGTTTTAAAAGGTTTAATGACAAGCATGTCGTTTTCCGTCAATTAGATGGAAGCGTAATCCTCTCAACATTCAAAAGTTGGCATCCCTATATTTCTGGCTAATAATATATGTATAAAAACCTATTGAGAACATGGGGACAATAACAGTAGGAGTGCCATAACTTTCATATAGCCCTCACTTAAATGCCACATCGGAGTAAAATTAATCATTTAAGTGCCATTTCCGGCAAATTATCCTTCATAGACTTTTTTTATTAATTTCCTATTATGAAATGGATTTATATTTTATTTTTGAATTTTTTTTTATCAATTGACAACATCTACACCAATGATGCCATGTAAGATAACCAACGTCCATGTTGGATTTTCCAGCGAGACAAATTGCTGATGGTACTTAAGTGATCGATTTTTCAAATTTATGGCCCTTAAGTAAGTGTCATACGAAAGTTATGGCACTTTTAGTATACTTATCCGAAAAATGCTTATACATGTTTGTTGAAGGAGTGATCATTTATATTTTTGGAAAAATTATCAATTTAGTTTTAAACCTATTTTATGGATGTCACTTCTAAATGCATCAAAATTTCCAAAGAAAGAGAAGAAAAAAAGTATAAAATGATCTTGAATCTGGCACTTGCAAAATATTGTGGTATGATGGGTTTCTAGAGTCGAGGGCTATATGGTGGTTAAGAAGAAAGGAAAGGCGGAGGAGGTAATTATAATTACTACCTGTGTATTAGTGCATAATAACTGTTCTAGTGATATTTATTTTTGATATTTTTTGAAAATTAAATTTAAAATATCTTGGATCTTATATGCAACGGGTATCATTCGTGAGAAGTATCTAGTTATTATTATGTTATATAGAATTAAATAATTCAAGGCAGCCTACGTGAGACTCTTATAGTAAAGTTTGGAGAGATAGCTGTGATTGATTGGCCCTCCTGTGATTGATTGGCCTTCCCCAACCTTCACTTATAAATAAAAAATGATTAGGATAAGAACAGCACAATGCCATAACTTTTGAACCACACTCATTTGACTGCTATAACTTCTTTTTCCACTCACTTAAGTGCCACATCAAAATAAAATCAATCAATTGAGTGCCATTTCTAGCAAATTGTCATATGTGGATTTTTTTTTTTAAATTTCCATCTCAACGTGAATTTTTTTTTATTTTCAAAAGAAAATTTATTAGTTGTCTACGTGTCCCCGGCAATGCCACATAGGACAACTAGCATCCACATTGAATTTCCCAAAGAGACAAATCGCCTATAGCATTTAAGTAATCTATTTTTAAAATTTATGGCATTCAAATGAGCGAGAGAAAAATTATGACATTCAAGTGAGTGCCGTACAAATATTATGATACTTGCGTTGTTCTTATCTCAAGAATATGTATTGAATTTGAGCTTGGAAAGAAAATCCAATTCAAGTAGGTTTCCGAGTTTGAGTAGGTCTCTTACAAAGGATTCCCTATTTTGAATACTAATATATATAGTAGTGTTAGGGTTTGTTCTATTTTTTTGAGGGAGTACTCGATTTTGAGATAATTGGTTCCGCTACGGATGTAATACAGGGCTGACAAAAACTTGAACTGTTGGTCGATAATTAAGCCGTGATACACAACATAAATAGCTCGGTGCAAACCCTCGTGGACCACAATTCCCCGAATTCAGGGGTTCCTTGCTCATACCAATACACAAATGAATTAGATCATTCTCTTGTAAATTGCAATTCAACCATCTTAAATTTATCATTACTTGTCGTTTAAATTCAATTAAGAATAATCTCATCGACGTCTCAAGAGAATTGGCGCCCGCAACATGCAAATTTTATCGCATTTTACAATGTTAGAATCTTTCATTGTAATTTCTAGTCTAGTAAAGGAGTTGTATAGGTATGTATCCAATACAAAGGAGATCAAATCCTTCATGTGCTCAAAACTTTCTTAAGCTTCATGTATTAAAAGCTTCTTCTAATCCTAGAGTGGTGATTATAATTGGTCACCTTACCGCACCCTTTTGCTCTGCCAAAACGAATTTCTCAGTCACAAGAAAATTTTGCTCAGGAAATATAAATAACCCACTTCATGTTTCTTGAAACTCCTATGTCCATTGAAGGCCCAGGAGACTCAAGCCTCAATTAATGGATGCGCTAAGAGAAATTTACAGTTTGATCGCTGCCTTCAGCACTCTAATTTCTAGCTTGATGAGTAAGGAAAGAGGGATTGGCCCAAAAACCTGAGCATTGAACTTAAACAGATTGGTATTTGCCGGAAACAAAGGAAGAATGGTCGTATTCGTCCCAAAGGAAGAGGTATATAATGATTTATTCTCATTCTCTCACGTCACATTCCATCATCTTCGATCAATTAAAATAAACAAAAAAGAAATCGTATTAGGCTTTCCAAAATGAAAATTAAAAAAAAAATATAACGAAAAATATTATCACCATGTGTATATTCTTTGAATAATGGGAAATTATTCAATTAGTCCTAAATCTATTACATGGATGTCAATTTAGTCCTATATTTTTAATTTTGCTAATTTATTGCTAAACTTTTGTGTAACATTCTAAATGTAGTCCTTCAGTCAATTTTCATTGAAAATCGCTTACGTAGTGACGTGCTACGTAAGACAATTGATTTTACATAAAAGTTTAGAACTAAATTAGCAAAATTTAGGACTAAATTAGCATTTAAACAATAAGTTTAAGACTAATAGAGTAATTTTCCCTTTTGAACTGCTCTCGAATAGTTAAAAGTGATTGGAAAGAAAAAAAATTATAATTGTAAACTATAGTATTTAAATTTGGTCATTCCGAGGAAGAGTTGTGTTAAGTTAGCTCAAAAACATGGTGGGTCGGAGTCCCCAGCAAATTAGATTTCATCACATATGTACAAGAACTCATAAGTGCAACATGAATAACTTGTCTATAAAATTCTTGACTCTAATCTTCACACTAGATATTTGCGAAACAAATGAAAAGATGCACTTGATTGAGCCTATAAATCATGAACACCTGTTAAATACTTCTATGCACTTTCAAAAACACATGCTGAGAAGGTGTATGACCATGAGACTTGTGGTTTGAACTTTGAAAGAGACATAACTTCTTAGGAGAGACAATTGGTGTGTAAGTATAAATATTTAGTTGTCTATTCATAAGGTCAAGAACTAAACCCCAATTTAACAATCTACTGTGAAACGGAGAAATTAAGAAGTAAATTATTTTTTTATGATTATTAATGAACCTACTTTAAGTACCTAAATCTTGAGTATACAATATTATTAATATAAGGGAAAATTTCAAAAATGACGTGAAGTGCTTTAGTTTTCTCAAATAATGGCTCAAAGTGGACATTATTTCAAATAAATGCATGAAATAACGAAATTATTTCAAATAAAGGCCTAAAATAGCTAAATCGTCTTAAATAAGGGCATTTGGCCGGTGGTGACTTTTTCAGCCATCAAAGAATGGGTATTTTGGTCAAAAAATTGTAAACATATTTTTAAAATTTTTTGACTTTTTCATCTTTTTTTTTTTTTATTTTCTTTTCTTTTTTCCTCTTCCCTTCTCCAACCATGGCCGTCAATGGTCAATGGAGGTTGCCCTCGTTGGCGTTGGCGAGGGCAGCCCTCACCAACATTGGGCGAGGGCTACCCTCGCCTAGAGTCGGGCAAGGGTTGCCCTCCCTAGATCCAGCAAGGGCAACCCTTGCCCAATCTGGTGAGGGCGAGCCTCCCCTATGTGGGCAAGGGCAGTGTTTGCTTGAGTTGAGCGATGGTGTCCCTCACTAGCTTCGGCGAGGGACACCCTCGCCTAATGTTGCCGAGAGCAACCCTCGCCGTCACTTGAGTCCACTTTCCCTCTACCATGGCCCATAGAGGGAGAAGGGAAAAAAAAACAAAAGAAAAAGAAAGGAAAAAAAGAAAAAAAATTAAGAGATAAAAAACGAAAATGCTCTTTAGTTAGAGAGGTTAGGCCATTTTTTGAAACTAATATGCTCACTTTAGGCTCTTATGTAGAAAAAGTTCCACTTCAAACTCTTATTAGAGACAATTTGGTCACTTCAGGCCTTTATTAAAATAATGTTCACTTTTAGTCTTTATTTGAGAAAATGTGAGCACTTCAGGTCTTATTTGGAATTTTCCGTTAATATAATAGACTGATTAAGACACATTTCAAAAGCCCAGATCAATAAGCCCAGTATAGCATTGTTGCACTTGGTTATGAGAAGCATAACTTGTGTCGTTGGCCTAATTTCGATTTATATATTTGTTACTTTAATGCTAGTTGTATTCTTTGAAAAATTGCTATTATGTCGCTATATTGAAAAATAGCAATTTAAAAAACATAACTTTTTTTTTATTGCTTATTGTATCCTCAAGACTTCTCTCTTGTTAAGAGAGAGATTGACTGAAAAATGTAAAATACAATTTAAGATAGGACAACAATCTCTTCCCTAGTTCTGCTAAAATTGACTACTCCTCACCAACATTTGCTTCACGAGGATCATATCAATTTGGATAATGACAGAGGCATCAATAGCTCCTGCGTGAGGAGTTGAAGTTGAAGCTACTAATCCCAAGAGCTCCATCCTTCTCTTGTCCAGCTGCTCCTAGAGATCTGCCAGCGCCTTCTTTAATACCATTATTAACTGTTCAAAGCTAAGGTTTTTGATTTGCAGAGGCTTAACATGCTGGAGTTCTTTTGCCCGTTTCTTTTCAGCTTCCAGTCGCTCGAGCACATCTGCATATTGTTTGTTCAGTTCAACTAAGGTGCCTCCATCAGTTTTAGCTTGTTGAGTGACAGTAGGACAAACCGCTTGTGGATGCTCAAATCTGTCTAGGACCGCACCCACAGAAGGGTGTCCAAAGGAGAAAGGCTTGCCTCTAGGAGAGAAAAGAATAATGGCCATCTCAGCAGCACAGAGAGTTCATAGTTCGCTTGCTTTCTTGAACAGCCCTGGTTGCCACTTGGAGGAGGCAACTCGTCGTGATTGGCATCCTCGATTATCATCTTTGCTCCAGTTGTTCTGCCCTTCATGTCTTAAGCTGCAAAATTAATGCAAATTCAAATGATATTGCGAGAATAATGAAAAGTGGTGGCCAATTATAAGATTTTCCAGGCCAAAGCAATGCTTAATATAGTGCACCACTCCCTCTTTTTCCATGTATTAGCATGCATATTAAGAGGTTCAATGATAAGTATGTTGTTTTCCGTCTAATTGACAAAGACACGGAAAAGGGGTGACCATCTCTGCAGCCATGCCACATTATTCACTTGACAAGAACAGAGACTACACTACAAAAGAAAAAAGATGGCTAAATCCTCCGTACAAATGAAAAAAATTCAGGTTAAGATAGTTAGAGACCCTTCACATCAACAGGACAAATCAAAAACTTCAACAAAGCAATAAAGAAACAGAAAAATGCATTCTCGTGTACATGCATTATTTATCCAGCGTCTAACAATCTTTTGAAACGTACCCATCAAGGTCCTGATAAGTGAAAATCAGGATTCCAAGACAACTATTATTCCGTCTGTCACTGTCACAAGAATCAAAGAAAGAAAGATATGGAAATCGTTGGAGAACTGTCAACTGCTTCTATCTCGCACCATTTCACAGAGTAATTTATCCAAAACTTGGATTCCAAGTTTCCCAATGTTGTTCTTACTAACCAAATCACCAGCTGAGAAAACTCCAATAATTTGATATACAACCAAAAGGTTGGGGGTGGGGATGGGTTTGGAAGCACTAAGTTCATTCCAATATTACATAAAAAGAAATGTATTCGTGCATTTTTTTTTTTGGTCAAAGATTTGACCAAAAGTCAACCGTTTAATTGACTTTTCCTAAAAGGTTGACTTTTTGATTGAATCTTTGAATTTTTAAGAAATTGATTTGAAAAAAAGTGAAATTAAAGCCAAGGGGAAATTTTTTTTTGGGGCAAAAAGTCAATATTTGATTTGGGGTTGACTTTTGGTTAAAGGATTGACCAAAAAGTTAACCCGAAAGTCAACCGTTTGACTTTTTGGGTTTTTTTTCTTGAAAATGAGCTAAATACTGCTTAAAAATGATAGTGCGAAAGAAAGAAATGAAAAATGATATTTTTTGATTGAGAGATAAGATTCTGTCATGATCAAAAACCTAAATCTCGATTTTTTTACCTTTAATGATATGTCAACTAAAAATTAGGTGTCAACATGTCTGTATTTGAATTTCTGATATTTTTATGACAACTGAGAGTCGCCAATGTGTCGAGTGGGTTCATTGTGGCTCGAAGAAAATTGACCACGGGTCCTTTACACTAAAAATTTCTAAAAACTATCCGGTAGCTTAAGTCACGCTAAAAACGCACCGAATGGAAATTAACTGCGAATTCAAATCTGATTTCAAAAATTGAAAATTCTATCATGTCACAATAAATTATAGGAAAGTCGACTCAGTCTCAGAAGATTTTTTTCAACCCGAGATTTTTTGGGAAAAAGTTGATAGATGACTGTTTTTGTTTATAAAAAGTCAAAGATCGTTTTTTATCACGAAATTGGGATGCAAGATGGATCTATTGGCGAGGAAATTTTTTGATTGGATCAAGGACTCGATAACGGAATTTATTGAGGCCAAATAGGATTGAGATGAATGAGATTAAGTATCCAAATTGAGGCCAAAGTTTCAAAATTCACAGCACCCCCATGGCCTAACCAAAATGGATTAATTCAAGAGTCATTTGGGAGTGCATGGGTGGCCTAAGGACAGCCAAGGATAAATGCTTGACTAGGAGTGGGTCAAGGGGACAAAGCATTAGAAAAACTTGGCATGTGGTCCCCCTCTCTTGCCCTCTCTTCCTCTCCAAGCAACCTGACACCTTCCTCCCTCCATCCTCTCCATTCGGCATCTAGCACAGGCCAAAGAAAGAGTAGCAACCACCAAACAACAGCCTCTCCACGCCGTCATCGCCGTATCCGCGCACCACCGCCTGCGCAAGCTACCTTGCGTGCCACCATGCCTTACTGCGCCTCACCGTCGCCCCAGCCTTCTGCCGTGTGTCCCAGCCACTGTCCAGCAGCTTGTGGAGCTCAGCCAAAGCCCGTGCCCCACCGTTCCGTCACTGGATACCCCTCCAAGCCATCCACCGGTGCACCATCGTCATTCTTTTGCCAAACCAGGTTCACTTCTTCTGTTTTGCAGCTCAAAACAGAGAAGATTTTAATGGGTTTCAAAGGTGCTTCTAGGCCCGTTTTGGAGGTGTTCTGGGCCTCGAAACCTAGGCCCGCTTTGGAGAAAAGTGACCCCCGCGACGTTCCCCTCGGTTTGAACTGACCCGCTCGTTAAACAAGTGAGTTTTGCTCACTAATCATCACTTAGTATGCTAATGATACTTAGGAGTAGATTAGATTTAGTTAGGTGCAATTAAGTGGATAGATTAGATTAGAGACTTAGGGGGTGCATGACAACTGCCTATTTCTGTTTCAGAAACAATTTTTCTATTCCAGACTTGTTTCCAGAATAGAAATCAATTTAATAAACTTATTCCATTTTTCTATTTCTGAAATAAATTTCTATTCAAGAAATATGTTTGGAATAGAAATCAGAAGTAGAAATTTTCTACTTCTCTATTTCTGGAACAGAAATGAGAAATAATAATTTTTCTCATCGTTTGTCAACCAGTCCTCCATCCGTTGCTGCCAACTACCGTCCGTTGGTCCCTGCCTTCCCCCACCGTTGTCGTTTTCCGCCCGCTGCCGCTGGTCACCGGTTGCTGGCCGCCGCCACAACCACTGCCATCTGTCACCAATATCCACCAGCCCGTCGCGTCCATCACCGCTATCCGCCGGTCCCCCGCCGTTCGAAAGGAAGAAATTTTGTGTCCTTATCAAACGAATTTTTATTTTTAAAGTAGAAATTTTTTGTGTTATCAAACGGTTATTTTTGCTTAGAAACTCTTCTAGAAATAGAAATAGAAAAATCTATTTCTGTTCCGAAACTATTTCGGAATGAATGATTGTCATGCACGCCTTTACCGATGCATATTAAGCAAATGGTTAGTGTAATTAGCAAATAGACATGCTCTATTATTTATTAAACGAACCTTGGAATTTTTCCAAGTCCGTCTCAGCTTCCAATTAGGCATTACGGTTCTAAATTGGATTTATTGCATTTATTTAATCATTTTTATATTTATTTATTTATTTATTTATTTTTCGGAAATTAGGCTAGGATAGCCGAAGACCAAAATTTTATGCTGATTATTGTAGTGCAGTCCATTTATTTATTTGAGCATTAAATCGTGTTGAATTAATTTATATATGATTTTAGGGTTTTATTCCTAAATTATTTTGTTTTAGCAATTGATTGGCAAATAACTGAGCGTCAGTCTATAGCGCCATCAATATTTTAATGGGATATATAAAGTGGTGAGAAATAAAATTGTATCACGTGGCTCGGAGATCAAGAGTGTTGTCCTAGAGAATGCACGTGACTTGTGGATTATATACATCACTTTTGAAAGGCACGTGACTTGGTGATTAGTACGTCGCCTTAGAGAATGCACGTGGTTCGGTAATTTGGTATATCGCCTTAGAGAATGCACATGGCTCAGTGATTAAGTACGTTGTCTTAGAGAATGCACGGGGCTTGGTGATTAGACATGTTGCCTTAGAGAATTCACGTAGCTCGGTGACTAAGTATGTTGCCTTATAGAATGCACGTGGTTCGGTAAGTAGATATATATCGTCTTGGAAAATGAATAGTATGGATTGAAATGACCGGGTAATGGTTCGATTGACATGTAATCGACTATATCGATTGATTGATAAATCAATTTGATTTGATTGGGTGCTATGTTTGTCAGTATTTATGAGATGAACTAACTTGCAGGAAAGGAACTGAGGCCAAGGTAAGTCATCTGACTCGTGTTGTACTTAGGCAGCCTTAAGGTGTATTGGCTTCATAATCGAGTCTTAGGGAGTAAAACTTGCTAAGACGTAGTCTCATCCCAGTTGTGGGACAACATTTTAGGCCCCTAGATGGCAGCACTTCCACTTCTTCGTCCTCCTATGCATTTTGGTATACCCGAAGAAGTCACCGAGATAGAAACTCACTTTTCGATACACCCCTACCCGACAGGACTAGAGTACGTTTTGGTTAAGTCAACCGTCTGGGTTGACGTGGGTAGAGATGACTTGAGGCCCCACGAGTATTGATTGTGGTATCGTGAATATCATGATGGGTGAAGGGAGGGTCCCATGCCAGAAGGTGATGTACCTCTGTTCATTTTAGAGGAAGCATTCGGGGAAGGGACAGCAAATCTCAAGGATGGAGCAGTGACCGATGCCAAGGACCCTAAGCTCGATAGTGACCCCAACTCTTGCAGGTAATCAGTAGTAGACTTCAACTGGAGCATGGAAGGAGGAGAGATGGAACAAGAAGAGGTGTACCTAGAAGAGAACCTAGAGGAGGAACCCAAGGAGGAGGAACCTGGCGAGAAAGAACCCGAAGAGGAGGACCCTGATGAGGAACTGGGGGAGGAGTCCGAGGATGATCCCCAAGATGATCAGATGATCCAGAGTATGACCCGAATGAGGATTGAAACCCTCTTGTTTTGCAAACTCTAAGTTGTGATCTGATGGTGTGATATATCTTACTTGTTAATAGTATTGTAACGGCAAAAGAACGCTTCAAGTGCCATAACTTTGCTTAAAGGGACACTTAAGTGCTATAACTTACGAAAGGTACACTTAAGTATCACATTCGAAGAAAAACGGATCACTTGAGTGCCACTCTGGCCAAAGTCTGGCCAAAACGCCAATGTGGTATTTTTCCGGTGAAGCGCGCCCAAAACGACGTTGTTTTGCACGCTAACGTGACCAAATAATGCAAAAACGACGTCCTTTTGGGCTAACGTGGTAAAAAATAATAAAAAATTAATTTAATTAAATTAAAAATTAAATTCATTTAAAATATTTAAAAATAATAATTTTAAAATTAAATTTAGTTAAAATATTCAAAAATTAATAATTTAAAATTTAAAAAAATTTAAAAAAAAAAAAGGAAAGGGGGAGGTGGTTGAGGGATCAACCCTTAGCCTCCGCCGCCGGGAAGGGCTATTGATGGTGGGGAGGGTCGGCCGGGTCGCCGGGCCCGGCCGGGGCGGCGACCCTAGCCGACCAGCGACGAGGGCTCCCGATCCCTCGCCCCGATCGGGCGAGGGTCGTCAACCCTCGCCCGATTCGGCGAGGGTCGGCGGCCCTTGGCCCGGCCGAGCGAGGACCGCGACCCTCCCCGGATCTGTGGCCGATGGCGAGGGCTCACGGCCCTCGCCTAGATCCGCGATGGTCGGCGGCCCTCGCCCGGCCGGGCCAAGGGTCGCCACTCGGCGAGGCAACCCTCGGCGGGCGGTGGCCCTTGGCCCGGCCGGGCGAGGGCCTCCGACCCTTGTCGGATCTAGGCGAGGGCTGCGACCTAGCCTCGATGCCGGGGCGAGGGCTCGCGAGCCCTTGCCGCCAATCGACCGGGTCGCCGGCCCCGGCCGGGCCCGACCCCGGCCGACCCTCCCCCCGCTGTCGCCGGCCCTTCTCAGCGGCGGCGGGCGGCGGCGGCGAGGGCTGATCCCTTAGCCACCTCCCCGCCTTTTTTTTTTTAATTATTAATTTTTTAATATTTCAACTAAATTTAATTTTAAAATTATTATTTTTAAAATTTTTAACTAAATTTAATTTTTAATTTAATTGATTTTTTAATTATTTTTTACCACGTTAGCCCAAAACGACGCCATTTTTGCATTATTTGGCCACGTCAACGTGCAAAAACAGCGTCGTTTTGGGCTCGGTTCGCCGAAAAAATGCCACGTCGACGTTTTGGCTGGACTTTGGCCGGATTGGCACTCAAGTGATCCATTTTACTCCGATTTCGGCACTTAAGTGTACCTTTCATAAGTTATGGCACTTAAGTGTCCCTTTGGGCAAAATTAAGGCACTTCAGGGGTCCGCACGTCGTATTGTAACATATACAATGAAATTTGCTTTGTATAAAAGTGTGGTTGTGATTTTCAATTGTGAAAACATATGGCCCTACTTTTCTGTCCCATTATTTTATTATTTGGGGATTGTTGACACCTAGATTTTGACGGCCCGTTTAGTCATTTGTCACATTAAAAATTAGGGTTTAATTTTATCCCTAAAATATATATATTAATTGCATAGCATATAGATTTAGGTGCATTTTATTTTAATTTTTTTTTTATCTATTGGATCGGTGCATATGGGTTCAAATTAGTTGAACTAAGCCCACAAAGCAAGCAAGTTGGCCCAAGCCCATGTTTTTTATTGATTGAAAATTATCTCGTGGAAAATTGAGATTTGATGTGATATTACGGTGGTTTTTGACATTAAAAAAAAATCATATTGCAATCTTCTATTCAGTCTTTTGGTGGTAAAATCGTTGGGAATATTAAGGAGAATAAGGAATAATCTAAAATATTTAGAGATTTCGAAAGATTTTAGAGTTGGATAATAGAGCTTTATCTTGAGTGAATTATCTGGAAAATCTTCACAAAAATTTTTAGATTATCTTCAATCGCTGAGTCAATATATGAAATCTTCGTTGGTAGAACAGATTGATTTGTTCTTGCTCTATAAAAGGGGGAGTTCTCTTCGTTGAAAAAAAAGAGAAATTCTCTTCCGGTGGAGAAAAGTGAAAGTCTCCCGCAGAGTACACAGGGGGCTTCTCTGGGGGTGGAAAAAGGGAACAGAAAAAGTCAAGTAAAAAGAGAGAGAGAAGTGACGGGAGGGAGAGTGAAAAACCAAAAAATTGTGCACTGTTCTTCTTCGTGGGTTTCTTCTCCGCGAACACCCACGCCGTTCCGCTGCAGCCCACGCCGCCGCGCCCCTACGCCACTTGATTGCCGGTTTCCATCTGCGAGCACCCGCACCAGCCCCGCCGTTGGTGTTCGTATCCGGGCCTCCGTCGTGCCTCCATAGCACAACCCAGTCGGCAACTGCACCAGCAACTTCGCCACGATGCCGATTTTCCCCTCGCCTCCCGCAAAGAACCCGCTGTCCGACGACCAAGATGCCAAACTGTCCCTACCATCGCCGCTCGGGCTCGATCCGCCACACCGGAATGCTAATCTCGCCCCCAACTTGTCTACAACTCGCGACCCAGCAGATCCCGAGCCGGTTTGCCACACCTCCGCTACTTGCTACATCCCCGATCGCCCGAGTACCAAAGAGCTCCTCCGTCACTCGAGTCGAGCTGCTCCACCCACGGCCCGACGCCGATCCTCTCGCCACAACCCGACCCCAATCCTCCGCCTTAGCCCGAGCCGAGCTGCTCCGCTCTCGCCCGAGCCCAAGCTCGAGCGAGGCTGCCCGCCTTCGCTCCTCACGATGCCACCGCTCACCACCGATCAGCCCATTGCTGGTCTTTGCCGAGCTCAACGCCGACGACCCAACCCCGGTGATCCACCGAAGCCGCTCAACCGTGGGTGAAGAAAGCGGGGAAAGAAAAACAAAAAAAAAGAAAAGAAAAGGAAATTAGGTAGTTTTATTTTCTTTTTCTATTAACTTTATTTTATTTATTTCTTTTAAGTTTAGTTGTTATTGTGTAAATTTGAAGTGATCTTTCATGAATTTTGTAGGCATTATCCGCCGGGTCTTCCCTGCAATTATTGTAATTACTAATTTGATTCGTAAGATGTCGGATCATTTTTTTAATTATATTAATTTTTGGGGTTTGTCGATAGTATTTTAACCGTTGAATCAATATAATTATTAATTTGATCCGTAAGAATTCAGATCAGATTTTTTGTTATTTTGAATTCTTTGTCATGATAATTAGGATTAGGATAATCGTTAATTTGACCTCGTGAGACAACATGCTATTTTTTTTCGATTATTTTGATCCTTTATTGATTGAATGTCTTGATTAGTTTAAATACAATGTTTATTTGATAATTGCCTGTTTTGGAGAACCATTAAAAAAATCCAAAAAAAAATATTTGAATTAGGATTCAGTTTGTTTTGGAATATTTCTTGTTATCTTGCATATCTAGAATAGGGATTTTATTCCGAATTTAGAAAAAAATATAAAATAAAAAAATGCATTCATTTAGGTTGTTAGTTTGTTATTCGGATTGCATGTTTAATTATGTATTAATTTTATTTCGAATTTTCATAAAGAAAATCACAAAAAAAATCATTGAGCATGTTAGGTTAGAATGTCATGTTTCATTTTAAATTTAGATCATCTTTTAGATAAATTGCATGTTAGATTAAGATAATATCTTAGCTTAAATTAGGATTTAATGTGACTTAATCCTTAGTTTAAATTAGATAGAATTTTAATCTAGCTAGGTCATTTTTGCATTTTTAAAAATAGCAATATCAAATGTATGTCATTTAATTTTTATTAGGTTCATTTAATTAGAACTTTCTTGTCATTAGACTAAGTCATTTAATAAATGTCGCGTGACATATAACTCGCATACTAAATTGTATGTTGCGTGTCATTTTAGTATGTCATTGTATCGCATTACCCGTCATTAGAATTAGGTCATTTGATTAATTTAGATTGCATATTTAATTGTTGCATTTCTTTTAATTTCAAATTTCATGGAAAATATAAAGAATTAGAATGAATTCATTTCATGCTTTAGGATAGATTCCATGCTTATTTATGATATACAATTTTGGTCATGTTATCATATCATTTCATGTTAGAATAGTGACATGCATTGCATAAGTCATGATTTTCATTAAATAAATGAAAAATAAAATTGCGTGTTAATTAGAAATCATATCTAGGATTGCTGATGTGAATTCTGATTTAACAATGCAGATGCTTTCGTTGCTTCGAGGTATGTTTTGCATTATTTAATTGCTTTCTTGAGTGTTAAATTGGTGGTATGCGTACTTGTATGATCACCTCACATGTTAGGAAGTTAAATTAAAATCAATTCAATTGCCAAACATTTTTTTGAAAATGAAATAGAAAGGTACCGAAAGGGCACTAGGATAGTCTGGTGTAACCAAGTCCCCGTACCCTTTAGTCTCTAGTTCGTAGGAGTAAAGTAAAACTCTCATTACTTTACTTGGGTTTCCAATCGACCCACCAAAAAATAGATTAGTGGTGAATCCTAAATAAAATCTATCTGGATGTTAAGAATCTGAATATAAGTCGCGAATTGGTATGGGCTTAGGAGAGCCCGAGTTAAGTCTAGGCTTAACAATCCATTAGCCAAACTTTAGGTGGTTCACACCCGAAAAATTAGGTTGCGACAGCTTGGCGACTCCGTTAGGGACTTGTGGTAAAATACTTAGTGGACTTAAGCCAATTTTTCTTTTTCTTTTAAAAATGTTTTTGTTTTGCAGCGAGGATCTTAGGTACGTCCCTAACATTCCTATGGTGTTAAATGTTCTTGCAGATGGGAGGTATAACGGGAGTAGTATTTGCTAACCCTTGTCTTGCAGGTTGGAGTTAGGGATGAATGTTTGAATTAAAACTATAGAAGTGTTGTTTGTATTTAAACTGTTATGCATGTTTTATTGCTTTTAGCACTACACTATTGCACACACAACCTACGGTCGGACTTGGGCTGCGATAGGATTTCTAGGATGGTGTTGAGAAGGATACTTCTTCCAAAGCGAGACTGCTATGTAGAGGTTGACCTTCTCTTCCCCGAAATTTCTTTCATGGTGTCGAATGTGTTTGTCCATATCCGCGAGACTGCGTGATTATTAGATACTCCATTCGACTGAGCCGGAGTTAGGGGGACCTAACACGTTAATGCGAGACTGCAACGGTCAGATCATCCTCTTAGCTCCACCTTGTTAAAGCCATTTAGACAGAAATCGAGCCTCACTTTTCATGCGTGTGTCTATGTGATTGTCATCCATTTCCAGTGAAAGTAAGTTGTTTAAATTCTTCGCAATTTATTTACTTTATTGTAATTTTGTTGGTCCATGACAATTAGGTTTTGCCGTCGGTCTTGTTTTATATGCAATGGGAAAAACCGATGTACAATTCATTTCCATTCCAAAAAAAGAGCTCAAGAGCTGGTTGGATCAGTTGGATCAAGATGGTCAGAGATATGTGAAAGCCAGGATCGCCCGACTTCTCCCACTGTTAGAGATCAACGTCCACTCTGGTGTGATTCAGGCACTCCCTCACTTCTGGTATCCACAAACTTCCACCTTCATATTTGGTAAGTTTGAATTGACTCCAACACTTGAAGAATATAGTGTCGCCATTGGAATGCCCCTAGAAAATGAATTTCTTAGACCGCCTATTGGTATAGATTTTATTTTTGAATTATCACAGTTTTTAGAAATCGAAGCCGAAAGAGTGAGGAAGGTTGTTAAAGCCAATTGCTATTTTCATTTTTGGAAAACTATTTTTCAAACCAACCGATGACTTCAAAAGCTAGGATTTTCATCTTAGCATTTTTTGGATTAATCGTTTTTCCTTATCGAAAAAATGCCATTAATTCTTCAATTTCATGGGTGGTTAATTGTGTTTGCGACGGGTTGAATTATGTCAATATGATTTTAGCTGAAACATTTTTGTCATTAACCCGTTTCAAACAAAATGAGGAAAAGACCATGTGTGCCCTCCCCGAACTTTTGCAAATATGGTTTTTCTCCCACATAAGAGGGTTTGGGCACCTTATGAAACAATTTAAGATTGATGATTTTAGGCACCCCATACAAAAGTTTGCGGTTTTAGAACGTTTTTCCCCAAATAAACAGTATGCCCGCTGGATTAATTTTTTGAAAAATCCTGATCCTAAGGCATTCATATGGCATACTAAATGGTTCCGAGTTGAGGAGGCTCGTTTCTCACACAAGCATGATAAGCCAATTCCGTTGTTGGGCCTTTCTGGTGAGACTTCTTACTATCCATATAGGGTGGCCCGTCAGTACAAAAATCTTCAAGAAATTCCTCCACCACTCAAGGCAGAGTTGTTCCAAGTTCGTTTTATTGAAGCAAACTATGACTACTTCAAGGAGATCCAGATGATCATTGTTGCATGGAATGAATGCCACCCAGAGAAGATTTTAGTGCCCAAGAGACTAAAAGGCGAGGAGGAAATTCATCATGCGTCAACATTCTACATCCAACAACATCGGATTTCTGCCGCCCTGCGTCCAGTGGTCCCTGATGTGACTAAAAAGCCAACCCAACGAGCACAAATTGAGCATCTTAAGCGGAAAGTAGAAATGATTGAAGCGGAAAATAAGAAACTTCACAAGGAGTTGAAATCCCAAAAGCATATAAAATGAGACGTCTTGAATTTTGATTCTTAGTTCAATGTTTAGGGACTTTGATTTCTAGCTCAATGTTTTCAATTTTTAGATTCAATGTTTAGGGACTTTGGATTTCAATTGTTAGTTCATTGTTAGGGAACTTGGTTCAAATTTCAAATAAAATCAGACGATTAGACCATTGTTATGGGCCATTTTTCCTATCTTGTCATTGGTTCTTACATTATTTTTTTCATTAGGTCATAACAAATCCACCGCGATCACCTATTACTACACGATCAAGGGCTAAAATGGTTGACCAAAATGAAATGCGTGATCGTATGTCCGCTGTGGAGACTCAACTCCAACAAGTACTCGCCTCTATACAGCTTGTGACAGATCAACTCCAATTCCTCCAAACGAATCCAATAGCTGCACCCGCTCTTCCTAAAATAGTTATCCCGAAACAAGCAAACAAGGTTCAAACGATTGACGACGACATGCCTGAGCTAGAAGATGACTAGGTCATTGTTGGAAAAGCCAAGCTTGACGGCGTTCCCAAGACAGATCAGGATGAGTGTGTTGCGAAGCTGGAAGAGAAAGTGAGACAGCTGCAGGAGTCATAAAACTCCCTCCCATTCGACCTCTCGGTCTATGAGAAGGTCAAAATGCCGAGCAAGTTCAAAATGCCGGAATTTGAGAAATATGACGGTACATCTTGTCCAAAATCTCATCTGCAGATGTACCACGTGCGCATGGCCCAGCACGTAAAAAATGAGCCTCTCATGATCCAATCGTTCCATGCGAGTTTGACTGGACCCGCACTAAACTGGTACGTGATGAAGAATGTGAACCTCCTTGACACCTGAAATGAAGTGGCTAACGCGTTCCTCAAACAGTACAAGTTCAACATGGACATCGCGCCTTCTCGAGAAGACCTGGAGCGGATGGAAAAGAAAAAGGAGTGAGTCATTTAAAGAATATGCTGTAAGATGGAGAAACCTGGTGGCTCAAATCACTCCTGAGCCTACCAACAAGGAGCTGATGAAGTTGTTTGTGAAGACCCTCCCGTCTGAGTTTCATAACCGAATGGCCAGTACGTATGTCGAAAGCTTCAATTAGCTTATTCCTGTAGGAGAACAAATTGAGATGGGGATAAGGGAAGGATGGTTTACTGAGCCATCTAGTAAAAGATTCACTGCCAAAAAGAGAAGGAAATGGCTGTGGATGTGAATGTGGCTTATGGCCAAGAAAATGTCAAACGTGCCCCGGCCATCCAAATGAACCCAAGACAACCACAAACCGCTAGCCGTCAATCATTTGCCCAAGCAAATAATAGAAGGCAATTCACTCCTCTCCCTAGGTCTCCATCCCAAGTGCTAACAATCCTCCGAAAGAAAGATTTGCTTACTAGTGAACCAAAACGTCCCAACCGTAAAAACCTTTGTGGTTATGACCCGACAAAGAAGTGTGACTATCATAACGGTGAACTGGGACATTCGACTGATGAATGTTTCACCCTCAAGCACCGGATCCAGAGCCTCTTGGACACGAAGGCCTTTTCATTTCAAATTGCTCAGCCAAATGTCCAGAAAAATCCGCTACCGGAGCATGAAGGTAGGGTGAATGTTATCCTAGAATCTGAGGCTGGTCAAATTAGAAACTCGAGGGTGCATGTGAATGATGCCTACAATGGACTGGTGAGAGCTTGATATTATCCAGATTATGAGAATATTCCCCCATCATTGATGAAAGAAAGAGTTGCCAGAATGGTGGATGATGGCATCATTGTGTATGCTGACCACAACTGCATAGTTTCCACTATTTCTCATATCATTATCGATTGGGAGGAAGAGCAGGCTACTCTCGATGATGGTAACAGAGAAGAAGATCCGTCGCTCGCGGATATGCCCCCACTTGAAAATGCATCGGATGAGGAGATTGTGATTGAGATACCTCAGCCATATGAGTATGTCAATAATAAAGCAGTGCCTTGGTCTTATGACCTAGATGTTAACCTCATTACAAGGACTGATCGAACTTATGCTCAAAATAATGCTCAACCTGCAAAGCCCGTCACTAACGAAGAGGCTAAGGAATTTCTGGCTATGATTAAAGCAAGTGAGTATAATATCGTCGATCAGTTGTGAAAGATGCCTGCTCAGATCTCTTTGCTCGAGCTCCTCCAAACTTCCTCTGTGCATCAAAAGTCACTAATGAAGGTGCTAAGTGAAATTCGTGTACCCGAAACGGTTGATGCAGATAAGCTGGAGGATTTTGTGGGATTAGTTCTTCTCAAGGACATGATTGCTTTTTCTGATGGGGAATTTCCTCTTGAGGGTAGGGGGCATAACAAAGCACTCTACATATCGGTCAAACACAAGACTTCTCATGCGTCCCGAGTGCTCATTGATAATGGATCGGCCCTAAACATATGTCCATTGGCAGTGCTTCATCGCCTCAAAGTAGACCCGTCAAGGATACATGTTGCGAAGACTTCGGTGAGAGCTTTTGATGGAACGAAGGAGGAGGTGATCGGGGAAATCCATCTTGATGTGCAAATAGGGCCAATCGTCTTCAACATTCCCTTCCAAGTGCTGGATATCCCTACCGCATTCAATTTTCTGCTTGGTCGTCCTTGGATATACACTGCTGGAGCAGTCCCTTCAAGTCTACATCAAGCTGTGAAATTTGTAATCGAAAGGAAGTTGGTCACTGTGTATGGTGAGCAAGACCACCGGATTGATCACGAGACGGCTATCCCCTATGTAGACCTAGATTCTGAGTTTGAATCAAGTTACCACTCATTTGAGTTAGTATCTACCATACATGCTTCTCGAGGTTCATCGCCGTCCACCCCTGAAGTTTCAGATGCCTCCCTCATGGTGGGAAGAGTAATGGTTGGGAATGGTTTTGTTCCTAGCCATGGTCTTGGAAGAAGAGGTCAAGGTATTCAAAACCCCATTGAAGCCCCTCAGAGGTCCCGATCTGCTGGGTTAGGGTACCATGGAAGAGGTGGAGGAAGTTCTGGAAGGCAAAGACAGGGAAGGCATAACTCGCCACCTGAGCAAGGGCGAGGGAGGTAAAACCTACCACCTCCAAACATTCATGAGACGTTCCTTGGTCCTCCAATTATGATGCAAGATGAAGCTGAAGTGATGGATATTCTCGGACAGCCAAGTGGGAAGTTCGACTATATGGTGAAGTATTTGGCTCCTCCCAGCTTTTACTTTGATGCCCGCAATATAGTTCCAAGTGGATGGGATGGCATGGATGATCCGACGCCTTCAAAGACGGAAAACTCTGACGACACCCTGGAAGGAATTTCAAGTTTGTTCGATGACCTTTTCATTGGAGCCATTGATGGAGAACCTCTGGAAGAAACAGGCCCTAGCCCACAAGAGTAACCTGTTTATCATTTTTGTACATTCCCCTGCGCGGGAATTTTTATTGCTTTCTAGGAATTATTTTCGATTTCTTCTTTTTCACTTTCTTCTTAGGACTTGAATTGCATTTTCCATTCAATAAATTGTAATTGATTGATGAATTTCAACGAAATTACAAGTTTTATTTTGAGGGCAAGATGAGGTACACCAAACCAGCCCGGTGATGATATCTAGCTGATAAAACAAAAGAAAAATCCAAGGAGAACTCTGAGGCCTGGGCTTCATCATGCTTTCTCATGTCAAAATGTTTCAAAAAATGCTTTTGCAAAAAAAAAATTTCAAAAAAATTCACAAAAAAATATGATTTACCCTGTTTGTCTTTTTAATCCTTCTATTTCTTGTTTTAGGGACAATCATATAGCATGCAAAGGTGTGGAAATGGTCCAATCCAATGCAACAAGTGATGATAATGATGATCCTGAAGATTCGATCGAAAATTTCATTGAGGTGCAGCAAAGCTGGGAACAACATGAAAAAATCAAGGCTCTCACATCCGAGCAAACCGTCACTATTAATTTAAGTAACACTGAAGAAACCAAGGAGGTGAAAATAGGGGCGAATCTCCCTAAAGACGAGGTTGAGCGCCTAATTCAGTTACTGAAGGAATATTAGGACATCTTCGCATGGACCTACGCCGACATGCCTGGGTTAGACCCGTCAATCGTGGAGCATTGTTTGCTTACTAACCCGAACGTGCCTCCTAAGAAGCAAAGGCTGCGGAGAACTAAGCCTGAGCTCTCGAAGAAGATAGAGGAAGAGGTGATGAACTTCTAAAAGTCGGATTCATTGAAGTCTCGCAATACCCTGAATGGGTAGCAAACATCATGCCGGTGATGAAGAATGATGGACGGGTTCGAGTTTGTGTCGATTATCGGGATTTGAACAAGGCTAGCCCAAAAGATGACTTCCCGCTACCTCACATAGATGTCCTTGTTGATAGTACCGCCAGATTTGAACTATTCTCATTTATGGATGGTTTTTCTGGGTACAATCAGATAAGGATAAAGGAGGAAGACAAGGAGAAAACTGCATTTATCACCCCGTGGGGGACCTTTCATTACAAGGTTATGCCCTTCGGGCTCAAGAACGCAGGGGTAACTTACCAGCGAGCCATGGTAGCATTGCATCAAGAGATCGAGGTCTATGTTGATGATATGATCGCAAAGACTCAACCTGGGAAAAGCCACGTCGAAACCTTGAAGAAGTTGTTCGATCGACTCCGTGAGTTCAAGCTTCGTCTAAACCCCACTAAATGCGTGTTTGGAGCAACATCTGGTAAATTACTTGGATTCATTGTGAACAGTAAAGGGATTGAGATCGACCCGGCTAAAACTAGAGCCATATGTGAGCTGCAACCTCCATCAACGATGAAAGAAGTCTGAAGTCTTTTGGGCAGATTGAATTACATTGCTCAATTCATTTCCCAACTTTCCGAAACTGCCAAGCCATTCTTCAAGCTCTTGAAAAAGAATGCACGAGTCAACTGGGATGATGAATGTCGAAAAGCATTCGACAAGTTGAAACAGTACTTGATGAATCCACCAGTTCTTGTCCCGCCATTACCAAGGCATCCTTTGATTCTCTACCTCACCATTCATAGTGAATCATTGGGTGCGATGTTGGCACAGGGAAGTCCAGTCGACAAAAAAGAATGAGCCATTTATTACTTGAGTAAAAAATCCATCATGTCAGAGCTGAAATATTCTGATGTGGAAAAGACTTGTGCTGCACTAGTGTGGGTGTTGCATAGATTGAGACAGTACACACTGCATTACCAGACATTCCTTGTAACTGAGAATGATCCTATCAAGTACCTACTTGATCGGCCAGCTTTGGTGGGTAAGTTGGCTAAGTGGCAAATTTTGATCTCAGAATTTGATGTGCAATATATGCCACAGAAGTCGATTAAGGGTCAAGTGATCGCCGATTTATTGGCTGAGAATCCGGAAGCCTCAAACGATGATGACCGCACCTTAGACGACCGTGTCTTGAGTGTAAATGAAGATTCATGGACAATGTTCTTTGATGGAGCTGTGAACTTGTCTGGTTCTGGCACTGGGGCAGTTTTGATATCCCCAGATGGACAGCATCACCCAGTAGCTGCGAAACTGATATTCCCATGCACTAACAATACAGCCGGGTATGAAGCTTGCATCCTCGGGTTTCAAGCTGCAATCGAGATGGGTGTAGCCAAATTAAAAGTGTTCGGGGATTCCGCGTTGATCATACTGCAGACCATAGGTGAATGGAAGACTAAGGATGCTAAATTGCTCCCATATCACGAGTACCTAGAAGATTTGATCAAGAAATTCGATGAAGTTTCATTCGAATACTTATCGAGGTCTCACAATCAATTTGCAGATGCACTCGCAACTTTATCATCTATTGTGGCACCCCGAACCCTTCGTAGGTCGCCACACGCACCAACGTTACACCTTATTACCTTCCTCTTTAGAAGAAGCGTCGTAATTAGTAGACAAACTTTTTTTTTTTTTTTTTAAAACGGTCCCAACGCAACTCATTAGCGGAAGCAAAATAGAACATCACCATCTCACCCTCCATCAACCATGATACAAATACACACCACTAATCATCATGATTAAAAGACGAGCCACGACACTTTATTTACATATATTTTCAAGATGGGATTTCCTAGGTCGATACATCAAAAGGAAAAGCCAGGACTCAGCCATGTCCGGCCTAAAACCCCAAAAAGAACCCTCGACCCACTACAATTCACGTGCATAATCCCCATCATCAGTGTCGGCTAAACTATCCCCAAAAAAAATCCAGCTCCTACTCGTCACGCACGGGCCTCACACCCAACCCGGTGCATCAGGCGGTGGCGGTGGCAACATCCCTCTCATCACACCGTCGCGACAAACGTGGACGGAGATGAACTCCTGGACAACCGGGCTCCCAGCCAGGCCTACGTCGTACATGACTAAACAGCGCACTCGTATATACATCAATCCAGGAACAGAAGGACAGCCAAACTCCTCGCACTCGACCTCTACATCGGATGGTAGGCCGTAAAACACACCCCGCGTGACGGCAGGGAGCGGCATGCTGCTAATCTGAAATGTTGGTCCCCAAAAGGGGTGAGTACAACCACTCAGCGGGTAAAGGAATCCAATAACCACTTAATGCATCATACAAATCATGCATGCATTTCAGGCATTATTTACCTTGAAGCCATGCATATGCTATCATGCATCATCACACAATCATAACACATACATGCATACCATCATGTCATACTCATATCATCATCATCATGACATCATCATATCATATCATGTAATATCATCATCATCATCATCATCATATGTGCATATCATCATCATCATCATCATCATCATCATCATCATATGTGCATATCATCATCATGTCATATCATATCATGCATATCATCATGCCATAAGTGATCATCATCATATGTGCATATCATCATCATCATCATCATGTGTATCATCATCATCGTAGGTGATCATTATCATGTCATATCATATCATGCATATCATCATGCCATAAGTGATCATCATCATATGTGCATATCATCATCATCATCATCATCATATCATATCATATGCATGTCTCAATTTTCACTTTTAACTTTCTTTGATCACCACATCACCCTTCTTCGGATCACCACTTTCATCTCATATTTTACACTCGCACCCCATCGCGAACAAATCTCCGGCATTCACCATTCCAGGCCACCGGGCATCCGGCCCCCCACATTCCGGGCATCTCGCATCCCAACCGGCATCACGAGACATCCTCTCGAGCAAAGACCTCCGAGGCTTCCGGCATTTACACTCCCGGCCGGGCATCTCGCACCCCTACCGGCGTGAGGCATCCCCCTGGCACAAACCTCCGGGGCTTCCGGCACCCCCACTTTCCGGGCATCCGACACTCCCGGGACAATCATCTCAAAATGTATCTCTATCTTGATACTCCCAGGCATTATCATCCGCCACAACAATCTCCTCATTTTTCATTATTCATGTTCACCAATTTCGGTCTCAATTTAGCATGGCATATGATGTAATGGCAAACAAAATCATATTCAACATGGAATTCATGCATGCATCTCAATTCATTGTCATGCATACATCAAGACCTCATCATACATGCTACACGGTACAATTAAAAAATAAAATTATGGAATTTATACCAATTAAAATAATCCATTTATCACGCCCTTTTTACATTTATTTAAATTTCCAGCTTGTGCCATTTTCAAAAATATTAAATTTAATATCTATATAATTTTCAAAATTATAAAAATTTAGGCAAGTGATAATCAAGACAATAGGATAATGATTTCATGCAAAATACATGGCCAAATAGAATTCCACACAAATTCACAATTCACACAAAACAGCATGTAATTTTCGGATGAAATCAGAATGCACAGTTTCCGAAATAATTTGATTAAAATATCCATACGACCTCCAAAAATTACGAAATTTTACCGAGCTATAGCCAAGACACTAAATATATTTTCCATGAAGACTTCCAAGTCCAAATTCGTTTTAGATTATTTTCTACAGTCACACGAAGCTTCTGGATCTAACACCGAAATGTCCAGTGTATGCTTCTCCGAAATACTGAGTTTTCACCTACCTATTATTCTTCATTTCCTCTGAAATTTGGATATTTTTTACATCAAGATGTTCTCTACAAGTTTCATGAAGAGATCTAAGTCAAATAGCCAGATTATAGTCGTCATTTAGGTCCATGAAGTCTCGGGTGTCCTGCACCACGTCTCCAGAATTTCCGTCTTCAAGATTTAGTCGATTTACTAGGTTTTACTTGTTCATCCTTTTACAAAAATTTGAGTATGTTGTAGTTTAAGATGTTAGCTACAACTTTCATGAAGAAATAAAATATTCAAAATCGCACAACTAAACATGCAAAAGCCCTCACAAAGTTCTGACTCAAGAGGTTTTATGAAAAATAATTCCAGATCTAGCATGTCCGTAGGATGAGAGTTTGACCCCTCAAATCTTCATCATTTTCCACCAAATTTTAGTATGTTGTATTTTAAGATGTTCGCTACAACTTTCATGAAGAGATAAAAGCCAAAATCGAACTCTAAACATGAATGTAAGCTCTCACAAATTCTGACTCGAGCGGATTCAAACGAAAACAGTAATATCACACAAGAACAAGTCATCCAAGCTTCGGTTTCCCTCTCCTAATCACCCAAAATTCGACTTTCCTACAACATACATGTAACACACATACATGCAAGAGCAGCAAGAGGACTCCAACTTGCCTCTAGACTGGACGGACGACGGCACACGGCGGCGGACACGGCGGACACGGCGGCGAACGGCGACCTCTCGGCCTCTTCTTCCTCTCGGCTTCTCCTCTCTCGGCCACTCTCTCTCTCTCTCTCTCGCACGGATTCTCTTCCTTGGCCGAACAAAAGCAACCGGCCACTCTCTCTCCTCTTCTTCCCTTTTATTTCTCCCTAAACCTAATCATTTGCAATCATTGTTTGATTGCCTTTCATGCCATCCCACTCTAAGCCAATGCATGAGCTCCTCTTGCCACTTGTCTTAATGGGCTTTTGGGCATGGGCTTGGGCCTTCCTCTCTTGGGCCTCCTCTTGGGCTGGTCGACAGCCCCACCGTGGGCCTATTGGGCCGACTAGCTTGGCCCATCAAAAGCTTCGGCCAATGGGCCTAAGGCCCATCCTAATTAAAATCAAATTTTTCCCTTTTTTATAATTTATTTTAAAATTTTTAAATTTAAATTTTACATGGCCAAAGTCTTGTGATATTTTATTTAATTCATAAAGTGCATGGCCAAACATAGATTATCATTAATCTATCAATATTTAAAATCTCATGAACATAAGCACAAATCACCTAATCTTAAAAAGAGACTAATGGCTAAAGCATAAACCATAGGTAATTTCATTACATAATTAGAGGCTTTAACACACCTTATAACTTGACATTGAATTTCGGGATGCCACAATTCTCCCCTCCTTAGAGAATTTCGTCCTCGAAATTAGGCACCACTCGTGCCTTCTTGAAACAAATAAGGGTACTTTTCCTTCATTTGATCCTCACTTTCCCATGTGGCTTCCTCCATATCATGATGTCGCCATAATACCTTAATTAATGGGATCTTCTTTGTCCTAAGAATTTGCTCCTTTTGATCCAATATCTACACAGGTTCTTCAATGTACCTTACTTTCTCATCCACTTTGATGGCTTCATGATCGAGTATGTGACCAGGATCTGGCTGGTACTTCCTCAACATCGATACATGAAACACATCATGCAAATTTCCCAACTTAGGAGGTAATGCTAAACGATAAGCTACATCCCCTATCCTTTCGAGTATTTCAAAAGGTCCAACAAATCTAGGGCTTAACTTACCCTTCATCCCAAATCGAGATATCCCTTTCATTGGAGATACATTAAGGAATACATGGTCTCCTACATTAAATTCCAAAGGCCTTCTACGCCTATCTGCATAGTCTTTCTGCCTACTCTGAGCTGTTTTAAGTCTTTCTCTGATAATTTCAACAGCCTCAATGGTAACTTGTACCAGTTCAGGTCCTGTCAATTTTCTTTCACCTACTTCATTCCAACAGACAGGAGTCCTACATCTCCTTCCATATAATGCTTCAGAGGGAGCCATGCCATACTTTTCTAAAAACTATTATTATAGGCAAACTCTACCAAATGCAATCTTTCATCCCAATTTCCTTTGAAATCAAATACACAAGCCCTTAACATATCCTCTAAGGTCTGAATTACTCTTTCGATTGTCCATCGGTTTAGGGATGAAAAGCACTACTAAACGAAGCTTAGTCCCTAATGCAATTTGAAGACTTGGCCAAAAGTTCAAGTAAACTCGAATCCCGATCCGAAGTAATGGTCACTGGAACACCATGTAAGCGTACCACTTGACTTACATACATGTCCGCATACTTGTCCATTGAGTAGTCCATGCGAATAGCTAGGAAATGAGCCGATTTAGTCAAACGATCCACTATAACCCAAATAGAATCATGACCATTTGACGTCCTTGGCAATCCTTGCACAAAGTCCATTGTTATATGCTCCCATTTCCATTCGGGTATGTCTAATGGTCTCAAGAGTCCTGCGGGTTTACGATGCTCCGCTTTTACTTGCTGGCACGTCAAACATTGGGAAACATGCTTAGCTGTATCTACCTTCATACCATTCCACCAAAATTGCTGACGCAAATTCCTGTACATCTTTGTACTACCCGGATGAATACTACAATTACTCTTATGTGCCTCCGACAGAATTTCCTTCTTTAATTCCTCATTGTCGAGAACACAAAGTCATCCTTGGCATCTTACCACTCCATCATCAGAGACATGAAATTCTGGTCTTTTTCCTAAAGACACCGCATCTTTCACTTTCAAAATCTCTGGGTTAGATTTTTGCAAGATCTTAACTTTTTGAATAATCCCGGGTTCTATTCTTAATGCACTAAGCATACCAGTAAGACAGTCCATTACCAATTTAAACTCTGAGTCTGCTACAAACTTTAACAAGTTCCATTCTACCATCCTTAAACTTGCCATGGAAATGGCCGACTTACGACTAAGAGCATCTGCTACCCTATTCGCTTTCCCTAGATGGTATTTTATCTCACAATCATAATCCTTTAACAACTCCATCCATCTCCTTTGTCTCATGTTTAACTCCTTTTGTGAGAATAGATACTTCAAGCTCTTATGATCCGTATAAATCTCAAACTTTTCCCCATACAAATAGTGTCTCCATATTTTAAGGCAAACACTATAGTCAAAGCTAGCTCTAAATCATGCGTTGGACAATTCAGCTCATGGGGTTTTAATTGTCTAGATGCATAGGCTATGACCTTGCCATGTTGCATCAAAACACATCCTAGTCCTTTGTGAGATGCATCACTATACACTATAAAACCATCGGGTCCGAGAGGTATAGTCGGGATTGGAGCCGAGGTCAATTTCCTTTTAAGCTCCTGGAAACTCCTTTCACATTCCCCATTCCATTCAAATTTCACATTCTTTCGGGTCAACTTAGTTAAAGGTCCTACCAGTCGTGAAAATCCTTCAATGAACCTCCTATAATAACTAGCCAATCCTAAGAAACTTCGTATTTCAGTAGGTGTCGTCGGTCTCGGCCAGTTTACTACCATTTCGACTTTTGCCGAGTCTACTGCAATTCCTTCTCCTGACACCACATGCCCTAAAAATATTATCTGGTCCAACCAAAACTCACATTTACTAAACTTGGCATACAACTTATGCTCTCTCAGGGTCTGCAAGACTATCCTCAAATGATGCTCATGCTCTTTAGGCCCTTTTGAATACACCAGAATATCATTAATAAAAACAATCACAAACTGGTCTAAGTAAGGCTTGAATATCCTATTCATTAAATCCATAAATGCAGCCGGCACGTTAGTCAATCCAAATGGCATAACAAGGAACTCGTAGTGTCCATAACGAGTCCTAAATGCAGTCTTAGGAATGTCCTCTTTCTTAATTCTTAACTGATGGTATCCCGACCTTAAGTCAATCTTAGAAAAGACCGAACTTCCTTGGAGTTGGTCAAACAGGTCATCGATTCTAGGCAAAGGATACTTATTTTTAATGGTCACTTGGTTCAACTGCCTATAATCAATGCACAAGCGCATCGATCCATCTTTCTTTTTCACAAATAAGACCGGTGCACCCCAAGGTGAAGCACTTGGTCTAATGAATCCTTTGTCAAGCAACTCCTGCAGTTGCACTTTCAATTCCTTTAATTCAACTAAGGCCATCCTATATGGGGCTTTTGATATTGGTCCTGTTCCAAGCATTAACTCAATTTCAAACTCAACTTCCCGCTCTGGTGGCAATCCAGGCAATTCCTCAGGAAACACATCTTGAAATTCTTTAACTACACGAACTTCCTCAAGTTTAGGCTCCTCTTTTGCATAATCTCTAACTATGGCCAGGTATCCTTGACATCCTTTGTCAAGTAATGTACAAGCTTCTATTGCCGAAATAAGTGCTACGGGGATGGGTCGACCTCCCAAAATTCACAACTAGGCTGATCGGGTAAAAACGAATTGGATCACTCTTCTATAACAATCCATTCTAGCTCGATACTTACGAAGCCAATCCATTCCTATAATAACATCAAAATCATACATAGCCATTACAACCAAGTCTATTTCCATATCTTTTCCTCCCATTGATATCTTACAATTCTCACACACCCAGGCGTAGACAGTACCATATCCTTTAAAGGCGTGGAAACACAAAGGGGTGTCTCAAGAGGCATAACTTCTATTCTATTCAAACGTCTATATCTTTCAGACACAAACGAATGCGTTGCACCCGTATCAAACAATGCATATGCCTTTCTATCATTTATAAGGATCGTACCTGAGATAACATTTTTGGAAGCTTTTGCTTCCTCTTGGGTGATCGCATACACCTTTCCTTGTACTGGTGGCCTCTGTGGATTTCCTTGTGGGTTTGATCTAACAGCACTCTAATATCCCTGTCGCACCGAGCCAACACTCACTTGCGACCTTTCTTGTGGGCAACTTCTCCTAAGATGACCCACTTGTCCACAACCAAAACATTTTGGTCGTCCATTGCAAGGTCCTGGGCCATGTCGCCCATTACACTTTTGACGAACACCAGACTGATAGGGTGCTTTCCCTATATTCGAGACCACTTCTTGCTCCCCAAAATTTCCAAAATTACCTTCTTCTTCACATTCCAAGTCTGACCTGACCGAATAAGGTCTCTTTCCCCTTCTCACATCATTAAAGTTTAGCGGTTTCTTAAACTCCGATCGCTCTCTCAACAGCTCCTGCTCCACCAATTGTGCCCTCTCATAAATCTCATGGTAATCCCTTATGTTCAAAGGCACTAGTTGCTTTCTAATGTCAGTCCTCAGCCCTTTCAGAAATCTCTTAACCTTTTTCTCCTGATCCTCAATCAATCTAGGAGCATATCTAGACAACTCAGAAAATCTAGCCTCATACTGATCTACTGTCAACCCCTTTTGTTCTAGCTGAACAAATTCGGTAATCTTTATCCTTAGCACGTCGAAAAAATGCTTCCTATTAAAGCTCTAACAAACTCTTCCCGGTTAACATCAATACCTGGTGGAAAGATTATGTCCTTCGAAGCTCTCCACCAAAACTTTGCATTTCCCTCCAGCTGGTACTCTGCTAAAACTATTTTCTCAGCATCAGTGCAGTCCAACAGCTAGAAAATTTGCTCCATCCCATCAATCCATTGTTCCGCCTCCTCAGGACTTCCCATTCCATTGAACTTAGGTGGCTTCAGCTTCAGAAATTGCTCCACCGAGTCCTTGAGCACGGCGTTACGCTCCAGCTGTTGCTGTGCTTGCCTTTCCATCGAGATTTCCAATATTGGCTAATGCCCGCAGGATGTCTTCCATTCGGGGTTCAGCCCTTGTAGCAGGCTTCAGCCCTCGATGGATGAGCACTTCCAGCTCGCACCATGACTTTCTGCAATTTCCAAGCATTGCCTCGGGAATAATCGAGACTCACTATCTCCATTCAAAGCAGCTACTACTACTACATAAGTAACATATACATGTTACCGGTACCTAAAGCCAACTCAAAGCCAACTACTAGGGATCTACGAATGAATACTCATCATCCGTTATTCAATTATTCCATTTTATATCCTATGGTGTGCATTGTCATCATGTTCCTCAATTTCCAAATGAGGCTCCTTATCACTCCACCTATAATCACAACTCTGATACCAAAAAGGGGGCGTTGTGGCACCCCGAACCCTTCGTAGGTCGCCACACGCACCAACGTTACACCTTATTACCTTCCTCTTTAGAAGAGGCGTCGTAATTAGTAGACAAACTTTTTTTTTTTTTTATAAAACGGTCCCAGCATGACTCATTAGCGGAAGCAAAATAAAACATCACCATCTCTCCCTCCAACAACCATGATACAAATACACACCACTAATCATCATGATTAAAAGACGAGCCACGACACTTTATTTACATATATTTTCAAGATGGGACTTCTTTTGGTTGATACATCAAAAGGAAAAGCCAGGACTCAGCCACGTCCGGCCTAAAACCCCAAAAAGAACCCTCGACCCGCTACAATTCACGTGCACAATCCCCATCATCAGTGTCGACTAAACTATCCCCAAAAAGATCCAGCTCCTACTCGTCACGCACGGGCCTCACACCCAACCCGGTGCATCAGGCGGTGGCGGTGGCAACATCCCTCTCATCACACCGTCGTGACGAACGTGGATGGATATGAACTCCTGGACAATCGGGCCCCCAGCTAGGCCTACATCGTACATGACTAAACAACGCACTCAAATATACGTCAATCCAGGAACAGAGGGATAGCTAAACTCCTCGCACTCGACCTCTACATCGGATGGTAGGCCGTAAAACACACCCCGCGTGACGGCAGGGAGCGGCATGCTGCTAATCTGAAATGTTGGTCCCCAAAAGGGGTGAGTACAACCACTCAGCAGGTAAAGGAATCTAATAACCACTCAAGCATCATACAAATCATACATGCATTTCAGGCATTACTTACCTTGAAGCCATGCATATGCTATCATGCATTGTCATCACAATCATAACACATACATGCATACCATTATGTCATACTCATATCATCATCATCATGACATCATCATATCATATCATGTAATATCATCATCATCATCATCATAATATGTGCATATCATCATCATCATCATCATCATCATCATCATCATCATCATATATGCATATCATCATCATCATCATCATCATCATCATCATCATCATCATGTGTGCATATCATCATGCCATATCATATATCATCATTATCATCGTATGTGCATATCATCATCATCATCATCATATATGTGCATATCATCATGCCATATCATATATCATCATCATCATCATCATGCATATCATCATCATCATAGGTGATCATTATCATGTCATATCATATCATGCATATCATCATGCCATAAGTGATCATCATCATATGTGCATATCATCATCATCATCATCATCATCATCATCATGTGTATCATCATCATCGTAGGTGATCATTATCATGTCATATCATCATGCCATAAGTGATCATCATCATATGTGCATATCATCATCATCATCATCATCATCATCATATCATATATCATGCATGTCTCAATTTCCACTTTTAACTTTCAATTTGATCACCACATCACCCTTCCTCGGATCACCACTTTCATCTCATATTTTACACTCGCACCCCATCGCGAGACAAACCTCCAGCATTCAGCCATTCCAGGCCACCGGGCATCCGGCCCCCACATTCCGGGCATCTCGCATCCCAACGGCATCACGAGGCATCCCTCGGGCAAAGACCTCCGAGGCTTCCGGCATTTACACTCCCGGCCGGGCATCCCGCACCCCTACCGGCATCGTGAGGCATCCCCCACAGGCATAGACCTCTAGGGCTTCCGGCAACCCCAACTTTCCGGGCATCTCGAAACTCCCGGGACAATCCGGCCTTGTATCTCTATACATTCCGGGCATTATCATCCGCCACAACAATCTCCTCATTTCACATTATTCATGTTCACCAATTTCGGTCTCAATTTAGCATGGCATATGATGTAATGGCAATCAAAATCATATTCAGCATGGAATTCATACATGCATCTCAATTCATTGTCATGCATACATCAAGACCTCATCATACATGCAACAAGGTACAATTAAAAAATAAAATTTATGGAATTTATGCCAATTAAAATAATCCATTTATCATGCCCTTTTTACATTTATTTAAATTTCCAGCTTGTGCCATTTTCAAAAATATTAAATTTAATATCTATATAATTCTAAAAAATTATAAAAATTTAGGCAAGTGATAATCAAGACAATAGGATAATGATTTCATGCAAAATACATGGCCAAATAGAATTCCACACAAATCCACAATTCACACAAATACAGCATGTAATTTTCGGATGAAATCAGAATGCACAGTTTCCGAAATAATTTGATTAAAATATCCATACGACCTCCAAAAATTACGAAATTTTACCGAGATATAGCCAAGATACTAACATACATTTTTCATGAAGACTTCCAAGTCAGATTCGTTTTAGATTATTTTCTACAGTCACACGAAGCTTCTGGATCTAACACCGAATCGTCCAGTGCATGCTTCTCCGAAATACTGAGTTTTCACCTACCTATTATTCTTCATTTCCTCTGAAATTTGGATATGTTTTACATAAATATTTTCTCTACAAGTTTCATGAAGAGATCTAAGTCAAATAGCCAGAGTATAGTCGTCATTTAGGTCCATGAAGTCTCGGGTGTCCTGCACCACGTCACCAGAATTTCCGTCTTCAAGATTTAGTCGATTTACTAGGTTTTACTCCATCCTTTTACACAAAATTTGAGTATGTTGTAGTTTAAGATGTTAGATACAACTTTCATGAAGAAATAAAATCCAAAATCGAACTCTAAACATGCATGAAAGCCCTCACAAAGTTCTGACTCATACGGTTTTATGCGAAAATAATCCAGATCTAGCATGTCCGTAGGATGAGAGTTTGACCCCTCAAATCTCCATCATTTTCCACCAAATTTTAGTATGTTGTATTTTAAGATGTTAGATACAACTTTGATGAAGAGATCAAAGCCACAATCGAACTCTAAACATGCATGCAAGCTCTCACAAAAGTCTGACTCGGGCGGATTCAAACGAAAACAGTAATATCACACAAGAACAAGTCATCCAAGCTTCGGTTTCCCCCTCCTAATCACCCAAAATTCGACTTTCCTACAACATACATGTAACACACATACATGCAAGAGCAGCAAGAGGACTCCAACTTGCCTCTAGACCGAACGGACGACGGCACACGGCGGCGGACACGGCGGATGGACGAACGGCGACAACTCCTTCTTCTTCCTCTCGGCTTCTCCTCTCTCGGCCACTCTCTCCCCTCTCTCTCGCACGGTTTCTCTCCCTTGGCCGAACAAAAGCAACCAGCCACTCTCTCTCCTCTTCTTCCCTTTTATTTCCCCCAAACCTCATCATTTGCAATCATTAGATTGCCTTTCAATGCATGCCAATGCCAATGAGCTCCTTCTTGCCACTTGGCAAATGGGCTCATGCATGGGCTTGGGCCTTCCTCTCTTGGGCCTCCTCTTGGGCCGGTCGACAGCCCCACCGTGGGCTCTATTGGGCCGACTAGCTTGGCCCACTCAAAGCTTAGGCCAATGGGCCTAAGGCCCAACCTAATTAAAATTTAAAATTTTCCCTTTTTTTTTTTTATAATTTCTTCCAAAAAAAAAATTTAAATTTTAAATTCCACACGGCCAAAGTCTTGCGACATTTTATTTAATTCATAAGGTGCATGGCCAAACATAGATTATCATTATTAATCTACAATATTTAAAATCTCATGAACATAAGCACAAATCACCTAATCTTAAAAAGAGACTAATGGTTAAAGCATAAACCATAGGTAATTTCATTACCTAATTAGAGGCTTTAACACACCTTATAACTTGACTTTGAATTTCGGGATGCCACATCTATGTTGCAAGTCACTGAACGGATTAGAAGTCGAGCCATTGAAGATAGAGGTTCTGCCAAGGCCGGCTTATTGTATGGTAGTGACTGAAGAGTTTGACGAAAAATCATGGTATTACGATATCATGAACTACATCCAAAAACAAGGATTCCCCGAGGGAAGTACTCCAACTGATAGGAAGTACATCATGAAGATGGCCTCAAAGTTCTTCATCAGTGGTGAGAATTTGTACAAGAGATCTTATGATTCAATCTTGTTGTGGTGTGTGGGTGCAGCTGAAGCCACTCAAATCATGCAAGAAGTTCATGAAGGAGTGTGTGGCTCTCATATGAATGGGCACATGTTGGCTAAGAAGATCATGAGATTAGGCTATTATTGGCTCACGCTAGAAGGTGACTGTATTCAGCATGTTCGAAGTTGTCATCTTTGCTAGGTCATGGTGATAAGATAAATGTTCTTCCAACTATGCTGCACCAGTTTTCTGAGCCATGGCCCTTCTCAATGTGGGGCATTGATGTGATCGGCCCAATAAACCCAAAGGTTTCCAATGGGCATAGATTTATTTTAGTGGCCATAGACTATTTTTCAAAATGGATCGAAGCTATGTCATTTGCAAGTGTCACTGCTCGCAATGTTGCGAAGTTCATCAAACGTGACATAATTGTTCGCTATGGTGTCCATGAAACGATTATCACTGACAACGGGACAAATTTGAACAACAAGCTTGTTGATGAGTTGTTCAGCGAGTTCAAGATCAAGCATCTGAATTCGTCCCCTTATCGCCCTCAAATGAATGGGGCTGTTGAAGCGGCCAATAAGAATATTAAGAAGATCTTGGCTAAGACAGCCGGGAATTATCGAGATTGGCATGACAGATTACCTTTCGCACTGATGGCGTATCGGACATCGATTCGTACTTCTACCGGGGCAACTCCTTTTGCTTTGGTATACGGCATGGAGGCAGTTTTGCTTGTGGAAGTGGAGATTCATTCCCTAAGAGTACTATCCCAAGTGGAATTATCTGAGGTAGAATGGTCGCAACAAAGACTTGAACAGTTGAACTTGATTGATGAGAAAAGACTGAAGGCTCTTTGTCATGGCCAAACTTATCAGCAGAGAGTGGCCAGATCCTTCAATCGGAAGGTACGACCGAGACATTTCGAGGTAAATGATCTTGTTCTTAGAAAGCTCTTGCCAATTTTTCCAGATCCTGGGGGGAAGTTTGCTCCAAACTACAGTGGCCCATATGTGGTAAAGAAGGTACTTCATGGCGGTGCTTTGATCTTAGCAGAAATGGATGGTCGTGTGTTTTCCACTCCAGTTAATTCAGATGCTGTCAAGAAGTATTACCCATGATAGAATTTGCCATGTCATGTTTTGAATTGCAAACATTTTATGATGAATAAATTGCTTCATTGAGTTGCAAATTCAATTGTCCAAACTTGTTGCAAATCTTGCATGTTTTCCTTGATTGAATTATGTGAGATAAATTGAATGTGTCAAAAGAGATACTTTGGAATGACGAAAGGCAAGCCTTATTCCATACACTATTTCATACACTAATTCCCAGTGAGTTGTGTGGAAAAATTCCATGCCTACGAGGAAAAGGGTGATCTCGCAAAGGGTACGTCAACCGAGGTGATGAGAGGCAGTTTCTTCTGCTACCCGAAACACTACAAGTATATCCATTATTCAGCCCTTTGAGCCCACACACATAAAGAGCTTTTTAAATTATCCCTGTCAAGAATTGTCCTATACTGGGACAAGATTTGAAATGAATGATAGGAATTTTCTTACTCGCACTTGCATCGATCTTCGAGTATTGCTTTTACAAGTGTGATTTGTACAATAATTTAAAGTGCCTTAGGACAACGAAGAGTAGTTCTTTCTCTATCCTATACACTTTATCCATTGCATAGCCCCTTGAGCCTATGAATCCGTTTCATATTAAACCCAATTGGTGATCATCCCCCACATTGGAGCAAGGCAAGAAAAATCAAACCACTCAAGTAGCATGGTTTACAATGCTGATAAAAGATAAAGGCTGTGTAAGTCCAAAAAGAAAAATGCAAAAAAATGAGGCATGAAAAAGCAATGTACTTGGTAAAAGCAAGGCCAATGCTCAAAGAAAAAATCAAACACTTGATGAAGTGAGTCGTATCCCCAACAAGGTGGTAATCAAAAAAAAAAAAAAAACTCAAATGTTGCAATCAGTGGAGTTGTGATGTGAAGAAAATCTTCGACGATGGGGAGGAAAATTGTTGGAAATGTCAAGATGATCACCAACTTTGACCCCCTAAACACTTTTTGAGCCAAATGATCCTTTCGTTTCTCAACCCATGAACCCAACCTACGTTACGTCCCTTACAAAGTCTCTTTAGATTAGGGCACTTGAATTAACGTAAAAGTTCATATGTTTGAAAGCATCACTTGAAGAAGTGCGAGTAAGATAATTTCTACTTCATTTCTCATGTTTCTTGACTTGTAAACCCCAAGATGATTGTGAAATATCATTCATTTTTTAATAGCCTCGACTCAAAGAGTCTCCTTTGCTAAGCCGTTGACCAAGCCAGCGTTATATTCCCTGTTAAAAACCTCTCAGATTGGTAAGTTCGTACCACTTGTGAGATTGCTCGAACCCTTGTTTGGCATGATGATGGAAAGATAGAGTGATTGTTAAAAATCCTGCATCAAAGGTCAGGATAAAACAATCCATTTTAATGAAGATAGGTGAAAAGTCCTTTCAGACCAAGAGGTCCCCCATTTGGCACATCCATGACACTCGTGTTCAGATTGGAACATTCTTTGTGAAATCCTTCCCAATGGAAATTAGGTGATGCAGGCTTGATATAATTCATAGCACATGAACTTCCCTTAAATTAATGCATGTTTGTGATCACAAATGCATATTGCTTCTCCTATGACCATGTTTTGCAGTAGACATTCCCCTCCAAGAACGGAGATGATACCAGGTAAGTATATCTCTATCCATACCTTAAATACTTGTCATTGTGCAGGTATTCCCTTTTGAAAACACTGACACTTGATCGAGCTGTCCCCCAAAGATTTTTTTCTCCAAGTTTAGTCTGATTAAGGCGACCAAAGAAAGATTGGGGTCCTGGTCAGATAATCTATGCTGCAACGTTAGGCAACTGAAGAAAGGTTCAGGTCCTAGCCAAGCAAAACCTTAGTTTAGGCGACCGTAGAAAGGTACGGAACTTGGAAAAGCAATTACTTCAATTCAGGCGACCGTAGAAAGGTACAGGTCCTGGAAAATGATTCCTTATTCAGGCGACCGTAGAAAGGTACGGGTCTTGGAAAGCGAATCCCCGTTTAGGCGACCGTAGAAAGGTACGGGTCCTAGACAACATTTATTGCTCTAACAGGTGACCGTAGAAACGTACGGGTCCTGGAAAAGCAATTTCTCATTCAGGCGATCATAGAAAGGTACGGGTCCTAGACACAACCAAACACTGCCCTACTAGGCGACCGTAGAAAGGTACGGGTCCTAGGAAAGTAGTTTTCTTACAAAACCTTACTGCCCTACTAGGCGACCGTAGAAAGGTACGAGTCCTAGGAAAGTAGTCTCTTCGTTACTATTTTAGGCGACCGTAGAAAGGTATGGGTCCTGAACATGTAACACCAACTATCTTGAATTACTCTACCCTTCTTGAAGGTAAGTCATTCCAGGTAAGTCTTTTATCATCTGCATTAGCATTTCCATGCGTCATATAAATTGCATTTTAAAATGGGATTCATTTTTTCAAAAAAAAAATCATTTAGTTCACGTGCATAGTCAAAATTTAGGTCTCAATTTATCTTTGAAGGCAACCTCTTCGAGCTCACCTTCAAAGATGGACAGCTGTTGACACCTAGATTTTGACGGCCCATTTAGTCATTTATCGCATTAAAAATTAGGGTTTAATTTTATCCCTAAAATATAAATTAATTGCATAGCATATAGATGTAGGTGCATTTTATTTTAATTTGCTTTTTATCTATTGGATCGGTGCGGATGGGTTCAAATTAGTTGGACTAAGCCCACAAAGCGAGCAAGTTGGCCCAAGCCCATGTTTTTTATTGATTGAAAATTTCTCATGGAAAATTGAGATTTCATGCGATATTACGGTGGTTTTTGACATTTAAAAAAAATCATATTGCAATCTTATCTTTAGTCTTTTGGTGGTAAAATCGTTAGGAATATTAAGGAGGATAAGGAATAATCTAAAATATTTTGTTGCGTATAGAGATTTCGAAAGATTTTAGAGTTGGATAATGGAGCTTTATCTTGAGTGAATTATCTGGAAAATCTTCACAAAATTTTTTTGATTATCTTCAATCGCTGAGTCAATATATGAAATCTTCGTTGGTAGAACAGATTGATTTGTTCTTGCTCTATAAAAGGGGGAGTTCTCTTCATTGAAAAAAAAAAAAAAAATTCTCTTCCGGTGGAGAAAAGTGAAAGTCTCTGCAGAGTACACGGGGGCTTCTCTCAAGCGTGGAAAAAGGGACCGGAAAAAGTCAAGTAAAAACAGAGAGAGAAGTGACGGGAGGGAGAGTGAAAAACAAAAAAATTGTGCACTGTTCTTCTTCGTGGGTTTCTTCTCCGCGAACACCCACGCCGTTCCGCTGCAGCCCACGCCGCCGCGCCCCTGCGCCACTTGACTGCCAGTTTCCATTTGCAAGCACCCGCACTAGCCCTGCTGCCGGTGTTCATATCCGGGCCTTCGTCATGCCTCCACAAAGACAACCCGTCAGCCATTGCACCAGCAACTTCGCCACGACGCCGATTTTCCTCTCACCTCCCGCAGCAGCCCGCTATCCGACGACCCGGACGCCCGGACCGTCCCTACCACACTTTGCTCGGAGCTCGATGCCGCACCGAACGCCAATCTCGCCCCCAACTTGTCCGCAACCCGCGACCCAGCAAAATCCCGAGCCGGTTCGCCGCACCTCCGCCTTCTGCGCGCCCGATCGCTCGAGTACTAGTAGCCCCCCCCCCGGTCACTCGAGTCGAGCCGCTCCACCCACAGCCCGACGCTGATCCTCTGCCACAACTCGACCCCGATCCTCTGCCCGAGCTTGAGTCGAGCTGCTCTCGCTCTCTCGCTCGAGCCCGAGCCCGAGCGAGGCCGCTCGCGTCGCTCCTCGCGACGCCACCGTTCACCGTCGATCGCCCTGTTCCTGGTCTTTGTCGGAGCTCGAACGCCGACGACCCAACCCCCGGTGATCCACCGAAGCCGCTCAGGCCGTGGGTGACGAAAGCGGGAAAAGAAAAACAAAAAAAAGAAAAGAAAAGGAAATTAGGTAGTTTTATTTTCTTTTTCTATTAACTTTATTTTATTTATTTCTTTTAAGTTTAGTTGTTATTGTGTAAATTTGAAGAGATCTTTCATGAATTTTGTAGGCATTATCCGCAGAATCTTCCCAGAATTATTGTAATTACTAATTTAATCCGTAAGATGTCGAATCATTTTTTTAATTATATTAATTTTTGGGGTTTGTCGATAGTATTTTAACTGTTGAATCAATATAATTATTAATTTGATCCGTAAGAATTCGGATAAGATTTTTAGTTACTTTGAATTCTTTGTCGTGATAATTAGGATTAGGATAATCGTTAATTTAACCTGTGAGACAATAGGTTATTTTTTTAGATTATTTTGATCATTTATTGATCGAATGTCTTGATTAGTTTAAATACAATGTTTATTTGATAATTACCTATTTTGGAGAACCATTCTAAAAATCCAAAAAAAATATTTGAATTAGGATTCAGTTTGTTTTGGAATATTTCTTGTTATCTTGCATATCTAGAATAGGGATTTTATTCCGAATTTAGAAAAATATAAAAAAAACAAAACAAAAAAAATGCATTCATTTAGGTTGTTAGTTTGTTATTCGGATTGCATGTTTAATTATGTATTAATTTATTTTCATAAAGAAAATCACAAAAAAAAATCATTGAGCATATTAGGTTAGAATGGCATGTTTCATTTTAAATTTAGATCATCTTTTTAGATAAATTGCATGTTAGATTAAGATAATATATTAGCTTAAATTAGGATTTAATGTGACTTAATCCTTAGTTTAAATTAGATAGAATTTTAATCTAGCTAGGTCATTTTTGCATTTTTAAAAATAGAAATATCAAATGTACGTCATTTAATTTTTATTAGGTTCATTTAATTAGAACTTCCTCGTCATTAGACTAAGTCATTTAATAAATGTCGCGTGACATATAACTCGCATACTAAATTGTATGTTGCTTGTCATTTTAGTATCATTGTATCGCATTACCCGTCATTAGAATTAGGTCATTTGATTAATTTAGATTGCATATTTAATTGTTGCATTTTTTTAATTTCAAATTTCATGGAAAATATAAAAGAATTAGAATGAATTCATTTCATGCTCTAGGATAGATTCCATGCTTATTTATGACATACAATTTTGGTCATGTTATCATATCATTTCATGTTAGAATAGTGACATGCATTGCATAAGTCATGATTTTCATTAAATAAATGAAAACAAAAAAAATAAAATTGCGTGTTAATTAGAAATCATATCTATGATTGCTGATGTGAATTCTGATTTAACAATGCAGATGCTTTCGTTGCTTCGAGGTATGTTTTGCATTATTTAGTTACTTTCTTGAGTGTTAAATTGCTGGTATGCACACCTGTATGATCACCTAACATGTTAGGAAGTTAAATTAAAATCAATTCAATTGCCAAACATTTTTTTGAAAATGAAATAGAAAGGTACCGAAAGGGCACTAGGATAGTCTGGTGTAATCAAGTCCCCGTACCCTTTAGTCTCTGGTTCGTAGGAGTAAAGTAAAACTCTCATTACTTTATTTGGGTTTCTAATCGACCAACCAAAAAATAGATTAGTGGTGACTCCTAAATAAAATCTATCTGTATGTTAAGAATCTGAATATAAGTCGCGAATTAGTATGGGCTTGGGAGAGCCCGAGTTAAGTCTAGGCTTAACAATCCATTAGCCAAACTTTAGGTGGTTCACACCCGAAAAATTGGGTCGCGACAGGGATTATTTTATTTGTTTCCACATGCGTACATTAAAATGAATGGGTCGATAATGCGTCCTAGGACATCACTATTAATCAATCAGTTGAGAGATGGGTGCGTGATCGAGGATCGGGATGTGATAGAAGCCGTTAAGGGATATAACCATGGTAGACTAGAGAATTCGATCGGAAATCGATCACTCGATCATAATAATCGGCAAGAGTCAATACGACACAGTTATAATCGAATTGAGATAGGATATAAGTCGATTTAACAGAAACACGTAATTGCATTGCGGGTGATTCCGCATGATTGCGAAATTCATGTCGAACGGCAATAACCCAATTTTCTATCGAAATTATACTCGGGACACGTAATTGAAACCTTGCAATTTTTACGACAACCGAGAGTCATCTGAGTCAGAGTTGCACAAACATGAATGAAAAATTATCGACCACGGATCAAACGCGCTAAAATCCCTAAAAGCTACACGATAGGTTAGGTCGTACTAAAATCGCGTTCGGTCGATTTTAACCACAAAATTGAATTCGGTTTCGGGAATCGGACGTTTTAGCATGTCACAATTCATTTTTAGGACGTTGTCTCATCTTTCGGAGAAATTTCGTCAAGTCCAAAATTTTGCGGAAAAATCGAATTCGTACAAATCGGAAAAGAAATGGAAATTCGGATCAAGGGGGAAAATGAATTATTTGGCTGCCAAAATGAATTATTTTGTGAGAATTTAAGGCTAATTTGTGATTGGAGGAGTGCTTGACTAATTTGGATGAAGACTTTGGGGCCAAATGTCATGAGTACTTGGATATTTCTATTAGTTCCTAATTGGCTAGCAATTTGACTTTCTTCCTCTCTCCCTTTCCCTCTCTCCCCTTGCGTGCGTGAGCCCCTTGCTACCGACCTCCCCCTTCTGCTTCTTCTTCCTCATTTCTTCTTCTTCTTCTTCACTTCCACTTCCCTCACGTCCCTATTTTTCCCCTTCAACTGCCTCACCATTCCATTTCTAGTGAACTCTAGCAACTCATGCCCACTTCACGTCACCACCACCATAGCACCACCATCCCATCCACCACTGTATACCACACCATCCAACAACCCAAGCCACCCACCAACTCCCCATAGCCGTAGCCCCATGTCTAGAAACCATCCCTCATGGCCAGCCCCGCATCTTTTGCCCCTGTCCGCCTGGCTGCATCGTCACCATCGAGCTGCCACTAACTCAGCCACCTTCTACCGCACCGCCTCAACACCACCAGCCACCCACCTCGCTCCTAGCACCACCACAGCCGAGCCCGACTAGCTAGCCCACAGAACCAAAACCCCTCTTGGTTGTGAGCCTTGTAGGGCCTTTTTCCACCACCGATTGGCCTCCGTTGGAAGCGCGATAGCCTTGAGTCTTAGTCACCGTTGTGCCACCATCACCGTGAACCCGCCACCATCCTAATCCAGTGAGTTAACTCCATAATCCTTGATTAGGTTGTTAATTGCGCTTAGGAGGTTAAATTAGTGTTAATTAGCTTTTTTAGATCAGTGTTAATTAGTTTGGTTAGATTAGTGTTAATTTGGATTTATTTATTGGACACTCATCATTTGCCATTTTTGTGGGTTAAAAGGTTCTACAATTTTGAGATTACTTCATCTTGAAAAATGTTCTAAACATCTTCAACTATGGCATATATTTTACTCGGGATTTTATGGATTTAAAAGAACAAGATTCCAGCTTCGTTTCAGGCAAGGTAGAATCCCGATCTGTGCTCGAACCAGTGATTTTTTTGGTGTTTAAGGGATTTTTATCAACTCTTAGAGGTTGATTTTTGAAAAAGTTCCTTCACAAAAGTTTTTCATCACATCTTTTAATTTAACATAGTCAAATTTCAGATCAAACGGACAAGTTTTGAACCTCAAACCAAGCTGGTTTTGGAAAACGTAATTGCTGGACACGAACACAATTTTGGTAATGGTTTGGACGATTTACTGCTCTTATTTTAGAAAGATTTGGGTCAAGGTATCTTCACAAAAAGTGTTTGTTTAAGTGTATTTTATAACATATTCAAATTTGATAATTTTTCAAACTCGTTTGGTTAGGTTTCTAGAATTAATCTTGGAGACGTGCGATTGGACAAGGTTTCTACTGATTAGAGCCGGTTGTGGTCTTGTGAGTGTTCTTGGTGTCTTGCTTGTTGGGAAGTGCATATTATGTGATTTGGTTGATTGTTGGCATGCTGAGGACTTATGCGTGATATTATGTGAATGGTTGTTCTATGATGGTTGTTTATTATTATCGCAAAAGTTGGCCTAATGGGTTATTAAATAGAAAATAAATAAGGTGTCGGGTCTAGACACCAAAAATTATTTGCCCAATAAAATAATGAGGTTTTAAACTAGGTATGTGCAAAATTTGATGGATTAATTTTGAGTACGCGAACACCTACGAATTTATTTCTAAAAGTTTTGAACAAAAAAAAAAGGGGGTTACTAAAGATTGTTTTCAAAAGAAATGGTTGGGCAAGAAAATAGAAAAATAAATGAGGTGTCGGGTTGGACACGAGTTTTTATGTGCTCAATAGATCCATGAGGTTTCAAATTAGATGCGTGCAAACTTTGGTGGGTTTATTTCAAATATGTGACTCCATACGAATAAATTTCGGAAAGTTTGAACAAAAAAAAAGGGGGTTGCTGAGTTGATTTTTTTTTTTTTTTTTTTTAAGGGGGTTTTAGTGTTTATGGCTATATGATGGAGGATAAAGTTGACTTGATTGATGATGTGCCTGCATGGTTAGTTTAATTAAGTGGTTTAGTTTAATTAATCGCAATTTATTTAATTAATCGTAATTAGCGTAATTATTGATGGATTCGCCCTTTTTTAGAATTTTATGCTTGCTCTCGTGAGTGAATTTATAAGTGAATTTGATTGTTTATATGTGCTATGATGAGCAATTGAGTGCTTGGTGGCTGTTGTCGATTATTATTACAAAACTCGATTTTATGGGCTTTCAAATAGAAAAATACCAAGTGTCGGTTTTTTACACCAATTTTTATATACTATATGAAATTGTGGAATTTTGAAATGGGAACGTACTATATTTAATGGTTTGATTTAAATACATGACCATGCACAATTATTTAACCGAGATTTTTAATACGAAAAAAATGGGTCAAATTCATTATTTGAAAGGGAGGTATTTGAATGCAAAGCATGGTGCTCTTGGCCAAGTATGTGTACTCGTGTGGTAGCTATCGGAACCCGTCACCTGACAAGAGTCGAGGAGGCGATGCTTGATTAATTTTGGATGTCCCACGTCAACGGATGCCGATAGCAGTGAAGGCTGGGCCAATGCTCCTTTATGGAATGCTGTCTAGGCGTAGACGTTGCCGTGCCCGAAGAAGCGGGACGATGCCCGATTATGCCAGATGACCGCCGACTATTGAGTTAGCCGTGGCCGATGGGTCGTAATAACCGGAATATGCTTGAGTGGTTGTGATAGTTGTGCTTGATTATGGGACAAAATTGTGTGGCATGATACAAGACGTGTCATAACGGTTTCACCTTATACTCAAGACCCATGTGATTGAAATGATGTGTTCCGGTTATTAAATTACGTTTGTTGCAATTGTAAATACATATGTGATGAGCTAATATGTAGGGACGCGCCCAATCAAGGTAAGTTTTGTATGGTGCGTGTTTATGACCGCCTTCGAGACGAATTTGCATCCTAATCGGGGTTTAGGGTTTTGACTCACTAAGATTTATTTCACCCCATCGTGGGTAACCCTTTTGTCAGGTCCTTAGTGTGGAGGTATGCTGATATTGTTTTGGGATTCAACAGACATAGATATACTAGATGGTGTAGTGGAGGATCTAAAGTCGGAGTCGAAGGGATCCGAGGTGTAGGTAGCCTAGGAGTTCTTTTTGAAATAGACTCGTGTATATAAACTCCTACGTTAAATTGGTATGTTTATAAAATGTGGTTTGTGAAAAATGTCCAGTTTTTTTACTATCCCTATATTTGATTAATTGGCTGGGTGTTTATTTAATTCACTTCTGCATGTGCATAATTGAAAGATAAAGAAAAGGTCGGCAATGCATTTTGGGACATTGCATTTTTAATCGACCGCCGAGGGATGTGCATGTACCCGGGGTTCGGGGCGTGATACCCTCATTGACCCTCACTTATGGCCGGTCACCGGCCATAGACCAAAGGGAAAGAAACCAAAAAAAAAAAAAAAAAGGGAGAAAGAGACTGTCAAGAAGATAGAGAAACAAAGGAGAGAGGGACTTGTAGCTTTTCTTAAAGATGGGCCGGCGAGCAATATATATTTCTCGCGGAATGGACCAGTGTATTGCCAAGGTTGCTACCCACTTATGCCTAATATACTCACTTGTACCTAATATTTTCTCATCCGGATCGAAGATAGCTCTGCCATGGCCCTCATTGACTTGTCTGACCATCATCATTATCGCTAGGGCACCTTTACCTCACGAGTCATACATGACCCGTACCCGGTTAGATGAACATCGTTAACGTCAAACAGATCTTCGGTCTTTAACTTTCTTCTAGTGAAAAAAATTCATCCCATTAATCAAATATTGTCCTAAACCCGACCACGCATTTGACAACCTGACGAGTTTATCTAGGCTCGAACACAATTTGGATGGGCTTGAGGAAGCATCTTTCTTTTACTCCTAGGTCCGTCCACGTAGGTTCGGTTCACCTTGTCCACACGTAATCATTTTATGAAAAAAATCATTATTATCATGAGTGAGATCCTGGGTAAGGAATCTAAGGTCGATAGCGCCAAAAGGAAAAAAAATAATTCAAAGACAAATGCTATTAGTAGTGATTTTTTATTTTTCCTATTAGTAGTGATTAAAAAATTGAGATAATTAAAGGACGGCTGGAATTTGCACACTATGGCTTCTCAGACAAATCTCTCACTAGAGTAGCAAAAGAAATAAATAATAATGGTGAGTCTCTCTCTAATGTTTTAAATCAAACTTACAATCCATATAACCCGTCGAACAAAATTTCCCACTACATACCAAGCCATAGGAGCATTGAATCGATGGTTCAAACCCTCCGTAACGTTCTCTCAGTCTTCCTCGGGCGTCCACCACAACCGCTGCCACCACCGTCACCGCCGCCAACGCAGCTGCCACTGCTGCCTCAATGGAAATACGATGTGTTCGTGAGTTTCCGAGGCGAGGATCTGAGGAGAAACTTCATAGCGCACCTCTTCTCCGCTTTGTGCCAGGCCTCGATCCGGTGCTTCAGGTGACGTAGAATCAAATGAAAAAAAAAAAAAAAAAAAAAAAAATCTATTCAGAACACCTCTCTTCCCCTCAGTCCACGCAACCTCTGAGGTTGACCTCCGCGCCTGTCGCCGCCCGCCGCCGGCAACACATCCAGGCCAACACTGCTGGCTGTCCAAGCCAAGCCACTCCGTCGTCTTCCTCTGAACTACTAGGTCTGGAGCCATGATGGCTGGGCCCCTCCATCGGGAGACGAGCATGAAGACTGCCAACTTCCAGATTTGGAGCTTGTCCATGGCCGTGAGCCTTGATGACGAGGTCCCTTCGTCTTCGGCCACTGGCCAGATCTGATGGCTTCGTCTCTCGCCATGGCTCGAGATCTGGTCTTTAGCTTCATCTTTCTCTAAAGTTCCGTTTGTTTTGCAGAAAATAATTTCTAATAAAACCTTTTCTGGATTTTTCGACGTTCGTTTCACGGAAAATAAATTCATTTAAGAAAATGTTTTTCATAAAAGGAAAAAAGTCTTAAAAGTGAAAAACATTTTCCTATTTGATCTCTCTTATCTCACACCTCTACAAATCCTCAACTTCCTCCACCTCTTTCTTCTTCTTCTATTTTTTTTTTTTTGTTCGAATTATTTTTTAATTTTCTTTTTCTTTTTTAATTCGAATTGTTTTTAATTTCCATTTTCTTTTCTATTTCTTTTATTTTTTCTTCTTTTTTCTTTTTCTTTTCTTTGTTTCCCATTTTCTTCTTTCTTGGTTAGTCGTTCGCCGTCGCCGGGCGAACCTCAAGCTCGTCGATCTCAAGCTCGCGCTCATCGATCTGGCGAGCGTCGAGCTTGACGCTCGCGCTTGCCAATCTGGTGAGCGGCGAGCCTCTTGCTCGTCGGTGAGCTCGAGGCTTGTTGGTGGCCAATTGTAGGCCATCACCGTGGCCGATGACCGGCCAAGAAAGGAGATGGAAAACAAAGGAAAAACAAAAGAAAAACAAAAATGAAAAAAAAAAATTAATAATGGATCTGTGAGGTTTCGAATTAGATGCGTGCAAAGTTTGGTTGGTTGATTTTAAATACGTGACCCCATAAGAATTTATTTCGGAAAGTTTGAAAAAAAGGGGGTTGCTAAGTTGATTTTTTTTTTTTTTTTTTTTTTTTAAGGGGTTTTAGTGTTCATGGCTATATGATGGAGGATAAAGTTGACTTGATTGATGATGTGCCTGCATGGTAAGTTTAATTAAGTGGTTCAGTTTAATTAATCACAATTTATTTATTTAATCACAATTTATTTAATTAATCGTAATTAACATAATTAGTAACGGATTCGTCGTTTTTCATAATTTTATGCTTGTTCTTGTGAGTGAATTTATAAGTGAATTTGATTGTTTATATGTGCTATGATGAGCAATTGAGTACTTGGTGGTAGTTGTCGATTATTATTACAAAACTCGATTTTATGGGCTTTTAAATAGAAAAATACCAGGTGTCAGTTTTTTACACCAATTTTTATATACTATATTAAATCATGGAATTTTGAAATGGGAACGTACCATGTTTAATGGTTTGATTTAAATACGTGACCATGCATGATTATTTTATCGAGATATTTATTACGAAGAAAATGGGCCAAATTCATTATTTGAAAGCAAGGTATTTGAATGCAAAGCATGGTGCTCTTGGCCAAGTATGTGTGCGAGTGTGTTAACTATTGGAACCCGTCATCCAACGAGAGTCGGGAAGGCGATGCTTGATTAATTTTGGATGCCCCACATCAATGGATGCCGATTGCAGTGAAGGCTGGGCCGATGCTCCTTTATGGAATGCCGTCTAGGTGTAGACGTTGCCATGCTCGACGAAGTGGGATGATGCCCGGTTATGCCAGATGACCGCCAACTGTTAAGTTAGCCATGGCTGATGGGTCGTAATAAGTGGAATATGCTTAAGTGATTGTGATAGTAGAGCCTGATTAAGGAATAAAATTGTGTGGCATAGTATGGGACGTGTCATAACGGTTTCACCTTATAATTGGGACCCATGTGATTGAAATAATGTGTTCCTGTTATTAAATTACGCTTGTTGCAATTGTAAATACATATGTGATGAGCTACTATACAGGGACACACCCAATCGAGGTAAGTTTTGTATGGTGCGTGTTTATGACCACCTTCGAGGTGAATTTGCGTCCTAATCGGGGTTTAGGATTTTGACTCACTGAGATTTATCTCATCCCATCGTGGGTAACCCTTTTGTCAGGTCCTTAGTGTGGAGGTACCCCCATATCGTTTTGGGGTTCAGTGGACATAGATATACCAGATGGTGTAGTGGAGGATCTAGAGCCGAAGTCGAAGGGATCCAAGGTATAGGTAGCCTAAGAGTTCTTTTTGAAACAGACTCGTGTATATAAACTCCTACATTAACTTGGTATGTTTAAAAAATGTGGTTTGTGAAAAATGTCGAGTGTTTTTACTATCCCTATGTTTGATTGATTGGTTGGGTGTTTATTTAATTCACTTTTGTATGTGCATAATTGAAAGATTTAAAAAAAGGGTCGGCAATGCATCTTGGGGCGTCACATTTTTAATCGACCGTTGAGAGATGTGCATGTGCCCGGGGTTTAGGGCATGATACCCTCATTGACCCTCACTTATGGCCGGTAGGCCAAAGGCAAAGAAACCAAAAAAAAAAAAAAAAAAAAAAAGGAGAAAGACTGTCAAGAAGATAGAGAAAGAAACAGAAGATAGAGAAACAAAGGAGAGAGGGACTTGTAGCTTTTCTTAAAGATGGGCCGGTAGAGCCAAATGGAAAAAAATAATTCAAAGACAAGTGATATTAGTGGTGATTAAAAAATTGAGATAATTAAAGGACGGCTGGAATATGCACATTATGGATTCTCAGACAAATCTCTCACTAGAGTAGCAAAAGAAATAAATAATAATGGTGAGTCTCTCTCTAATGTTTTAAATCAAACTTACAATCCATATAACCCGTCCAACGAAATTTCCCACTACATACCAAGCCATAGGAGCATTGAATCGATGGCTCAAACCCTCCGCTACGTTCTCTCAGTCTTCCTCGAGTGTCCACCACAACCACTGCCACCACTGTCACCACCGCCACCGCAGCTGCCACTGCTGCCTCAATGGGAATACGATGTGTTCGTGAGTTTCCGAGGCGAGGATCTGAGGAGAAACTTCATAGCGCACCTCTTCTCCGCTTTGTGCCAGGCCTCGATCCGGTGCTTCAGGTGACGTAGAATAAAATGAAAAAGAAAAAATCTATTCAGAACACCTCTCTTCCCCTCAGTCCACGCAACCTCTGAGGTTCACTTCCGTGCCTGTCGCGGCCCGCCGCCGGCAACACATCCAGGCCAACACTGCTGGCCGTCCAAGCCAAGCCACTCCCTCGTCTTCCTCTGAACTACTAGGTCTGGAGCCATGATGGCTGGGCCCCTCCATCGGGAGACGAGCATGAAGACTGCCAACTTCCAGATTTGGAGCTTGTCCATGGCCGTGAGCCTTGATGGCGAGGTCCCTTCGTCTTTGGCCACTGGCCAGATCTGATGGCTTCGTCTCTCACCATGGCTCCAGATCTGGTCTTTAGCTTCGTCTTCCTCTAAAGCCCCGTTTGTTTTGTAGAAAATAATTTCTGATAAAACATTTTCCGGATTTTTCAACGTTCATTTCACAGAAAATGAATTCATTTAAGAAAATGTTTTTTATAAAAGGAAAAAAAGTCTTAAAAGTGAAAAACATTTTCCTATTTAATCTCATCTCACACCTCAACAAATCCTCAACTTCCTCCACCCCTTTCTTCTTCTTCTATTTTTTTTCGTTCGAATTATTTTTTAATTTTCTTTTTCTTTTTAATTCGAATTATTTTTAATTTCCTTTTTCTTTTCTATTTCTTTTCTTTTTCTTCTTTTTTTCTTTTTCTTTTCTTTGTTTCCCATCTTCTTCTTTCTTGGTTAGTCATCCGTCGTCGCCAAGCAAACCGCAAGCTCGTGGATCTCAAGCTCGCGCTCATCGAACTGGCGAGCGTTAAGCTTGACCCTCTCGCTTGCCAATCTGGTGAGCGGCGAGCCTCTTGCTCGTCAGCGAGCTCGAGGCTTGTCGGTGGCCAGTTGTAGGCCATTACCGTGGCCAGTCACCGGCCAAGAAAGGAGATGGAAAACAAAGGAAAAACAAAAGAAAAGCAAAAATGAAAAAAATAATAATAATAGATCTGTGAGGTTTCAAATTAGATGCATGCAAAGTTTGGTTGGTTGATTTTAAATACGTGACCCCATACCAATTTATTTCGGAAAGTTTGAAAAAAAAAAAAAAAGGGGGGTTGCTAAGTTGATTTTTTTTTTTTTTTTTAAAGGGGTTTTAGTGTTCATGGTTATATGATGGAGGATAAAGTTGACTTGATTGAGGATGTGCCTGCATGGTTAGTTTAATTAAGTGGTTCAGTTTAATTAACCACAATTTATTTATTTAATCACAATTTATATAATTAATCGTAATTAGCGTAATTAGTAATGGATTCGCCATTTTTCATAATTTTATGCTTGTTCTCTTGAGTGAATTTATAAGTGAATTCGATTGTTTATATGTGTGCTATGATGAGCAATTGAGTACTTGGTGGTAGTTGTCGATTATTATTACAAAACTCGATTTTATGGGTTTTTAAATAGAAAAATACCAGGTGTCGGTTTTTTATGCCAATTTTTATATACTATATGAAATCATGGAATTTTGAAATGGGAACGTACTATGTTTAATGGTTTGATTTAAGGGTTAATACCCTAAAAAACCCCAAACTAGTACACTTGTGATAAATTTACCCCAAACTATTTTTTTTACCACCAAAAACCCCAAACTGATACACTTTTGACAAATTTACCCCAAATAGGTACACTTATGACAAATTTACCCTCTGTTAGTTTTCGTTAAATTTTAATTAAGTTAAATGACACGTGACAGTTAATTGCTATACTGATTTGGGATTTTACACTTTGTTTGTCACTGTTTACAATTTTTGTGATTTTTTTTGTGGTATTAATCCAATTTACTGCAAGGTATATTTGTCACAAATTTACCAGTTTTGAGTTTTTTGTGGTCGAATAAATTAGTTTGGGGTAAATTTGTCATAAATGTACCACTTTAGGGTTTTTTATGGTCAGTGGGGGTAAATTTGTCACAAGTGTACCAGTTTGGAGTTTTTTATGGTCAAAAAAATAGTTTTGGGTAAATTTGTCACAGGTGTACCAGTTTAGGGTTTTTTAGGGTATTAACCATTTATTTAAATACGTGACCATGCACGATTATTTTACCGGGATTTTTATTACGAAGAAAATGGGCCAAATTCATTATTTGAAAGTAAGGTATTTGAATGCAAAGCATGGTGCTCTTGGCCAAGTATGTGTGCACGTGTGATAACTATTGGAACCTGTCACCCGACGAGAGTCAGGAAGGCGATGCTTGATTAATTTTGGATGCCCCACGTCAACGGATGCCGATCGCAGTAAAGGCTGGGCCAATGCTCCTTTATGAAATGCCATCTAGGCGTAGACGTTGCCATGCTCGATGAAGCGGGATGATGCCCGATTATGCTAGATGACCGCCGACTGTTAAGTTAGCCATGGCTAATGGGTCGTAATAATTGGAATATGCTTAAGCGGTTGTGATAGTTGCGCCTGATTAAGGAACAAAATTGTGTGGCACGGTATAGGATGTGTCATAACGGTTTCACCTTATAATCGAGATCCATGTGATTGAAATGATGTGTTCCAGTTATTAAATTACGCTTGTTGCAATTGTAAATACATATGTGATGAGCTAATATGCAGGGACACGCCTAATCGAGGTAAGTTTTGTATGGTGCGTGTTTATGACCACCTTCGAGGCAAATTTGCGTTCTAATCGGGGTTTAGGATTTTGATTCACTGAGAATTATCTCATCCCGTCGTGGGTAACCCTTTTGTCAGGTCCTTAGTGTGGAGGTACGCCCATATCGTTTTGGGGTTCAGTGGACATAGATATACTAGATGGTGTAGTGGAGGATCCAAAGTCGGAGTCGGTGGGATCCGAGGTGTAGGTAGCCTAAGAGTTCTTTTTGAAACAGACTCGTGTATATAAACTCCTACATTAACTTGGTATGTTTAAAAAATGTGGTTTGTGAAAAATGTCGAGTGTTTTTACTATCCCTATGTTTGATTGATTGGTTGGGTGTTTATTTAATTCACTTTTGTATGTGCATAATTGAAAGATTAAAAAAGGTCGGCAATGCATCTTGGGACGTCGCATTTTTAATCGACCACCGAGAGATGTGCATGTGCCCGGGGTTTGGGGCATGATACCCTCATTGACCCTCACTTATGGCCGGTAGGCCAAAGGGAAAGAAACCAAAAAAAAAAAAAAAAAAAGAGAAAGAGACTGTCAAGAAGATAGAGAAACAAAGGAGAGAGGGACTTGTAGCTTTTCTTAAAGATGGGCCGGTGGAGCCAAATGGAAAAAAATAATTCAAAGACAAGTGCTAGTAGTGGTGATTAAAAAATTGAGATAATAAAAGGACGGCTGGAATTTGCACATTATGGCTTCTCAGACAAATCTCTCTCTAGAGTAGCCAAAGAAATAAATAATAATGGTGAGTCTCTCTCTAATGTTTTAAATCAAACTTACAATCCATATAACCCGTCAAACGAAATTTCCCACTACATACCAAGCCATAGGAGCATTGGATCGATGGCTCAAACCCTCCGTAACGTTCTCTCATTCTTCCTTGGGCGTCCACCACAACCGCTGCCACCACCGTCACCGCTGCCACCGCAGCTGCCACTGCTGCCTCAATGGGAATACGATGTGTTCGTGAGTTTCCGAGGCGAGGATCTGAGGAGAAACTTCATAGCGCACCTCTTCTCCGCTTTGAGCCAGGCCTCGATCCGGTGCTTCAGGTGACGTAGAATCAAGTGAAAAAAAAAAAAAAAAAAAATCTATTCAGAACACCTCTCTTCCCCTCAGTCCACGCAACCTCTGAGGTTCACCTCCGCGCCTGTTGCCGCCCGCCCCGGCAACACATCCAGGCCAACACTGCTGGCCGTCCAAGCCAAGCCACTCCCTCGTCTTCCTCTGAACTACTAGGTCTGGAGCCATGATGGCTGGGCCCCTCCATCGGGAGACGAGCATGAAGACTGCCAACTTCCAGATTTGGAGCTTGTCCATGGCCGTGAGCCTTGATGGCGAGGTCCCTTCGTCTTTGGCCACTGGCCAGATCTGATGGCTTCGTCTCTCACCATGGCTCCAGATCTGGTCTTTAGCTTCGTCTTCCTCTAAAGCCCCGTTTGTTTTGTAGAAAATAATTTCTGATAAAACATTTTCCGGATTTTTCAACGTTCGTTTCACGAAAAATGAATTCATTTAAGAAAATGTTTTTATAAAAGGAAAAAAAGTCTTAAAAGTGAAAAACATTTTCCTATTTAATCTCATCTCACACCTCAACAAATCCTCAACTTCCTCCACCCCTGTCTTCTTCTTCTATTTTTTTCGTTCGAATTATTTTTTAATTTTCTTTTTCTTTTTAATTCGAATTATTTTTAATTTCCTTTTCTTTTCTATTTCTTTTCTTTTTCTTCTTTTTTTTTTTTCTTTTCTTTGTTTCCCATCTTCTTCTTTCTTGGTTAGTCATCCGTCGTCGCCAAGCGAACCGCAAGCTCGTGGATCTCAAGCTCGCGCTCATCGAACTGGCGAGCGTTAAGCTTGACCCTCGCGCTTGCCAATCTGGTGAGCGGCGAGCCTCTTGCTCGTCAGCGAGCTCAAGGCTTGTCGGTGGCCAGTTGTAGGCCATTACCGTGGCCGTGACCGGCCAAGAAAGGAGATGGAAAACAAAGGAAAAACAAAAGAAAAGCAAAAATGAAAAAAATAATAATAATAGATCTGTGAGGTTTCAAATTAGATGCATGCAAAGTTTGGTTGGTTGATTTTAAATACGTGACCCCATACCAATTTATTTCGGAAAGTTTGAAAAAAAAAAAGGGGGGGGTTGCTAAGTTGATTTTTTTTTTTTTTAAAGGGGTTTTAGTGTTCATGGTTATATGATGGAGGATAAAGTTGACTTGATTGAGGATGTGCCTGCATGGTTAGTTTAATTAAGTGGTTCAGTTTAATTAACCACAATTTATTTAATTAATCGTAATTAGCGTAATTAGTAATGGATTCGCCATTTTTCATAATTTTATGCTTGTTCTCTTGAGTGAATTTATAAGTGAATTTGATTGTTTATATGTGTGCTATGATGAGCAATTGAGTACTTGGTGGTAGTTGTCGATTATTATTACAAAACTCGATTTTATGGGTTTTTAAATAGAAAAATACCAGGTGTCGGTTTTTTATGCCAATTTTTATATACTATATGAAATCATGGAATTTTGAAATGGGAACGTACTATGTTTAATGGTTTGATTTAAGGGTTAATACCCTGAAAACCCCCAAACTAGTACACTTGTGACAAATTTACCCCAAACTATTTTTTTTACCACCAAAAACCCCAAACTGATACACTTTTGACAAATTTACCCCAAATAGGTACACTTATGACAAATTTACCCTCTGTTAGTTTTCGTTAAATTTTAATTAAGTTAAATGACACGTGACAGTTAATTGCTATACTGATTTGGGATTTTACACTTTGTTTGTCACTGTTTACAATTTTTGTGATTTTTTTTTGTGGTATTAATCCAATTTACTGCAAGGTATATTTGTCACAAATTTACCAGTTTTGAGTTTTTGTGGTCGAATAAATTAGTTTGGGGTAAATTTGTCATAAATGTACCACTTTAGGGTTTTTTATGGTCAGTGGGGGTAAATTTGTCACAAGTGTACCAGTTTGGAGTTTTTTATGGTCAAAAAAATAGTTTTGGGTAAATTTGTCACGGGTGTACCAGGTTTAGGGTTTTTAGGTATTAACCATTTATTTAAATACGTGACCATGCACGATTATTTTACCGGGATTTTTATTACGAAGAAAATGGGCCAAATTCATTATTTGAAAGTAAGGTATTTGAATGCAAAGCATGGTGCTCTTGGCCAAGTATGTGTGCACGTGTGATAACTATTGGAACCTGTCACCCGACGAGAGTCGGGAAGGCGATGCTTGATTAATTTTGGATGCCCCTCGTCAACGGATGCCGATCGCAGTAAAGGCTGGGCCAATGCTCCTTTATGAAATGCCATCTAGGCGTAGACGTTGCCATGCTCGATGAAGCGGGACGATGCCCGATTATGCTAGATGACCGCCGACTGTTAAGTTAGCCATGGCTAATGGGTCGTAATAATTGGAATATGCTTAAGCGGTTGTGATAGTTGCGCCTGATTAAGGAACAAAATTGTGTGGCACGGTATGGGACGTGTCATAACGGTTTCACCTTATAATCGAGATCCATGTGATTGAAATGATGTGTTCCAGTTATTAAATTACGCTTGTTGCAATTGTAAATACATATGTGATGAGCTAATATGCAGGGACACACCTAATCGAGGTAAGTTTTGTATGGTGCGTGTTTATGACCACCTTCGAGGCAAATTTGCGTTCTAATCGGGGTTTAGGATTTTGATTCACTGAGATTTATCTCATCCCGTCGTGGGTAACCCTTTGTCAGGTCCTTAGTGTGGAGGTACGCCCATATCGTTTTGGGGTTCAAAGTGGACATAGATATACTAGATGGTGTAGTGGAGGATCCAAAGTCGGAGTCGGTGGGATCCGAGGTGTAGGTAGCCTAAGAGTTCTTTTTGAAACAGACTCGTGTATATAAACTCCTACATTAACTTGGTATGTTTAAAAATGTGGTTTGTGAAAATGTCGAGTGTTTTTACTATCCCTATGTTTGATTGATTGGTTGGGTGTTTATTTAATTCACTTTTGTATGTGCATAATTGAAAGATTAAAAAAAAAGGGTCGGCAATGCATCTTGGGACGTCGCATTTTTAATCGACCACCGAGAGATGTGCATGTGCCCGGGGTTTGGGGCATGATACCCTCATTGACCCTCACTTATGGCCGGTAGGCCAAAGGGAAAGAAACCAAAAAAAAAAAAAAAAAAAGAGAAAGAGACTGTCAAGAAGATAGAGAAACAAAGGAGAGAGGGACTTGTAGCTTTTCTTAAAGATGGGCCGGTGGAGCCAAATGGAAAAAAATAATTCAAAGACAAGTGCTATTAGTGGTGATTAAAAAATTGAGATAATTAAAGGACGGCTGGAATTTGCACATTATGGCTTCTCAGACAAATCTCTCTCTAGAGTAGCCAAAGAAATAAATAATAATGGTGAGTCTCTCTCTAATGTTTTAAATCAAACTTACAATCCATATAACCCGTCAAACGAAATTTCCCACTACATACCAAGCCATAGGAGCATTGGATCGATGGCTCAAACCCTCCGTAACGTTCTCTCATTCTTTCTTGGGCGTCCACCACAACCGCTGCCACCACCGTCACCGCTGCCACCGCAGCTGCCACTGCTGCCTCAATGGGAATACGATGTGTTCGTGAGTTTCCGAGGCGAAGATCTGAGGAGAAACTTCATAGCGCACCTCTTCTCCGCTTTGAGCCAGGCCTCGATCCGGTGCTTCAGGTGACGTAGAATCAAGTAAAAAAAAAAAAAAAAAAATCTATTCAGAACACCTCTCTTCCCCTCAGTCCACGCAACCTCTGAGGTTCACCTCCGCGCCTGTTGCCGCCCGCCCCGGCAACACATCCAGGCCGACACTGCTGGCCGTCCAAGCCAAGCCACTCCCTCGTCTTCCTCTGAACTACTAGGTCTGGAGCCATGATGGCTGGGCCTCTCCATCGGGAGACGAGCATGAAGACTGCCAACTTCCAGATTTGGAGCTTGTCCATGGCCGTGAGCCTTGATGGCGAGGTCCCTTCGTCTTTGGCCACTGGCCAGATCTGATGGCTTCTTCTCTCGCCATGGCTCCAGATCTGGTCTTTAGCTTCGTCTTCCTCTAAAGCCCCGTTTGTTTTGCAGAAAATAATTTCTGATAAAACATTTTCCGGATTTTTCAACGTTCATTTCACGGAAAATGAATTCATTTGGGAAAATATTTTCCACAAAAGGAAAAAAGTCTTAAAAGTGGAAAACATTTTTCTCATTTGATCTCTCTTATCTCACACCTCTGCAAATCCTCAACTTCCTCCACCCCTTTCTTCTTCTTCTATTTTTTTTTTTCGTTCGAATTAGTTTTAATTTTCTTTTTCTTTTTTAATTCGAATTATTTTTAATTTCGTTTTCCTTCTATTTCTTTTCTTTGTTTCCCATCTTCTTCTTTCTTGATTAGTCGTCTGCCGTTGCTAGGTGAACCTCGAGCTCGTCGATCTCAAGCTCACGCTCATCGATCTGGCGAGCCTCGAGCTTGACGCTCGCGCTTGCTAATCTGGTGAGCAGCAAGCCTCTTGCTCGTTGGCGAGCTTGAGGCTTGTCGGTTGCCAGTTGCAGGCCATCACCGTGGCTGGCGACTGGCCAAGAAAGGAGATGGAAAACAAAAAGAAAAATAAAACAAAACAAAAATGAAAAGAAATTAATAATAGATTTAAAAAAATAAAAATCAACTTTTAAAACTGGTCGGCCACAGCAGACTGCGGCAATGAAGGCGGGCCACCGCTGGGTAAGACGGCCACGACAATGCGGAGGTCTCGAGGATGGAGGGTTGCGGCGGCTTGAGCGGTGGCGTGCGAGGGCGGTATGGCGGTGTCTGTCATGGTGGAGGGAAAGAGAGATGAAGTATTTTTAACTTTTATATGTGTCAATGCTTCAGAGACAACGCGAGAGAAGACATTGGGGAGCAAATTAAATCCAAGCTTTTTAAAGCGATTGGGCGTGCGAGGATCGCTCTCATCGTGTTCTCCGAGAACTATGCCGACTCGAAGTGGTGCATGAGCGAGCTGGTCGAGATTCTGGAGTGCGGGAAGAGGTTCAGAAACCATGGTCACCTAGTTATTCCCATCTTCCACAAGGTAAAAGCCGCAGACATTTCGAATTTGACCAGCGGAAGTGAATTTGCGCAAGGTTTTGAGAGATTGTGTGGAAGCCAGAGAGATGACGGGCAGATACAGAAATGGAGGGACGCCCTGATAGAGACTAAGCATTTGACAGGATTCGACTTGAGGAATGATGCCGGAGGGTACGTATCTCTTCTTCATCCTCCTCTTCTATTACTTGCTACATTCTAGGATTTTCCAACTCACTTGGTGGAATTAATCAGTTGATGTATGCTCGTCGTAATTTTGTGTGAACTACCAGGAGAAGTATTCTGATTAGTCGAATTTGGCCCTTAATTAACATAAAAATCCAAGACGATCTGTTATAGTAATTATTGCCAGAAAAATTGGCCGTCAATTTCTATTCTTGAATAATAAGTTGGGATTCATATAGGATTAAATTTCATGACAGAATAGGCCACTTCCTCAGATTTTTTTATATCATGTCTATTGTTTGGTGTATCACAATATTAAAGCCGGATATATTCATATCATATTATATAGGGTTAATACCCTAAAAAACCCCAAACCGGTACACTTATGACAAATTTACCCCAAACTATTTTTTTGACCATAAAAAACCCCAAACTGGTACATCTCGTGACAGATCTATCCACTGTTAGCTTCCGTTCGATTTTGCCGTTAACCTTGCCGACGTAGCAAGTCATGTGGAAATTCATAAGTGTAATACCATTAAAAATCCTAAACTGGTATATTTATGACAAATTTACCCCAAACTGGTATATTTATGACAAATTTATCCCAAGCTGGTATATTTACAACAAATTTACTTTAAATTAATTTTTTCAATCATAAAAACCTAAATTAATACACATGCGGCACATTTACCCTCTTTCAATTTTCCCAAATTTGACCGAGTTGTGATGTCCAATCAATTTTATTTTCCAGATTACTCTAACATTGCCTCCATATCATTAATACTTGATTTTTTTTTTCTTTTTATTGGAATCACTATTAGAAAAACTATTCAAAGACTACCAAATGTGCACTTCATTCTTGTGTCGAGAGGATGCCCATTAACTAAAAGATGGATAGATCGCTTGTGCACATATACAAAAGAAGTGCACATATCGCGGTTGCTTCGCTTGTTTTTGGTTTGTGACAAACTTGGCTTTATGTTTATATGTCTGAGCCCCACATGGTTTAGTGCTTGTTCGCAATCTGTTTGTATGCTTACATATTACTCTTGCTTTGCTGGTCGTTTGTGTTAGTCCATGTCCTTATTAGCGTTACGTAGTCTTTCCTACCTTGAATCATAAGTGTGTCAAAATTTTAACTTGGAACTTGCATGTGAATGGTATGATTGACTCGTACATCACATGCTCGTTGAAATGCTGGAACCAAAATCACTTATGTTTGTCATTGATTTCAGGTGGACTTTGAGTGTGATTCTTTTATATATGTGCGCAAGCAATCTGTCCATCTTTTAGTTAATGGACATCCTCTCGGCACAAGAATGAAGTGCACATTTGATAGTCTTTGAATAGTTTTCTAATAATGATTCCAATAAAAAGAAAAAAAAATCAAGTATTCATGATATGGAGGCAATGTTAGAGTAATCTGGAAAATAAAATTGATTGGACATCACAACTTGGTCAAATTTGAGAAAATTGAAAGAGGGTAAATGTGCCGCATGTGTACCAATTTAGGTTTTTTATGACCGAAAAAATTAATTTAGAGTAAATTTGTTGTAAATATATCAGTTTAGGGTAAATTTGTCATAAATATACCAGTTTTGGGTAAATTTGTCATAAATATACCAGTTTGGGGTTTTTAATGGTATTAAACTTATGAATTTCCACATGGCTTGCCACGTCAGCAACCACGTCAGCAAGGTTAATGGCAAAATCGAACGGAAGCTAACGGAGGGTATCTGTTACATATATACCAGTTTAGGGTTTTTGGTGGTCAAAAATAGTTTGGGTTAAATTTGTCACAGGTGTACCAGTTTATGGTTTTTTAGGGTATAAACCCTATTATATAACGGCATATCATTGTAAATAGAGATGGTGAAAATCTCTCGTAACACTATTCCTTAATTTATTTTTATTTTATTTTTCCTTTTTTTATTTTATTTTCTTTATTATTTCTTTAATCCCCTTTCATCATTCTTTAATAAATTTTTATCAAATAGTAAACTGTACTAACATACATAAAATACAAACATACCTAAAATATATAATAAGTATTAATATATAATTTATAGATTTAATGTTTACTATAAGATAGAATTAAAGTTGAATATATAAATTAAAATAAGATTAATTTTAAAAAAATTTATTTTTATTTTTTATTTCTTAAATGAGAATTCAAATATTATTTATATTGAAGAGAAAAATAATTTTCCTATTATGGACATTAGAAATCTTATCTACTTTTATCCCACCTCCCTATGGGATAATTTTATCCGATTTATATCCCCTTATATCTGACTTTATCCTATCCTGAGCGAGTACCAAACGTAGGATATCCCGAATTTTATCCCGACTACCAAACGTAGCTTAAAACTTAAGTTCCAGGACTACCCAGGTGTCGGCAAATTTCCTTTTAAAAATTTGTTTCATTTTTAGTTAAGCTTAATTTGTCATTTTTTTCCTTCTAATTTTGACACGAAAGAAGGACTGAAGTTACCTAGTTTTCTAGACTTTTTAAATGCGCCACAACCAAACAAAGACTCGGTGGATATATTCAGTTGTTAATGGCCCATAGCTTTGCCTTTGGCTTCAGCAAATCAATTCAGAATTTAAGTAGCAAAATGGCAATTGTATATAAGAGATGAACGGTTCTAGGTTCCATTTCATTTAGGTCCACTTGAAACTTAGGACCTATCCATCAGAACATATTTCTCATTTTTTGAAACTTGGAACCTAATTTGCATACCTTCGAACATACAATCAAACCGATTCTCACCTTTGATTCCCAATTTTATCTTAGAACTATACTCATCCCTACCCAATAAAACTCTTGCAATAGTTGTTATGCCCGTTGTTAGTGCGCGTACTTAAGACAATCCCTGTCCCCACGGCTAGTCGCCACGAGACCCTTGTGGAACCTATGGGACGGTGCTTGTATGGTTTTAGGGCGTGACCAGCTTTCCCATTGACTCCGCATTTTGTTTTTTCTTTCTTGTTTTCTGCAGTTTTGCAAAATATATGTTCAATTCATCATCCATGTGAACCTCATCTATTAGATTACAGAACTATGATAAATTCACCATAATTAGACAATCGATTACCAAAACGTATTTACATCATATTACAATTAATTGATATCTTGCCTATCCAATGGTAAGGGCATTCTAATGCATTCGGTTCATAATCCAAGGGTTACAGGTTTAATTTTTGCCCGGGTAGTTTAGATTTAAGTGAGGGCCATTGTTGTAACTTGTAGGGTGCTATGCTAATTTTCATCTAGATAACCATGCAATTACGGTTGTGCCCTGAATTATAAAAAAATAAGAGTATCTTAGATTTTTCATATTTTTCTTATAAAAAAGAAAAGAAGAAGAAGAATAAGAAGAGGGAACAGTGATCTGGAACAGCAAAAGTGCTTCCCCTCAGACAACATTGAACCTCCGCCATAGAGGACTCCCACTGTGAAATAATTGGCGACGAGCCCATGCTACATCAGCAGAAAAACTTAATGACAAGCACTGATCTAGCCAAGTTGGATGTTTTTTTAGTCATATGAACGTGGAAAGATCTTGAATATTTCATCTCTCGGTTAATAAATCTACATTTGATGATCTCATGTTTAAACACCAGGGATGAAGGGAGACTCGTGGACATAATAGTAAAGCACCTTGTCGAGAAAATCCACGAAACATGGCCACTCTACTTTGTGAAAAATGCAATTGGAGTGGAATTCTTGGTAGATGAGGTGATTTCTTTAATTACAATGGGCCAAAAGAAGGACGTGTGCGTTATAGGTATATGTGGAGTAGAAGGAATAGGAAAGACGACAGTGGCTGAAGTCATCTACGAGCGCATTCACCGCGATTTCGAGTGTTCTGTCTTTCTTGATAAAGTTGAAGAAGCAGATTGCAACAATCTTGTAGGTATATTAGGCCTACAGAAGAAGCTGCTCCATAATCTCATAAAGGTAGAAGGATGGAGGATGTATGATGACATTCAAACCAACATCAAGGTGATAAAGAGTAACATGTGCCGGAAAAGAATACTTCTTATTCTTGATAATGTAACTAGGAAAGAACAGATTGACTACTTCGGAGCCGGAGAGCGAGAACTGCTGTGTCCTGGGAGCAGAATTTTGATCACAACCAGAGACCAAAACTTGCTAAAAGATCTCAAGGTAGATGACAAGTATATGGTCAAAGGATTGGGCAAGAATGAGGCACTCCGGCTCTTTTGTCGCCATGCCCTGAAGAGAGAAGAACCTCAAGAAGGCTACGAGGAGTTGTCCCGAAGTCTAGCTCATTATGCAGGAGGTCATCCATTGTCTCTTAAAAAGTTGGGCTCGTACCTAAATGGCAAGTCGAAACATCTATGGCATCGGACATTGGAGAAGTTGGTCAAAAGCCCTTATCTCGATTCGCTCTTTTGTCCCTTCTGGTCAGTCGGGCCATATGGAGGTCAAGGCGGTGATGCTTTTGATGATGGGGCACACACTGGTGTGCGGCAAATTAGGCTGTACGGACAGTCAATTATTGAATCCATCACCATCGATTATGATCAAAACGGGTGTTTAGTGAGATCTGTCCAGCACGGTGGACATGCCCATGACAATGAAACGGTCAGTTTTCTGCCACTCTTAACTGATTGATTATGTATTTTACTACACATCACTTACAAGAAAGCTAACAGAATCAACTCCAAGTTTAATGTCATTTTTGCGCATCCATAACAGAATCCACAGGAAAAGTTATAGGAAGGTAAGCAGAATCAACTCCGAGTTTTATATCTTCTATGTTATGTGCTCCGTATTTGATCTGTTCGTGAGACTTTATTACTCGCCTTTCATTCGCAGCAAAATGGGATGCAGTAGCTTTGCTCAAGGACCTGCTTATAGCAAAAAACATAAACTCAAAAACTTCCCTTCGTTCCTTTTTCCTATTAGGGATAAGTACTTTAACCGAACTTGGTCAAGTGATTTATTTTTTGCAGTAAAGGAATTATAATGATCCAAAATAACACAGAAGCAATACATATTAGATGTTAGATGGATGCGATGATGATGACTCTCATAAAAACTTTTGCACTTCTTGCAGCTGGTGAGATTGGATCATCCAAGTGAATACATAATTTCTATATCAGGCCATATTGATTATCATGGTGATCATAATGTTGTCCGGTCTCTCAAGATCCACAGCAACAAGCAGATTTATGGACCTTTTGGATCTGAACAAGGATGGCCTTTTCATCTCTCACATTCGGATGGAAAGATTACTGGGTTTCATGGGAAATGTAGCAGCCATCTCCACTCAATCGGAGCACATTTCAGGCCGATTTCTCCCACATATCCACTTGATGTCGTGGGACCATTTGGCGGTGATAGTGGCATGGACATTTGGGACGACGGAAAATACACGGATGTGAGGCAAATTGTCGTGGGCTTCGATTTGGCAATTAAGTCCATCTCCATCTTATATGACCAACATGGACATCCTGTTGGTCCGTTCACACATGGCGCAAGCGGAGGAGGCAAAACATGTACGGTAAGCTTTGATATGAACGTTCTCAACATTGTCTTCATGATGGAATGTGATTTTGCCAATGTCATCAATGCTTTATTTTTTCTAGTAAAGTCTATCTCTTCATTGTTAAAGTAGATAGTTGTTCTTGAATTCTTTGATTTTGATCTTTTTTATCTCAGATTAAGCTCGATTATCCAAGTGAGTACTTGACATCCATCTCGGGCTACATTGAAGAAGTTTCCAGACTCGCCTTTCTCCAATCTTTGACAATCCATACTAATAAAAGGGATCATGGACCGATCGGAACAGCTAATAAAGGGAGGCATTTTTCATTTCCATACACTGGCGGCAAAATTGTCGGGTTTCATGGGAGTTGCAATGGCCCTTGTCTCGAGTCCATCGGAGCCTTTTATGAGCCGATTCCTCACACATATCCCATTAAGGTTTTTGGGCCTTTTGGAGGCGAAGGCCAAAAATCCTGGCATTCTTCTGATTTAAAGGGGATTGATGTTCACTATGGAGACTTCATCAAGTCCATTACTTTTAAAGTCGACGATGCCACCGACTCCGAACCACAAACTAATTATAGTGGATATGGCGGGGAGAATAATTTCAAGGTTGTATCCATACTCTTTCCTTTCTCTTTTTCCGTTTCTACTTGCATGTCCTAAGTTTATTTTTCTAGCTTATCATAATATCGGTCAGATTACAGCATTCTGAACCTTGAGATTCTTAACAATTGCTTCGCAAATGCACATGAAAAGTTCATACCAGAGATACCTGAGGATCAACATGATTGTTAGAAAACGAAATGGAAAAATTAAAAAATGAAATGTACTACCAAAGTTATTAAAAACGTAATACACGAACCTTAGCATATATGACTTATTTTATAGATTTAAATCGTATTTCAAAAGAATGTACTGATTAATTTTGCTCATCCAATGATGCAACATATAGTCACTCACGTCGAATATGGTATTCTATGGCCTGTGTGCAGGTTAAACTGATAAATGGAGAGTACATAACTTCTTTTGCTGGATATCACCAAAATGCAAATAGTTGTGGTACTATAATCAACTCGCTCACATTTCAAACCAACATGAGAATATTGGGACCCATTGGTACAGAGGAAGGGGAGTACTTCTCCTTACCATTGGAAGCTGGGAAAGTTATCGAGTTCTTCGGGAGAAGTGATGATTTTCTCAAATCTATTGGAGCACACGTCGAATTATATTCTAATAAGCTCTATCCCTTTAATTCTGTAGGGTTATTTGAGAGGTCAAATGCATCCTTTTGGGATGATGGCAATAAGCATACCAATGTAAGGAAAATCATTGTTGAATTTGAACCTAGTAAAGGGTCGCACATCCGATCAATCGCTTTTCAATACGAAGAGGAGAGTAAAGAATTGTGGCAATCTGAGACACATGGTTGCATTGATGGAAACAACTTCCATATGGTGCGGAACGTCGAAATCCATACGGTATGTCCTTGTACCTACATATGCTTTGTAAAATCCTTAGGAAACTGATCACTGAGGGCTTACCTCAGTGGCCACAATTCCTACATGAGAATGAGAGGTGGAGAGTTCAAAACTCCCCTCTGGATAGGGAAGGTCTATGGGTCTATAAGGTTTCCCTAGGTAGGCTCATTAGGGGCCTGCCCTCCAAAGTCTAGGACTACCCCCAGCAAAAAAAAAAAAAAAAAAAAAAATCCCTACAAAACTTGAGTATGATGGTTATATCTGTTACTGCAGATCAAAATACAAGATCCAGATGAGTATTTGACTTCAATATCTGGGTATCTTTCCCTTGGTGGCATTCAATCGCTCACATTTCAAACTAACAAAAAAACGATAGGACCTATTGGTGATGAAGATTATGCATTTCACTCCTCATCTCCTGCAACGGGTGGCAAAATTGTTGGATTTTACGGCAGGGGAGGTCAATGTCTTGAAGCTATTGGGGCATATTTTGAACCGATATCTCATCTCTACCCAATCAAATCAATTGGGCCATTTGGAGGCCTAGGTGGGTGTGCTTGGGACGATGGTAAATTCAATGGTGTGAGGGAAATAGAGGTAATGTACGACGATGTTATCCGTTACATTGCGTTTTCGTATGACAAGAGCGGTGAACGAGTTTGCTCAGCTATGCATGGTAGCCCCACTGGAGAAGATAAGTTCAAGGTCACTTTGGTAAGTGTTTCTTTCATTCTCCAATTCGTTGTTGTTTACTTACTCATATCTCATGAGCCGAGATCATGTTGATATGTTGATTTGTGTCCAGTCACGTGATCTAGTAAATTAAATTTGACAAATAGGTCTTGTTTACACCACTTGTCCAGTCTTAAGAGAGACTTTTGAGGTTGGCACAGGTTAGATTGGATTTTCCACAGGAGTACTTAACATCAATCTCTGGTTACAAGCGAGAGGATGGTGATGGCAACATCGACAATGCTATTGTTCAGTCACTCACATTTTACAGTAATGGAGGAAGACATGGTCCCTTTGGCAAGGAGACAGGGACGTACTTTTGGTATCCATCGACCAGAAGCAAAATCATCGGCTTTCATGGGAGATGTAGGGAGACTCTCCATGCTATAGGAGTGTATGCTGAGCCCATACCGCACTTGTATCCTTTCGAAATCATCGGACCCTTCGGAGGCTCTGGTGGAACTGAATGGGATGATGGAGTGCATAGTGAGGTGAGGGACTTTCATATCATTGCCACCGACGTAATTCACTCGATCGCGATTATGTACGATGACAATGGTTCCATCGTCCGAGGCTCTCAACATGGCCGAGGAGACGGGCCTCTAGACACCTGGGTTAGTCCATCTCTCTCTCTCGTTTCTCGTTTCTTTTCTCTTTGGTTCTTTTTTTCCGTTTGGAAGTTGTTCATGTATACATGTTGCTTTTCACAATGTTCTTAGCTTCATGTGGCACGGTTTCTTTTCATCGAAGACTGAGGCACTTCTTTTGGCATCTTATATCTCGAGCCTTAACATGTTTTCCTAAGTAAAACACGTTTCCCTTTGCTATCCTTGCAGGTCGATCTTGATTATCCCAAGGAGCGTCTAGTTTCAATTTCTGGTTAGATGAAGGGAAATGGAAACACTTCACGAACTATCATCCAAAACCTGAAAATACATACCACGAAGACCACTTACGGGCCGTTTGGATCAAAGGATGCTCTTGGAATGTCAACAGAATTTAGTATCCCGCCGGTATCAGGCAAAGGCAGGATCGTTGGCTTTTTCGGAAGGGCGGGATCGTGTCTTAATTCTATTGGAGCGCGTTTGGAACCATATTAGCTTAAACCCCCTCCCTCCCCCAAGCTTTATATCTATATATTGTCTTTGGCTTGTGATTGTAAGAATCTTCTTTTTTATTTCCTAGTCTTTTTTGAAAGCGTTGGTCATGGGAAGTTTCGCTTGACATGAGGATTAACAATGCGGTGCCATGAGACGTAGCTAAGATTATATTTGGATGGGATTACTAGTCGTCAAAGAGAAGAAAATGAAGAATATAAATGCATGAATAGTTATCTGAGAACCGTTTTTGAATTAGAGATAGGAGATGCATATAAATACAACATGCGTAACCTTTTTCGTACACAATTCACATCCATGATAATCCACTTGGCAATAGCTTGTCGACTTTTAAACCAATAACAACTTATTGTCTAAAAATATTTTGTCTTAATACTGAATTTTGTGGATTGGTTAATCCAAGAGTTACGTGCAAATGAAGATAGAATAGCCTAGGCCCACTCCTGCACTATCCATTTATAATCTATAAATGAAAGTATAGGGCAATAAATTTGTAGAGAAATATAACTAGTATTACTGTTTGTAGCAGCTCCTCATCAGAAATATAAATTTACTATCCGTTTATATCCACAGCTCTAAGGCTAATTTATAAATCGTTTGAGCAATAACAATTAAAAAAAAAATAGTGAATTTATAACTAAGTTATGATTATCACGTCATTATTACATCATCATTGGTATCACTGATAACCCATTGAGAAAAATAATAATTTATCATTTGTTATCAACTATTTAGTTTAAAAATATCAAGCTAAAATTAGATTTTATGAATAATAATTATGATTACCTTAAGGGGCTGTTAGAATTTAACGAAGCTTATTAGTTTCAGCTTATTAGCTGACACAATATAACTTTGAAAATAATTTATATAATTATCGATATATCTAATTAAAACAATAACAATTGTGTTCGAAGCAATACTACACACACATATATTGAAATCATTTATAAATTGCAGTAATTTTCCATTTACAAAACTCATGGAATCGAATGAGCCAAGCACAAATCCTAATTTGATGTAAAATGAGTGGAAAGTGTGAAAAAAAAAAAATTCATATGGAGCATAATTAATTCCTTGCAAATGATAGTCCGATGTAGGAATTTTTCAGGAAAGACATAATTATTATATATTCACTTATATATAGATTTGGCAAACCAAACTTGGAAGATATTTCATTCTTATTCATGTGCCCTATTCTATTCTCGTAGAAGAGTAATTCCATTCTTAACTTGAGAATTCATTCTCTTTTTTGCCAAAAACCGGCTCATCTTCTTTTCTTCAACAAAATTGAAAAAACTAAAGGTTTTAAGAGAAGGAAAGAAAAAGAAGGATACGTTCGGGTTCGACCCAAAAATCGATGCAGACCAGCGAGCAGGTGCTAGTTATAAGATATAAACACCCCAACCTTCGATCACCATTGAACCTTTCATAAATAGTCCTGAATTTGGGTGCATAAGTTGCTGCTGGAAGCATTTGTTTGCTACGTGTTTCGGTCTTAACGTACTGATTATTGGTGTTCTTTATGTATGTCGGCATTGGATGATGAATTGTTTTTAATATGACCATGGAGGTGCCACGCAAGATGCTACCATCCATGTCAGCATTTGCCAATCAAAATTAGCTAGAATGACTATTTTGATAAATTATTGAAAGATTTAGGATTTAATTGGCAAAATCAGAATGTTTAGAATTGAATTGGCATTCTCATTTTTGGTAATTTATTCTGAAAGGAACATTCAAGTTAAAATTTAATTATATTACCCTACATCGTCGCATTGATCTGGTGGGTTCATCCTTCGTTGGCCTGCTGTATTGAAATGCCAGCATCGGTATTCTCTTTGGGCAGATCCAAGCTGATTTTGTACCATTATTACTAATTAAGAGTGTTTGTCTCACTTATTAGACCTTCCCTGATCACCCATAAATTAAAAATAGAAAGCCAAGAAACAGGAACATAGTTTAATATTTACGTCCGTGAAACTACCCACTCCCTCCACTTTAAAATAAAAATTAAAAAAATAAATAAAAATTACTGTCTATTTTCTTTAATGCCCGCTTCCACACATACGTGACGCATCCCTCAGCACTCGTTCAAAAGAAAAAGGAGGCACACTTACAATGCGCAAAAGCGGCTAATATTCAAATAAAGAAATCATATATTCGCACACTCAATAATATTCTATCACGTCAGTTTGTAATTTAATATCATGAATCCAGCATTATTTTCAAAGACAGTATCCACGTGCACGACAGTCTCATTTTAATCAACTCGCTCGCATTTTCAATCAATAAAATAAAAAGGTGAACGGACAGAGATAGAGGGAGGGAAGTACTTTTCCTTCCATAGGAAGTTAGGAGAAATGTCGGATTTTTCTAGGAGGAAGGAATGATTTTCTTGATTCTATCAGAGCATGCGTTGAGTTCTACTCGAATAAGCTGCGACCCTTCAAATAAGTGGGGTTAATAGGTGGTTCAGGGAGTAACCACCAAATTAACGTGAGGAAAACTGATAAATTTAGAGACAAAGAACACAAACGCAATTTAACGAGATTAGACTAAGTAAGTCTACGTCTTCGGAAATCATCTCTCAAGGTTTTATTAGGAAATCTTTAAGAGAGGGATTGCCTTTTTGTTAATAGAGGTTCATAATTATTTGTTGAATTACAGGGAATACACAAGGCAACAATTAAACAAAGAACGAACACCAAATCAGGAGAATATTTTTTAATCTCCTCCTCCCAAGATAGGAGGATTCTATCAATTTGGTCGACACTCCCCCTCAAGTTGGATCGAAGATATTATTAGAGGTCAAGTTATTTGCCATGTTCTAAATTGGTCCTTTAGCAAGGGCTTTGGTGAAAATATCAGCCAACCGATCTTTACTTCGAACATAAGGAGTTTCAATGGTGTTGTCCTAAACCTTTTTCTGTACAAAATGTTAGTTCAGCTCAATGTGTTTTGTTCTTTCATGAAACACTGGATTTGAGGCGTATAAGTAATAACTTGATTATCACAAAACAGCTTCGTAGTTGACATTCTTGGTTTGCACCCTACTTCCCGGAGGATAAGTTTTAGCCAAACTTTTTCACTAGTAGGAGTAGCTATTGCTTGACATTTTGCTTCAACACTTGAACGGGCAACAACATTTTGCTTCTTACTAATTATCTCCTACGAAGGTGCAGAGACCCATAGTAGACTTCCTATCATTGGGGCTTCTTGCCCAATTTGCGTCTGCATACCCGACAATATCTATATGCCCATTGTTCTTTATTAAAATACCCCTTCTTGGTGTAGCTTTCAAGCACCTCAACAATCGATCAACCAAATCCATGTGCCCTTGAGTCAGATTATGAATTGACTTACATAGCTAATTGCGTAGGTAATATCTACTTGAGTAATAGTCAAGTAAATCAACTTGCCTACCAGATGTTGAAATGCTCCAATGTCTTGCAAGGGAGTATTATCAGTGGAAAACTTATTATTGTAATCCATCGAAACATTTGCCAGTTTGACCCCCATTTTCCTTGTTTCTTTAGTCCATAATGTACTTTTTTTTGTGATAGAAATAAACCCTTGCGAGAGCTAGCCATTTCGATCCCTAAGAAATACTTCAATTTTCCAAGATCTTTGATATCAAATTCTTGGTGAAGATACTGCTTGAAAGCCTAAATCCCAGATTCATTGCTTCCAATGATAACAATATCATCAATGTGGACGACTAATATTACAATACCACCCTCATTAGACTTGATAAACATTGATGAGTCAGCCATACTTCGTACAAACCAAAACTTTGTAAGTGTACCATGCTCAAGGAGACTTCTTGAATCCATAGATGGGCTTCCTTATTGCAAGTCATCCTTTCTTCATTTTGCAAGGCATGACCCAGGGGAAGATCCATATACACTTCTTCTTCAAGGTCTCCATGAAGAAAAGCATTTTTCGCATCCATTTGACAAAGGACCTAGGTCTCCACTGTACATATATTGTCCGTTTTAGACACTATGTCCTAACGGTTTTGTTCTTCTCAGGGCAACCCATACTGCCCCAAGAAAATGCATATGTACAGTTAGAGAGACCCAAGCCTTATAAGTTAGCCCAAGACTCCCCTCCTAGGCAATGTGGGACAGGAGACATGCCCTTAGCCTCGCCCTCATACTGCCAATGTGATCTTAGTCCGTCCCTCCGTATTACCCTGGGTCTAGGTCGTCACAGCTACGGACATAAGAACACAAATCATATTCATCTTTACAACTAGAGCAAATGTCTCATTATAGTCAATAATGTAGGTCTAGGGGTAGCCTTTAGTTACAAGGCAAGCTTTATACCTTTCAACTGAGTCATCACTACTGTATTTTATCTTGTAAATCCAATGACAACCAACAGGACGCTTTCCATTAGGTAATCGCACCACATCCCAAGTGTGATTTTTATCAAGTGCCTGAAGTTCCTCCTTCATATCTTTAATCCACATTGATTGATATTTGGCTTCTTCATAACTGCTTGATTCTTTTGAACTTTCAAGAGCAAAGAGGAAACTCCGAAATTGATGAGAAATTTTGTCATAATTGACACAGTCTTGGATGGGATATTGTACCATGTGATATGTAGTAAAATTTCAGAGTCTAACAAAGCGCCTAGAAATCCTCATAGATCAGTGAACTGTTGGTGAAGGTGCTTCTGGAAATTCTTCTATCATGGTTTCTTGCTTAGAGTGAGTTTCAGCCATTGGCTCTTAATTTTATTGTAGCTCAGTGTCATGTTCTAATCATCCGCCATCCCTTGTTTCTAAAGTGGGTACATTTGTGGTTACCATAGGTGAAGCGGCAAGAGGAACAGTGGCAACTTCTCCATAATCTATTGAGACTTCAATGCACTCCCCCTGAAGTTGGCTCCTATATGAGTAATACATATTAGTCTCATCAAAGTGAACATCACGGGATATATAGAGGCACTTCAAATTGGAGCCGTAACACTTGTATCCCTTTTTAGCTTAAGAATAGCCAACGAACACATACTTTCGAGTACATGAATCGAGTTTTCCATTGTTCGAGTGAATGTAGCATGTAATGCCAAAAACCCTCAAATGTGAGACATTGAACTTATTCCCATATAAAATTTCTATCGAAATCTTGTATTCAAGTACTCCTCGAGGAAGCCAATTGATAATGTAGCAACTGGTGAGAACATCATCACTCCAATATGCTTTTGGCATATTCCCCGAAAAAGGTAAGGCCCGGGTAACTTCCAGAAAATGATGATTTTTTTCATTCTACTATACCATTCTATTGTCCCAACACAGGAAGTTTGATGAATAATATCCAAGTTGCGCAAATTGCTTAAAATGCTTAATTGGTGTATTCTGTCCCATTAACCGTGTGCAACACTTTCATGTTAGTCTTAAATTGATTATGTATCATAGCACAAAATTCCTGAAAAACATTAAGAACGTCACTTTGGTTTTGAGCAAACACAGCCATGTAGCGCGGGACTTTTCATCAATAAAAGAGACAAAATATCTATAGCCATCCCAAGACTCAATGGGAGCACTCCACACATTATAATGAATTAAATTAAATAATTTAGAAGAAAAATGTGCACTCTTAGGAAAATGAAGTCTACGATGTTTAGCAAAATGACAACAATCACATGAACTAGAATCATGAGATAAAGATCTATCAAGAGTATGCCAAATCTGATCGGACGGGTGACCTATGCATCTATGCCATAGTTTTGATGTCTTCTTAGCATTCTGGATTGCACTCAACACCTCAGGGTATTAATCTATGACATAGAGTCCCTTCTGTAGCCTCCCTTCACCAACTGTCCTCTCAGTGATGCAATCCTGAAATAACACCTTAGAAGCCGAAAAAATGACATTGCAATTTCATTCTTTCGCACACTTACTAACTGACAACAGATTTGAAGATAAAGTAGGTATGATCAAAGCATTGGAACTCTTAGACAACATCTTAAATTTTCCTGCTCCTTGTGTTGGGAACTATGCTCCATTAGCAAAATCAATAGGAGGATAATCATTGGAAATAATTTTAACCATCATTTGATCTAAATTACACATATGGTCAATGACACCCGAGTCTATAAAAAACTGATTTTTGAACTGAGTTAAGAACACCTTACCAAAAGTTTGTACCATGTGGCTTGATTCAGCAAATGGGCCAGTTGATCCAATTGCCTTAATGTTGGACCTTTGGCCCTGCAGAAGTTGTTAGACTCTCAAGGTTTGATCTTGAACTCAGTCGGGTTAGTTGGGTCATTTTGGGGAGCCAATTTTGCTTCTAGCCCCTTTTCTCTGTTGGAGAAATCTTCTTGAAGTGTTTTGAAGCTGACAAAACGTTTCCTTCAGTCTAGTCTGAAGGTTTGTAGACTCGCTATTTAAAGTCTGAAGACCTCCGGACAGCCAGACTCAAGACTCAAAGTTTATCCTCATTGACAGTCTCTAATCCGTTGAAGAAAGGTTATCCAGATCTGGATGATTCGTTAATGGTATGACCTTATCAACTGGAGAAGATCTCGTGGCTGGAAAAGACATATCGGAATTCATTGATTGATCGAGATTGACTCGATGATTGAAAATCCGATGATTGACTGAATATTCTTGGAAGATTCTACTTATGGAAACCGAGATCCTAATTGTATGGGCGAACATGATTGATGGGCTATCGACACGTTCCTTTAATAGCTTGAATAATCTTCTTAATAGATTTCGTCCAACGGGTAGATTGGAGGAATTCCTATGGTAAGTGCCAACGGGTATGATGGCATGAAGGAGTATATAAGGAAGACGTTCTAAGTTGTTTATGGTGTGCGCGATAGAAAAATTCCAAAGTCTGAAAGCTTCTTGTTGTTTAGACAATTTCTTTGAGCGAATCATTGTATTCAAAAGAGAGTCTATATTTGTGAGAGACCTTGAGGAGGTGTAGTAGAACATCTACACTATGAAATCAAGGAGGAGCTGTGTTGTAACTTCTCTTTTGTTCATAGTGGAATCCAGCCAGTGGGCTGTCAGTGCGGAAGAGTGGACGTAGGCTTGGAATAAGCCGAACCACTATAAACCCTGTGTTCAATTTTCTTTTCCTTACTCTCTTTACTTTGATCGTATTTCATTTTGTTAATCAAGAAAGAATTTCCCTTCTATCGTTTGCCAAGTATCGCTTCCGTATCTCGATAAATTGTTTATGCACCTATTCACCCCCTCTAGGTGCTTATACTAGCTATCTCAATTGGTATCGAGCTCGTGTGCTCACTTTGTTTGAAGTGTTTTACTTCAGAGTAAAAGATCCATGGCTAGTATGTTGGCTCCAGGGATGGTAGAAGGGCAAAGCAACACGAGACCACCTTACTTTGATGGAAATGATTACAACGTATGGAAGAACAAGATGAAAGCGTTCTTAAGATCAAAGGATCCTCTCGGAATGGGACGTTGTAGAAAAAGGAATCATTCCTAAAGCTGCATCGTCTCGAAAGAGGAAAGGACACCGTTGAGTCCAAATAAATGAGTCAAGAGGAGATAATCAAGAGACAGGCTCTTGATGCAAAAGTAATATATTCTTTATATTGTGCTTTATCACCTATTGAATATAACAGAATATCTTCTTGTGATACAGCCAAAGAAGTATGGGATAGATTACACATTACTTATGAAGGAACCGATCGAGTGAAAGAGACTAGAGTCAATATACTCCTCGGTCAATACGAAGCCTTCATGATGAAATTGGGAGAATCTATAACTGACATGTTTAGTCGTTTTACAGATATCGTGAATGGTCTTGAAAATCAAGGTCAACCAATTTCTGATCCCATGAAAGTGAACAAGCTACTTGCGTGGACTCCCAAGGATTGGAATCACATAAAGACCTCAATCAGAGAGACCCAAAGAATCATGCCACTGTCTGTCGATGAGTTGGTTAGGACCCTTCAGTCTTATGAAGTTGAATGAATCAATGAAGACGAAGATCCTAAAGGTAAGAAATCTATTGCATTAAAATCTAATGATGATTCTGATGTAATAGATTATGAAGACGACATGGATGATGAAGAACTTGCTCTCATAATAAGAAGATTCAGAAAGCTGAATAGAAAAGGAAGAAGATTCAATACAAAGAAACAAAGTTTTCAAAAGCAACAAATCAAGTCTCGCTGAAGATGATGAATCAAACAAAGATATAGTCTGCTTTGAATGTAAGAAAAAGGGACACATCAAACCCAACCGTCCTCTTCTAAGGAAGAAGAAAGGAAAAACTGAAAAATATCGAAAAGCTCTCAAAGTAGAAACCTGGAGTGATACGGAGTGCGAAGATAGTGATGATGATTATGCCAACATATGTCTAATGGCACAATCCGATTCAAATCAAACTCCGAGACCGATTCAAATTCAAAGTGAATTCGAGGTAAGTAACTTCAAAATCCCTATTAAAGTTTCAAAATACATTGATGAATTATGTTTTAGTCTTAAGACTTCTCTTAAAAGAATTTCCGAACTCAAAAAGGAAAATTCTGCTTTAAAACATCAAGAGAATGTTTTGGAAGAAAAAGTGAAATGCTTAGACCAGAATGTTTCTTCTCTCAATGAAAGTAAAGATAATCTTTTAAAAGAAAATGCATTTTTGAAAAATGACATTTCAAATATTTCCAAAAGATTTTCTCTGGGATCTGAAAAACTTGAAAAAATACTTTCTGTTCAAAGACCTTATTTCAATAAATCTGGTTTAGGAATGACTGCTGAAACTATTCCTTTAATCGATTTTCCTAAAGTAAAAGAAAGAATTAAACAAAGACCCACAAGAAATGCTTACAAAAATCATTTTGAAAGTACCTTTGTAAAACCAGTAGGTCGCAATGCTCTTAGATGTTCAAAATGCAATAGTGCATATCATTTTGAGAAAGAATGTCCTATGGTATGGAGACCTGTCAATAAAGTCTGGGCAAAAACCGTATATCAAACTAACTCAAAAGGACCCAAGAAAATGTGGGTACCAAAGAAAGCTTGAGTCTCTTTTTAAATGCAGGTCACTATCAAGAAAAAAGTGAAATGGTACATGGATAGTGGATGCTCGAGACACATGACAGGAGATTCAAATTGCTTCATAAAGCTTATTCAAGTGAATGGTGGAAAAGTCTCATTTGGAGGAAACAGCAAAGGAAAAATAGTAGGCTTTGGAACTGTGAAGATTGGGAACCTCACTATAAGCAATGTTTCTTTAGTTGAAGGGCTTAATTACAATCTGCTCAGTGTCAGTCAGCTGTGTGATGCCGGTTTTAAAATCAACTTTCAAGAGGGAATTTGTTCAAGAACCAAAGAAAGACTCTACTCGTCATTCATGGGTCGAAGACATGGAAATATCTACCTCTTGGACTTAAAACCAGATGAGTCGCAATGTTTAATCTCAATCCAAGACGAAGCAAGCTTGTGGCACAAAAAGCTTGGGCATGTTAACATGAAGCGATAGCCAAGATCTCAAAGAAAAGAAGCTTGTTCGTGGTCTACCCAATTTATCATACCAAAAATCTGATCTATGTACATCATGTATATTGGGAAAACAGGTAAGAAATTCCTTTAAATCAATAAATCAAGTTTCCACTAACCGTGTACTTGCAGCTCTTGCATATGGATCTCTTTGGACCAACAAGAACGCAGAGCATTGGAGGTAAGAAATATTGCCTAGTAATTGTGGATGATTACTCACGATTTACTTGGGTATATTTCTTAGCAAGTAAGTCTGAAACTTTCTCTTACTTTGAAAAATTTGCTAAGATGGTTCAAAATGAAAAGGGGTATGTTATTTCAAGTATAAAAACAGACCATGGAGGTGAATTTGAAAATCAAGATTTTGCCAAATTTTGTGAAGAATATGGTTTTCAGCATTTATTCTCTTCTCCATATACTCCAGAGCAAAACGGAGTTGTGGAAAGGAAGAATAGATCTCTTCAAGAAATGGCTAGAACTCTCTTAATTGAAAGTAATATCTCTTTACGATTTTGGGCTGAAGCAGTTTCAACATCATGTTATATTATCAATAGAGTTTTTCTAAGACCTATTCTAGAAAAAACCCCTATGAACTATTTAAAGAAAAGAAGCCTATTGTTTCATATTTTCATGTATTTGGATGCAAATGTTTCATACTGAAAAATGCAAATGATCGAGTTGGTAAGTTTGAAGAAAAATAAGATGAAGGCATCTTCCTTGGATATTCAACCACAAGCAAGGCATACAGAGTTTACAATAAGAAGACTCAAACAGTGGAAGAATCAATAAAGTCAAATTCCAAGATTCTACACAAAATGAATCCATTCAGACTCATCTCGAAGAGACTGAACCTACTCTAGACTCTACAAAGTCTAAATCTCAAGAAGCAGCTCAAACTTTGAAGGACCAGCAACAAGTGATCGTTGAAGATTCTAGTGAAGGAAGTAACCATCAATCTGATACATTAACCAGCAACTGGAAACATAAGTCCAGTCATCCCAAAGATCTTATTATTGGCGATATCAATGAAGGAATTCGCACAAGATCCAAAAGGCGAGAAGAGTCTAGTGCTGTGGCTCTTATTTCTGAAACATAACCCAAGAGCATAGAAGAAGCTTTATCCGATGAAAGCTAGATTGAAGCTATGCAAGAAGAACTCCAACAATTTAGAATTAATGATGTCTGGGAACTGACTCCAAAACCAAAAGGTAAATCTGTCATTGGAGCTAAATGGGTTTTCGAAACAAGATGGACGAAAAAGGCAAGGTAGTAAGAAACAAAACAAGACTCGTGGCCAAGGGATACACACAAGAAGAAGGGATCGACTATGACGAGACTTATGCACCAGTAGCGAGGTTAGAAGCAATTCGTTTATTACTTGCATTTGCTTGTCATAAAAATTTCAGGTTATTCCAAATGGATGTCAAAAGTGCTTTCCTAAATGGATTTATCCATGAGGAAGTTTATGTGGAACAACCACCTGGGTTTGAAGACCCAAGGAAATCAGACTCAGTATTCAGACTCAAAAAGGCCCTATATGGCTTGAAGCAAGCACCTCGAGCCTGGTACGAAAGATTAAGTAAGTTTTTAATACAAAATGGTTTTGTTAAAGGTAAAGTAGACACTACTCTTTTTATTAAAAGAGAAAGCAAAAGTTTTCTGCTTGTTCAAATATATGTGGATGATATTATTTTTGGATCCTCTAATGAAAGTCTGTGCAAGAAATTCTCTAAGACTATGCAGGATGAATTTGAAATGAGCATGATGGGTGAGTTAACCTTCTTTCTTGGACTTCAAATAAAACAATTGGAGGAAGGAACTTTCATTCATCAAGAAAAGTATGCAAATGATCTTGTTAAAAAGTTTGGACTGGGCAATTGCAAAACGGCTGATATACCAATGTCAAGTTCCTTGAAGATAGACAAAGATGAAGGAGGGAAGAAAGTCAATCAAAAGCTGTACAGAAGTATCATCGGATGTCTTCTTTATCTTACTGCTTCTAGACCTGACATTTTGTTTAGTGTTTGTATTTGTGCCAGATTTCAATCAGACCCAAAAGAATCTCATTTGAATGCTTTGCGAAGCGTATTATCAAATATATTTCATCAACTTCAAGCTTTGGTCTGGTATCCAAAAAGGGAGACTTTACTCTTCTTGGATATTCGGATGCAGAATCTTGCTGGATGTAGAGTTGATAGAAAGAGTACCTCGGGTACACAACTTCTTGGAGGCGGGATGGTGTCTTGGTTTTCATGAAAGCAAAGTACGAGCCCTCTCTATAGCGAAGCGAGTATATAGCTCTCGGAAGTTGCTATTCGCAAATTCTGTGGATAAAACAACAGCTAAGAGACTTTGGAATTGAAGACTCATGCACGGAGATTAATTGCGACAACACCGCGCTATCAATCTCACTAAAAATCCAATTCTCCACTCAAGAGCAAAGCATATAGAAATTCGACATCACTTTATTAGAGACCATGTTCAAAATGGAAATGTTTCAATTCAATATGTTGATTCAAAGAACCAACTGGCGGATATATTCACAAAGCCTCTGGAGAAAAATCAATTTGAATCAATTCGCTCCAGACTCAACATTTTAAGATAAGATATGAGGAGATCAAAGTCTAAAGACTCTCAGACTCAGACATACAAGACTTTAACTGTAAGTTAGTCTTGGTACGATCGTCAGACTACAAGTTAGTCTTTCTCTCTCTCTCGAATTTTATCTTGAAAAGGTACGATTGTCAATCGTGGTTTATTGCTATCTTTAATCGGCGTAATTATTGCATCGTTTCCTTTTCGAAAAGAAGTTATTTTTTTTTAAATGAATATTTTCACGGAAAAGGTTAGTTATTTTTAAAAAGGCATCTTTTTAACTTCCTTTGTGACGGTTCATTTATCTCTCTTTTTATTCGATAGTGCTCTGTTTATTCCTCTTCACTTTACTCTCAAAAACCCTAGAAAGCATCGATCTTCCATTCCCGTTTTTCTCCCTTGTTTAATCCTTGAAAAAGTTGTCATCTTTCTTGGGAAAGTCAAGCAAGGAATCTTCCAAAAACTGAGAAAGATGTCATCCTCAAGAAAGTCTTCGAGAATCGCAAGTAGGGGACCACGGCGAATGAGTGAGGGCCCTACGCACTTCGATCTTATGGAAGAAGAAGTGTCTCCCGAATCGGCAACCGAGCCCACAACTTTCTCAGCAGTGTCATTCTCCTCCATCCAGTCCTCAAGGCGTTGATCATCAACAAGAGGAAGAAATCATTGAGGATGCGATCCTAAGATCTCAAAAGCCTCGCTTTATTTATAAGTCATATCGCGCTTTAAAAGGAACTCGTACTCTCTTGAACTATGTCGATGATTTTCTTAAAGACAAAGGATATGGGAACGGATATATCTTTTTGCGAAAAATGGAAAGTTTGGGAATTGCTCGACAAGGGGTGGCTGAGGAAACCCTTGCAAATATCCCAAGTGATCCTCGTGACTGGGGACCGAATCCTGTAGATGGGAATGATGATGACAAATTGTACAACCAATTTCAACCGAGAATGGGTGTTGCGTTAAAAGTCGAGGAAAAAGGGAGATTTGTTCGATCGAAGGAACAAGAGGATTTGTACTCGAAATTGCTAAAGCGTGGGGTAATAAACCCTAGAAGTGTGGATTTTGATTTTCTGGATGTTGTGAAGATGAACTTGAGGGAGAAATTCAGTTATCTTCAACTTGAAACGTTCTGCTCCGACACTACAGAGGCCTATCCTAAACTAACCGCATATTTCTATTCAAATCTTAGCTTTTTGGATGCGAATAGATTTTCTTTCAGTGTCAAAGATCAAGACTATGTTGTGGATATGAATATGATGGCAGATGTGTTAAGAGTTGAAAGAGGAAGATATCAACCGATCAAAGTTTCCATTGCTCGGGCCACACTGGAACTTGTGAAGGGTAGAAGAACAGATGAGAAGATCACCTACCTAAGGATGAATGCATTCAATATCTTGCTTCACAAGATTGTGATCAATTGCCTCCGACCTAAATCAACCTCCAAGACTGATGTTTCAAGTTCAGAGGCAAAACTGATGTATGCCATCCTCACTAGGAAAAGGTTTTCTCTTCCCCACACTGTCATGTTCCACATGTATAGAGCGATGATGAAGGACAGAGGTCAACTCCCTTACCCAAGTCTTGTGACAAAGTTATTCAGACATCTGAATATTCAGCCTCCGCAAATCTTTTGTGTTCGATCATGCGATCATATGGTGGTAGGACTGAAGATGGTGACCAAAATGCGTCTGAAGGAACTGAACAAGGAGTTGGAGAAATTCAAGGAGAAGACTCCAGTCAAAGCTCATCAATTTTCTTCTTCAAAAAGGAAAGGAAAGGAGCCCTTGGTTGCTTCAAAGCAGAAAAGAAGAGCTCTTATTGTGGAAGATGAAGAAGATGATGACCTTACCATTTCGGCAATAGCTTTGAAAAAGCTAAGTCGTACTGTTCCAGAATCAACAGAACAGCGTGAGATAGAAGGAAATGAAAGAGAAGAAGAAAGGCCAAGAGGAAAGAGAAGGTCAAGAAAATGAGAGAGAAGAAGAAGCGAGAGAAGAAGAAGCAAGAGAAGAAGAAGAAGAAGAAAGAGCAATTGGCGAAAAAGAAGCAGAGGAGGAAAGACCTGGAAATGAAAGAAGAGAAGAAGAACCTGAGGAACAACACTCTTCTCCACCTGTAGGCATGGAAACAGGGGGAGATCAAGAGAAAGGAGGAAAGTCCTCATATCCTGATACAAGTGAAGGAGTCAGTCGCTCTCCTGCAGACCCAGAAGATGTTTATGCCTCTCAATTTCCAGAAGAAGGTCATGAAGTTTCATTGCCAAACCTCCGAGATTATTCGATATGCCATCATCTCGCGAACGTGCTTTGAAGCTAGTACGCGAGACCGACAGCTCAGCCGATTTTCGCAGAATTCTCGATATTCTCTTGGAGATGCGCGGTCAAATTTATGCCTTGGGATGCGAGGTTCAAAATTTGCAGAATGCTGGTCAAGTTTCTTCAGTGTCTTTACAAGATCAGATCCAAGCCCTCTCTGTTCAGATTCAGGCCAATGCCAAGGGTGAGGAGATTGCTCAACTGAAGGAAGACTTGAAAAGGCTGGAAGGGATCGTTCAGTCCATGGAAGATTTCCAGCTTGTCCGTGTTCCCAAGCAATCTTGACTTCATTCCATTTTCATCTCAACCTTTTTAATGCTGACAAAAAGGGGGAGAGATGCAAGAAATTTGAACACTTTGATTTTAATCTTTTGTCTGTTTGGTTTGTTTAATTTGGATTGATGTTTGACTTTAAATTTTGTGTCTTTGTGTCTAGATTTGAATTTGGACTGCTATTGATATCTTATGGATAGTTTTATCATATTCAAGACTAACCTATTTTCTGTGGTTGCAGATTTTAGTGTTAGCCATTAGCCATTTATCTCTATAAGATATGCACATATGTTTGAGATATGTTTTGCAGGTCAAAGTTGTCCAAATCTGCAGGAAAGTTTTGTCACCATCAAAAAGGGGGAGATTGTTGGAGAAATCTTCTTGAAGTGTTTTGAAGCTGACAAAACGTTTCCTTCAGTCTAGTCTGAAGGTTTGCAGACTCTGCTATTTAAAGTCTGAAGACCTCCGGACAGCCAGACTCAAGACTCAAAGTTTATCCTCATTGACAGTCTCTAATCCGTTGAAGAAAGGTTATCCAGATCTAGATGATTCGTTAAGGGGATGACCTTATCAACTGGAGAAGATCTCGTGGCTGGAAAAGACATATCGGAATCCATTGATTGATCAAGATTGACTCGATGATTGAAAATCCGACGATTGACTAAATATTCTTGGAAGGTTCTACTTATGGAAACCGAGATCCTGATTGTATGGGCGAACAGGATTGATGGGCTATCGACACGTTCCTTTAATAGCTTGAATAATCTTCTTAATTGATTCCGTCCAACGAGTAGATTGGAGGAATTCCTTTGGTAAGTGCCAACGGGTATGATGGCATGAAGGAGTATATAAGGAAGAAGTTCTAAGTTGTTTATGGTGTGCGCGATAGAAAAATTCCAAAGTCTCGAAAGCTTCCCGTTGTTTAGACAATTTCTTTGAGCGAATCATTGTATTCAAAAGAGAGTCTATATTTGTGAGAGACCTTGAGGAGGTGTAGTAGAACATCTACACTGTGAAATCAAGGAAGAGCTATATTGTAACTTCTCTTTTGTTCATAGTGGAATCCAGCCAGTGGGCTGTCAGTGCGGAAGAGTGGACGTAGGCTTGGAATAAGCCGAACCACTATAAACCCTGTGTTCAATTTTCTTTTCCTTACTCTCTTTACTTTGATCGTATTTCATTTTGTTAATCAAGAAAGAATTTCCCTTCTATCGTTTGCCAAGTATCGCTTCCGTATCTCGATAAATTGTTTATGCACCTATTCACCCCCCTCTAGGTGCTTATACTAGCTATCTCATTCTCTACCAGGCCACAAGTGAGGATGAAGGACCCAACACCAGTCCTTGGTGTGACTGTCACGGCCACAATTTTCACAGTGGAAGCGATTGGTTTTCTTCGTCTTTCCCTTGGGCAAATCTGGTGACAACCTCCAATGGTCTATTGGTCACGACACTGGACCAAAATCTCTATAGTTCCTTTCTTGGTCGCCGATGCTCAATTCATGACCCGACGCGCGGTTTCCTCTCCATGGATTGTGGCACAGACTTCAGTGAGGGACGGCAAGACTGGGCTCATGAGGATCTGTCATCTAAGATCACCGTATTTAGGCCGAAGGCTAGCCAGAAGTTGAAAGATCCGATCTTCCTCCTCTTTGCGAACATAATCAGCAATGGATTGAGTGGTAGGGCGGTACTGACGGAGCTCATCCCACCCCCTCTTGAAATTTCCGAGTTAATTTCTGAGGTGCAAGGTAAATGATTGATTCTCTTCTTGCCTTGAATTTGCTAATTCTTGATGGATTTCAAAGATTTGAGAGGCATTTCTAAGTTGCCCATACATTCCAACCAATGCATCCCATGGTACTTGAGTTGAATTGGAGTTTCCAAAAATCTCGTAGATTTGGGGCTCCATGGAGTTGAAGATCCAGGACATGATGGAGTTGTCACTAGCAAGCCACTCTTCATATCCAGGATCATCTTTTGGAGGAGCTTCAATTTTACCATTGATATGGACGAGTTTCGAATGGCCACCGAGAGCTATGGTTATAGTTCGCGACCAAGGAAGGAAATTCCTTTCTTTCATAAGCATGTTGGTGCGATGTTGGCTGTGAGATTCTTGCAAAAGAGGCCTTTGGTTGAAGGAGTTGCAGTCGTTTCTTGCCAGCATCATACTCTTCCATGGTGACAACACAACAACAAGGTAACTAGAAAATTAGTTGAAACAAACATAACAGGTTAGGCTTGAACCAGCGATAAATTCAAAGACAAAAGAACACAGACGCAATTTAACGAGATTTAGCTAAGTAAGCCTACGTCCCCGGGAACCCTCTCTCAAAGCTTTGTTATGAATTCTTTAAGAGAGGGACTACCTTTTTATTGATAGAGGTTCATAATTATTTGTTGAATTACAGGAAATATACAAGGCAACAATTGATCAAGGAAAGAATACCAAATCAAGAGTATATCCTATAATCTTCTCCAGCTAAAATAGGAGGATCCTATCGATTTGGTCAACACTTGTGGTTTTGAACTTTGAAAGAGACATAACCTCTTAGAAGAGATACAATTGATGTGTAAGTAAAAATATTCAGTCGCTTCTATGAAATGGAGAAATTAAGAAGTAAATTATTTGTTTATGATTATTAAGGAACCTACTTTAAGTACCTAAATTTCAAGTACACAAAGTCACTAATATTATAGATTGATTAAAACACACGTTAAAGGCCCATATCAATAAGCCCAATATGGCATCGTTGCACTTGGTTATGAGAAGCAAAACTTGCGTTATTCGCCTAATCTAAGTTTATACATTTTTGTTACTTTAATGCTAGTTGTATTTTTGAAAAATTGCTATCATGACGCTACATCGAAAAATAGCAACTTAAAGGAAAAAAAAAAATATTGCTTATTGTATCCTCGAGACTTCTCTCGGGTTTAAGAGGAGAGATTGACTGAATCATGAAAAATACAATTTAAGATAGACCAACAGTCTCTCCCCCAGTTCTGCTAAAATTGACTACTCCTCGCCAACATTTGCTTCCTAAGGATGACGGTGTTTATCATCAATTTGGCTAATGACAAGGGCATCAGCAGCTCTTGCGTAAGTAGTTGAAGTTGAAGCTTCTAACGCCAAGAGCTCCATCCTTCTCTTGTCCACCTTTTCCTGGAGATCCGCCAGCACCTTCTTTAATAACATTAACTATTCAAAGCTAAGGTTTTTGATTTCCAGAGGCTTAACATGTTGGAGCTCTTTTGCCCGTTTCTTTTCTGCTTCCAGTCGCTTGAGCACATCTGTGTATTGTTTGTTTAGTTCAACTAAGGTTCGGTCCCCATTAGTTTTAGCCTGTTGAGTAACAGAAGGACAAACCTTCTGTGGATGCTCACATCTGTCTAGGACCGCACCCACAGATGGGTGTCCAAAGGAGAATGGCTTGCCGCTAGGATAGAAGATAATAATGGCCATCTCAACAGCACAAACAGTGCATAGTTCGCTTGCTTCCTTTAACAGCCCTGGTCGCCATTTGGAGAAGGCAACTCGTCGCGATTGGCATCCTCAATCATCATCTTCGCTCCAGTTGTTTTGCCCTTCATGTCTCGCGCTGCAAAAGTAATGCAAATTCAAATGATATTGCGAGAATAATGAAAAGAGGTGGCCAGTTATAAGATTTTCCAGGTCAAAGCTATGCTTAAAATAATGCCCCACTCCCTCTTTGATTGGTAATCCTCTTTGACGGGAGAATTACCAAAAAAGTCATAAACCTATTGTAAATGTGCCAATTCAATCCTAATTTTTTTTTTATTTTTTGCTAATTTAGTCATAAATCTTTTACAATTGTGCCAATTCAGTCCATCCAGCCAAAATTGGCCGGCCAACGCCGATGTGGATGCCGGCCATTTGGCGAACGCCGACGTGGCATTTTTAAATATTTTTTTTTAATTTTTTTCGAATTTTTAAATATTTTTTTGAATTTTTGAATTCTTTTTTTTCTTTTTTTTTTTCCATCTTCCCTTCCCCTAGGCCAGCCCGGCCAAAGATGAGGGCCAAGGAGGTCAGCCTCGCCGGCCAATGGCAAGGCTCGCCCGCCAATTGGAGGCAAGGGCCAACGAGTTTAACCTGGCCCGGCACTAGCGAGGGCAAGGCCCCGCCAGATCCAGCGAGCTCGGCCCTCGCCAGTGGCCGACAAGGCTCCTTGCCGATCTAGCGATGGTAGCCCGAGGGCTCCGATTTCTTGACCGATCATTGGCTCTCGCATAACCACGAGGCTGTTCTGCCACGCAGCTCCACGATCTCATCGTCGGCCCTAACCGCAACCGCGGCCTCGGAACAGAATCAACAAAAACCAGCATTTCCCACAGTGCCGATTTCGGTGACGATCTAGAGAACAAGAGAGGGAAAACATACAAGAGACACCCGCGAGAGATACATACACGTCGGGCTTGTGGGGGTGGGGGAAGGAAGGGAGGGAATAGTCATCGTCCATCTCGAAGTTGGAGACGTAGTGGCTCATCCTCCCGTCACGGCCGCAAGCAATCAGCTAGGGACTGTGAGGAACAAATGCACAGTGTTCATCAGCACGCATGCGAGCTCGCTAGATCTGGCAAGGCCTCGCCCTCTTTGGCCGACGCTGGCCGACCAAGGGAAAAGAAGATGGGAAAAGAAAAGAAAACAAAGAATTCAAAAAAAAATCAAAATTGAAAAGAAATATAAAAATATATAAAATATATATTTCTTTAAACATGCCACGTCAGCATTCGCCGGACGGCTGGCGTCCAAGTTAGCACCAATCGACCAATTTTGGCCGAATGGATTGAATTAGCACAATTGTAAAAGGTTTAGGACTAAATTTCCCAAAAAAAAAAAAAATGTTTAGAACTGAATTAGCACAATTGTAATAGATTTAGGACTTTTTTGGTAATTCTCCCCCTCTTTGATTGAAAATTCTGATTGGGCTTTCCATGTAATAGCATGCGTTTTAAGAGGTTCAATGATAAGTATGTTGTTTTCCTTATAATTGACAAAGGCATAATACTCTCAACATTACTAAGTTGGCATGTGACATCCTGATTTTCAGATTTTGTTTTCAATTGAATAAGTTGGGCTCTTCATCGATGCGCCTATAGTTCTTTTCTCGAAGTTGGCCACTCATGAAATAACTAGTTTATCAGGTGAAGCTGTTAATGAATATAAATGCAATAGACTTGAGAATTCGATCAGGAATCAACTGTTCGACCGTGCTAATCTACAAGAGTTACTACGGTACAGTTAAAAATCGATTAGAGATCAAAGATAAGTCGATTCGACAGAGCCATGTGATTAAGTGTGAGTGGTTCCACTTAATTGCAAAATTCTTATCGATCGACACCAGACCGATTTTTCTGTTGTTTTAGTACTCTGTGTCCGTATTTGAAATCTCGGGGTTTTCACGACAACCAAGAGTCGTCAATGTGTCGAAGATATACATTGTGGCTCGAAAATAATCAACCACAGGTCAAATGCGCTAAAAATTCCTAAAAGCTACCCAGTAGGTTAGGTCATGCTAAAATCGTGTCAAATTGAAATTAATCGCGAATTTGAACCCGATTTCAGAAATTAACAATACCGTCATGTCACAATTTATTTTAGGAATGTCAACTCATCCTTTGAAGAATTTTCGGCGAGCTCAGGATTTTTACGGAAAATCAATTCGGACGATTCGGAAGAGAAAGGAAATTCGGGGGGGCCAAATTGAAGGGATTTTTAGCCTTCAAAGTGAGGTACTTAGTGAAGGGAAATTGTAGAAATTGTGTGAAATTCCTCCTCAGCAAAATTGGTCACCAAATTGGAAATATTTGTAAAGAAATTGAAGTCCAATTGAGGGAAATTTGTGGGCTGGTATGGAGGCTGCAACATTTGGCATCAACTTAGCTAATTATGGGGATTTATGTGCAAGAAAGTGATGGGGGACCAAAGAGATGAACATGAAGGCTTGTGGGACCAAGAAATGATGAAATGGGATAATTATCTTAACTTTCTTCCCTCCCCCTCTTTCTCCTTCTCTCTCTCTCTCTCTCTCTCTCTCTCTCTCTCACATTTCTCCTCCATCCAACCACCCTCTGCCGTATTCTTCCATTGCATTTTCTCCCTTTTTTTTTTTTGACTTTTTGGGCTCTTCCTTATCTCTCTCTCTCACACACGTCTCTCCCACTCTCTCCTTTTCTTTATTTCGCACATTTCTTTCCCCCTCTCTACCAACACTCTCTCCTTCCTCATCCCTTCCTTTCTTTTGTTCTGCAGCAGCCCACTTTCTTCCCTCCATTTCTCTTCCCTGTAGCTGCACACCACTCCACCGAAGCAACCCCTACTGCCACACATCCAAAGACCACCGCTCCATCTCCACCAATTCTTGTCGCTTGCAGCTCACGCCCTCCACCAAGTCAACCCACGAGCTCCCTCCGCTTTCGTCCTCTTCTCTGTTTGACCGTGCAGCTCACCCACGTCCAGCCATCCCATGCCTCTCCAAGCTTCAGCAACCTCAGCCCACAAGCCAACAACTTCTCCATCTCCGTGTTACACCAACACCAGCACCACCACTCGCGGCCGCCAAAGCCAACCCAAGCCACACCCATCCAGCCGCCATTTTCACCTCCACAGAACTGAAGCGGCTTGACCAGCTCAATCCGTCAACTTCCTTTGTTGTTTTCAGCCCAGTCCAAGCTTTATTTGACGTCATCATAAGCCCAAGTTTCAGCCACCGTCGCGCCACCGTCACATCGCCGTCGCCGTGGACTCATCGGCTCACTAATCCAATGAGTTTACTTGCTAAACTCTGCTTATAGAATTAATGACGTTTAAGAGGTGATTATTTTAGGCTAAGTATGATTTATGTGGTTAGTTAGAATGGATTAGCGATTTAATTATTTGTTTGTACATGTTAGGTGGTTAGAATGGATAGATTAGATACTAGATAAGTTATACTATTTATCTAGATAGGTTTGGAAATTTTCCCGGCCCGTTTAGGTGGTTAATTAAGCATTTCCAGCCTAAGTATTAATTAAAGCATTTCCAGCCTAAGTTTGCATCTTCGGTAATTAATTGTATTTATTTAATTATTTTTTTTTCGAAAATTATACCAGGATAGTCGGTGACCGGAATTTCATGTTGATTCCAATAATGTGCTTAGTTTCTACAATTAAATGCTATTTTGTGCAAATTGAGTAGTGATTGTAATTTTGGGTATTTATCCCAAAATGGTATAATTTTGGTATTTAATCAAAAAATAACGAGGCGTCAGTTTTTAATGCCAAAAATGTTTTTAGGCACTATATTAAATAGTGGGATTTTTGAAAAGAAAGATATAACATTTTGGCTCAGACCAACCGTGTATCCACACACGATTATTTTTATCGGGTGTTTTTAACATGATGAAATTAGACCAAGTTCATTATTTTAATTGAGGAATTGATGTGCAAAGTACAACATTATTGGCCGGGATTGATTTATCGTGTATCAGCTTGTGTGAGCATTATTGAATCATCAGCTTGTGTGAATATTATTGAATCGTCAACTTGTGTGATCATTATTGTATGTCAGCTTGTGAGAGCAGTCTACTATATCAACATGGCTGAGCTATAATATATATCGGCTTGTGCGAGCTACCATCTATATATTAGTTTGTGTGAGCTACCATCTATATATCAGCTTGTGAGAGCAATAATCATCTATATATTAGCTTGTGAGAGCAATAACCATCTATATCAGCTTGTGAGAGCTATAATCTATTTCAGCTTATGTGAGCAATAATCGTATCGATTGATTGATAGACAGTACTGAATTGATAAATGGTATTGAATTGATCGATTGGATTGAACTGATTGGTTGAGATTATGAATTGTACTGACATGCAAGAAGGAACTGAGGAGAGGTAAGTTTTCTAACTTGTGTGCATAAATTGCCTCTAGGCGTATTTCCATCCTAGTCGGGGTTTAAGGGGTGAACTTGCTGAGACATTATCTCACCCCGTCGTGGGCTTAATTTTTCAGGTCCCTAGTGTGAGGAACCCGGAGCTTGAGGCAAAAGGGTCAGGAGCATGGGTGGCTCAGAAGTTCTTTTTGGAGATAGACCTCCTGTACTTAAATCCTAGAGTTGGCATCTTATTGTAAGCCAGATTGTTTATAAAAGTTATGTTGATTGAATTGAAATTTGTTGTCCTCCCTTTCTATCCCACGTTTGTTGTGGTCAGGGGATTAGTAATTCGCTTCCACATGCACATTAAAAGGAATGGGTCGGCGACGCGTCCTGGGATGTCACAAATTTATTGACCACCGAGGGATGGGCACGTGCCCGAGGATCGAGGCGTGACATGGCATTTTTTTAATGTCTATTGCTAGCTAATACTTTGTATGAGAATCCATAACAGACTTAATTAACGAGTCCACTCAGAATAAAAAGAAAAAAAAATTGCTCATGGGTAAAATTAAAATTTTCTGCACTCAATTGCACCGATGGCTTTAGCTTTGGAACAATTATATATTTTCCACATATCCAGAGAAAAATGATTAGTAAAAAGGTTTTATTATTTACTTAAGCTTATGTAGTCCCTTGTTATGGGATTGAAAACAAAAATAGGATGAAGAGCTGACAGAGAACCTACACATAGCAATGCTTGACAAGTGCTCATGGTCGAAAGTTCTTTTAGTGGATCAATGTGACTCCGTCTAACCCTATGTCTCTTGATATCCACCAAAAGAAATGGTTGTGTGGAGTCATTCTTTGTGCAAAACGGTTCAAGAATAAGAGTTGGTTGCTTGTAAATGTTGCTATTAAAAAGCTACTCGATGAAAGTGGGAGATTTTTTTAGGTAACATCAGGCCTTGCATACGCATGTGCAATGTATGATTGAGTCGATAGGAGGCTTGTATGACATTTCTAATACAATCTCTGGAGAAAAGTAGGGAATTCTTTCGTTACCACTGCTGCTTATTTACTCTAATTTGTCCATTCTAAGAAGAAACATAAAGTGACCCACGAAATAGTATCCCAAGCTTAAAAAAGAAGCAAAACAAAAGGGTTATAAATGACCCTACAAGAAATCTTAAAAGGATCTGTGCTTTAATTTTCATCAATTACAAAAGGAACTGTTTTACAAATGCGGTTTCGTTTTGTTTCTTTGTTTGTGGTCACCATTGGATTTCAAGAAGCCTCATATCTAGACCAGAAAAATGTTATTCTAATTGTAAGTATGTCGATGTACAAAGCAGTCGGTAAAATCCATCACACTTAAGCTCTAATTAGCATAACTCTTTCGCAGCAACTTTATTTAGTGCGCTAATTAATAAAAATTCACATGAGATGTAATTTATAAATGACCACTTTGCATCACTACCAAATTTGATAAAGCTTTTAACTTGTCAATAACAGATTATCTTAGGACACCCATATAGTAAAATAAATTATAAGGACAACCACAATTTTATGGATGTTTCCAAAAACGATAGCAAATTATGGAAAGTCACATCGAACACCCTTCAGTGATTAACACTCCCCAAAACCATGGAAAGTCACATCTGTTGGAGAAATCTTTCCAGAATATTTTGAAGCTGATAAAACATTTCTATCAGTCTAGTCTGGAAAATTACAGACCTTCTGTTTAGAGTCTGAAGACTTTCAGATCACCAAACTCAAGACTCAAGACTCAAGACTATTCTCATTGACAGTTGTTCTAATCCAGTGACGAAGGTAATCTAGAGCCGAAGTATTTGGTTGAGGATTTAGTCCTATCCTCTGGAGAAGATCTCTTGGCTGGATAAATATAACGGATTCTTTTATTCGTAATCAAGATCGTTTGAAGATCCGATGGTCGACGAAATATTCTTGGAAGGTTCTATTCTTGGAAACCAAGATCCTGGTTGTATGGGCGAACGATTGATGGGCTATCGTCGAGTTCCTTTATTAGCTCGAATGATCTTCTTAATTGATTCCGTCGAACGGGTAGATTGGAGGAATTCCTTTGGTAAGTGCCAACGGGTATGATGGCATAAAGGAGTATAAAAGGAAGACGTTCTAGTTACTTTAGTACATGCTCGATAGACAAATTCCAGAAGTCTGAAGTACCTTGATTATTAGTCGATTCATATTGAGCGAAATTGTATTCACAAGAGAGAGTCTATACTTAGTGATACCTTGAGCGAGTGTGGTAGATCATCTACACCGAGAAATCAAGGGAGAACAACGCCGTAACATTTCTTGTTCATAGTGGAATCCAGCCAATAGGCATCGGTGCGAAAGAGTGGACGTAGGCTTGAAATAAGCCGAACCACTATAAACATTGCGTTCAATTCTCTCTTCCCTTCTCTCGCCTTACTTTGATTGCCGATTGTCTCAATTCTATTAACTGTCTAGTATTGTGCGATTAACGAGAAAAATCTTTTATATACCTATTCACCCCCTCTAGGCACTTACTAGCTATATCAATTGGTATCGAGCTCGTGTACTCACTTTATTTGAAGTGTTTTACTTGAGTAAAAGATCCATGGCTAGTATGCTAGCACCGGGGCTGATGGAAGGGCAAAGCAATACCAGACCACCCTACTTTGATGGAAAGGATTACAACATCTGGAAGAACAAGATGAAAGCTTTCCTACGATCAAAGGATCCTCTGGAATGGGACGTTGTAGAAAAAGGAATTAATCCTATAGCTGCATCTGTCTCTGAAAGAGGGAAAGAAACTGTTGAGACCAAATGGAATGACTCGAAGAGATAATCAAGAGACAAGCACTCGACGCAAAAGCAATTTATTCCTTATATTGTGCTTTGTCACCAACTGGATATAATGAATATCTTCTTGTGCTACAAAGCAAAAGAAGTTTGGGACAGATTACATATCACCTATGAAGGAACAGTCGAGTGAAGGAAACCAGAATTAACATTCTCCTCGGTCAATATGAAGCCTTCAAAATGAAACCAGGAGAATCTATAACTGACATGTTTAGCCGTTTTACAGATATTGTCAATGGTCTTGGAAATCAAGGACAACCGATTTCTGATTCCATGAAGGTAAACAAGCTACTGCGTGGACTCTCCAAGGATTGGAATTACATAAAGACTTCAATAAGAGAGACGCAAAGAATTATGCCACTATCTCTGTCGACGAGCCGATTGGAACTCTTCGATCTTATGAAGTGGAACGAATTAATGAAGATGAAGATCCAAAAGGTAAGAAATCCATTGCATTAAAATCAAATGATGATTCTGATGATACAGATTCTGAAGATGATATGGACGATGAGGAGCTTGCTCTCATGATAAGAAGATTCAGAAAACTGAATAGAAAAGGAAGAAGGTTCAACTCAAAGAAACAAAGTTTTCAAAGACAACATACCAAGTCTGTTGATGATGAGGAGCCAAACAAAGATGTAGTTTGCTTTGAATGTAAGAAAAAGGGACACATCAGACCCAACCGTCCTCTTCTCAAGAAGAAGAAAGGAAAAGCTGAAAAGTCTCGAAAAGCTCTCAAAGCCGAAACCCGGAGTGATACGAGTGTGAAGAAAGTGATGATAAATATGCCAACATATGTCTGATGGCAAAATCAGACTTAGACTCAGACTCTAGATCAGACTCAGACAGTGAATTTGAGGCAAGTAATTTTAAAATTCCTGTCAAAGTTTCTAAATACATTGATGAACTGTGTTTTAGTCTTAAGACTTCTCTCAAAAGAATTTCCGAACTTAAAAGGAAAAATCAGCTCTAAAACAAAAGGAAAACGTTTTAGAAGGAAGAGTTAAAAGTTTAGATTTGAATGTTTCCACTCTTAAAGAAAATGAAGATAGTCTTTTGAAAGAAAATGCTCTTTTAAAAACTGACTTATCAAATATCTCAAAGAAATTTTCAATAGGGTCCGAGAAACTTGAAAAAATTCTTTCAGGCTCAAAGACCTTACTTCAATAAGTCCAAATAGGTATGACAGCGAGAATCAATTCCCTTGATTGATTTTCCTAGAGTAAAAGAAAGAATTAAGCAAAGACCCTCGAAAGAAGCTTACAAAAATCATTTCAAGAAAGTTTTTGTAAAGTCTCAGTAGGTCGAAATGCCCTCAGTGCTCAAAGTGCAAAAGTCCGGATCACTTTGAAAAAGAGTGTCCTATGGTTTGGAAACCTGTTAAGAAAGCATGGGCCAAGATCTTGTTTATCTTACTAACACCAATGGACCCAAGAAAATTTGGGTACCAAAGAAAGTTTGAGAATCTCTTTTAAATGCGGTCTCCGTCAAGAAAAAGGTAAAGTGGTATCTTGACAAAGTGGATGTTCAAGACACATGACAGAGACTCAAATTGCTTCATAAAGCTTGTTCAAGTAAATGGTGGAAAAGTTTCATTTGGAGGAAACATCAAAGGAAGTATTGTGGGATTTGGAACTGTGAAAATTGGAAATCTCACAATAAGTAATGTTTCCCTAGTAGAAGAACTCAATTACAATCTTCTCAGCATCAGCCAATTGTGTGATACTGGTTTTAAGATCTTCTTTCAAGAAGGAACATGTTTTGGAACCAGTAAAGATTCTACTCAGTCTTTCATGGGTCGAAGACATGGAAATATCTATCTTCTAGATGTGAAACCAAATGAATCACAGTGTCTAATCTCAATGCAAGATGAAGCAAGTTTATGGCACGAAAGCTTGGTCATGTCAACATAAAGCAATTAGCCAAAATCTCATCAAAACAAACTTGTTCGAGGTCTACCCAAATTACCATACCAAAAGTCTGATCCATGCACTCCATGCATTCTCGGGAAAGCAGTAAGAAATTCATTTAAGCCAATAAATCATGTCTCCACTAATCATGTACTACGCTTGCTGCATATGGATCTCTTCGGACCAACCGTAACCCGAGCATTGGAGGTAAGAAATATTGCCTAGTAATTGTGGACGATTACTCACGATTTACTTGGGTATATTTCCTTGCAAGTAAGTCCGAAACCTTCTCGTATTTTGAAAAATTTGCTAAAAAGGTTCAAAATAAAATAGGATGTGTTATCTCAAGTATAAGAACAGATCATGGAGGTGAATTTGAAAATCAAGATTTTACAAAATTTTGTGATGAATCTAGGTTTTAAGCATGTGTTCTCCTCTCCATATACTCCTCAGCAAAATGGAGTTGTGGAAAGAAAGAATAGATCTCTTCAAGAAATGGCTAGAACTCTTTTAATTGAAAGTAAGATTTCTTCACGATTTTGGGCTGAAGCTGTTTCAACAGCATGCTATATCATCAATAGAGTCTTCTTAAGACCTATTCTAGAGAAAACCCCCTATGAGTTATTCAAAGGCAAGAAGCCTATTGTTTCATACTTTCATGTGTTTGGTTGCAAATGCTTTATATTGAAAAATGCAAAAGATCGAGTTGGTAAGTTTGAAGAAAGATCGATGAAGGCATCTTTCTTGGATATTCTACATCAAGCAAAGCCTACGAGTCTTTAACAAGAAGAGCCAGACCGTGGAGGAATCAATGAATGTCAAATTTCAAGATTCTATGCAAGATGAATCCAAATCGACTCATCATGAAGAGTCTCGAACTCCGCTCCGAACTCTCCAAAGTTTACAACTCAAGAAGCATCTCGGACTGGAAGACCAAATCAAGCTGTTCGTGAAGATTCAAACAAAGAAAGAGATCATCAACCGAGATAAATCATCTAGTAACTGGAAGCATAAGTCTATTCATCCCAAAGATCTCATTATCGGTGAAATTAATGAAGGAATTCGCACCGAGATCCAAAAGGCGTGAAGAGTCTAGTGCTTTGTGGCTCTCCTTTCGAAATTGAACCAAAAAGCATAGAAGAAGCTTTATCTCGATGAAAGCTGGATTGAAGCTATGCAAGAAGAGCTCGATAGTTCAACATTAATGATGTCCGGGAATTGACATCTAAACCAAAAGGTAAAACTGTTATTGGAGCTAAATGGGTGTTCGGGAACAAGATGAATGAGAAAGGAAAAGTCGTACGAAACAAAGCAAGACTCGTGGCCAAGGGATATACGCAAGAAGAAGGAATAGACTATGACGAGACTTACGCACCAAAGAGCAAGGTTAGAAGCTATTCGACTATTACTTGCGTTTGCTTGTTATAAAAATTTCAGGTTATTCCAAATGGACGTCAAAAGTGCCTTCCTAAATGGATTTATCCATAAGGAAGTTTATGTGGAACAACCACCAGGGTTTGAAGACCCAAAGAAGCCGGACTCGCCTCTTGACCGAAAAGGCCTTGTATGGTTTAAAGCAAGCACCTCGAGCTTGGTATGACGGACTAAGTAAGTTCTTAATACATAATGGTTTTGTCAAAGGTAAAGTAGATACTACTTTATTTATCAAAAAGGAAAACAAAAGCTTTTTACTTGTTCAAATATATGTTGATGATATTATTTTTGGATCCTCTAATGAAAGTCTCAGTAAAGAAATTTTCTAAGTCTATGCAGGATGAGTTTGAAATGAGTATGATGGGAGAGTTAACATTCTTTCTTGGACTTCAAGTAAAACAATTGAAGGAATGAACTTTTATTTGTCAAGAAAAATATGCTAATGATCTTGTCAAAAGGTTTGGACTGGAAAAGTGCAAAAAGACCGACATACCGATGTCAAATTCTTTGAAGATAGACAAAGATGAAGAAGGGAAGAAAGTCGATCAAAAGCTGTACAAGAGCATCATTGGTTCACTTCTTTATCTTACCGCTTCTAGACCGACATTTTGTTGAGTGTTTGCATATGTGCTAGGTTTCAATCGATCCTAGAGAATCTCATCTCAGTGCTGCAAAACGTATTATTAAATACGTTGCTTCATCTTCAAGCATCGGTCTTTGGTATCCTAAGAAGGGAGACTTTAATCTTCTGGGATATTCAGACGCAGATCTGGCCGGTTGCAGAGTTGATAGAAAGAGCACTTCGGGAACTTGCCAGTCGCTTGGAAGCAGGACAGTGTCTTGGTTTTCAAGGAAACAAAGCACCGTGGCTCTCTCAACAACGAAGCGAGTATGTAGCTCTTGGAAGTTGCTGTTCGCAAATTCTATGGATAAAACAACAGCTACAAGACTTTGGAATTGAAGACTCATGCACAGAGATTAGATGTGACAACACCAAATAAGCAATCAATCTCACTAAAAATCCAATCCTTCACTCAAGAGCAAAGCATATAGAGATTCGACATCATTTCATTAGAGATCATGTTCAAAATGGAGAAATCTCAATTCAATTTGTTGATTCAAAAATCAACTAGCGGATATATTCACAAAGCCTTTGGAGAAGAATCAATTCGATTTTATCCGTTCCAGACTCAACATTTTGAAGCTTGAGGAAGTTAAAGTCTAGAGACTCTCCATCCCTCAGACTCAAACATTCATGGCTATAGACTGTAAGTTGTTATTATATTCAATCTCGAAAAGGTACGATCATTAGTTCGGTTAATTTATAATTTCCATGAAAAACGGAATCTTGTCTTTTCAAAAAGATTAACTTCTATTTGGCAGTTATTGATTTCAAAAGAGGCGTCTGTTCATTTTTCCTTGTGCCGATTGGTTTTTCCTTTTTAAACTGAGTTATATATATACAGTTTTCCTCGCTTAAACTTTAAAACCCTAAAAAGGCATTCTCCTCCCAATCCTGTCTCTACTTCGTGTTCATCTTCGAGAAAGTTGTCATCTTTTCTTGGGAAAGCGAGTAAAGGAATCTTTCAACGACAAGGAAGGATGTCTTCTTCGAGAAAGTCTTCAAGAATCGCGAATGTGGGACCACAGAGAATGAGGGAGGGACCTACCCATTTCGATCTCACCGAAGAGGAGGATTTACCGAGTCAGTAACAGAGCCCGATTCACTCTTCACCACGTCACTCTTCGCCATCTACCCCACAAGGTGCGGGTCAACAACCGGAGGAAGAAATAATCGAGGACGCAGACCCTGATTTGGGAATTGCTCCCAAAGGAAAGGCCGAGGAAGCACTTGCGAACATTCCAAGTGACCCTCGTGTATCGGGACCGAATCCGACCGACGGGAACGATGATGATAAAATGTTCAAAGTGAATTTCAACCTAGAATGGGTGTTGCTGCGAAGGTGAAGGGAAAAAGGATGGATTTGTTTAAATCGAAGGAACAGGAGAATCTGTTCTTCGACTATTGAAACGAGGGGTGATAAATCCTAGGAGTGTTGATTTCGATTTCTTGGATGCCATTAATGTGAACTTGAGAGAGAAGTTCAATCGCTTCAACTTGAGCAATTTTGCTCGGATACCACGACGGTTATGCGCAATTGACAGCATACTTCTATTCGAATCTTAGATTTTTAGATGCGAATAGAATATCCTTCAGTGTAAGAGACCAAGTCTATGTGGTAGATGTGGACATGTTGGCAGATATAATTGGAGTTGAAAGAGGACGCTATCAACCAATCAAGGTTTCGATTGCTCGTGCCACACTAGAGCTTGTCAAAGACAGGGGATACAGAGGGGAAGAATTACCTACACAAGAATGCGTGCCATCAACATCTTGCTTCACAAAATTGTGATCAACCGTATCAGGCCAAAGTCTACATCCAAGACGACGTGTCTAATTCCGAGGCGAAATTGATGTACGCAATCAATTCGGGAAGAAGTTCTCTCTCCCTCACACCATTCTCTTTCACATGTACGAGCAATGGTGAAGGACAAGGGCCAATTGCCTTACCCGTGTCTTGTGACCAAGATCTTCGACACTTGAATATTGAGCCTCCACAAACTCTTTGTGTTCGACCATGCGACAAAATGGTGGTAGGTTTGAAAATGGTGACAAAAATGCGTCCGAAAGAGCTTAATAAGTCAATGGAGAAGTTCAAAGTGAAGACTCCAAAGATCCTCTACATCAAAGAGAAAAGGGAAGGAGCCCATGGGTGCTCTATCCAAAAAGAAAAGAACTCTTATCTTGGAGGATGAAGATGAAGAGGAAGATCTCACTATCTCTGCATTGAAAAGGACCAGACGTTCTGTACCTGAATCAATAGAACGACAGAAGAAAGGAAAAGAAGCAGAGAAGAAAAAAGAACAGAGAGAAGAAGAGGGACAAGCAAAGAACAGAGAAGCAGGGGAGCAACAAGAGAAAGAGAAAGAAGCTGAAGAAGAAGGAGAAGAAGTGAAAGAAAAGTCTGCAGATGAAGCCGGAGAGAAAGGGAATCAAGACGATGAAGAGCATGACCATCACTTTTCCCCATTTGAGGTCTTAGAGACAGGGGGAGATGGAGAGCAAGGAAGGACTACACCACATGATGTCAATAGTGAAGGTGTGAGTCGCTCACCAAAGAAATCCGAAGATCTTCAGCTTCTCAAATGCCCGAGGAAGGACATGATACCTCAACGCCAAATCTGCTCAATTACACCGGTTCCATCGTCCGCCTTTACTCCATCCGAGAGAGCAAATGCGAGCACACGGACGGACAATACAGCAGATTTTCGTCGTATCCTTGATGTTCTTCTAGAAATGCAGGGTCAAATCTATGCTCGGATCGTGAACTTCAAGTCCTCAAGAATGCTGGACAAGCATCTTCTCGTTACCCTCAGCGGATCAATTGAAAGACCTCACTCTTCAAATTCAAGCAAATGCAAAAGGAGAAGAGGTGGCTTATCTACGGGAAGACTTGAAGAGGCCGGAAGGCATCGTACGCCGATGGGAGATTTCCGATCGTGCGCATTCCCAAAGCAGACTTGACTCTTTTCTCACCTTTTTAATGATGACAAAAATGGGGAGAATTGCAATTTGAACTCTTTAATCTTTGACTCTTTAAACTTTGACTTTAAATTTCTTTTGTGTTTGAATGTGTTTGTTTTTTAGTATGACTTGGGTGTGGATTTTGAAATTTGACTGTTTGCATTTATATCAAGAATTGCTGTATGGTCTTACTCATGAAAGACTAACCGATTTTCTGTGGATGCGAGTCTCGTTGATTTATTAATCTTTATGAGATAGCCATATTGCTTGAGTAATGTTTTGCGTCAAAGTTGTTCAAATCTACAGAAAGTTTTGTCACCATCAAAAAGGGGGAGATTGTTGGAGAAATCTTTCCGAATATTTTGAAGCGATAAAACATTCCTATCGGTCTAGTCCGGAAAATTACAGACCTTCTCGTTTAGAGTCTGAAGACTTTCAGATCACCAGACTCAAGACTCAAGACTCAAGACTATTCTCATTGACAGTTGTTCTAATCCAGTGACGAAGGTAATCTAGAGCCGAAGTATTTGGTTGAGGATTTAGTCCTATCCTCTGGAGAAGATCTCTTGGCTGGATAAATATAACGGATTCTTTTATTCGTAATCAAGATCGTTTGAAGATCCGATGGTCGACGAAATATTCTTGGAAGGTTCTATTCTTGGAAACCAAGATCCCGGTTGTATGGGCGAACAGATTGATGGGCTATCGTTAGGTTCCTTTATTAGCTCGAATGATCTTCTTAATTGATTCCGTCCAACGGGTAGATTGGAGGAATTCCTTTGGTAAGTGCCAACGGGTATGATGGCATAAAGGAGTATAAAAGGAAGACGTTCTAGTTACTTTAGTGCATGCTCGATAGACAAATTCCAGAAGTCTGAAGTACCTTGATTATTAGTCGATTCATATTGAGCGAAATTGTATTCACAAGAGAGAGTCTATACTTAGTGATACCTTGAGCGAGTGTGGTAGATCATCTACACCGAGAAATCAAGGGAGAACAACGCTGTAACATCTCTTGTTCATAGTGGAATCCAGCCAATAGGGTCGGTGCGAGAAGAGTGGACGTAGGCTTGAAATAAGCCGAACCACTATAAACATTGCGTTCAATTCTCTCTTCCCTTCTCTCGCCTTACTTTGATTGCTGATTGTCTCAATTCTATTAACTGTCTAGTATTGTGCGATTAACGAGAAAAATCTTTTATATACCTATTCACCCCCCCTCTAGGCACTTACTAGCTATATCAACATCAACTTGTTACTATGCAATTAACACCTCTCCTCCTCCTCCTCCTCCTCCTCCTCCTCTCTCTCTCTCTCTCTCTCTCTCTCTCTCTCTCTCTCTCTCTACAAAAATTCTCTAGGACTATCATAGAATACATCTCTCTAGTTTTTTCTCAAACACCTAATTAGCTTCCCTCAAATTTCTACCTAGTTCACAACCTTACCAGGCTTACTAGCTTGTGGTTGCATATATCTAGAACTCTCGGGCAGGTTGAGACTACCATAGGCACCAACATTACGATTTGGGTTGCCTTTTAAGCAAGTGTAAAACAACTAACAAAGGGGATGAGAGAGTGAATTGAGTGATTAGTTCATGTGAGAGGCGTGTGTCACTGTTCAGCAGTTCCTCGGCAGCGAAATAGCCCATGCAGCACCTGGTGAATCGAGAATATGAAGTCAACCTTCCCTCTATATTTGTTCCTAAAAATAGTACAACGAATATTTTCCTCATACTGGATTGTACCACGTACAGTTTAGCTAGGGAATCTAGTCCATCGACTAAGACACATAGAACACTTTACGCACAACAGCTGGTTTTGGCCTATCATGGCTTCATGAGGAAAACCATATAAACTCCCTATCAGTTTGTGCACCGAAAGCCAACCCACCCCCCCCCTTTAGAGCTCTGTAAAGATGTAGTTGTTATATCCCAGAACTCCTAACATCAATTGTCTTGACGTCACTATCACAAATCAGTTGTATCATTCCCTCTGTATCACTCACTCTTTACTTAATAACCTAAAACTTCATTCACAATGGTACAATCACGGTTCGTGACATCCCCCTCATCCTCCCCTGACAATTCCACGATGCTCTCGTTGTGGGCTATTATGTGACTTCCCTACATTCTTCAACTATTAATGCACCAATCTAGGTCATACATTGAATAGTTCATCAACCATTAATGTGCCACTTTGGATCAACATCGAATGCAAATGCTTGCCTAATAGAACAGGCCACTCCATTGGTAGCTTCTTTCGATTGCAATTGTTTAGGCAACTTGGTCACTTGTGCTTTCTCTAATGAGTGCGGCTTTTGGAGTCAACGACTTTATTTGGCATGATCCTATTTCACCTACTAAGCTTTTCTTGATCTCAACAGAATAATGGAGGTTTCTTCCCCCATTAAAAATGTCGTAGCAAACCTATCTTGAGATTCGCCTAATGATCTAGGATCGTTTTCCCTATTTAGTAAGGAATCAGTTCTTTCATGTGCCCTCATTGTCATCTTAGAAGCTGGTCAAGAGCCACACTTGTCTAAGTAGATTTTGCCTCGACGATTCACTCTCTGCCACCGTAGGAACGAGTAGACCATAGGTTTTCTCTTACTCAAACTCACTTATTGAAGGAATTCTGCTCTAATACCACTTGTCATAGAACGATAGTTCCTTGGCCACAAAATAGTCCGTGCAATGCCTAGTGAGCCGAGAGCACCAAGCTAGCCTTCCTTCTATAGTTGTTCCTAAGAATAGTATGGTGAATATCATCCTCACATCATATCATACCATATCCAACTTAGCTCACATATCTAGTCCATCCAACAAGACACGCCGAACACTTTAGGCACAATAATTGATTGGCATTATTAGGAGAGCGGCATCCCAACTAGTTTATGCACAGAAAATTAACTCCGCCTTCAAAGCTCCTAGAGATATAATCATTTTATCATAGAACTCCTAGTACCAATCATTCTAGACACCACTCTCATGAACTAGTTGAATCATCCCCTTTGCATCACTCACTCTTAACCCCAAACTCCACTCACAAGGGTATTTAAATACAAAGAATCATGGTCCATCAAACGTGTTTGCAAATGAGTGCACTGTGAAATGGTGATCAAAACAGTAAAGTAAGGTCTTGTGAGTAAGCAAAAATAAAAAATTGTACAATTGAACTTGCATTTCTTGTTGTGATAAAGTTTGAAATCCTCCTTCAATGCTCATTACACTTTTTGAACCAAATTTGAGTATTCAAAAGGTTCTCCTTCTCCATCTATAACAGCTTGTACTTCCCTTAACCTCCATTTCTACTTGACTAGAACTATTAGCCAGAGATCATGAACTAATTGTGAGTTTAAAGCATTGGATTTGACATCACCAAAAAAAAAAAAAAAAAAAAAAACCTTCACATTATTCACCATGATTCAACGAAAGTAGAAAATTTTGCGCTCATTTTACTTTGCCAGAACAATAACGAGAAAAAATTGCAATTTTCAAAAGCGAAAAGAAATCGGAACTCCCAAGAACCAAAGATGAATTCCCCTTTGACTGAGATAACTGCAACGAGACGAAAAAAGAACAGCAAAATACGCATTTAAATCATCAATCACACAAGTGAGAGTGACAAGTACGGATTTAGCCAGCAAGCTCAAATTCAGGGGAAGGAAAAAGGACCACCCAAGAACAAGAGGAAAATGGTCGAGCAAATTTGGATTGTAATTTGATAAGGCTAGTATGAACAAAATAAAGGAGTTAGGGAAGAGAATAAGAACACAAGATTTATAGTGGTTCGGCTTAATCCAAGCCTACGTCCACTCTCCCACGATAACACCTTCTTGGCTGGATTCCACTATGCAATCAACAAGAGATTACAACTTCGAGTGCAAACACTTAGTAGTAGATCACACTATCTCACTAAGTCACTCTTTTGGTATTTCTCTCATGATCACAAACGTTTAAGCTCTCAAGAGACAAGTATATGATCGAAAGTCGCTCGGACTTTGGAATTATAAATTCTACGCTCCGTCTCTTACTTGCTCATCGGTCCATGATCTCCTTAAATACTCCTCCACTTCCAAACTACCCGTTGGACAGCATCCCGGAGAATCGTCTTCCAATATACCCATTGGACAGCTCTGTATCTAGAAGATTTGGTAGCCGTTGAGTGACAAAGGTAGAATCCCAAATTGATTCCGATCGCCCATACAAACGAAATCTTGGTTTCCATAAGTAAAGCTTCTTCGTATAGAAAGTTCTTGTCTTCAAGTTCCAATCGTCAATCAAATAGATTGAATCAATCAAATCAATCTTGATGTGGAATCCAAACCAGATCACTAGCCGTTGTATGATTGGGCTTGAGTTACGATTCATCGAATCTGGATGTAAAGTCCGAGTCTAGACTTTACAATGGGTCTCAGACTTTACAACTGGGTCCGAACATATCTGCTTCGAACAGTTTAGCTTTAAGGTCTCACCCGGTTCGGCTTCAAATAGAGTCTATCTTCCGGTTCGGCTTCAAAGATAGAGTCCGTCTTCCGGTTCATCATTCACGGTCGATCCGGGAATTAGTCGAGTTGACAGACTTCGATGTAGAACAGACTTTGACACTAAAGTCTCAGCGTCTTCGGACTTTGAGTCTTGAGTCTCGGTAGTCTTCGGACTTTGACACGAAGTCTGGAAATCTTCGAATATACTTTGGACATATGTTACGTTCGGTCTTCGACTTTGACGATATCCTTTACATGTTCTATTATCTGCATGGTCTATTACTCAACCATCAAACATGTTAGTAGCCTTTGATTTATTTTGTCATCTTCAAAACATCATAAGGGATTTCCCTAACATAATTCACTGCAAGTCGAGGTGCATCCGAACGATCAGACAGATTCTCAATTTCTTACAAACATCAATGAACGAGCAACAAAAAAATAGAACATCAAGAAATAGAGAACACGACCATGTCAACCATGAATCTTCTCAACTCGACACAAAATTTAAACGGAAGAGATAGAGAGGGGTCAATAGTTTTACCGTCAAGAATCAAATTTACTCGTGTTCTCGAGTTTGATCGTCAACATGGGTCGTTCAAGTGCTTCGATCTCAAGTTCTTCTCTTTCTTATTGATGACAACTTCATGTATTTTTTGTCTATTCTACCTTCATCCTTGTTTTAGCTTTTCATTTCAATTATGGGATAGTGGCATAAATGATTCCTAAACTTTATCCAAATGTGCAATGCGGTCTTTGCACTTTAATTTTTATAAGGGATGCCTGGGCATTTAGTATATGTTCAATTTTGTCCCTAAATGTTGTCTTTGGACTTAAATTAACAGAAAGACAGCATTGAATTTTTTCAATAATTCAAGGATTAGGTTAAATATGTATCAAAACTCTATGGACTACATTGCATATTAGGCTACAAATCTAGGATCACATTGAACAAATTAAAAGCTCAAGAACTAATTATGTCATTTATTCTCCTTTGATAATTCATAAAATTTTAATTTGTTCAATATAATCCATAAATTATAGTCAATTGTGAAATGTGATCATTGGACTTTTGATACATATTCAACTTAGTCAAATGACAATATTGAACATTATTGTATAGTTCAAAGACTAAATTAAAAATGTACGAAAAGTCCAAGGACCATTTTAAATAAATTGAAAATTCAGAGATTGCATAGCACCTTAGGATAAAGTTTAGGGATCATTTGTCTCATAATTCCTTAATTGAAATAAAAGGCTAAAATAAAGATGAAGGTAGGCTAGACAGAAAAGACATGAAGTCGTCGTCCATAAGAAAGAAAGAACTTGAGATCTAAAGCATTTGGACGACCCATGTTGACAATCAAACTCAAGAACAGCAGCAAAGTTGGTTTCTTAACGGTAGAACTGTCGTCCCCTCTGTCTTTTATCGTTTAAATTTCCTATCGAAATGAGAAGATTCATGATGCCACGGTCATGTTCTCTGCTTCTTTATGTTCTTCTCCTTTCTTTTTTTGTTGATCATTCAATGACATTTGCATCGATTGAGAATCTGTTTGATCGTGCGGATAGGCCTCGCACTTGTAATGAAATACGATCCGCATTTGCTTAACCATTTTCCTCTTGTTCATAGGGTGGTCCTTTTTCCTTCCCTTGAATGTGCTTGTTGGCTAAATCTGCATTTATTGCTAAGCTTGCTTTTGTACCTTTTGCTCCCATCAACTTTTTCTTTGACCCAATACACCCACTTGCTTTGCAATGCTTTCTTCCCATATGGTAATTGAGTTAACACAAAATTTCTTTTTTTTATAGTGAATCTAACTCATCCTGCATTGCTAACTCCTACATAATAGATTCTTTAACCTGCAGTACTTTTGAAAAATTTTCTGGTTTGCCAGCGTTAGTCGAAAGCAAATAATGCAATGACGGAGACTATCTTTGTATAGGTTTAGGTGTTCTACTAGATCTTCTCAAAGCGGGTTCAAGTGTACATAATTCTTGTTTTGGTTTTTGATCAAAGTCTACAACAATAGTTTTAGGAATTTCAACCTGAACACTCTTAAAAACCTCATCTAATTCAATCTCTCGATTCTCTACCATTTGTTTCTTTACACTAAATTCTATTGTTGTTCTTATACAACATAATTTCATTGAATGTAACATGAGTAATTATTATTATTTTTCTATTTTGTTCATCCCAAAATTGGTAACCGAAAAAATCAGAACCATATCCAACAAAAAAAAAAAAAAAACATTTTTTAGCTTTTGCATCAAGCTTATCTCTATTTTTAGAGTCTACGTGGGCATACAAAACACTACCAAAAGCTTTCAGATGCGAGAGATTTATCTTCTTTCCACTCCATTCTTCTTCTACTAACTTAAAATCAAGTGGAACCGAAGGTCCTCTATCGATCAGATATGTTGCAGTGTTCATTGCATCCACCCAAAACAACTTAGCTAATCCTACATGCAACCTCATACTTCTTATACGCTCATTCAAAGTTATGTTCATTCTTTCATCAACTCCGTTTTGCTACAGTCTATTGGGAATAGTTCTTGTCATTCTAATTATGTTCTCTACACACAAAATCACTTAAACTCCTTGCTATCATACTCACCACCATTATCAGACCTTAGACATTCAATTTTCAAGCCAGTCTTATTCTCCACTTCAGCTTTCCGTCTCTTAAAAGTAGCAAACACATTAATTTTTTTTTTTCTTTCACAAAATAAACTTATATCTTTCTAGTGGAGTTGTCAAAGAATGTGACATAATAGCACAAGCCTTCAAGGGAATGCATAGAGGCTAGTTCCCACACATCTGTTTACACCAACTTTAATTTTACTTTCTTTGGTTCTCTTTCCAATCTTCGAAAAACTAACATGCTTTTGCTTGTCCATAACACAATCTTCACATAGACCAATATCTATGGGCTTCAAATTAGGTAGTTTTCCCTTAGATGCTAACAACTTCATCCCTTCTTCGCTTATGTGCCCAAGCCCATGGTGCCATAATTTGAAACCAGCTTCCAACTAAGCAACTATTGCGGTTTCTCTACTACTTTTGGTTAGGTAGATTGTTTCTGACTTTATTTCCTGTGCTACAACCAAAGCACCTTTAACTAATTTCCAAGAGCTATCCCCAAAAATAATTCCGTATCTTGTGCTGTCTGATTGATTTATAGAGAATAGATTTCTCTTAAGTCCTAGAACATATCTAATATCGTATAACTTCCATTGATATCCATTAGTGGATTTTATATGAACATCGCCCTTTCCCATAGTATTCAAAGGTTCATCATCAGCAAGATAAATCATTCAAAATTTTCTAGCAATAAAATTGTGCATTAATTCTTTACATGAAGTAGAGTGAAACAACGCACCTAAGTCAAGAATCTGAGACTCAATTAGACTATCAATACTCAAAATTAAAGCATTACCATCATGCGTCTCTTCAAGAGTTGCATTCACAGATTTCTCTTCCTCTTTTTTTCGATCTCAATATTAAAAATTATTCTTTAGGGCTCTACAATCTCATTTTAAATGGCCTTTCTTTTTGCAATCCTAGCAAATTATTTCTCCATGAGTTCTCAATTTACTTCTCCCTCTTGACTTTGATCTACCGAGATATTGGTTCCACCCTCGTTGATTGCTTCTTCCTCTAGCTTTAGTATTTAAGGTAGCATATGAAAATTCACCTGATTTTCTTCCGCAAATATCCTCGTTAAGAATTAAATCTCGAATTGCTTGAAGTTTCAACATTTTTCATACCGGACAAACTGTTCACTACAGTCACAGTTGCACTCCAAATTTCAGGTAGAGAAAATAATAAAATTAAAGCCTTTACCTCATCATCGAGAGTCATAATCACATTAAATTCATTGATGTGATCTATCATAGAAGCAATCTCGTCTATCTTCAGATTGAAAATGCAATGCATCAAATATGCCTTTTATGGATGTAATTTAAGGTTTAAAAAAACTTGAATTATTGGTCGATTGTTAAGCTGTGTTACACAACTTAAATAGCTCGTTGCGAACCCTCATGGACCAAAATACCTCGAATTCGAGGGTTCCTTGCTTTTACCTGTACACATAGAATTAGCTCATCATTCTCTTATAGATTGCGAATCAATCGTCGTAAATTTAACATTACTTGTTGGTAAAACCAATCAAGAATAATCTCATCAATGTCAAAAGATCATGTACTTAGCCTAAATGACTGGAAAAAGATTTTGCGGAGTGTTGACATGGACGAATGTGAGTTAATAAGTGAATAAAGATATGGCCCAACAAAAAAGAAGGGTCAAGGTGTTATTTCCTTAATTTTTTATAGGAGGAAAACCTAATATTTAATTAACACTTAAAAAGGAAACGTGATTTGGTAGACAGATGCGTAAGAAACACATTTCCTTTTATTTCTTGCCAATTTCAAGATGAGGAGTATATAATAGTTTAGAAGATTTTCTCATTCTTTTTGTTAGAATATTTAAATAGTAAACTACGCCTTCAACTAACAGTGATCTCACTAAATTTCATGTGGTATTAGAGTTAGAGGTTCTGAGTTCGAATCTTTCAGCCTCATTTGCCTCCCCAATTAAATTTTCGGGCTTGAGAGGGACTATTATAATATTTAAATAATAAATCATGCCTTCACTAGCAGCATAAGTTTTTAGAAAAGTTGATAGTGACAATGATCCCACCAAATCTCACACTTTTACTTTCCATCCTCTTTTATCAATTCAAACAAAGAAAAAAAAATCGTACTCAACTTTCCTCAGTGAAAATTAAGAAAATATAGCCAAAAAAATTATCCCTATGTGTATATTCTTTGAATAAGGGGAATTGTCCAATTAGTTCTAAATTTATTATACAATGTCAATTCAGTCCTAAATTGTTTCAATCTTGCTAATTTAGTCATAGACTTTTGTGAAAATTTTCATTATAGTCCTTCCACAAATTTTCACCAAAAATCATAGACATGGTGATGTGCCACATAAGATGATCAACAATGAATGGACCACCACGTCAACCATTTTTGGTATTGGCCAAAAAGACTACATTGGAATTTTGTACAATGACATAGGACTAAATTGGAAATTTTGAAAAATTTAAGACTGAGTTGACATTAATATAATAGGTTTAGGACTAATTGGGTAATTTTTCCTTTTGAATTACTCTCGAATAGTTAAAGTGATTGTAAAGATAAAAAATTATAATTGTAGATTAAGTATTTAAATTTGGTCATTTCAAGTAAAAGTTCTGTTAAATAAGCTTTAAAAATGTGGTGGCTTGGAGTTTCCAACAAATTAAATTTCATCACATATATATACTAGAACTCAAAAGTGCAACATGAATAATTTGTATATACAATTCGACTCTAATCTTCATACTAGTAATTTGCGTAACAAATAAAAAGACACACTTGACTGAGCCTATAAATCAGGACTTTCGAACAAATTAAATACTTCTGTGCACTATGAAAAACACGCTGAGAAGGTGTACGACCATGAGACTTGTGGTTTGAAAGAGAGATGACCTCTCAGAGAAGAAACAATTAATATCTAAGTACAAGCATTTAATTGTTTTTTCATAAGTTCAAAAACTAAACCCCAATGTAATAATCTTCTATGAAATGGAGAACTTGAGAAGTAAATTATTTATTTATAATTATTAAGGAACCTCCTTTATGTACCTAATGTTGGAGGTTTGTTTGTAAAAATAAACTAAGTGCATTTTCCTTATCCCACATAGGAAAAGTGAAAGAAAGTGGGCCAATTAATAAATGTGGGAATTACTTTGTGTACCTAAAGAAATGATTGGGTGGGGGTAGACCCCACCATACTCGCGTACGGGTGCGCAAATAATGTCACCCCCGCACTTAGCGTGCGGTTTAATTAGCACTAACCCTTTGTTATTTTATTTTTCTTTCGTACTTTATCTTATTAACTTTAATCAATTCAAATGTTGTTTTTTTTTTTTTTTTTTTTGAGAATTTTTGGAAATTATTAAAAAAATAAAAATTCGAAATTTTATTTATTTTAAAAATTTATTATTATTATTCCAAATTTTTGTTTGTGTCTTTTTAAGACAACCTTTGGAATACTTGTTCAATTTGCAACTTTTCCCGAAAGGTTGCAATTGTTCATTTTTCAACTTCTTCCAAATGGACGCCTTTGTTTATCTGGACAATTTTCGAAAAGACACGTTTGTTCATTTTTTGCAATTTTTCACGAAGAGTTGCCTGTGTTTTAAGAGTGTTTTATATATATACATGTCAGTTTTCGGAAAAACAAAAGTGATCATTTTTTATCTTTTCGAGCATTCTTTCTGAAAATTACAGCCATCCTTTCAATTGTTTTCTAGAGAGGCCTTGGAGAAATACTAGAATTGCTATCTAGTATTCTCATTTTGAGACTTTGTTGTATCCTGGATGATATTTGCCGGTGACTATTAGCAAAGTTGTGGGGCAAAAAAATCCTTAAAGAAAGTGATATCACGCCTTAAAATCCGACTTGAGTACTCTAAAAATCCGTCTTCATTGTTCTACCCAATTCGAAGCCATATTTTCCCAACACCTAAATCCCAGGTAAACAAAAATCACTAATATAATGGATAAGACACACGTCATAGGCCCAAATCAATAAGCTCAATATAGCATCGTCGCTCTCGGTTATGAGAAGCATAAGTTGTGTTGTTTGCCTAATCTAAATTTATATATTTTTGTTACATTAACGCTAGTTGTATTCTTTGAAAAATTGCTATCGTGATGCTATATTGAAAAATAACACCTTAATAAAGAACATTTTTATTGCTTATTGTGAGGAGGGATTGACTATGTCAACCATTTAAGATAGGACAACATTCTCTCCCCTAGTTATGCTAATATTGACTACTCCTCACCAACATTTGCTTCACGAGGATCGAAGTGTTTGCCATCAAATTGGCTAATGACAGAGGCATCAATAGCTCTTGCGCAAGGAGTTGAAGTTGAAGCTTCTAATGCCAATGGCTCCATCCTTCTCTTGTCCACCTTTTCCTTGAGATCTGCCAGCGCCTTCTTTAATACCATTAACTGTTCAAAGCTTAGGTTTTCGATTTCCAGAGGCTTAATATGTTGGAGCTCTTTTGCCCGTTTCTTTTCGGCTTCCAGTCGCTCGAGCATATCAGCGTATTGTCTGTTCAGTTCAACTAAGGTTTGGTCTCCATTAGTTTGAGCCTGAGTGACAATAGGACAAACCGTCTGTGGATGCCCAAACCTGTCAAGGACTGCATCCACAGAAGGGTGTCCAAAGGAGAAAGGCTTGCCGCTAGGAGAGAAGAGAATAATTGCCATTTCAGTAGCACAAAGAGTGCATAGTTCGCTTGCTTTCTTGAAGAGTCTTGGTTGCTGTTTCGAGAAGGCAACTCGTTGTGCATTGACACCCTCGATCATCCTCTTTGCTCCAGTTGTTTTGCCCTTCATGTCTCACCCTGCAAAATCAATGTAAATTCAAATGATATTGCGAGAATAATGAAAAATGGTGGCCATTTATAAGATTTTACAGGCCAAAGCATTGCTTAAAATATTGCACCACTCCCTCTTTGATTGGTAATTCTCTTTGATTGATAATTCTGATTTGGCTTTCCATGTATTAGCATGTGTTTTAAGAGGTTTAATGATAAATATGTCGTTTTCCGTCTTATTGACGATGGTGTAATCCTCTCAACATTACTAAGTTGGCATCCCTTTAATGGCAATTGCTAGCTAATACTATGATAAGAATCCATAACAGACTTAATCAACGAGTCCACCTAGCATAAAAGGAAATAAATCTCGCTCATGGGTAAAATTAGAATTTTCTATGCTTAATAACACGAATGGCTTTAGCTTTGGAACAATCATATATTTTCAACTACTTGAGTACCATAACTATTTTTTCAATCATTTGAGTGTCATAACTTATAAAAAGATTACTTGAGTGCAATAACTTTGAATCAATTACTTGAGCGCTAAAACTTTTTAAAAACATTTACCTAAGTACTGGAAGTCGAGCGTGGCATAGCACTTGAGTGAGTGTTTTTAAAAGGTCATGATACTCAAGTGACTAATTGAAAAATCATATAACACTCAAGTAAGCGAAAAAAAAAAATTTACGACACTTAAGTGAGTACTGTACAAAAGTTATAGCATGGTGTCCTTTTCCTGTCTTTAAATGGTAACGCTGATTCAACTTTCCAAATATGGCATGTGTCTTAAAAGGTTTAATGATAACCATGTCGTTTTCCATCAAATAGATGAAAGTCTAATCCTCCCAACATTCAAATTTTAACTCTAATTCAACTTTAAATGGTAACTCTGATTCAACTTTCTAGATATGACATGCGTTTTAAAAGGTTTAATGACAAGCATGTCGTTTTCTGTCAATTAGATGGAATCATAATCCTCTCAACATTCAAAAGTTGGCATCCCTATAATGTCTATTTCTGGCTAATAATATATGTATAAAAACCTATTGAGAACATGGGGACAATAACAGTAGGAGTGCCATAACTTTCATACAGCGCTCACTTAAATGTGATAAAATTTTTCACTTACTTAAGTGCCACATCGGAGTAAAATCAATCATTTAAGTGTCATTTCCGGCAAATTATCCTTCATAGACTTTTTTTATTAATATCATATTATGACATGGATTTATATTTTATTTTTGAATTTTTTTATCAATTGACAACATTTGCACCGATGATGCCATGTAAGATGACTAGCATTTATGTTGGATTTTCCAGCGAGACAAATTGCCGATGGTTCTTAAGCGATCGATTTTTCAATTTTTTGCCCTTAAGTAAGCGTCATACGAAAGTTATGGCACTTTTAATATACTTATCCCAAAAATGCTTATATACATGTTTGTTGAAGGAGTGATCATTTATATTTTTGGAAAAATTATCAGTTTAGTTTTAAACCTATTTTATGGATGTCAATTCAATTTTAACTTTCTAATTTTATCAATATAGTCCTACACATTTGCATGATATTTAAATGTGGTTTTTTCTACCAATTGTCGTCGCAAATCGTGATGTGAAAATCAACAAATTGCCTGCGTTAGCATATCACGTAGGATAGCTGGCGATAATTAAACGCTACACTAGTGATTTTCAATGGCAATTGGCAGGAAAGACTGCATTGAAATATCACTCGAAAGTTTAGGACTACATTAACAAAACGAAAAAGTAGAACTTATTAAGTTGAATAATTAGTTGTTAACAAGAAAATTACGTCAATTGTAATAGTATTATTGGACAATCCAATCAAACCATTGGCAAATACATATTTTTTGTCACTTCTAAATGCATAAGAATTTCCAAAGAAAGAGAAGAAAAAAAAAGTAAAAAATGATCTTGAATCTGGCACCTGCAAAATATTGTGGTATGAGGGGTTTCTAGAGTCAAGGGCTATATGGTGGTTAAGAAGAAAGGTGTGACATCCCAGATTTTCAATTATGTTTTCAATTAAATAATCGGGCATTTCATCAACGCGCCTATAGAGCTGTTTCAGAACTAATCACTCTCGAGATAACTAGACTATCTAGGAAAGCCATTAAGGAATTTTAATGTAATAGACCTGAGAATTCGATCAGAAATCGGCTATTCAACCGTGCTTATCTTTAGAAGCCAGTACAGCACAATTAAAAATTGATTAGGGATTAGAGATAGGTCGATTCAACTAAGATTTGTGGCTAAAAGTGGGTGACTCCACTAATTTGGAAAATTCTCATTGGGCAACACTAGACTAATTTTTCTATTGTTTTGGTACCCTGTGTCCATATTTGAATCCTCGAGAGTTTCACAACAACCGAGAGTCACCAATGTGTCGAGTGAGTTTATTATGACTCAAAGAAAATCGACCATGGGTCATTTGCACTAAAAATTTATGAAAGCTACCCGATAGTCTGGGTCACGCTAAAAACGCGCCAGATTGAAATTAACTGCGAATTTGAGTCCGATTTCAAAAATTGAAAGTCTTGTCATGTCACGAGTCATTTTAGGAATGTCAACTCAGTTTCAAAAAAATTTCTGCAAACCAAGACTTTTTGGGAAAAAGTTGTCCTATGGCCATTTTTATCCAGAAAATGTCGGAGATCATTTTTTATTACAAAATTAGGATGCAAGAGGGATCAATTGGTGAGGAAAAATACCAATTTGATCATTGAGGTGTCGATTGATTTTTGAGGGGCCAAATTGGATTGATTTGTGCATGAATGAAGTTCCAATTGGAGGAAATTCTAAGCAAATTCATATGCCCCCACCACCATGACTTATGGACCAATTCAAGTTTTTAGATGAGAGCATGGGTGGTTGATTTGTGGCCATGGAAGCCAACTAGTAAAGGGATCAGGTCAAGGGGACAAATGAAGAGAAAATGTGACCAAGGTGGCCCCCTCCAATCCCACCTTGTTCCCTCTCTCCCTCAAGCTACCATCCGCATCTCCCTCAGCCTCCTTCCAGCCATTTTCAATCATCAACAACCAAGAGAGAGACCAACAAGCTGAGCCATCCACCCCGCACGCCATCGCAGCTGCACGTCGCCACCCACGCCACCACGCCAGCCCGTCACTGCTCCGCCTCCACCGTGCAACCCCGACGCCCAACAGCCTTATCTCGCCGTCCCAGCTGCTGTCTCATGAGTTGTGAAGCTCAACCGGAGCCGTCCAGCCGCCATTTCGCCACTGTGAGTCCCCCCGCCTAGGCCCAGTTTGGTCCTTTCAACCTTCCTCAGTCCATCCCCGTCTTAAACCAAGCTTGTTGCCCTCTTTTCCAGCCAAGATCAGAAGCTTACAAAGTACGTTTTCCAGCAAGGATTTGGCCCATTTTGAGGTCGTTCCCAGTCCCGAAATTTAGGCCCGCTTTGGAGAGAAGTGAGCCCCGTTGCGTCCCCGACGATTTGAGCCAATCAAATCGCCAAACAAGTGAGTTTAACTCACCAATCCTCGCTTAGTAGGTTAATCACGCTTAAGGGTTGATTAGTTTAGGCTAAGATGGATTAGGTGGTTAGATTATATTAGATTAGTGAATTTAATTAATTTTTAATGCATGTTAGGTAGATAGTTAGTGCAATTAGCGAGTAAATAGACTCTAGTATTTATTTAATGAGTCTTGGAAATTTTCCGGGTCCATTTTGGCATCCAATTAGGCATTACGGGCCTAAGTTGGATTTAATGGCATTTATTTAATATTTTCCGTAATTATTTATTTATTTATTTATTTTCCAAAAATTAGACTAGGATAGCCGATGACCGGAATTTTATGCTGATTGCAATGGTGCAACATATTTACTTAATTGAGCTTTAAATTGTGCTAATTGTGCATGAATTGCATTTTTGGAATTTATTCTTAAATTGATTTAATTTCAATAATTGATTGGAAAATAACCGAGCGTTGGTTTACAATGCCAAAAATATTTAGTAGACCATATAAAATGGTGAGATTTATGGAGGTGAAATTATGGTATTTTGGCTAAGGCCGACCGTGTACTAACACATGCTATTTTTATCAAGTATGATAAAAATAAGAAATTGGTTGTATGGTGAAAGTGGTATACTATATTGGCCTGGGGGCCCTAATCTATATAAATAGTATACCATAGTATTAGTTTTGGGCGAGCAATTTATTATCAGCTTTGGGCGAGCATATATAGTATATTATATTGGCATGGGGGCCTTAATCTATCAATTTTGGGTGAGCATATATACAGTATATTATATTATCAGCTTTAAGCAAGCTATACTATTTATTTTCAACTTTGGGTGAGCAGTCCTAAATTAATAGGATCTTATAGATAGTATTGAATGTATCGACCAGGGGAAGGTCGTGGTGACATGTAATCAACTGAGCCAATTGATCGATAATTCGATCTAAGTGTATAATTGTTGAATTTTATTGTCTAATGGGAAGGAACTAAGGCCAAGGTAAGTCCTCTGACTCGTGATTGTGCCTAGGCAACCCTTAGGGTGTATTTTCTTCCTAATCGAGTCTTAAGAGGGTAGAACTCACTAAGACATAGTCTCACCCCGTCGTGAGACAATATTTCAGGTCCATAGATGGCAGCTCCTCCACCTCCTCTCGAGCATTTTGGTATACTGGAGGAAATCACTGAGATAGGTTATCACCTCCTAATACACCATCAACCTGAAGGCTTGGAATATGTACTGGTGAAATCCACCGTTTGGGTTGATGTGGGTGAACCCCAAAAGATGCCCCACAAATACCGATCGTGGTATCGCCATTACAATGATGGACGAAGGGTGAGCTCTATACCGGAATCTGATGTACCTATGTATGTTTTAGAGGTTGCATTCAGGAATGGGACAGCAGATCCTAAGGGTGGATCAATGGTGGATGCAAAGGATCCCAAGCTTGGTGATGATCCTAACTCTCCGGAGTGCTCAACAGTGGGCTCCAGCTGGAGCATGGAAGAAGGAGAGATTGTTAAGGAAGAGGAGGACCCGGAGGAGGACCTAGAGGAGGATCCAGGAGAGAATTAAAACCCCACCCCTATTTGCAAGACTTGTGTACTTGTACTAGCTTGAGGAGAACCGGACCTATTAGTGTACTATATGTATATATATGACTCAGTTGTTATATATGTATATAAGTGTTATGGTTTTTCAGGTTCAAGATATTTAGTCTTACTCTCTTATCCCATTGTTTTATTGTATAGAGGTATTTAAATGCTTCCGCATGCGTATTAAAATTAACAGAATCAGCGATGCATCCTGGGGCATCGCTATTTAATCGACCAGGTGAGAGATGGGTATGTGCCCGAGGATCAGGGCGTGACAAAAGGAAAGGCAGAGGAGGTAATTTATAATTACTACTTGTGTATTAGTACATAATAATTGTTCTAGTGATATTTATTTTCGATATTTGTTGAAAATTAAATTTAAAATATCTTGGATCTTATATGCAACGGGTATCATTCATGAGAAGTATCTAGTTATTATTATGTTATAAAGAATTAAATAATGCAAGGCATTTGCCTAAGTGAGACTCTTATAGTCAAGTTTGGAGAGATAGCTGAGTTGATTGGCCCTCCCCAACCTTCACTTATAAATCAAAAATGCTTAGGATAAGAACAGCACAGTGCCATAACTTTTGAACCACACTCATTTGACTGCTATAACTTCTTTTTCCACTCACTTAAGTGCCATGTCAAAATAAAATCAATCAATTGAGTGCCATTTCTAGTAAATTGTCATACATGGATTTTTTATTTTTTTTAAATTCCATCTCAACATGAATTTTTTTATTTTCAAAATTTTTTTTATTAATTGTCTACGTGTCCTCGGCAATGCCACGTAGGACAACTAGCACCCACATTGAATTTTCCAAAGAGACAAATCGCCTATAGCATTTAAGTAATCTATTTTTAAAAATTTATGGCATTCAAATGAGCAGAAAAAAAAATTATGACATTCAAGTGAGTGCCGTACAAATATTGTGACACTTGCGCTGTTCTTATCTCAAGAATATGTATTGAATTTGAGCTTGGAAAGAAAATCCAATTCAAGTAGGTTTCCCAGTTTGAGTAGGTCTCTTACAAAGGATTCCCTATTTTGAATACTAATATATATATAGATTAGTGTTAGGGTTTATTCTATTTTTTTTAGGGAGTACTCTATGAGATTTTGAGATAATTGGTTCCGCTACGGATGTAATACAGGGCTGACAAAAACTTGAACTGTTGGTCGATAATTAAGCCGTGATAAACACCATAAATAGCTCGGTGCAAACCCTCGTGGACCACAATTCCCCGAATTCAGGGGTTCCTTGCTCATACCAATACACAAATGAATTAGATCATTCGCTTGTAAATTGCAATTCAACCATCTTAAATTTATCATTACTTGTCGTTTAAATTCAATCAAGAATAACCTCATCGACGCCTCAAGAGAATTGGCGCCCGCAACATGCAAATCTTATCGCGTTTTACGATGTTAGAATCTTTCATTGTAATTTCTAGTCTAGTAAAGGAGTTGTATGGGCGTGTATCCAATACAAAGGAGATCAAATCCTTCATGTGCTCAAAACTTTCTTAAGCTTCATGTATTAAAAGCTTCTTTTAATGCCTAGAGTGGTGATTATAATCGGTCGCCTTACTGCACCCTTTTGCTCTGCCAAAACAAATTTCTCAGTCACAAGAAAATTTTGCTCAGGAAATATAAAATAACCCACTTCATGTTTCTTGAAGCTCCTATGTCCATTGAAGGCCCAGGAGATTCAAGCCTCAATTAATGGATGCGCTAAGAAAAATTTACAGTTTGATCGCTGCCTTCAGCACTCTAATTTCTAGCTTGATGAGTAAGGAAAGAGGGATTGGCCCAAAACCTGAGCATTGAACTTAAACAGCTTGGTATTTGCCGGAAACAAAGGAAGAATGGTCGTATTCGTCCCAAAGGAAGAGGTATATAATGATTTATTCTCATTCTCTCACGTCACATTCCATCATCTTTTATCAACTAAAATAAACAAAAAAGAAATCGTATTAGGCTTTCCAAAATGAAAGTTAAAAAAAATATATAACGAAAAATATTATCACCATGTGTATATTCTTTGAATAATGGGAAATTATTCAATTAGTCCTAAATCTATTACACGGATGTCAATTTAGTCCTATATTTTTAATTTTACTAATTTATTTCTAAACTTTTGTGTAACATTCTAAATGTAGTCCTTCAGTCAATTTTCATTAAAAATCGCTTACGTAGTGACGTGCTACGTAAGACAATCGATGATGATCGGATCACCACTTAGCTATTTTCGACAAATATATGTCGAAAGGACTATATTGTAATTTTACATAAAAGTTTAGAACTAAATTAGCAAAATTTATGACTAAATTAGCATTTAAACAATAAGTTTAAGACTAATCGAGTAATTTTCCCTTTTGAACTACTCTCGAATAGTTAAAAGTAATTGGAAAGAAAAAAAAATTATAATTGTAAACTAAAGTATTTAAATTTGGTCATTCCGAGGAATAGTTGCGTTAAGTTAGCTTAAAAACATGGTGGGTCGGAGTCCCCAGCAAATTAGATTTCATCACATATGTACAAGAACTCATAAGTGCAACATGAATAACTTGTCTATAAAATTCTTGACTCTAATCTTCACACTAGATATTTGTGAAACAAATGAAAAGATGCACTTGATTGAGCTTATAAATCATGAACACCTGTTAAATACTTCTATGCACTTTCAAAAACACATGCTGAGAAGGTGTATGACCATGAGACTTGTGGTTTGAACTTTGAAAGAGACATAACTTTTTAGGAGAGACAATTGATGTGTAAGTATAAATATTTAGTTGTCTATTCATAAGGTCAAGAACTAAACCCCAATATAACAATCTTCTATGAAATGGAGAAATTAAAAAGTAAATTATTTTTTTATGATTATTAATGAACCTACTTCAAGTACCTAAATCTTGAGTATACAATATTATTAATATAAGGAAATATTTCAAAAAATAACCCGAAGTGCTTTAGTTTTCTCAAATAATAGCTCAAAGTGGATATTATTTCAAATAAAGGTGTGAAATAACAAAATTATTTCAAATAAAGGCCTAAAGTAGCTAAATCGTCTTAAATAAGGGCATTTGGCCGGTGGTGACTTTTTCGGCCATCAAAGAATGGGTATTTTGATCAAAAAATTTGTAAATATATTTTTAAATTTTTTTGACTTTTTCATCGTTTTTCTTTTTCTTTTTCTTTTCTTGTCTTTTTTCCTCTTCCCTTCCCCAACCATGGCCGTCAACGGTCAAGTGGAGGTTGCCCCCGCCGCCGTTGGGCGAGGGCGGTTGTAACCAGCATTGGGTGAGGGCTACCCTCGCCTAGAGTCGGGCAAGGGTTGCCCTCCCTAGATCCAGCAAGGGCAACCCTTGCCCAATCCGATGAGGGTGAGCCTCCCCTGTGTGGGCAAGGGCAGTGCTCGGTTGAGTCGAGCGAGGGTGTCCCTCACCAGATCCGGCAAGGGACACCCTCACCTAATGTCACCGAGGGCAACCCTCGCCCTCACTTGAGTCCACTTTCCCTCTACCATGGCCCGCACAGGAAGGAGGGAAAAAGAAAAAAGAAAAGAAAAGGAAAAGAAAAAAATTAAGAGATAAAAGACGAAAATGCTCTTCAGTTAGAGAGGTTATGCCATTTTTTGAAACTAATATGCTCACTTTATGCTCTTATTTAAAAAAAGTTCCTCTTCAAACTCTTATTAGAGACAATTTGGTCACTTCAGGGATTTATTAAAATAATGTTCACTTTTAGTCTTTATTTGAGAAAATGTGAGCACTTCAAGTCCTTATTTGAAATTTTCTGCTGATATAATAGACTAATTAAGACACATTTCAAAAGCCCAAATCAATAAGCCCAGTATAGCATTGTTGCACTTGGTTATGAGAAGCATAACTTGTGTCATTCGCCTAATTTAGATTTATATATTTGTTACTTTAGTGCTAGTTGTATTCTTTGAAAAATTGCTATCATGTCGCTATATCAAAAAATAGCAACTTAAAAAACATAACTTTTTTATTGCTTGTTGTATCCTCAAGACTTCTCTCTTGTTAAGAGAGAGATTGACTGAAAAATGTAAAATACAATTTAAGATAGGAAAACAATCTCTCCCCTAGTTCTGCTAAAATTGACTACTCCTCACGAACATTTGCTTCACGAGGATCATAGCAATTTGGCTAATGACAGAGGCATCAATAGCTCCTGCGTGAGGAGTTGAAGTTGAAGCTTCTAATCCTAAGAGCTCCATCCTTCTCTTGTCCAGCTGCTCCTAGAGATCCGCCAGCGCCTTCTTTAACACCATTATTAACTGTTCAAAGCTAAGGTTTTCGATTTGCAGAGGCTTAACATGTTGGAGCTCTTTTGCCCGTTTCTTTTCAGCTTCCAGCCACTCGAGCACATCTGCATATTGTTTGTTCAGTTCAATTAAGGTGCCTCCATTAGTTTTAGCCTGTTGAGTGACAGTAGGACAAACCGCCTGTGGATGCTCAAATCTGTCTAGGACCGCACCCACAGAAGGGTGTCCAAAGGAGAAAGGCTTGCCGCTACGAGAGAAGAGAATAATGGCCATCTCAGCAGCACAGAGAGTTCATAGTTTGCTTGCTTTCTTGAACAGCCCTGGTCGCCATTTGGAGGAGGCAACTCGTCGTGATTGGCATCCTCGATCATCATCTTTGCTCCAGTTGTTCTGCCCTTCATGCCTTAAGCTGCAAAATTAATGCAAATTCAAATGATATTGCGAGAATAATGAAAAGTGGTGGCCAGATATAAGATTTTACAGGCCAAAGTAATGCTTAAAATAATGCACCACTCGCTCTTTTTCCATGTATTAGTATGCGTATCAAGAGGTTCAATGATAAGTATGTTGTTTTCCGTCTAATTGACAAAGGCGTAATCCTCTCAACATTACTAAGTTGGCATCCTTTTAATGTCTGTTGCTAGCTAATACTTTGTATGAGCATCCATAACAGACTTAATTAACGAGTCCACTCAAAATAAAAAGAAAAAAATTTTGCTCAGGTGTAAAATTAGAATTTTTTGCACTCAATTGCACAAATGGCCTTAGCTTTGGAACAATAATTTATTTTCCACGAATCTAGAGAAAAATAGTGACTTCCTAAATTTCGACCCCATCTCAATAAAATGAAATGGGCTTTTCACCGACATGCCTATAGTCCTTTTTCTCTAAGCTGATCACTCACGAGTTAACTAACCTATTAGGTGAAACCGTTAAGGGATATAACCGCGGTAAAATCCCTAAAAGCTACCCGGTAGGTTGGATTGTACTAAACTCGCGTCCAATTAATTTTAACGACGAATTAAACACGATTTCGAAAATCGAACGTTCAAGCATGTCACGATTTATTTTTAGGACCTCGTCTCATCTTTTAAAGGAATTCCATCGAGCTAGGAATTTTTGTGGAAAAATCAAATTGGATAAGTAGGATTTTTTGGAAATTCGGAGGGACACCTTTGATTGAAATTTTGACCACCAAATTGGCTCAATTTATGAAGAGTGGAAGGGAAATTCGTATGGCCTGCTGCCATGGGATTTTGGGCTGCCATGGGATTTTGGGCTGCCAAAATGACTTGATTTGGTGAGGGACTAAGAAGAAATAGTTGGAAATTCGTATGGGCAGATTGCTGGGCATTTTTGGCCATCTAAAGGAAGTGAAATGATGAAGAAATGAGAAGAAATCAACCATTGGAGGACCTATTGGCTTTGTGGGAAGAATTAAGGGACTTTGGCCTTCAAAATGGATTGAAATGTGAAAAAAAAGAAAAGAAATTCGTATGGGCTGTGTGCAGGGGAGTTTTGGCCACTAAATTGAAGTTATTTGGTGAAGAAAGAAGAGGAAAATGGCCATTGGAGGGTTGGCTGACAAAGAGGGCAGAAGAGTTTTGTGCTTGGGTACTCAAGTGTGTTGATCTTGGAGGTGGAAGGCCATTGGTGCATGCCAAGACTTTAAAGACCCTTGTCCCCCCTTTCTTTCCCTCTCTCCTCGCTTTCCCTCTTCCTTGTGCGTGCATTCAACCCCCCTCCCAGCAGAACAACTTCTACTTCCGCTTTGCTTCATCTTCTTCTTCTTCCTTCCATTTCCTTTCCATCTCCATTGTTGCACCACCTCCATCCCTACCAAAAGCCACCAGCAGCACCAGCAGCACCTCCACCGGTCACCAGCACCCATGTCGTCCGCCAATAGACGCTGAGATCAGCCCCAAGCAGAACCGAGCAGAACCAGAAACTCCAACAGCAAGCAGAGGCTTGCAAGGCTGTTTTTAGCCGCTTCCAGCCCTCTTTTGGAGCCGCCGTAGACACGGGATCTCACCGCCGTCGCCGTGGACTCGTTGCCTCGCTAATCCGGTGAGTTAACTCCCTAATCCTTAATTAGGTTGTTAATTGCACTTACGGTTAGTTTAGTGTTAATTAGCTTAATTAAATTAGTACTAAGTGAATTTAGCCTTAAGATGGATTAGTATTAATCTAGTTTTGTTAGATTAGCCTTAAGATGAATTAGTGTTGATCTAATTAATTTGTTGATCTAATTGATTAGATTAGCACTAATGAGGATGGTTTAGTATGATAAAGTGAATTTTCCCTAGATCTGGTTTCTAGACCCTCGCCGTTTACCATTTTTGTGAATCAAAATATGTTATGATTTTGAGGTTGCTTCCTTCTTGAGAAATGTTTCAGACATCTTCAGCTATAACATATATTTTAATCAAGATTTTTAGAGATTTAAAAGAATGATATTACAGCTTCGTCATTTCAAAACAGAATCTCGGATTGTGTTGGAATCTATGACCTCTTGATATTGCAAGGATTTCTATCAACTTCTAAGGTTCAATTTTCAAAGGGTTCCTTCACAAAAGTTGTTTTTCACATCTTTTAGTTTAACATAATCAAATTTCAGATCAAATGGACAAGTTTTAGATCTCGAACCAAATTGATTTTGGAAAACAAACTTTCTGGAAAAAAGACCCAGTTTTTATACTGGATTGAGCGGTTTACTAGGCTTAATCTAGAATTATATGAGTTAAGATGTCTTCATGAAAAATATTTTTTTTATGTGTCCTTTACAACATATTCAAATTTTGGAATTTTTCAAACTTGTTTGATTAGGTTTCTGTATTTAAACTTGGAGATGCGCAAGTAGACCGTTTCTGCCAGTTAGGATCGGCAGTAGTTTGTGATTGTTCTTGATGCTTTGTTTGCGAGAAATTGCGTATTTGGTGATGTGGATGGCCCGTGATATGGTTGGAACTTGTGCATGATGAGTTATGAATGGTTGTGCTATGGTGATTATTTATGGTCATGACAATAGATGACTATTGAAAGATAAGGTGATGTGTTGAGGCAATCACATGTGTTGTGTTGAGGAAACCGAATGGGTTGTGAGCAGATAAAGAACTAAGTGCTACATGGTGACTTAAGTCACATGTGAGCCACCTTTAGAACCTTGTACTGTTGCTTATTGTAGTCAATGGCTAAATGCTACATGATGAACTGAGTCACATGGGAGCCACCTCTAGAGCTTTGCACTACTGTCTTGAATAATCGAGGACTAAGTGCTACACGATAGCGGAACTCTGTGGGAGCCACCTTTAGAACCTTGTACTGTTGCTATATGTGGAAAAATGACTACGTGTTACATGACAAAGAAACTTCTTGTAAGTTACCTCTAGAGCCTTAAGCTATTGCTAATTGTGGTCAAGGACTAAGTGTCACACGATAACAAAACTTTGTGGGGGTCACCTCTAGAACCTTGAGTTTGAGTATTGAGTTGGAATGTGGAGTTGGAATATTGAGTTGGGATGTGGAGTTGGAATATTGAGTTTGGATATTGAGAATGAATATCGGGTGTAGATGAAACCACCGATATGAGTTATCCGCGCCTGATTATGGGACGAAATTGTGTGGTACAGAATGGAACGTGTCATAACGATTTGGCCCTATAATCGAGACTTTTGTGAATATTCAATGAGTGTTATGAACGTGTGATTACGCATGCTGCGTTTATGAGTGCATATGAGATATACTAATGTGCAGGGATGCACCTAAGCAAGGTAAGTTCTGGATTGTGCATGTTTAGGACGCTTTTGAGTGAATTCTCGCCCTAGTCGGGGCTTTGGGTTTAACTCGCTGAGATTTTTATCTCACCCCATTGTGGATTATCACTTTCAAGGCCGTAGCGTGGAGGATCCAGAGCTCGAGACTAAAGGGTCCAGAGTATAGATGGCCAAGTAGTTTCTTTTTAAGTCAGACCTTTGTATATGAACTTGTAGGTTTAACTTGGTTTGTTTATAAAGTATGTTTTGAGAAAAATTGGTCGTCCTGCTTTTATATCCCATGTGTTTAATTGTTGTTTGGGGTTTATGAGTTCGCTTCGGCATGTGCATAAAATGAAAGGGTCGACGACGCGTCCTGAGAACATCGCAATTTAGTCGACCGCCGAGGGATATGCGTGTGCTTGGGGTTCAGGGCATGAAAAAAATGATTAGTGAAAAGGTTTTATTATTTACTTAAGCTTCTGTAGTCTCTTGTTATGGGATTGAAAACAAAAACAAGATCAAGAGCTGACAGAGAACCTACGCATAGCAATGCTCGACAAGTGCCCATGGCCGAAAGTCCTCTTAGCAATCAATGTGAAGCCGTCTAACCCTATGTCCCTCGATATCCACCAAAAGAAACGGTTGTGTTGAGTCATTCTCTGTGCAAAACGGTTCAAGGATAAGAGCCGGTTTCTTGTAAATGTTGCTACTCAAAAGCTGCTCGATGAAAGTGGGAGATTTTGTTAGGTAGCATCGGGCCTTGCAAACCCATGTGCAGTGTATGATTAAATCAATAGGAGGCTCATATGACATTTCTAATACAATCTCTGGAGACAAGTTTGGGAATTCTTTCGTTACCACTGCTGCTTCTTTTCTCTAATTTGTCCACTTTAAGAAGAAACATAAAGTTACCCACGAATCAGTATACCAAGCTTAAAAAAGAAGTAGCACAAAAGGGTTATAAATGACCCTACAAGTAATCTTAAAAGGATATGTGCTTTAATTTTCATCAATTGCAAAAAGAACTGTTTTACAAATGGGGTTTCATTTTATTTCTTTGTTTGTGGTGTCACCGTTTGATTTCAAGAAGCCTCAAATCTAGACCAACAAAATGTTATTCTAATTTTAAGTATGTTGATGCGCGAAGCAATGGGTAAAATCCATCACACTTAAGCTTTAATTATCATAACTCTTTCGCAACAACTTTATTCAGTGCGCCAAAAATAAAAATTCATGAGATGTAATCTATAAATGACCACCTTGCATCACTGCCAAATTTGATAAAACTTTTAACTTCTCAATAACAAATTATCTTAGGACACCCACATAGTAAAATAAATTACAAAGACGACCACAATTTTATCAATGTTTCCAAAAATGATAGACCACTTGAATGACAATAGCAAATTATATGAATACCCTTAAGTGATTAACACTCCCCAAGACAGTGGATAGTCACATTGACTTGTTACTATGCAATTAACACCTCCTCTTCTTCTTCTTCTCCTCCTCCTCCTCCTCCTTCTCTCTTTCTCTCTCTCCAAAAATTATCTAGGACTATCATAGTATACATCTCTCTAGTTTTTTCTCAAACACCTAATTAGCTCCCTCAAGTTTCTACCTAGTTCACCACCATACCAGGCTTACCAACATGTGGTTGCATATATCTAGAACTCTCGAGTAGGTCGAGACTACCATAGGCACCAACATTAGGATTTGGGCTGCCTTTTGAGCAAGTGCAAAACAACTAACAGGGGAAGAGAGAGTGAATTGAGTGATTAGTTCTTGTGAGAGGTGTGTGTCACTATTCGGCAATTCCTCGGCGGTGAAATAGCCCATGCAACACCTGGTGAATCAAGAATACAAAGCCAACCTTCCTTCTATATTCATTCCTTAAAATAGTACAGTGAATATCATCATCATACCAGATTGTACCATGTACAGCTTAATTCGGGCATCTAGTCCATCAATTGAGACAAACATAACACTTTACGCACAACAGCTGGTTTTGACCTACCATGGCCTTATGAGGAAAACAGCATATACTCTCTATCAGTTTGTGCACCGAAAGCCAACCCCACCCCCCCCAACCCTCTAGAGCTCTGCAAAGATGTAATCGTTATATCCTAGAACTCTTAACACCAACTCTCTTGACATCACCATCACAAACAAGTTGTATCATTCCTTATGCATCATTCACTATTCACTTGATAACCAAAACTCCACTTACAAGGGTACTTGAGTATGGAAAAATCACAGTTTGTGACATTCCCCCCCGGGTGAGAATTCCACAATGCTCTCGTTGTGGGCTATTATGTGACTTCCCTGCATTCTTCAACTATTAATGCGCTCCTCTAGGTCGTACATTGAATAGTTCATCAACCATTAATGCGCCACTTTGGATCAACATCAAATGGAAACGCTTGCCCAACTGAACAGGCCACTCCATTGGTAGATTCTTTTGATTGCAGTTGTTCAAGCAACTTGGTCGCTTGTGCTATCCCTAACAAGTGTGGCTTTTGGAGCCAACTACACTATTTGGCATGATCCTATTTCACCTACTAAGCTTTTCTTGATCTCAACAGACTAATGGAGGTTTCTTCCCTCGTTAAAAATGTCGTAGCAAACCCATCTTGAGATTCGCCTATTGATCCAAGATCATTTTCCTTATTCAGTAAGGAATCAGTTCTTTCATGTGCCCTCGTTGTCATCTTAGAAGATGGCCAAGAGCCACACTTTGTCTAAGCAGGTTTTGCCTCAACGATTCACTCTCTGCCCTTGTAGGAACGAGTAGACCATAGGTTTTCTCTTACTCAAACTCACTTATTGAAGGAATTCTGCTCTAATACCACTTGTCATAGGCCGATAGTTCCTTAGCCGTGAAATAGTCCATGTGGCACCTAGTGAGCTGAGAGCACCAAACTAGCATTCCTTCTATAGTTGTTCCTAAAAATAGTACAGCGAATATCATCATCACATCATATCATACCATATCCAACTTAGCTCAGATATCTAGTCCATCTAGCAAGACACGATGAACACTTTAGGCACAATAATTGATTGGCATTATTAGGAGAGTGGCATCCCAACTAGTTTATGCACAGAAATTAACTCCGCCTTCAAAGCTCCTAGAGATATAATCGTTTTATCATAGAACTTCTAGTACCAATCATTCTGACACCGCTCTCATGAACTAGTTGTATCATCCCCACTACATCACTCACTCTTAACCCCAAACTCCACTCACAAGAGTATTCAAGTATAAAAGAATCATGGTCCATCACACATGTGTGCAAGTGAGTGCACTACGAAATGATGATTAAAACAATAAAGTAAGGTCTTGTGAGTAATCGGTCCCCTAGACATAGTCCTTTCGAGCAGTGGCTGTTTAGTCCATGGTCCATTGGATGGTTCATGCAAGGCCAGAAATTGGAACACATTGATTCCGCTCATTCCCGTCCTTCGCTTCAGGGCCTATCCCTCAATGTGGTCAATACTCCATATTGTCGAGTAGCGAAGCTTACACTTGTTCACTAATTATGAAGGTTCACCAAGGCCTCTTTCCTCCTCCCTTTTCTGCTCACTCGTAGGGGTCCATCCCTCCACAAAGGGGGAGGGAGTCGATTGAATTTAATAAGGCGAGATGGAGACCTTGATTTGAAGATCGAGCTTTTGATTGTAAAGAACACGAAGCCATAGTCAAACAATCCAAACCAAGTTCAGAGCATTGAAGCTTATCCACCTGAAGCGCTCACTTCTACTCATGTCCTGCTGTGGAAGCAGTGGTCGGAAGCTTCACTGTAGAGGCGGGAGGTCTAATGGAGCTGATTAGATCCACAATCGAGATAGAGCCACCCCTAGAACCCAGGAGTGAAGCTATCCCTCTTGAGACTAGCCAACAAGAATCCATTGCAGGATTAGAACCTGCAATACAAAGACTAACCATGGAGGTCACTAAAGCTGCTGAATCGACCTCTGAAAAAAGAAGAAGAAGAAAAAGCACTACTGCGGTTGTGGAACAAGCCATCGTGGATGCACCTGTCAAGTTACACGATCTTTTTGTTTGCCCGCTTTGATTAGGCTTTATTCTCGAGCACTCTTTTTAAATGCTCTGGTGGAGCTAGAGAAGCAAGATTAGTCCTTATTAGTAAAGCTTTGGCCCTGCCTTTCTACTCGGCATGGGACCACTAAAATTGTACGATTGAACTTGCATTTCTTCTTGTGATAAAGTTTGAAATCCTCCTTCGATGGTCATTACACTTTTTGAACCAAATTTGAGTATTCAAAAGGTTCTCCTTCTCCATCTATAACAGCTTGTACTTCCCTTAACCTCCATTTCTACCTGATTAAAACTATTAGCCAGAGATCATGGACTAATTGTGAGTTTAAAGCATGAGATTTGACATTACAAAAAACCTTCACATTATTCACTATGATTCAACGAAAGTAGACAATTTTGCTCTCATTTTACTCTGCCAGATCAATAACGATAAAAATTGCAATTTTTCAAGAGCGAAAAGAAATCGGAACTCCCAAGAACCAAAGATGAATTCCCCTTTGACGGAGGTAACTGCAACGAGGCAAGAAAAAAGAACAGCAAAATACGCATTTAAATCATCAATTACACAAGTGAGAGCGACAGAAATACAGATTTAGCCAGCAAGCACAAATTCAGGGGAAGGAAAAAGGACCACCCAAGAACAAGAGGAAAATGGTCGAGCAAATTTGGATTGTACTTCACTGCAAGTCGAGGTGCATCCGCACGGTCAGACAGATTCTCAATTTCTTGCAGACATCAATGAACAAGCAACAAAAAAATAGAACATCAAGAAAAGAGAACACGACCATGTCAGCCATGAATCTTCTCAACTCGACACAAAATTTAAACGAAAGAGATAGAGAGGGGTCAATAGTTTTACCGTCAAGAAACCAAATTTACTCGTGTTCTTGAGTTTGATCGTCAACATGGGTCGTTCAAGTGCTTTGATCTCAAGTTCTTCTCTTTCTTATTGATGATGACTTCATGTCTTTTTGGTCAGGATAAGTACACTATCAGTGCCATAAGTTGTGTACGGCACTCACTTTGGTGCCAAAAGTTTCTGTCGGATCATTTAAGTGCCAAAAAGTTTGAAAAACACTCACTTTGGTGCCAACTCCGATCCGGTTGGCCGGAAATCCGACGTGACACTTTTTTATTAATTTTTGAAGCTGATGTGACTCGCCGGAGAACACAGTCAGCATCCTAACACCAAAACGACGCCGTTTGGTGTCTCTCCCAATTCAAAATCCTAATCTCCGGCCGCCGCCGTCCTCGACGGCCCTTGCACTCGGTGGCCACGGCTCCGACCCCAACCTCAACCCCAGCCCCGACGATGGCCACTCAACGGCAGCGGCTCCGACCTCGACCCCGACCCCGACCCCGACGATGGCCACTCGGTGGCCGCAGCTCCGACCCCGACCCCGACCACGACGATGGCCACTTGACGGCCGTGGCTCAAACCCCGACCCCGACCCCGACGATGGCCACTCGACGGCCGCAGCTTCGACCCCAACCCCGACCTCGATGATGGCCACTCGGCGGCCGCAGCTTCGACCCCGACCCCGACCCCAACCCTAATGATGGCCACTCGGTGGCCAAGTCGAAACCCTAATTTCAATCCCCAATGAGTTAAACGGCATCGTTTTTGTGAGGCCATCCATGTAGGACGGCAAAACGACGTCATTTAAGGCCTTGTCGATTTTTTAAAAAAAAAAAAAAAAAAAAAGCCACGTAATCATTTTGGCCGGAATCTTTCGCTAGTGGCACCAAAGTGATCGTTTTCTTCCGATTTGGCACTTAAGTGATCCGACGGAAACTTTTGGTACCAAAGTGAGCGCCGTACACAACTTATGGCACTGATAGTGTACTTCTCCCCTTTTTGGTCTATTCTACCTTCGTCCTTATTTTAGCTTTTCATTTCAATTATGGGATAGTGGCACAAATGATTTCTAAACTTTACCCAAATATGCAATGCGGTCTCTACACTTTAATTTTTATAAAGGGATGTCTGAGCATTTAGTATATGTTCAATTTTGTCCCTAAATGTTGTCCTTGGACTTAAATTAATAGAAAGACAACATTGAACTTTTTCATATAATTCATGGACTAGGTTAAATATACGTCAAAACTCTATATAGACCACATTGCATAATAGGCTACAAATCTAGAATCACATTTGAACAAATTAAAAATTTAGGAACTAGTTATGTCATTTTTTTTTACTTTGACAATCTTACCAGCGAAATGACATAAATAACCCATGAGCTTTTAATTTGTTCAATATAATCCATGAATTGTAGCCAACTGTGAAATGTGGTCATTAGACTTTTGGTACATATTCAACTTAGTCAAAAGACAACGTTGAACATTATTGTATAGTTCAAAGACTAAGTTGAACATTGACAAAAAGCCCAAGGACTACTTTAAATAAATTGAAAGTTTAGGAATTGCATTGCACCTTAGGATAAAGTTTAGAGATCATTTGTCTCATAATTCCTTAATTGAAATAAAAGGCTAAAATAAAGATGAAGGTACGCTAGACAGAAAAGACATGAAGTCGTCATCCATAAGAAAGAAAGAACTTTGAGATCTAAAGCATTTGAACAACCCATGTTGACAATCAAACTCAAGAACACCAGCAAAGTTGGTTTCTTAACGGTAGAACTGATGTCCCCTGTCTTTTATGATTTAAATTTCCTGTCGAAATGAGAAGATTCATGATTGCCACGGTCATGTTCTCTGCTTCTTTATGTTCTTTCTCCTTTCTTTTTTTGTTGATCATTCAATGACGTTTGCATCGATTGAGAATCTGTTTGATCGTGCCGATGGGCCTCGCACTTGTGATGAAATCCACATTTGCTCAACCATTTTCCTCTTGTTCTTAGGTGGTCCTTTTTCCTTCCCTTGAATATGTGCATGTTGGCTAAATCTGTATTTTTGTCTCTCTCGCTTGTGTGATCGATGATCTGAATGCATATTTTGCTGTTCTTTTCCCTTGTTTGGTTGTAGTTATCTTTGTCAAAAGGAAATTCATCTTTGGTTCTTGGGAGTTTCGATTTCTTTTCGCTCTTGAAAAATCGCATCTTGTTCTTGTTATTGATTGGGCAGTTTTCCCAAGAAGAAAAATTCATGAACCGCATCATTACCCTTTTTAAATTGGTGTGGTCATAGGAAGCCATCTAGTTTAGTCCTATAAAACACCTAAGTGAAGTTAGACATGTAACTTATTCCTCGGCGAGATTCAAAGATTATTTCATGAGGAGGTATAGTACTAAACATTGTATAAGTTATTTCGCAAGGGGGCTGGTAGGAGTTACTTGGCGTCTTAAGTGTGCTACCGGGGGTGGTGGATCCTCCCGCTTAAGGCACCTGGGAGTTTACGCTTTGGCTACCGGCTGAGGCGGTTCCTCCAGCACCAAAAAAAAAACATTGTATAAGTTATTGGGTGTAATTGGAAATTAGGAAACACTAAAAATATTTGAGTGACTCAAGTATGGTTGTAAATTTCATTGTATCACTTGACTTATGGTGGAATTTATTGCTACTCTCCCGTGGACGTAAGTCACTTGACCAAACCACATAATTTGGTGTTCGATTTATTTTATTGTTTTGTCTGTTTTATTGTTCAAGTGCTTGCTTTGGCAACAAGCCCCTTGGAGGTAGGTCATGACAGGTGTATAATGGTCTCCAAAGGTAAAATTCATGTATATCTTTGGTGTTTCTAAATGTAGAGGTTGTAAGTAGTTATTAGGTGAAAGCTGAGGTTTATTTTTAGTATATTTCTGAAAAATTAAATAAACGAAAAATCATGAGAAACAAGGTATAAGGAATCGGGAATAAGCCCTCTGAGCATTGAAGAGTCCGTCATGCAGTGGTGTAAGGAATTCTTGCCTAATTTCACTAGAGACAAAAACTTTATTTTTGCATCCATTTGCAGAAAAAATATCAATCATGCAGGGGTTGAGCAAGTTGTCATTTCAGCTCATATCTTCTTCAATCGACCTCATGTTCATATCCCTTTTACTCCACTGCCGATCGTGAAATGGTGAGCAAGGCACATATAATAAATTGACTTCGCACTAGAAATGAACTGGACCTGGTGTTGATAGCGGGGTAGTTGAATTGGATGTGACTTTTAAACTGCTTTGGTCACGCGTTACTGCCAAAATCATCTCTGTAATCATTCTTTGGTTGTTGTTTGTAGCCCAAAAGGAATTTACAAAGAGTCAACACCTAAAAAGATTGATCTTCTACAAATTGAAGAATACATTTATCACGATCAAAGACTAGATATGCGTGTGCCTAGGGGTGAGTAGTTTCAGGTGTCTTACAAGTTCCGTCCGAAACTCAAAATCTACCCATCAGAGCAGAAACCTCAAAATTGAAACCTATCACATCACGGGTTTCAAAATAAGTTTAAAGGTCTAATAGATTCCTTTTTCTTTTGTTTAAATTTTTTATTAAACAAAATGAAAGTGAAAGCAATAGCAAAAATGAATTTGCTTTCAAATCTTTCCATCTGAGATGAGGTTCATGTCAATTTACTCTTGACAAGGCCATATGAACTCTCTCAAAACAGTAATATTATTTCGGCTACCGCACGTTCATCAAGCATCCTCGTCTCAAGTAAACTACACTCATTTCATATCCATAATGCAATGCCCATGCTTGATTCCCCAATTCTCCCTTCCCAAAGCATAATCAAGACTCACGGAAAGGATGCCGATTCCTTAATTTGTTAAAAGGAATACCTATCCCTAAACTAGGCAAGAGAATCTAAATTTTACAAGAGAATATCGATTCCTCAAGTTCTCTAAGGAGGTAACGATCCCTAAAACTCACTCAAGGAATAACAATCCCTAAATTCCAAGAGGGGATATTGATCTCTAAATTCTCTCAAGTGAATGCCCATTCTCCAAACTAATCAAGGGCATAACGATCCCTAAAACTCACTAAGTAGATAACAATGACTTACTTAGACTAGAAGAATAGCAATCCCTAAAGCTCACTAATCTATTTATTTTTGTGAAAAATGAATGATTTAGAGAAAATTTTCCAAAAAATAATTATCTACATTACTTATAAAAATGAAATAATGGAAAATAATCTTATTGTCGGCAAATATGTTTAGACAAAAACTATTATCACTAATGAAAATGTTATGCTGACTAATTATTTCAAACAAAACAAACGATTATTTTTTCAAAATTATTTTTCAAATCATCACAAAATAAATAAAACCTTAAGGAATTTCGATCCCATAAACTCACCGAGCCCATAAAATAAGGTGGCGGCTGATATGGCTGCTGCCTTCACACACTGAGTGGTCGTAATCTTTCAATCAATTATATAAGGATGAGAAAACTTGTGAATTTTAAGGAATTGTTTATTACATGTAGTAGTCGAGGGGGATTTGCCTCGTTTGTTTTCCTCTACTATTTTATTCCAATGACGGTCTGATCAAGCTTCGAAGATTAAGTAAAACCCGACTAGGGGTTAACGACTCTTGTTTTTCTTAAACGCGGACGGGGCTTGACGAATCCCATGCCCCATGTGGAGGAAAGTGACATGATGGAATGACCGATCCTGCCATCTTTGAACGCAAGTAGGAATTTGCAAATTCCGTGCTCAAATAATCCTTTCTAATTTAACTAATCCTGCAATTTCCAACACAAATAGGGATTGACGAATCATAATGTTTAGAAAATACCTAACGAAGGAACATCACATGGCGGGTCTTAAATGCAAGCATGAATTAACGGAGATTAACGGATTCCGCACTTCAAGATCCTTAAATAAAGAAAACAATATAACATGTTTCACTAATCTTATCACACCTAAGGAGGCAAAATAATACCTAACGAAGGAACATCACATAGCAGATCGAAAAACCCTATCCTTCTTAAATGCAAGCACGAATTAACGGAAATTAACGAATCCTGCACTTCAAGATCCTTAAATAAAGAAAACAGTACAATAGGTTTCGCTAATATTATCGGACCTAAGAAGGCAAGATAAAATCCTAAAGCATATTTAGATGCCCAATCTCGAGTAATTCCAACTCTCATACTTGGGTCGTGGTCCTTGAGCATAGACCTCAGTCTCGAGCACCCAAGACCTCAACGAGCAAGGATGAGTCCCAAGAGGTTAGGCCTGAATTCAAGGTAGCCTCGATTCCTAATCTCCAAACTCATAAGAGAACTGGATGCTTTTCCTTGTGGGTGTTTCCTACATCGGTATATTCCCCTTGCACAACGTATTATCGTGCAATGAACTCAAGACTTTTTAAATCATATATGCCTGAACAAGTAACATGTATTTGCTCATGATCATCCACAGCATGATCTCTCCCACACGTTTTGTATTTACAACTAAGCAGAAGATTTACATGATAACAATCCCTACCTAAAATCTGTAGAATTGTATGTATGAGTATAAACCACAAAATTCGCCAAATGAGGAGTTCGCCCATGATCTTATTATAGCTGAACATAAAAATGCTCTCCCACTGGCGACGTCGTTTTCGCGTGCTCCCAACGTTAGCCCCGATCGTCAGGATCGCAGACGCCGACCTCGCGCTCTTCGTCGACGTTGATCCCAAGCGACTCCACCACATCCTCCCTGCTCCATCCCGCACGCAATAACTCCAAGGACCAGGCTGTCACGTGCCGAGCGACGCCTCCGTCGGATCTCGCCACGTCGCCCCCGACCTTCACCATCCCATCGCAGCCGTCCATCCACATCATCTCCCTCACCTCCTCCTCCCTCCACCCTCCGTCCCTCAGCCTCCAGACCGCCTCTTCCAAGCACGCCCCGAGCTTGGCTCCGCCGCCCCCGCCGCCGCCACCGCCGCACCACCACCCGCCTGTGCTCCCCCGCGCCGGCTCCGGCGCCGGCGCCCTTCTCCCACCTCTCTCCGCCACGTCGCTCCAGAACTCGATCCTCCGCGGCGCCGTGGCGGCCCACGCCGGCGTGCCGATCATCGGCGGCATCTTCCCGGCCGGCGGGAAGACACCGATTCGCAACCACTCGAACTCCTGGAAGAATCCGGCGAGGTCGAAGCTCAGCACGCGGACGTCCCCGCCGTCAATGTAGAACACCGGGTTGCCGGCGGTGTTCGGCGACGCCGGGATGTAGCAGTTCCGGTAAATCGGCACCAGAGCCGGCGCTTCCTCCAAAAACCGCTCCGCCAGCTCGACCGCCCGGTCGCGACCGCTCGGCCTCTCGCCCCACGCGTCGCACCAGAAGTCGCTCCGCGACACCTCCTTGATCAGGCACCGGCCGGGGAGGCCCGCGAGAATCCGGAGCTGCTGCGGGGACGACGACCGCCAGTTGACGAACCCAGGGCCGACGGGAGGCCCTCCTGGAGGATCTCCCGGAGGTCGGGCGGGAAGGCGAAGGAGAAGGCGGACTCCAGGCAGTCGAACTCGGCCGCCGAGAGCCCTTCGAGGACGGGGACGTCGCAGGAGGCGAGGTGGTAGATGACGCTCTTGGCGTAGGCCGCGAAGGAGAAGCAGACCCTTTTCGGCACGAAGCGGTAGCTCAGCGCCGCCACGGCCACCGGCACCCCCGCCGCCGCCGCCGCCGCCGCCGTCGCGACCGCCATTGCAGATCAACAGGCAGCTCAAAGTATCGGTTTTTCCAGTCCTTTCGATGATGGGTTCGAACTGAAACGCGAACAGAGACAGCCGAGGTAGGAAGTTTGGTGTGGAGATGGGGTGATCGTTAGCGAGGCGTGTGCTGGGGCCGAACGTGACGGCGAGGTAAGTGAGAAGAAGAAGACGAGGCGTGTAGAGAGAGAGAGAGAGAGAAGAGGGAGGAGGGAAAGAGGAAGAGTCGGGCTCTGGCTTTGACTTATTCGGAATTCGGGGACCATTCAACGCTCGCGAAATTTAAATGAAGCCAGGAGATTCCCATAAAAACACTCCCCTTTTCGTTTATTTTCAAGTGTCCCTTTTAATGCGCAAGAATAAGGTGGCTGCTTTGACGAGGTCTTAATCTTATTTAGTGTTTTTTTTTTTTTTTTTTTTTTTTTGCCCCTAACCTATCTGTTTTGGATACAGCTTGCTTGGTGTTGAAGATTTCGGTAGCCCAATGCCGACGTCCCCTTGAACACCTGCGAAACTACAATTTATGGTGTGATTCGAATCATCCTAAAAGAAAACAGAGAATTAAATTTTATATATTTTGAGACCTTTTGTTGTTGAAGTACACATGTCGTGAAAAACATGATTGAATCCACCACAAAGGTTATGCTATTTCTCGAAAAGGTTAATATCATGAAAACCTTAAACTAATATACCCGTAATCAATTTCTTTAAAAGTAAATTTTTTACCATAAAAAACTCTAAATTAGTATATATGTAACAAATATTCTCCAAACTAATTTTTTTATAACCAAAAACCCAAATTTGATACAATTGTGACAAATTTACCCTCATTTAGTTTCTGATAAATTGGACTAATACTATAAAAACCACAAACTGGTGACCCTATGGCAAACGGACAAGAAAACTCCGAACCTGAGACACTCATCAATTATCATGTATCATTTAATTCAGTAATTTGAGGGTAAAATTTAATAGAAGCTAATAAATAGTAAATTTATCACATATATATATATCAATTTTAGGTTTTTCGTGATATTAACTCTTCTTGAAAACATGAAGACAATTGATCATGAGCTTGCGTCGATTCTTCGATGTGGTTCTCAAACTTGCAACTTATTCGATGAAGTTCTAGTGTTTTTACATTTTTAAGTTCTTCCATCGCCAATTTCAAAGAACTGGAGTTAAAAGCCTTGTGATAAGACAATCGATACTGCCACGAGCATGAAAATCTATGGCAATCTACTTAAATGCATAGGGTCATTGTTCTTATAATTTGGTCGAAGCAAAAGAAATTACCTATAACGGTATCGAGTTTTTCCATACCACCCTTTTAATTGGAATCGACAAACAAGCTAGCCTCAGCTGGTTGGGATTACAAATCAAGAGACTCAATTGAAAAAAAAAAAAAAAAAGATCCATAAGTTGAAGGAGTTAATTGCACAATATACAAGTTCAAGGACAACATTAAAAAAAAATATATGTATAATTTTAGAAATGAATGTGTACTTTTCCCTATGCTTTTAACAAAATGTCGTATTTTTAAGGGCGCACTGTGACGTAAAACTATATGCAACGGTAGAGCTGAATTAATGCACTTTTAATAAATAAAAAATTAATATTAATCATTAATGAGATTAAATTCAAATAGTACATATATATATATATATATATATATATATATATATTTTTTAGAATTATTCGAACCACCTTATAAATGTGTATATATATACACATTTCATGACCTTTTGTTATCCGAGTACATGTGTCGTGAAAAATATTATCAAATCCACCAGAAGTGTTGTACTATTTCTTGGAAACACAAATGGAAGTTCGATCGTGAGCTTGCACCGATTCTTCGACGTGATGCTATGAAGGTCTTGAATGTTTACATTTTCAAGTTCTTCCATCGCCAATTTCAAAGAACTGGAGTTAAAAAAGCCTAATGCCGAGACAATTGATGTCACAGCAGCATGAAAGACAATTGCGATTTACTTAAATGCACGGGGTCATTGTTTTTACAAATTGTTTGGTGCAAAAGAAATACCTATAATCACATCAAGTTTTTCCGCGTCACACTTTTAATTGACTTGACGAACGAGTTAGCCTCAATTTGTTAGAATGAGAAATCAAGAGATTCAATTGAAGAAAAAGAAATTCATAAGTTGATAGAGTTAATTGCACAAAATTCAAGTTCAGTGACCACATTAAAATAAATATAATTTTAGGAATAAATGCGTGCTCTTTTCCTTTGTCCTTAACAAAATGTTGTATTTTTAAGGGCACACTGTGATGTAAATGATTATAGTAAAGCTATATGCAATGGTAGAGCTGAATTAATGCACTTTTAATAAATAAAAAATTTAATATGAATCATTAATGAGATGAAATTCATATAGTACATATATACGTGCATTAGAAAGGAATGTTATTATTTGCACCACAAGACGTGTGATATATTTTTCTATGCCGACGTAATAATTTTGTTTTTCATTTTTTTCATGAATGTAATTTTTTTTTGGCCGAATATAAAATTAGTTTTCGAAAAGGAAAAGTCTTTCTATCTATAAAATAAAACTGCCACATGCCTCTATGATGATCAAGAATAAAACCTAGTCAAGCTTTTTTTTTTTTTTTTTTTGTCGGTCCTACTCTAACACTCACTCTTAGACTTTTGTTCTGCCTCCTTGTAAGGCGTGGGAATCGAAACCCACTCCTAAAACTAAATCGTCCCCACCCTAACCCCCGAAATGGTGGGGATTCGAACCCCCACTTCCTCCTTCCAAGTTGGAAGGTGGGCCACCGGGAGTCAAGCTATTCACAAGTAACTTGGGCCCTGCTCGAAGACTACTTGATTACAACTCGTTTCATTTTGAATCGAATTCAAGCTTTTCATTATTTTTGTTTTCGAAAAAATTATATATTCATAAACATAGACACAATATACTTAGAATCACAGAACATTTGAGATTATTAAATTCAAGCTCGAGCTTGAGTCGTGTTTCGTGCAGTAAATTTGGGAGTTAAGGCGAGCTTGTGCTTGGCAGAGTATCAACTCGATTAGCTTGATTACACCCCAAATTGGAACGTAACCTGTGAAAATTATGTTCGCACCATCGTGTGGAGACAATAATCCTTTAACAAACTGTGTTGGATCAAGACCACCTACATAACTCAAAAATATGGACTTAACCAATTCGTGGGACTAGTAGAGTATTCCAATAACTCTCTAGATAATCGGGATTCTACATTGTATCCTTAGATCAATTAAAGAAAATCAGCTGAAGAAAACTAACTAATTTGAAAATTTATTGCTTTTACTCATTCTCTTGAAAGTAGTTACATCTATGGTAAACGGTCTATGAGAGAATTGTTTTTTTACACTTGTTAATGAGAGTTTAATACTTTTATCAATTGATCAAATTACTGAGTTGAAGATGTTCATAACAATATTTTTTACAGGCACATTAGGAGACGATAATGAGAAATTTTACTAATAAAGTTCGACAGCCAACTCCTAATCTGCCATATGACAGAAAAGAAGTGCAAGTTTTCAAACTCCATGCACGCAAACGTTTTCATGCCTGACCGTAATAGGATGAACTACCTATATTGGGAAAAGAAATTAAATCACTGACTCTCTGGGCTAGCTTATTGCTCAGTTGAGTTTACCCATTTATATGTGTGTTACTGACAAAAACGAAACGCCGATGCATACATATTACATCGTAACGTTTTGTTATTTTGTAAAAGCTAAAACAATTAGTCATGTAACGATGGAGTAGGCAACAATTTGGGACACAAGAGTACAAAGTATGATCTTTTTTTTTCTTTTTTTTTTGGTCCTACTCTACTTTTCTTTTAACTCTTACTCTCAGACTTTTGCCATACCTCCTTACAAGGCATGGGAGTCGAAACCCACCCCTAAAACTAATTCGTCGCCACCCTAATCCTTCTGAGAATATGAGAATTCGAACCCTCCACCTCCCCCTTTCTTGTTGGGAAGGTGGCTACTTTACTCCAGTGTTTAAGTACGATCGTTTGAGAAACTTCTAATAGCGCAATTCATTCATTCGAGGGAAACCTATTGCCAACTTGACTTTAATGACATGATTAATGTGCTTTCTATGAACAGAATTAATTCATCGAGCGTATTCATCGAGCGTGAATAATATGCACTGTCATGAATGACATTGATAATGAAAGAAGGGGTCCAAGATTGATATCCTTGCATCCATAACCTATTCGACACTATCTGTGTTAGGACGCGTCGACTTGCATAGCTCCGGAAGTTTTTGCCAATCACGGGTGGATATGTGCAAGTATGGTTTCCTCCCAGTAAGCTATGAATTGAATTAGGCAGGACCACTAAGAGGCGGGTGATTTGGTTGTTTCGAAAAACTCAGAAATTTTTCCCGAATACATGATGGACATTATAGAAGGTGAACTGGCGCTATAGAAACGTATATACTTTTGCATAATCACAATTTTCTATCAAACAAATACTGGAACTATTTAAAGAATAGAAGAAATGTGAATCAAATTTATAGTGATTGGCCTTCCACTTGACCTACTCTCTCTCCCAACTCTTACAGTCCAATGAGACCGGAATTTACTATGTACTTCTTGAAATATTATGGTTTGTGCAAAATGTAATGCTTCAACCTAAAGCTTCAGGAGTTACTTCTACAAATTCGAGCACCTCTCAAAACACTATATCACTCTCCCTTCAGATTGCATATATTCACACCCTCTAAGGAGATTTATAATATAAAAATCACTTGATTTTGCACAAAAGAAAGCAAGACAAATGCAAGGAAGAGAGAGCTTAGTAAATACCACCAAACCAAGTTTTTAAAGACTTTCGATTATCAAAATAGTCATAAAAGCTTTATCCGATCAACTAGCCATTCTTTGACCATCGAAACGTGCTCATACGGAACATTAAAGGTCGATTCAAAAAGTAGGAAACTTTGCTTCTATAAATTACTTGGCATATCTTTTGCTTATCTAGAAATGGAAAAATAGATTTGTTTTGCTACAAATTACTTTTAGCAAATGCAACGCTTGAAGATGGTTGTAATAACAAACTTGAGTCCAGTTCAAATTAAGAAAGAGCTAGTTTCCACTGAGATTTGTAAAGGCTCATATGTAGAATCATATATGGGTGATCGGTTCTCGAGCTAGTCCGATAGGGAGGACCAATTCCCATTTTTTGGAACTGGGGACCGGACCGGATGATCCTAGGATTGGGAATTAGATTGAACCAAACGGTCCGGTCTAGTCCAATCTAGTCGGCTACTTAGCCAAAAAAATATAATAAAAAAATTATATAAAAAAAAAACCCATAGTTATTACAATTTTAGGCTGCGTTTGGCATCGGGATAAAATTTAAGGATAGGATATGATTTATCCCATCCTACGTTTGGTGCTCGCTCGGGACGGGATAAAGTCGGATATAAGGGGATATAGACGGGATAAAATTATCCTATGGGGGAGGTGGGATAAAGGTGGATAGGATTTCTAATGTCCATAATAGGAAAGTTATTTTTCTTGAATAACAAACTTATTAAATTAACAAAATTGAAATTATATTTCAATATAAATAATATTTGAATTCTAATTTAAGAAATTAAAAATAAAAAAATAAAAAATTATTTGTAATTAATCTTATTTTAATTTATATATTCAACTTTAATTCTATCTCATAATAAACATTCAATCTATAAATTAAATATTTATATTTATTATATATTTTAGGTATTTTTGTATTTTAGGTATGTTAGTACAGTTTACTATTTGATAAAATTTTATCAAAGAATGATGAAAGGGGAAAAAAGAAATAATAATGAAAATAATATAAATAAAAAAAAAAAGAGGAAAAATAAATAAAAAATAAATAAAAATAAATTAAGGAGTAGTGTTACGAGAGATTTTCACCATCTTTGTTTATGAACATTTAGGTTTATTTATAATGATATCGTTTATATAAAAAGAAAATGTACATGATATGATGTGAACATATCCGACTATAATACTGCGATTCACCAAACAATGGACAAGATATAAAAAAATCCTAGGATTTCATATCCTATCCTATCCAATCCTATCCCAATTAGAAATCCGGACGACCAAACGTAGCCTTAGGGTTTATTGCTATTTTTTAGAAATTAAGAAATATGTTTTATTTTAAAAAAAAAAAAAAAAAAGTCGTCCGATCCAATCCAGTTCCTCCCTCCAGAACCGGGAACTAGATCAAAAACGTCCAAAGAAACCTGCATTCACCGCGAAGAAAATAACCCAAGACACTGATTCCTCTGGAAAAAGCCAAAGACATGTTCTGCCAACGATGTTGCTTTTACTGTTCTTCAAGGCAGATGACGTGATCTGAATTTTGGCAAGATTCTCCCTACATGTCCTGCCCTTACCTTTTCAAGTTGCTAGTTTTATTTTTACACAATTTTGCTCGCAAATGTACAGAAACGCAAAACTTGAACTACTTTTTCCACTTCATAGTTCTTTACTACACATATTTGCGTGATCAAAGGTTGGGGTAGGGGCCTTCTGGTGGGAATAATGCTTCTACTTCTCAGCTCGGCAGCCAATGGGGTTAGATAAATTCTGGAAAAATTGCAGACAGCCCCCCTCCACTGTGAAGAGAATTGCAATTAGCCCCCTCCTTCAAATGTTCGCAACTACTCCTTGACGTTTCTATTTGTTCCAATTAAAATCCAAATCTTAGCAACGCTAGAAATAGCCTCAAGTTTTCACTAATGTTCATTTCGCATCATAAATTTAATGACATGGCTAGCTCAAAAAATTCCACTAATCCTATTGATGTGAGGATGATATAGTTCATTTTACTCGGCATCTAGTCCTTGTTGATTGATTGTAAAATTTCATTCGAGAGAATGACACTAGAAGTGCCTTAAATTGTGTATGGTGCTCAATTGAGGTCCAAAAGTTCTTTTCGAATCACTTAAGTATCACTTAAAAAAAAAACAATTAGTTAAGTACCAATTCCGATCTAAGTCGTTAGAAATTCGATGTGGTCATATTTTATTAATTTCTTGATCTTACGTGGCTCGCCGACATGCCCATTCAGCATATAATCACTAAATGACGTTATATAGCAAGTTAAAAAGTAATCACTTTAGTGCCAGAAAAATGCCATCTCGAGATAAAATTTTAATTATAAATGCCACATAATTTTTTAGCCGAATTTCTTGTCAAAGGCATTTAAGTAATTTTTTCTCTAATTTTGGTACTAAAGTGAGCATTATACACAATTTATAGCACTTATAATATCCTTCTCCTGATTTTAGTCAGTATAAGTAGCTGTGAGTGATTGGAAACTAAGGGCTTGCATGGTAAGGCTTCTGTTTTTCTAATTTTTGGTTATTTTGTTCCTCGAAATAGGAAGAAAACAAAAATCTATTTAAGAATATCAATTAATTTTTCTATTCCCCGAAATAGAAAAGTAGTCGAGAATAAATTTAGAATAGAAATAAAAAGTAGAAAAAGTAGTTTCTTATTTCCAAAAACAATTTCTAAATATATATATATATATATATATATATATATATATATATATATATATATTTGTTCTTTTGTTCTTCTTCCTCTTCTAACTGATTGTTGGAAACTTGTTATCTACCATTGCCCCATCGGTCGTTAGTCACTACCGTCCATCAATCATTAGTTATTGCTAGCGGTCGCCATCTACCACTGCCGGTCGCCGATCACTATCTGTTGCCGATCACCACTTGTCGTAGTGATCAACTAGAGGAGGAAGAAGAAAAAAAAAGAAAAAAAAAAAAAATCTCAAAAAAATTATTGGAAAATTAGAAGAAATTCTACATCATAAAAAGTTTGTAAGTTGCACAAAATGCCTTTATGTTCTTCTTCTTTTTTATTTTAGGAATTGAAATTTTATGTAATTATCAAACACTTTTTACTTGGAAACTATTTCGGGAATAAAAATAGAAAAGAACTATTTTTGAAAAAAAATTGTTATTAGAAAGAGAAATGTTATCAAACAAACCCTGAACCGAATGCCAACTTATGGAAAGCAGTTGTGGAAATGCACATGAATCTACCAAGAAAGTGGCAATTCATGAAAAGCAATTGCGGTCACGATCCTGAATGAATGCAAGAGTCTAAAATTTCAGCGGCATGCACTTTCAAAGGCTTGAATGCTTTTTCTAAAGTTGACTTGGTCAATAGGGTAGAAATCCTGATGTGGAAATTCTAGCATTTAGCTAATAATCTCACGTTGGCGCACTAAATCAAGATACTTAACTCATAAGTCAAGGTGAAGTGACTCTTCAGGGAAACTAATCAATATGACTAGTCGTAAGCAACTGGAAACTAAGGGTTCATTCGTTTCGCGGAAAATGGACCATTTTCGAAAATATTTTTCAAAAGTCATTTTCCAGAAAATGACAATATTTTCTTGTATTTGGCTAAAACCTGAAAATGTTTCGGAAAATATTTTCCGGTGTTCGGTAAGGAAAATATTTTCCATTCACTAGATTGGCGAGCGTGAGCGTTAAGCTCAAGGCTCGCCAAATCGACGAACGCAAGTTTGAGATCAACGAGCTTGAGGTTCACCTTTTTTGACGACTAGACAAGAAAGAAGAAGATGGGAAACAAAGAAAAGAAAAAGAAAAAAGAAAAAAAAAAAAGAAAAGAAAAAGGAAATTAAAAATAATTTGAATTAAAAAAGAAAAAGAAATTTAAAAACTAATTCAAATAAAAAAATAAAAGAAGAAGAAGAAAGGGGAGGAGGAAGTGAGAATTTGTAGAGGTGTGAGGTAAGAGAGATTAAGTGAGAAAAATGTTTTCCATTTTTCAAAAGTGGAAAACATTTTCCTCTACTTTAGAAGACTTTTTTCCTTTGATGGAAAACATTTTCCCCAAGAAATTTATTTTCCGTGAAACGAACGCCGGAAAATCCGAAAAAGCGTTTTCCCGGAAATTATTTTCCGCGAAACGAGTGGAGCCTAAGTCCATTGAAATTTTCATGAATCCACAAAGTATGAGGAAAGCTATTGGGGCCTCAATGCTGAATGAAGGCAACGATCTAAAATTTCCATGGCTTGCTCTCTCTGACTGGTAATCCTCCAAGATTTGAATGCTTTTTCTACGGTTACCCCTGTCAGTGGGGCAAAATTCCTGATGTAGAAACTCAACCACTAAGTTAATGCTCTCACATTGGCTCGCTAGATCAATATTCTTGACTCGTAAGTCAAGGTGAAGTGACCCCTTGAGTATGTCACTATGAGAAAGAATAACAAATGTCCATAAGAGCCAAAGAGGAAAGAGGTCTGATTGGAGAAAAATTAACAATGTCCATAATATCCAACATGCTTTTTCAAAGGCTTAAATGTTTTTTCTAGAGTTGACTTCGTCAATGGGGGTGGAAATCCTAATGTAGAAACTCAACCACTTGGTTAATGCACCTACATTGGCTCGCTAGATCAATATTCTTGAGTCATAGGTCAAGGTGAAGTGACCCCTCGAGTATGTCACTATGAGAAAGAATACAAATGTCTATAAGAGCCAAAGCGGAAAGAGGTCTGATTGGAGAAAAATTAACAATGTTCATAATATCCAACATGCACTTTCAAAGGCTTAAATGTTTTTTCTAGAGTTGACTTCGTCAATGAAGTGGAAATTTTGACGTAGAAACGCAACCACTTAGTTAATGCACCTACATTGGCTCGCTAGATCAATATTCTTGAGTCATAGGTCAAGGTGAAGTGACCCCTCAAGTACGTCACTATGAGAAAGAATAACAAATGTCCATAAGAGCCAAAGCAGAAAGAGGTCTGATTGCAAAAAAATTAACAATGTTCATAATATCCAACATGCACTTTCAAAGTCTTAAATGTTTTTTTCTAGAGTTGACTTCGTCAATGGTGTAGAAACTCAACCACTTAGCTAATGCTTTTACATTGGCTCGCTAGATCAATATTATGGATTCATAAGTCAAAGTGAAGTGACCCTTCAAGTATGTCACTATGAGAAAAAATAACAATGTCCATAAGAACCAAAGAGGAACGAGTTCTGATTGGAGAAAAATTAACAATGTCCATAATGTCCACCATGCGACTCAACATCAAAGACCGCCGTGTGGAAAATTTTTGAAAGGCCTGTTTACTAGCCAGGAAAATCAGGACTTTGAGAGCAATAGTTGACGAGGAAAATGTTCCCATTCGAGCAATATAAATTTCTTCACGGAGATGCTTAAACCATCTTTTCCAGTCGAAAATTTACCTTTATCTTCAACCACAAAGTTTTCTCTCTATAATTGTGATTTCCACCTTCTGTCCTAAACTTCAGGTTGTGCCTTCTGCTGTTCTAAAGCTAGCAAAATCAGTTGTTGCTGAGAAGAAAGGTTCAAGTAGTCATGATTCTTCTAAGAAAAGTAAGAGTATTCTCTCTCTTTATTTTGTCTCATTATGCTGTGAAATTTTGCATCGGGGGAGATGTCATTACAGCATCCGAGTACATCCAAGACCCTGGAAGTATCATATCAAGCGGAGGTCTATACAAACTGGGATTCTTTAGCCCCAGTGGTACTACCAATCGGTATGTCGGAATTTGGCATAACAAGATTCCTGCGTTTAACGTCTTTTGGGTTGCAAACAGGGAGAAGCCTGTTCTAGATTCTTCTGGTGTCATGACCATATCTGATGACGGTAATCTTGTGATATTGAATGGAAAGAAGGAAGTACTTTGGTCATCAAACGTTTCCACCTCTGGAGCTAATGCAAAAGCCCAATTATTAGATACTGGAAATCTTATCTTGCAAAAACAAAGTTCTAATATGAGCACAAATAATACAGCGGCATGGGAAAGTTTCCAGACCATGTGTGATACATTCATCGCAAAAATGAAGCTTAGCACCAACTTGAGAACAAATGAAAAGCAGGTACTCACATCTTGGAAAAGCCCTTCTGACCCATCGATTGGAAGTTTTTCAATTAGTCTTGAACCACTAAATATTCCTGAAGTTTTCCTTTGGAACGGCACTACTCTATATTGGCGGAGTGGTCCATGGAATGGTAAGGTTTTCATCGGAATTCCCGAGATGGAATCAGTCTATCTTGATGGATTTGCCTTAGTGGATGATAAAGAAGGATATGTCTATCTGACTTTCAATTTTGCAGAGGTATCTTATTTGTCATACTTTTTTGTGAGGTCAACTGGGGAGTTGTTGCAGCCATTCTGGGATGAAAAATATAAGCAGTGGCGGATCGATTGGTCAACCCGAGCATCTGATTGTGATGTTTATGGCAAGTGTGGTCCGTTTGGATTCTGTGATGCCAAGAAATCACCAATATGCAGCTGCTTGAGAGGCTTTGAGCCAAAAAAAGTTGAAGAATGGAGCAGAGGGAATTGGTCCAGCGGATGCATCCAGAAGTCATTGCTGCAATGCGATAAGTTGAAAAATGGTAGTACTAAAGCGGGAAAAATTGATGGATTTGTAAAGCTTGAGAATGTGAAAGTGCCGAATTATGCAATCTGGTCATCTCTTTTGGAAGACAAGTGCCAAGAGCAGTGCCTCAGTAATTGTTCATGCACAGCATATGCTTATGATGCCGGCATTGGTTGCATGTACTGGAGCAGAGACCTAATCGACGTACGGAAGTTCTCCTCTGCAGGAACAACTCTTTATGTTCGAGTGGCCCATACAGAACTTGGTAGGTTCATTCCTAAATTAAATTTCTGATCTATCTGGTAATGCAACTTACTGCTAGATGGTTAGGGAATTTCAATCAATGTGATATGCCAGGTGGAGTTGTGATCCCTGAAACGTAGCTAATCAGTTCTTTTTTATTTTTTAATATATGCTTCAATCTCAGACGTCATTCTTTGTCCGTATTTTGATCTGCAGAAGGAAAAAGAGATCTGAGAGCAATTATAGCGACTGCAGTTGTTGTGGCAACTGTAATTCTCAGTATTGGTACTTTCTTCGCCTGGCAGAAGTCAAAAAAACGAGGTGGTAAAGACACAGAACAATTTTCAAAGGCTTCTAGTGAGAACGTGCTCGGAGGGAGCTTGAGCAAAGTTAATCTCCAGGAGCTTGTGCTATATAAATTGGAAGAGCTAGCCGCAGCAACAAGCAACTTTAGTGATGCGAACAAGCTCGGGAGGGCGGTTTTGGGGCAGTATATAGGGTAATACCATGTCATGTAGAGGACAGCAGCTCCATTCCTGCTTCTTCTTTTTAACTTTAACAGCTCATTTACGTCCTTTTGTACAGGGGAGATTGCTAAATGGAAAAGAAATAGCAGTCAAAAGACTATCAGGGGCCTCTGGACAAGGATTGCGGGAATTTATCAATGAAATGGAAGTGATTTCCAAGGTCCAACATCGAAATCTAGTTCGACTCCTTGGATGCTGTGCCGAGCAAGATGAAAAACTATTAATCTATGAGTTCATGCCAAACAAGGGTCTAGATGCATTTCTTTTTGGTAATATTCCATTTCTTGTAGTATTCCGTCGATCTATCATGGAATACCAGTTTATGGGGAAGTCAAGTTTTTAATTTTACCTGTTTAAACAGACATTGGCTGCACCTATTGCACATACTTCACATTTTCAGTATACATGGGAGCCTCTTTCTGTGCAGTACACTCTTCTCCGGTCACAAATTAACACATAATTTTATGAATTTCACTTCTGTTGTCTATTTCAGATCCTCTCAAACGAGAGCAACTGGATTGGAGAAGAAGATTCAACATCATTGATGGAATTTGTCGAGGCCTACTATACCTTCACCGTGACTCCAGACTACGGATAATTCATAGAGATCTTAAGACGAGTAATATCCTGTTGGATGAAGAGCTCAATCCAAGAATTTCAGACTTTGGAACGGCTAGAATATTTGGGGGAAAAGAAGATCAAGCAGATACACTAAGAGTTGTGGGAACCTAGTAAGTATTTCTTATATGATGAGTCTCATACTGATTTTATCTTTCTACCTACCATGAGGAATATTAAAGTGTTTTGTGTAATGCAGTGGTTACATGGCTCCAGAATATGCAATGGAAGGGCGGTTTTCGGAAAAATCAGATGTCTTTAGCTTTGGGGTAGTATTGCTGGAGATTGTAAGTGGAAGACATAACACTAGCTTCAATGAGGAAGATCAATCCTTGAGCCTGTTAGGATTGGTAAGCTGTTACAAACAGAGAGATCACCCCATTTCCATTTCCAAAAATAATTAGACTTGAATTCTGTTTTTTGGCAGGCATGGAAATATTGGGAGGAAGACAATGTACTTGCGCTAGTGGACCCTAAAATTCTTGTTGGATGCTCCGAGATTGAGATCATAAGGTGCATAAATGTGGGGCTGCTTTGCACACAAGAACTTGCAAATGATAGGCCTACCATTTCAACTGTTATTTCAATGATTAGCAATGAAATTGTTGGTCTTCCTCGTCCGAACAAACCTGCATTCACCGAGAGGCAAACAACTACCGACACAGGTTCCTCCAGACAAAGTCAGAAAAAATACTCTGCCAACAATGTCACTATTACCGCTCTTGAAGGCAGATAAAATGAGGATACCAAAACCAATAAGCTCGAAAGTTCAGCTCAGAGATGCAAACTATAGCCAGCTCGTGTCTTGGACATGGAGTCAATAATGAGTACTAGCGTGACCTATTTGCATGTACTGTTTTCAAAAGCAGTTTTTGTATTTTTTTTCCCCTTAATCATGTTCAAGCTTGCTTGGAAATGTATGAACATAAATTTGTGGAATAGCAAATTACTATACGTTGGGTGGCAGTTAGGCTTTGCTTGTTTGGGTCATTCCAAAACTGGGATGCAAATATTTGGCAATTTCTGTGTTGGTACAGCAGTTGCTCTTTAGCAAGAAGCTCTGTTCAATCAACTAGGCTAGTTTGAAACAAGAAATGGAATGCCATTAAGCAAGACTTTTCGTACTAATGTCCATCATATGGTGAATGAAACTAGAATTCTGGTGAAAACCTTTTTCTTCCATGTTTGTGCGTGTGGTCTTGTTGAATTTTGCCTATTTGTTCCATATTTCCAGTTGTCTGAGATCATATCAGTAACTAAAGCATCAGGCACTGTGAAAACTATCAGACAAACTTCTTTGTCATATTTGGTTCTTAAGACAATGAAGAATCTGCTAACTTCAACTCACCACAGAAAGCATTTTCAACAAGAATGTCTGTTGGCATTGTAAAAATGCCAATCAAAGTTTCAAAGAACTGACAGAGAATAACGATGTTTAGAAATTGTTTTAGCGGATTAGCCGATAGATACTTGGTATTTGTCCAGAGAATCACCCTTTGAAATAATCTGAAAACAAAGCTAATTCAGCCTATAGGGGCTTGCCGTGAAAGAGAAACGGAGAGTTGACACCAAGTCATTAAAACAGAAATGGAAAATTAGGTATTGTTGGTAAAAGAGAGAGTACTTTATTTTTTAGATCAAAAGAAGTATTTATAAGCTTAGGTTAAGCCTTGTACAACTACATAGGTCAAATACATAAATAGGCCCAACTTGCTAACACTTTAGAATAATAAATAATAAACTCAACACTTGCCTTATTGTTGGGGCGTATATATCAAGGTGCGACAGCGTCCTTGCCCTGAAAATGTAGTCATCAATCTAATTGTAGGTGAAATATAAATGTCTACATATGCAAAAACACTGAGTTTTGGCGAAAATAGTTAGCCAATTCTCTCTTTTCTCTTTGTGCACTCTCTTTTCTCTTTGGCATGCACAAGTCACTTGCCCATTTGAATCACCCCCAAATTAGAAATATTAGGGTAAAGAAGGGAGTTGTAAGCATACTTTTCTTCATGAAATGGGACAATACCAAGAAATTCCCATTCTTAGACATTTTAGGGCCCCAAAAAATGAGAGTAAGTGAAGTGTTAGGTGACAATGGCAAGTGAAAATGAAAATAAGTTTGTGATTTTCTTGATATGAAAATTGGAGGAAAAGGACCATATGAGTTGACTATTTGGCCCATACTAGTGGATGGAAAGTGCACTGGCAGTGCCCATCAAATTTAGTACACTGTCTATACAAAGAAATGGATTAATTATCGGTGATGTATCTGTAGCTACGATCTAGGATTAATTGGCTTAAATGGGGCAATAAAAATATCAAATATTTTTACGTCACCCAATTCGGAGAAGACAAGGGAACCAAATTTCTATGCTAATATCTCCTACTGGGAAATGGGTTCATGATTTAGACCAACTTAAACACCAGATAGTTCTCTTTTTCAACGAGCTTTATACTACCTCAGGACCCAGGAATTTTCAGCTTCTCTTGGAGAAATGTCCTACTGTTGTAGGGGAGGACATAAATCAGTTTTTAATAGCTAATGTGACTTTAAAGGAGCTTACAGAAGCAATTTAGCAATTGGGTTCCACCAAAGTAATATAACTAGATGGCTTGAATGGGCAACTTCCCGTTGAAATCACAATTGGAAGATTTTCAAGCATTGCATCTTCACTGAGGTGCATAATTTCTTTAATTGAGGGACACTTAACCCAGAGTTGAACAAAACACATATCGCCCTCATCCCAAAGCTCCAAAACCTTGAGAAGTTGGATCAATACAGGCCAATCAGCTTGTGTACATTTGTGTACAAAATAATATCCAAGATCCCAGTAATTAGACTGAAACTCTGGCTACAAGATTTGATTTCAATAGAGCAAAGTGCCTTTGTTAGTGGAAAACAAATCCGGGACCATATTATGCTCATCTAAAAAGTGTTTCACCAACTTAGAATATGAAAACGAAAAAAGAAGTTCTAAGTTGAACTCAAGTTGGAGATGCAAAATAGTGTCTCATTGGGTAGAATGAGATTCCTTGGAAGCATGTTTGCTAAAAATGGGTTTTATTTCCTAGGTGGGTCCAATGGGTAACGCAATACATAACTACTGCCTTGTTTAGCATAAAATTTAATGGAGAATCAAACCCCTTTTTCCAACCTTCTTGAGATCTTCGTCAAGGTGACCTTCTTGACCCTCTTTTCCCATATATTTTCATCTTAGTGGTTAATGTTCTATCATGTATGAAAGGCTCTAGAGAAGGGAGACATAAAATGTGACATCCTAGATTTTCACTTATGTTTTCTATTGAATAAATCGGGCATTTCATCAACGCGTCTATAGGGCTGTTTTCAGAGTTGATCACTCTCGAGATAATTAGACTATCCAAGGAAACCATTAAGGAATTTTAAGGCAATAGATTTGATAATTCGATCAGGAATCGACTTCTCGACCATGCTCATCTTTAGAGACCATTACGGCACAATATAAAATCGATTTGAAATCAGAGATAGATCTGTTCGACTGAGATATGTGGCTAATCGTGGGTGACACCACTAAATTAGAAAATTCTCGTCGATCGGCCTTAGACTGATTTTTCTGTTGTTTTGGTATCCTGTGTCCGTATTTGAACCCTCAAGATTTTCACGACAATCAAGAGTCACCAATATGTCGAGTGGGTTCATTGTAGCTCAAGAAAATCAACCACGGGTCATTTGCACTAAAAATCTCTGAAAACTACCCGGTAGCCTAGGTCACACTAAAAATGCGTCTGAGTGAAATTAATCGCAAATTTGAGTCCAATTTCATAAATTGAAGATTCTGTCATGTCACAATAAATTTTAGAAATGTCGACTCAATCTCAGAAGATTTTTTTACAACCCGAGACCTTTTGGGAAAAAATCGGCGTAGGACCGTTTTTGTTCAAAAAAGACCGGGACTGCAAAATTGGGATGCAAGATGGATCTATTGGCGAGGATAAATATCGATTGGATCAAGGACTCGACAACGGGATTTTTTTAGGCTAAATAAGCAAGAAACTAAGTCCAATTGAGGGAGCAATGTTGCAAATTTGTAACTCCCCCCATCCACCATCATTTTCGACTATTTCAAGGTTGCAAAGGGGTGCCTTGGTGGCCTAAGGACAGCCAAGGAGCAGCTGGTGGCCATGGTTGGTCAAGGAGACAAGGCATTGGAAGAATTGGCCAAGGAGACCCCACTAAAGCCAAACTTGCCCCTCACTCCTTCCTCTCTCTTTCCCCCTTACCGTCCACTCCTCCAGCTCCCTTGCTCGACACCCTAGCTAGCAGAGAATAGCCAAAGAAGCTGCCAAATCGACTGGAACGCAGCTCGTTGCCGTCGCACACCATCTGCCCACGAGAGTCGCTCGTGCACCGTCCGCCTTGCCGCATCTAGCCACCACCTCCAACCGCGTCCCAACCCTTGGCTGAGCTCAGCCGAAGCTGTGCTTCGCCGTTCCTCCACCGATAAACCCCCACCAAGGCCTAGTTCAGCCTTTTCACCATTTTCCCAATCAAATTTCCGTTCTAATCCAGCTTGATCCTCTTTGTTTTAGTAGCAAACATAGGGCTTTTGTAGTGAGTATTGCAGCAGTTGTTAGGCCCATTTTGAGGTGGTCCTGAGCCTCGGTTGCTTGGCCCACCTTGAGGAAAGTCGGTCCTCATCATGTTTCCATCAATTTGATCCAACCCGTTCGTTAATCCGGTGAATTTTGCTCACTAAACCCTGCTTAGTATGCTAATGATTCTTAGGGGTTGTTTAGATTTAATTAAGTGTGATTAGGTGGATAGATTAGAGTAGAATAATTAAATTAGTATGCATGTTGGGCAATTGATTATTGTACTTAACAAGTAGACACGTTACATTATTTATTGAACAAATCTCGGAATTTTTCCGTGTCCATTTCAGTTTCCAATTAGGCATTACGGGCCTACATCGGATTTATTGCATTTATTTAATATTTTCCATAATTATTTATTTTCCAAAAATTTGGTTGTGATAGTTGATGACCGGAATTTTATGCTGATTATTGTGCTGTAGTCTGTTTATTTATTTGAGTGCTAAATCGTGCTAAATTGATTAAATTCTGATTTTAGGATTTTATTCCTAACTTAATTAATTTTGGTAATTGATTGGAAAATTACCGGGTGTCGATTTACAGCGCCAAAAATATATAATGGGCTATTGAAACTGGTGGGACATTCGTAAAGATGAAATTATTATATTTTGGTTAAGGCCGACCATGTACCCACACACGGCTATTTTTATCGGGTATGATAAAAATGAAAAGTTAATTATATGTCTGAATCGGTATACTATATTGGCCCGGGGGCCCTAAATTATTAGTTTTAGATGAGCATATAAATAGTATACCATATGATCAGCTTTGGGTGAGCACGTATTATCAGTTTTGGGTGAGCATATATAGTATACTTTAATGGCCTGGGGGCCCTAATCAATTAGCTTTGGGCAAGCATATATACAGTATACTATATTATCAACTTTGGGCGAGCTATACTATCTATTTTTAGCTTTGGGTGAGCAGTCCTAGACTAAGGTCGGACTTTATAGATAGTATTGAATGTACCAACCAGGGGAATGTCGTAATGACATGTAATTGACTAAGTCGATTGATCAATGACTCAATCTGATTGGGCAAATTGATGTGATTGGTGTATATTTGAAATATATTGATTTGCAAGATGGAACTGAGGCCAAGGTAAGTCCTCTGACTCGTGTTGTGCTTAGGCAGCTTCTAGAGTGTATTAGCTTCATAATCGGGTCTTAAGGGGTAGAATTTGCTGAGACGTAGTCTCATCCCGGTAGTGGGACAACATTTCAAGTCCCTAAATAGCAACACCTCCACCTTCTCGTCCTCCCATGCATTTTGGTATACCCGAAGAGATCACCGAGATAGGATACCACTTCCCAATATATCCCCACCCTAAAGAATTAGAATATGTGCTGGTGAAATCAACCATCTAGGTTGACGTGAATGGGCCCGATAGGTTGCCTCATAGGTACTAGTCATGGTATCGCCACTACCATGATGTGCGAAGAGAGGAACCTGTGCCGAAGTCTGATGTACCTCAATTCATTCTGGAAGCTACTTTTGGTGAGGGTACAACAAACCATAAGGATGGATCGGTGGTTGATGCAAAGGATCCTAAGTTAGGTGATGATCCCGACTCTCTAGAACAAGCGTAAACTCCAACCGGAGCATGGAGGAAGGAGAGGTTGTTGAGGAGGAGGAGTACCTAGAGGAGAACCTGGAGGAGGAGCCTAAAGAGGATCCTAAGGAAGAACTTGAAGAGGAGTCAGAGGAGGACCCGAAGATGATCCGGAGTATGATCCTGATGAGGATTGAGACTCCACTCCTATGTAATGACTCTTTGCTGTTGAACCTGTTTGAGTAGAAACCGACTTTCTATTGTGGCTTGTATATGTATATTTTATGATTGAGTTGTTATATATGTGTATAAGTGTGTTGGTTTTCAAGTTTGAGTTTTTAGTCCTACTTGTCTATCACATTGTTTTATTGTTTGGGGATTATTATTATATGCTTCTGCATGCGTATTAAAATGAAAGGAGTCAGCGATGCGTCCTGGGACGTCGCTATTAATCAATCAAGGTGAGGGATGGGTGCGTGCCCGAGGATCAAGGCATGACATAGAAGGAATAAAACTGAAGAGATCATGTCCCATTTTAGCACACTTATTATTTGCAGACAACTCTATTTTCTTTCTTGATGGGACTAAAAATGTAGAGATTTTGAATTAATATTGCTATGCATCTGGCCAGGTCATAAATCTGAACAAGTCGGGTCTATTCTTTTGCAAAGAATGTCCTCAAAGACTTGAGCACAACATGCTAACAAAACTTCATGTCCCAAAAATTGTGAAAATAAGTAAATATTTGGGAATGCCTTATTGTGGCGAATCCAAGAAATAAATGTTTGCTTAGATTTTGTCACAAGTTTACATGAAATTGGAAGGTTGGAGGGAGCATTTAATATCTAAGGCTGGAAAAGAAATTCTTGTAAAAGTAGTGGCGCCAGCACTTTTGCAATATACAATGTTGCTTTTCAAAATCCCTATTTCTATTTGTCAGAGTATTGAATAAAAAATTGTCAAGTGCTGCTGAATAATAGTGAGAATAGAATTGGGTTACATTGGAGGAAATGAGAAATTCTCAAACTGGGAAAGGATAATGGGGGTTTAGGCTTTATAGATTTTGATAACATTTAATAGAGCAATGTTGAGAAAGTAAGCTTGGCTCCTTCCTTATTTTGAAGCCAAGTCTTAAAAGAACTCTACTTCTGGAACTGTGACTTTAGGAGAGCTGCTAGGGGAATTCGATCATCATGAGGCTGGCAAAGCCTTATTATAGTCAAAAAAAACGTGGTCAGTGCGAAACGGGGAAAATATGAAAAGTTGAGAAGACAAGTGGATTCCCGTCAGAGTGATTCGTAGCCCTACTAATAGAGATGAGCCTCATAAAGAGACAAAAACTAATTAATCGAGATAACTTGGATGATACCAGCTTTGAATGAGCTATTTGATGAAGAACTAAAAAAATGAAATCCGAGCGATTCCATTAAATACACGTGAATAGGAAGACAAACTGATTTGGACAAACACAAAGTCTGGGGTATACTCAAATGAAAAGTGGGTATAGCATATGCAAGGAGGAAAACGAAAAGTGGGGCCAATCCTTGACTTCATCCTCTAATCGAACTCCTTTAAGCCTCTGGTCATGTGGTCAGTGCGAAACGGGGAAAACATCAAAATTAGAGAAGACAAATGGATTTCCAGAGGAATGATTGGCAACCCTACTAATAGAGATAAGCCTCATAAAGAGGCAAAACTGATTAATCGAGATAACTCAACTTGGAAGATGCCAGCTTTGAATGAACGATTTGATGAAGAAATAAAATAGGAAATCCTAGCGATTCGATTGAATGCACGTGAATAGGAAGACAAACTGATTTGGACAAACACAAAGTCTGGGGTATACTCAAATGAAAAGTGGGTATAACTTATGCCAGGAAAATGAAAAATAGTGCCAATACTTGGCTTCATCCTCTAATCAAACCACTCGAAGTCTCTGGACAAAGATTTAGAGGGCCAATATCACTCCAGAAATCAAGCTCTGCATTTGGAATATATGCAAGAATGCATTACCAACAAAAGTGAACATATTTAGGAGAAGTATTACCAAAGAGGATACCTGTGAGTTGTGCAGTCGATAGTTGGAGACTCTGGAGCATCTACTAATGTTATGCACTTGGACATGCCAGGTTTGGTCAGACCTCATGCTCCAGATCCTCATCAATAGTCATGGTCTTACTAGAATTGAAGAATGGCCGTTTCAAGAGTACCTTGGTGAGCTTTGAACTTTTCGTTGTGACTCATTGGCATATATGGAAATCTAGAAATAATTTTACCTTTTGCAACACCTCATGAGTTCGGCTTGGGCCATGCATCATAATATCAACAAATGGAACAGATTGGCAGGGAAAAACGACTATATTGGAAGAGACTCACCTCAAATCTTGCCCTGTCCGCGATAAGGAGCCGTTGAGGTAAACATTGATAGATCCTTCAGAAAGGGCTCGACAGAAGGAGCGATTAGCTGTGTGTGCCATGACTAAAGGTGTTTTGGTGGACGGATTCACAAAATCTATGCGAGTAACTTCAGCAGCTCAGGTGAAAGCAAACGCTCTAATAGAAATCCTAGATTTCCTCGGCACATGAAACCATCCAAGTCTTCAACTTGAGTCAAACTCCTTGGTTCTGACATGAGCAGTGACACGAGCAGATTAGTTTGCTTGGGATGGGGAGGCGCTTATCAGTGTAGCTAAGAGGAATCTCGTGGGCTTTGATTATGTATCCCTCGCCCATTGCAGCAAGATGCGAATAAGGTAACAGACTAAGGATGAATGCAGCAAAATTGAGATAACTTTCGTGTGGCACTTTCTTGAGTACTATAACTTATTTTTGCTTAATTAAGTACCACATGAGATAAAATCAATCATTTAAGTGTCATTTTCGACAAATCATCCCACATGGATTGTTTAATAATTTCCCATCCGACATGGATCTTTAATTTTGATTTATTTTTTGAAAGGATTGACAAGGTTCACCAGCCTACTATGAAGGTCTTGCCTCAGCCTTCATGGCTAAGGGGGAGGTGACCCTTGACCAATCTAGGTGAGGCCTCCAAAGCCACCGTAAGAAAAGGCCAAAAAAAAAGGAGAAAAAAAATTCAAAAATTAATAGACAATTATTAAAATTATTTAAAAATTGTTTATGTCGGTATCTGTGAAGCCATGTGGAACAAGTGGCATCCACATCAAAATTTTTGGTAAGGCAAATCACCAATGGCCCTCGAGTGGTCAATTTTTCAAATTTATGGTACTCAAGTCAAGTGAGTGAAAAAAAAGTTCTTTCAAGTGAGTGTTATGCAAAAATTACAGTACTCATAATGTACTTATCCCTATAGATTGGTTAGTTAAAGCCCATAAAGATTGATACTTGGTCTTTAATTGGTTGTCCAAACCTCTTGAATCTCCGTGGGCTCTTCTTTTTTTTAATTCTAACCTTCCGGCCATGGTTACCCGAGTAATGAGAAGTGCACTTAACAACATAAATTTTTTTTCTTTTTTTCACAATCAGAAGCCCAAGAAGGAGTTTTGGGTCTGATTGAGACCAAAAAAGAACAAAGCGTATGTGTTAACATGGACAAAAGAAGTTTCCAAGTTGAGTGACATAATCATGAAAGTGTTTTGGGAAAAACTGAATTGACCCAACTTATTTTAAAGGTAAAAAGTAATTTGCCACTGGTTTATAATAGCTAGAGAAATATGGAAAATAACCTTCTTTTATGAATATCATTGAACTTAGTATAAGTTTTACTTGCTTTGATTACTAATATATTGAAATTTATTTTAAGATTGCTAATTTTGTTAGGTTGAAAGTATTTTTTCCTTAAAAATTTATCAATCACTTAAAAAAGTTACCAGTTAATCAAAATCTACAATATTACATGAAAGGTTGCTCGATCTACATAGTCCAACAACTCAACCAGTAACTTTTTCTCATAAAAGTTATTAATCATCTACAGAAATTGTTGCTTACCTATAAATTTTTATGTAAACTTATTAATCATGTTGAAAAATTTACTAAATAGTTACTTCTAACATGTTGAAGAAAATATCGTTATTCAAATTCCCTAGTTACATAAAAGAATTACTAATGACTACAGACAAATAGGTAAATGCTTACTTTCTTAATGTGAAAGTCTCTTTTTTTTTTTTTTTTTTTTTTTTTTTTGGGATTGTGAAAAGGTTATAAACATATAGTTTCAATTCTGTCCAAATAGAGTCCGGATAAGTAATTCCATTCTTAAATTTTATCAGATCGTTTGCCCTTGCCAAGCTCATTCAGACCCAATAAATGTAATGAACAAAACATTAAATACTAAAATAGAATCGTTTCGCTTATTCATCAGGTCTATTACAACAATAATCGGTGAATCCATGTCGGCCCCATCAAGAAAACCGGCCAGACACCGAACCGTGCCCAACGGCAGGGGCAACCTCCGAAGGCTCAAGTCCTTTTCACACGGCTTGGTTCGGGCGTTGTCTCTCTTCTTGCCCACCGAAACTGACAGCAATGATCCAATTCGGAAAGTGTCCAAAAGGCAGTCTCCTCCGACATGTCCTTTCGTTCCTTCCCCACCGTCCCATCCTTCGTTTTCTCGTGCGAGCAAATTGAGAGAGCTGGGGCCATGGCGATGTGATCACAGGGGGGACGGCTTGACCCACCGCTCAGTCTTCGTCGCTTTATTCCATCCTACATAACTCACATGCTATGACGAGTCACTGAAGATGTGATGTCCGGTCGTCGTCGTCCTCATCCTCCTCCTCCTCCTCCTCTCACGCGCTGCTTGGCGAGGGCTTCACTTTCGTAACACGAGTCATCAGCAGCCACTGAGACCACGAATAGGTGGAGAAAGATTAGAGTTTCAGTATGTGCGGTTTAGGGGGAAATTAGAGGTTTGTTCGTGTTTCTTGAAGACAGAGAGTAATTTGGGCTAATGCTGTTCAGCCATCAGATTGGCAAAGTTGGTATTTTCGGAAGGGTGCCTGGGTGAAAATGCGAGCAAGATATAACTTTTCTTAAATTTCTTTTATTAAAATTAATATACACTGAATAATTTCTTCTGCCTTTTCGACTGTCATTAATTAATGGTGCTTAATAGAAACAATCAGCCCATGACGTAGTTAATTGAGATTAACCCAACAACTGACTAAAGGAAGTTAACATTGATTCAAAGCAATAACTTTGAGTGCTCGAGATATTGATGCGTTAAATTGTGATGCTGCACAAATCAACGCATCATGAGATTTTCAAATGTTTTCAAATTTAAAGAAAAAAAAAAATCGAGGGTGAATTCTTAAAGACCCAATTTTGTTGACTGATGGGTTGATGGGAGAATTCTTAAGGGCTTGTTTCAAATGACTTTTTCTCCCTTAAAAGGTTTTTTTTTTCTTTAATAATTTGTGAAAAAAAAAAACACTTGATTTTACATGAGTTCAAATGCTATATTTGAGATGCTCGTACTTCAAATGAAATTTAAGACGCTAAGCAGAAAATGAAAGTCGACTGAACCTATCCTAAGAATATCATGACCAAGAACAAGAAAATTGTCGATATAAACAAGTAGTGATTTAAGTGAAGATGATAAGAGATCCAATATGCAACGCCTATGCTGAATAGTAGAGACCACAATCTTAAACTCTGCGAAAAACTGTCGAGCTATATTAGCTAGAAAAATCAGATTAGGCAATACCGCTTTCTTCATGCAGGTCCTGAAGTCCGTTAGACAGGGACTATGCAAATGATAATTAGGCCATGTGGGTATAAGTGGGCAACCGCCATCAACTTCAACCACTAGGTCTTCCTCTGCAGAATTCTGATTTTCATCTTCTGTCCTCAAATTCACTTGCGGTTCGTTGTGTTCTTGGTGCCCTCTCTACCAAAGCCAGTAGTGCTGCAGCAGCGTGTCGTGTTATAGGTTGTTGTTGAGGAAAGATGCAAGTTGTCATCATGGTATTTCTGGGAAAAGCAAGATTTTTGTCTCTCTTTCTAGTCTCATTATGTTGTAGAATTTTGCATTGGAGGAGATGTCATCACAGCAACTGAGTATATCCAAGACCCTGGAAGTACAACATCAAGTGGAGGTCTCTACAGAATGGGATTCTTTAGCCCTAATGGTTCTGCAAATCGCTAAGTGGGGATTTGGTACAATAATGTTCCTAGATATAATGTTCTCTGGGTAGCGAAGAGGGAAAATCCAATTTTAGTCTCTTCTGGGGTCATGACCATATCCAATGATGGTAATCTTGTGGTCATGAATGCAAAGAGGGAATTAGTTTGCTCGTGTGCAACATATGCTTATGATGCGGAGTTGGTTGCATGTGCTGGAGGAAGGTGAGACCTAATCGATGGAAGTTTTCCTATGGAGGAACAACTCTTTTCGTCCGACTGGCCCATCCAGAACTTGGTTAGTTCATTCCTAAATTTATTTATTTTTATTTTTTTTGGTAAATCCTAAATTTAATTCTTGATTAATCTGGTAAAAGTGACTTACTGCTAGATGGTTAGGGAATTTCAATCTATGTGATAGGCGAGGTGGAGTTGTGATCTATTAAGGGTAGCTAAACGGTACTTTCTTTAATGTCTGTTCAATCTCTTAAATCATTGTATGTCCGTATTTTGATCTGCAGAAGGAAAACGAGATCTGAGAGCAATTATAGCGGTAGCGGCTGCAGTTGTTGTGGCAACAGTTATTTTCAGTATTGGTACTTTCTTCGCCTGGAAGAAGTCAAAGAAACGAAGAGGTATAGACGGAGAACAATTTTCAGAGGCTTCTACTGAGAATATGCTTGGAAAGAGCTTGAGCAAAGTTTATCCCCAGTAGCTTGTGCTATATAAATTAGAAGAGCTGGCCGCAGCAACAAGCAACTTTAGTGACGCGAACAAGCTCGGAGAAGGTGGTTTGGGGGCAGTATATAGGGCAATACTCTGTCATGAAGAGGCAGCAGCTCCGTTTTTTCTTCTTCTTCTTCTTTAATCTCAGCAGCTCATTTAAGTCTTTTCGAACAGGGGAGATTACTAAATGGAAAAGAAATAGCAGTCAACGGACTATCAAGGGCCTCGGGACAAAGATAGCAGGAATTAATCAATGAAATGGTCGTGATTTCCAAAGTCCAACATCGAAATCTAGTTCGACGCCTTGGATGCTGTGCCGAGGAAGATGAGAGACTATTAATCTATGAGTTCGTGCCAAACAAGGTCTAGATACATTTCTTTTCGGTAATATTCCATTTCTTGCAACATTCCCTCGATCTATCGTCGAAGGCCATTTTATAGGAAAGTGTAATTTTTAATTTTAGCTGTTTAAACAGCATCTGGCTGTACCTATTGCACTTACTGCACATTTTCGGTTTACAAAGGAACCTCTTCCTGTGCATTTCACTCTTCTCCATTCATATCTCCATTCATAAAACTCAAATGAGAGCAACTGGATTGGAGAAGACAGTTCAACATTATTGATGGAATTTGTCGAGGGCTACTGTACCTTCACCATGACTCCAGACTACGGATAATTCATAGAGATCTTAAGACAAGTAATATCCTGTTAGATGAAGAGCTCAATCCAAGGATTTCGGCTTTGGAATGGCTAAGATATTTGGGGGAAAAGAAGATCAAGTAGATACACTATGAGTTGTGGGAACCTAGTCAGTATTTCTTATATTATAAGTCTCACACTGATTTTTATCTTTTAACCTAGCATAAGAAATATGAAGGCATTTCATGGAATGGAGTGGTTACATGGCTCCAGAATATGCAATGGAAGAGGGGTCTTCAAAAAAATCAGATGTCTTTAGCTTTGGAGTAGTATTGTTGGAGATTACAAGTGGAAGACAAAACACCAGCTTCAATGAGGAAGATCAGTCCTTGAGCCTATTAGGATGGTAAGCTGTTACAAATAAAGAGATCAACATATTTCCATCTACTCAGATTCCAAAAATAATTGGCTTTGAATTCTATTTTTTGGCAGGCATGGACATATTGGGAGGAAAACTATCACACCCCGATTCTCAGGCACACGCACATCCCTTACCTTTGGTCAATTTTGAAAGCGATATCTCAGGACGTATAGCCAACCATTTTCTTTTTAATAGCACATGCGGAAGCAGTTATAAATCTCCAGACAATAAAGCAATGGGATAGAAAAGTAGAGCCATATTTTTCATACTAAAATTCATAACTACTCTTTTATACAAGCACATCATAGTATATAATGCAATACTATTCTCAGGGGTCTGATCTAACCCTTATCCACATATAATCAAGGTCCGACAAAACAGGATGGGATTTCAATCCTCATCCGGGTCATACTCAGGATCCTCCTCATAGTCATCTTCTTCTCCAAAATCTTCCTTCTCATCTGGTTCCACATTAGGGTTCTCCTCTTCAGATTCCTCCTCCTCAGGCTCCTCATCAGGGTCCTGAAATGGTTATTCAATAACCATTGAGACCACGTCTCAGCAAGTTCTACCCGCCAAGACCTGATTAGTAAACTAATACACCTTAGGGCTGCCTATACACAACATGAGTCAGAAGACTTACCTTAGCCTCAGATTCCACCTGCATATTAGCACAGATCAAATAGGCATCCAAACAATCACATCACTGATCAAAGCATCGATCAAATCGACTAAGTCGATTACACGCCAACAAGACCACTCACGGTCATTTCCATTCGATCAATCAATTCACAACATCAAATCAAAGCAATGATCAATCAACCTAATCGATTTCATATCAATCAGACCATACATTCCCCACAATGGAATATTCAGTCGTCGAGCCTACATGAACACCTCAGGATGACATCCCAAGCGCCCGAGTTCACGTGCTCCTTTTCCAAGATGACATACTTACTCACTGGGCCCACGTGCATTCTCTTAGGCGACCCTTTTCGCCAAGGTGATGCATCGATTCACCGAGCCACGTGCCCTTTTTACGATGCTCGGGCCCACGTGCATTCTCTTAGGCACTAGTTCGCCAAAGTGATGCATCAAATCACCGAGCCCACGTGCCCTTTTTACGATGCCCGGGCCCACATCCCTTCTCTTAAGTGCTAGCTCACCAAAGTAATGCATCAATTCACCGAGCCCACGTGCCCATTTTACGATGCCATACTCTGTCACCGAGCCACATGCATTCTCCAGGAGGATATACCGAGTCTCCGAGCCACGTGCATTCTCTAAGGCTACCTTTTCGCCAATGTGACATATGCAATCACCGAGCCACGTGTCCTTCCCAGGTGACACTCCAATTCACCGGGCCACGTGCATTCTTCAGGTGATTTACCAACTCACTTTCGATACTAACAATCGATACCCGACCAATCCTCAATCACATAGCCAAAATTGTATTATTTAAGAACATAACTTCAAAATGCACCATTAAATCAACTCGACACGAATTAAAATTCAAATAAATAAATGGACTGCTCCACGGCAATCAGCACGAAATTTTGGTCACTGGCCATCCTGGTTGAATTTCCAGAAAATAAATAATTAAATAATTAATTTCGAAAATTAAATAAATAAACACAATAATTCCAATTTGGCACAACGTAAAGCTCAATTAAATAAATAGACTGCGCCACGATCATTAGCATAAAATCCCAGTCACTGGCCATCCCAGTTGAATTTCCGAAATATAAATAATTAAATAATTAATTTCGAAAATTAATATTTAATTCCTAAAAATTTTAATTAGGCCCGAATTGCCTAATTAACACCCGATAAGGGTCGGGAAAATCCCAAGAAGCATCCAATAAATACTATAGGTAATTCTCTAGTTAAGTACACTAACCACCTATCTAATATGCAATGCAATTAACTAGTAATCGTTAATTCATTCTAATCTAACCACCTAATTGCACTTAATTAAATTTAATCAACCTTTAAGTATAATTAGCAAATTAAGAAGGCATTAGTGAGCAAAACTCACTTGATTAAAAGCGGGGACCGGATCACTACACGGTGACGTCGATGCACCCTCGGGCCGGGCCAAGAAACTTTGCAAGCCCGCAGAAATTCTGGGCTTCAAAGGAACGTGCTGGACTTCACTGGATTATGGTCTGAACTGGGCTGCTGAAATTGACAACTTGCGGGGCTGAATTCTGGTCTAACTTGCGGCCCAAAGAAATTCATTGGGCTGGAATTGGGCCAAGATGCCACATGAAGCTGGGCTGAACAACTGCTGAAGAGATGGGCTGAGGACACGGGCCCAACTGCTGGGCCAAAATTCGCTTGCTTCGTGGACTGGAAAAGAAGGCTGACTTCGGCTTCAAGTTGGGCTGAACGAAGAAGATGGGCTGGCTTCGCTCGAATTGATGCTGGACGAGTGAGCAGCGAACACGGAGCTGCTGCAGTCGTGCGGTCGAAGACAGAGCAGACGAGGAAGCAGCTGGTCTTCGAGCAGACCGAAATCCACGAGCGTTGAAGGCAGCGACAGAGAGGAAGCAGCTTCGTTTGACGTCACGCGTGGCAGAGAAATCCGGTGGATGTTGAAGATGCTGCAGTGTTGACCGAAGGAGTTGCAGCCTTAGACGTGGCAGCAGGACGTCGAGGCCGCATGAAACAGCTGCTGGCGATGGTCGATGATTGCAGGGCTCCAGAGCGTGGACGTGTGGCATGGATGACAGCAGAAGAATCGGTATGTGTTCGCTGGCTTCGGTGGAATTTGTTCTTCACAGACGTGGCAGCGGATGAAGGTTCGGTGGATACTGAGCAGTCAATGAAATCAACGCTGGTGGAAGGAGTGGTGGCTTGTTGACCGAGGAGGGCTGAAACATGAACATTTGGCAGCTCGGTGGAGAAATCTCGGTGGAGGATGTAGGCGAGATGATGGGCAGCTTCGGTTGCAGAGGAAAATGAAAAAAAGAAAGTAGAACAAGAGAAACGTGAAGAAGACGAGGGCGAAGGAGGCGTGAGCAAGAAGCTGCCGTAGAGGAGGGGATAAATCAAGAAGAAAATATCCAACTTTTCATCGTAGCTTAGGCAAAAAGTCCACATATATATCCCTTGCATTGATGGCATGTCACCCCCCTAATACTTTCCACCCAAAATTTCTATCAAAATAATCCAAATTGAAGTTAAAATTGAAGCCCTTCTCATGGATCCGAATTTCATAATTTAAGCTTCAATTTCTTTACTCAATTCCCCAAATTGAGGTCCGATTCCAATGAAGAAAAATCCCATATAATTTTCTGTAAATCCTCGATACTCACAAGCTTAGTTTAGAAGCCATTTCCATCGATTTAGCCCATCTGAATCTCCGCTAATTTTCCACGACATCTGAACCGATTTTCTGTAAAATTCTTGGAATCACCGAAAAATCTTTTGAGATTGAGTCGGCATTCCTAAAATGACCATGACATGACAAAATCTTCATTTCGAAATCGGACTTGAATACACTATTAATTTCCATTCGACACGTTTTTAGTGTGACCTAGGCTATCAGGTAGTTTTCAGAACTTTTTAGGATAAATGACCCGTGGTCGATTTTCTTCGAGCCACAATAAACCCACTCGACGCATTGACGACTCTCGATTATCGTGAAAATCTCGAGAATTCAAATACGGACACAGGGTACCAAAACGATAGTAAAATCAAATTAGTGCTGGTCGATGAGAATTTTCCAATTTAGTGGTGTCACTCACGATTGGCCACACATCTCTGTCGAACCAGCCTATCTCTGATTTCAAAATCGATTTTATACTGTGCCGCAATGATTTCTAAAGATGAGCACGGTCGAAAAGTCGATTCCTGGTTAAATTATCAAGTCTATCCGCCTTAAAGTCATTAATAGCCTACCCAGCTAGTCTAGTTATCTTGTGAGTGGCCAACTCAGAGAAAAACATTATAGTCACGTCAGTGAAATGCCCAATTTAACCAATCGAAATTAAAGCCTGAAAATCAGAATGTACTTGCACTAGTGGAACCTAAAACTTCTGTTGGATGCTTTGAGGTTGAGATCACAAGGTGCATAAACGGGGGCTGCTTTGTACACAAGAACTCGCAAAAGACATGCCTGCCATTTCAACTGTTATTTCAATGATTATCAACGAAATTGTTGGTCTTCCTAGTCCAAACAAACCTGCATTCATCGAGAGGCAAATAACCACCGACACAGGTCTCTCCAGACAAAGCCAGAAGAAATATTCTGCCAACCACGTCACTCTCACCTCTCTTGAAGGCAGATAAAAAGAGGATGCCTCAAACACGTTCGAAACAGCTCAGAGATGCAAACTATAGCCAGCTCGTGTCTTGGACATGGAGTGAATAATGAGCACCGGCGTGATCCTATTTATATGTACTGTTGTTAAAGCAGAGTCTTTGTGTTTCTTTCTTTTTTTTCCTTAATCAAGTTCAATCTTGCTTGGAAATGTATGAACATAAAATTGTGAATTAGCAAATTACATTAAGTTGGGGGGCAGACAGCCCTTGCTTGTTTGTGTCATTCCAAAGTTATGGGGCAAATATTTGGCAATTTTTGTGTTGGTACAGTTGAGAATTATAGAAAACAAATTTGAAGAGTTTATGTTTAATTCGATATATTTAATGAAAAGTACATCAGCCTATTTATAGGCTTTTTGAGAGATAATCAAATATAACATATATTAATCAAGATATATATAATCAAAGGAAATATCACACAATCTTGAGAGATACAGAAAACCAATAGGAATATTCTAAATTTCTCTAATATTGGAATGTATCTTAGAGCATTATCCTAATTATCTATATCATCCTCCCCCAAACTCAACTCTTGAGTTTAGATAAAAATCTGAAAAACAATTCCACTATATATTTAAAGATCAGGCTCGTTTTGAGCGTTACAAGTTTGGTGGTGAAGTTGGTTCTCCGATATGAGCGGTGGTAAAATAGCAACTGATCGATACAGCTAGCTTTACTACCTAAAATAGTAACTAAACAATGCAGCCAATGCAATTGGCATTGTAATTGCAAACGGTTGATGCGGCTAGCATTGCTTTCAAAATAGTTACTAAACGACACGATTTGTGCAACTAGCATCGTAATGACCAAGCTGAGAATCGGATGGAAATAGCAAAAAGCTAACACGACTAGCTTTGCTGATAAAATAGTAACTCGGCTTCCTCAGATAAGGGGGCTTTGTAGATGACATTGGCTATCGAATGTGATGAACATTGTTGAATACAAATTGAGTAAAGGATACTAGGACTTATTGGAAAAGAAATGACAAGAAACAATATTAGCTCTAGAAATGGACTTGGGTGTGTAGTGTCAAGTGGCGGGGATGGATTTATTTGCTTGGGATGCATGGATGCATCGTTGAGAATGATAAAGCAAGAAAAAAAATAGAATTGAGAGTTTTTTAATTGTGCACTGTGTGCGAAGGATTGCCTCAAGAAAGGAGGCTTTGATATCATGTAAAATTTTTGTGGGATCACTATTAACAGTTCTAAAAACTTAAGCTATTAAATGAAAGTAGAGCAAGCCAAAAAGATTGAGAAATAAAATCATCTGATTTGATTCGTTCTCAATAGCCGTGAGATGATCACCTTAGGGTGATCCTTTTGTCAACGGATGCTCTTATTACACTGATAGTCTCTAAAGGATGAGACCCAACTATGTAGCATTTACATCGAGAATTCAAGTATTGTATACTTCATTAGTCCGATCCTTTGTAGGAACTACTCGTACTAACAAACTTGCAAAATGGATATGTTCATTATAAAGAGATTCGTTGCTCCTGACCCTGCTTTACCTTTATTACTTAAATATTCTAATATTGTCCCTCACGTTTAGTCTGGTCTTTTGTCTAGTCTTCAGATGAAAATTTATTTGAGGAGGCAAATAGAGCCTAAAAAAATTTGAACTCAAGACCTCTAATTTTAATACTAGGTTGATAGTAATGATGTGGAAGACAAATTTGAGGAATTTCGTATAATTTGATATATTTAATGAAGAGTACATCAGCCTATCTATGGCCTATATTAATCAAGATATACATAATCAAAGGAGATATTGCACAATATTGAGAGATACTAGAAAACCAATAGAAATATTCTAATTCTTTTCTATTATAGGAAAATATCCTAGAGAATTATCCTAATTATCTCTAATAGGTACAACAATTGCTCTTTAGCAAGAAGCTTAGTTTGATCAAGTAGGCTAGTTTGATACAAGAAAGGGAATGCCCTTAAGCAAGACTTTTCGCGGTAATGTCAATCATATGGTATGAAACTAGGACTCTGGGGACAACTTTTTTCTTTTGTTTGGGCGAGTGGTCATGTTGAATTTTGCGTCTTTTGTTCCACATTTCCAATTGTCTCGAGATCACATTAGCAACTAAAGCATCGTGCACTGTGAAAACTATTAGACAAACTTCTATGTCATATTTAGTTTTTAAGACAATAGAGGCACGTTTGGTAACGTTTCGTTAAAAAATTATTCTAGGGAACAGTAAAAATATAAAAAAAAAAAAAAAAAAAGTTTTTGTTCCGGGGAACAATTTTTGACCAAAAACACACGTTTGGTAAACTTGTCCCGGGAATAAAAAATGAATAGAAACACGTTTGGTAAATTTATATTCTTTTTTGTTTCTTTTAATTTTTTAATATTTTTATTTCATTTTTCATTTTTTCCTTTCTTTTTCTTTTTTTCTTCTTTTGCCGATCGCCGGCCTCCGGCGACCGACCAACGGGGCCGACAGCCTCGCCCAGCCACGGCGAGGCTTGCCGACCCCCGGCGAGGCCGAGCCTCGCCGTGGTTGGCGAGGCTCGACCTCGCCTTGGCCGGGCGAGCTCGGGCTTGCCTAGATCCGGCGACGCTCGGCCTTGCCAGATCTGGGCGAGCCCAAGCTCGCCCGGCCATCGGCGAGGCCAACGTCGCCGGCCTGGCGAGGCTCGGCCTCACCGGATCTGGCTGAGCTCGAGCTCGCCTAGCTCGGCACGAGGTTCGGCCGGTCGCCGGCCATGGCCGAGGTCGGCGACCGGCCAAAGAAAAAAGAAAGAAAAAAGAAGAAGAAAAGAAAAAGAAAAAAGAGAAAAGTGTTTCTAAATTTTGTTTCAGAAACAAGAAATAACTTTTTTTTGTTTCTTGTTTCTGTTCCAGATGTGTTTTAAGGGAACAAAAAAATAGTTTTGGAACAAAATGCACACAAACGCGTTTACTTCCTTTTTGTTCCCAAGAACAAAAAAACAGAAAAAGTGTTCAAAAAAAAAAAAAAAAAAAAAAAGTAATAACAAACGCAGCCTAAAGAATCCGCTAACTTCAACTCACTACAGTAATTGCTCTTTAGCAAGAAGCACTTTTCCGATGGAGAAGCATGAAACCAAGCTTGGGGAGAACTTGGCCAAAGTTAATCTTTAGGAGCTTGTGCTGTATTTTTTTAGCATTAGTTGTGGCAACAAGCAACGTCAGTAATATCAAAAAGCTTCGACAGTGTGAGTTTGGGCCAGTATACAGGATAATAACATAAAAAAAGCATAAAGAGAGGAAGCCTACAAGTGTAACAGCAAACCTTGAACTCGATGTGAAATTTGACTTGTAGCCCAAAAGCATCCACTCTCTTAAAATGGATATGATTGCGTAAGGCATAAAACGTTCTTCGTCAAATGGTGCATCAACCCATCAAATCTCATGCGTCCGTGGAAACTTCATCGCAAACCACTTCAGTATCTTCATCCTCGATGAACATCTTCAGTATCTTCACCTTCATCATGCAGAACCAATTTCTTAAACAATCTGTACATTGTTTTCTTTAGGAGATGATGATTAATAGCACAAACTCTTTAACCTCATTCTTCGTTTCCTGGCAACAATGTCACACTTACCACTATCGAAGGCAGATGACACGAGACGGTTTGCGTAGACATTCTTGAACCTTAGCGCAAGTGCTACTACAGATTGCCAATTACATGATTATAACTACATATCCTGCTCCATGGTACCCAAACTTGAGGCTTTCTTGGTTTTCTTTGGATCTTGATTGGAGAAATGTCAGCCAGAAGCAAACGAGGCTCAATAGGCTAATAGGTGAAGGGGCTGGCTGATTCTTGACAAACATATTAACCATCAAAAGATAATCTTCCACGCTACTCTCTCTCTCTCTCTCTCTCTCTCTCTCTCTAAAGGCATCTGAAGTAAAGCAGATAAAGTATCCAGATTAGGATATTTTCCATATTACCCAACTCATCATTAACACAAGGACATGACCACATTCGACCAAGGACGACCATTGATAAGTTCCCGCCAAGAAATAAATATTGAAGTAACAAATCAAAAGGGAAAAAATCAGAATGTTTGCAGTGTGAAATCTTCTACAAATTAGTATAAAGATAACAAATCAAGTAGAGTATCAATAAGTTGATAATTTGGAGGTTTTTTCAAGATTTTTCTTCTATTCAATTTCCATGTAATTGAAATCAAACTGGTCTCTAGATCCTCTCCCTATTGACCGGTTTGAAGGGAAGCATTGAAGTAACAAATCAAAAGGGTAAAAATCAAAATGTTTACAATGCAGAATCTTCTACAAATCAGTGTGAAGATAATAAATCAAGTAGAGTATCAACGAGTTGATCATTTAGAGATATTTTTTTATTTGTCTTTTATATTCAATTTCAATGTACATAAAATTATTATCTTTTAACTTTCACCATAATTACAAGTGGTGATATCTCTATATATATTAAATAACATATCAATGAAAGGAAACGCTTCATCTCAACTGATGAGTTTTTTCAAGAAATACTTGCAAACTCATTCATGGCGTTACGGTGAACAAAATCAATCACAACACCTGGAAATTGCGGACAAACTTGAGTTGTTTTCTAACGAGGTTTGCGTCACTTAACTTAGCACAATAATTTCTACTATATCATTGTTTTTTTTTTTTTTTTTTTTTGGTCGAAAAACGGAAACATTTCATTAAGTACTCAAAGATAAGAGGCCCGATAAATGGGCGTCATTACATAAGAGGTCCAACAAAGTTTGTGGAGGGGATGAGACCCAATTCATAGATAAGTAATTGTTCCGGTGGGCTTTAGCTACCCAATCTGCAACAAAATTGGCCTGTCTTGAACAATGGGCTATGTGAATTTTTGAGAAGGCCTTCAATATTTCCTTGCACTTGCTGATGATAGGCTGAACTTCCCAACTTAACTGTTGTGAACTGTTGATGGCTTTAACTAGTTGCGAACTATCTGACTCCAGCATTAGCACTTCGTGTCGTATAGGAAAGAGAAAGTTGAGGGCTTCCCACAGAGCTAGGGTTTCTGCCATTAAAGGGGAAGAGGCTCTTATTTCCTTCGCAACTCCTCCCAACAACCTCCCTTCCGAATCGCGGCTGATGCAAGCAATGGAGTTCTTCACCGAACCGGGTACATATGTGCCATCTATATTAATCTTCAACGCTCCTGCTTTCGGTGGAATCCATGTCTGAGGAAGTGCAATCTCTGGGTTTTCAGATCTGCTTTTTACGTCTGCTCTTATCTCTGGGTGGTATCGGATCTGGGATCGCAGCGGGCTTCTTCGTGCTCGGCTCTGTAGATGAGCGGAGCTTTCTTCATCCGGCGCACGGTTCGTCGTCCTCCGTTCTTCCTCCGTTCGAAGACACGATTTTCCGTTCATCTTGCCTGCTGTCCGTCCCGGAGTATATTCTTCATCCTGTTCCTCTGCTACAGTTCGGTTTTGCCACTCACCGTGCGGTTTCCTGGTCCCAGATCCGCCCTCTGGGCTTCTATTCTTTCGATCTGCTGGTTTCATCTCGGTCTCTGTTCTTCCATCACGCTTCTTGCGTTTCGGGTTCGTCGATTGCGTGGGTTTTCGTCCATCATCTTTGTGGGTCTCCGCAGTCTTCTAATGTCTTTAATTCTCGTCCAGCGGCTTCGGGATGCTCGGATCTCATCTCTCCTTCACTTGCTCTGTTTCCCGAACCCGCGAAGCCACCTCTCGGTCTAAGGAACACTTCGTTTGACTCACCAAAGCTGATCTCTTCGGTGGTCCCCTCTGTTCGGGGTCTATTTCTCGGCTCACCAGATGGCGTCCGCGTTCCAGATCCACTCGCTGCCCACTCTTCTTCACCCGCGTTTCGGATTTCCGAGGATTTGTGCGAGGATTTTTTGTCTCGTCTTCTTTCTCTCGCTTGCGCCCTCTCCTTCTCTCGGCATCTCTCGCCACCTCGGCCTCCACTCATCACTCACCGTAATGTAATGGACTTTTGCCTCTCCCCGCACCAAATTGGTGTTTATTGGCCGGTTGCATCACTTCGCCTATTTCTCCATTCCCCTGTCTCAGTTCTTCAATTGTCTCTCTAACCCCTGTTTGGGCTACTTGATTTGCAGATTCTTCATCCACATAATTTCTTGAAACACCCTTCCTCTGATTCCACTTGTCATAGCTTTTCAACATCGCTAGTGCTGAGTCGATGATAGCCGACGGCTCTGGTTGTCTGCCCCTGAAGATAGCCTGATTACGGGCCTTCCACATGTTCCACAACGTAATAGCCACCAAGTGCGGGTTTGTAGGTTTTGGTGTCTCGTTTAAGGTTGCTAAACCATTCCTCTATCCTCGTCGCCCCCACGACTTGATATCTTTATTTTCAGCTCATTATCCCATATTTGTCTTGTCCACGAACACAAAGCAGGGAAGAGATGTTCAACCGTTTCTCTCTCATAATGGCATAATGGGCACATTGGATCAGGTAATACCTTCCGTCGAAACAGGTTATCTTTTGTTGGGAGAGCATTTTGACATAGATTCCACATAAAACTTCTTATCTTGGGTGGGGCGTGTAAATGCCATATGTCTTTCCAAAGTGAGGGGGAGGTTGAAACGAAGATGTGGCCCGATTCGATTGACCCCGTTCGTATCCTCTTTGATGAAGTTATATGCACTTTTCACTGTGTAATTGCCTGCCTGTGTTCCAGTCCATACCTGCTGATCTATTTCTGTCTAGGGCTTAATAGGGATGGTCAGAATTTCTTCCACTAACTGTTCCTCAAAGTGTGCTGCAATTTTCCTGTGATCCCACCTCCCCTGTTCTTTATTTATAAGTTCAGAAACAAAGGAAGGTTCATTGAAATTCACTGGACCCTCAATAATACCCCGTAGCAACCATTTATCCTCCCTAATTTTAATCATAGATCCATCTCCTACCTTCCACTGGATTTTGGGAGCTATAGAATCTCTCCCTAAAACTATGCTTCTCCATCCCCATGAAGGTCGTAGGCCCGGTGCTGCATGCCAAAAGTCTGTGTGTGGATAATATAATCCCTTGAATATTCTGCCCCATAGAGAATTTGGTTGTTGTACCAGCCGCCAAGCCTGCTTCCCCAACATCGCTTTATTAAAAGATATAAGATCTCTAAAGCCCATTCCGCCTCGATCTTTTCTTGTTTTCAATATATCTCATTTCTTCCAATGAATGCCTGTTTTTTTTTCATTAGTCTTCCACCAAAATGAGGCAATTTTCTATTCAATAGCCCTGCAAATGGACAGCGGTATTTTAAAAACAGACATGGCATACTGAGGAAGCGCTTGAACCACCGTTTTCAACAATATTTCTTTTCCAGCTTTTGAGAGCAGTTTCTCCTTCCAGCTTTCTAATTTGGAACTGATTCGCCCAATAATCCATGCGAACATTTGTTTTTTCGACTCTCCCCAGTCTGAAGGTATGCCTAGGTATTTGCCAGTTTTGTCAATCATAGGAACCCTCAATTCCCTTGCCATATTTTCTTTTAAAGATTGAGGGCAACCCTTGCTGAAGTATATGCCAGATTTATTCAAGTTTATCTCTTGTCCAGCCCCTAGACAATACTGATTTAGAATCATGGCCAGATTTTGGCATTCTAGAATAGAACCCTTCATGAAAAAGATGGAATCATCGGCAAATAATAAGTGAGAAAGTGTAGGGCATCTTCGATTAAGCCGAATGCCTTTAATACTTCCATTCTCTACAGCTTGCTTCATCAATGAGGATAAGACGTTTGCAACAATAATAAAGAGATAAGGCGATAAGGGGTCCCCTTGCCTGAGTCCTCTTGAAGGTTGAAAAAATTGAAGAGGTTCTCCGTTGAATTTAATACTAAATGTGACCGTAGTGACACATTGCATAACCCATTTCACCCATCTCTCATCAAAACCAATCCTCCGTAAGCATGCCTCCAAGAAGTCCCATTCCACCCTATCATATGCCTTCTTCATATCTAATTTCAGCACTGCCTGGAACATCTTTTTTCGGTTTCTTGTTCTAATTTGATGCAGAACTTCCTGGACTATTAGAATGTTGTCCTGAATTTGCCTCCCACCCACAAAGGCACTTTGTTCTGGTGCTATAATTTCTTTTAGGAGAGGTTTGAGTCTATTGGCCAGCACTTTCGAAAGAATTTTGTATCCAAAGTTACACAAACTAATTGGACGATATTGGTCCAATCTCTCAGGGTTAGGAACCTTCGGGATAAGAGAGATATGTGTTTGATTCAGGGCTGGTGAAATGGAACTAGTGCTGAGAAATTTCTCCACCTCTTTAAAGATGTCCCATTTAATGTCTTCCCAGTGATGATGATAGAATAAACCATTGAGACCATCTGGGCCTGGTGCTTTAGTAGCTCCAAGCTGAAATGCTGCTTCTGTGACTTCCTCTATAGTAACTTCAGCAAGTAATCTCCTGTTCATATCTTCTGTTACCATTTCAGGTAGTTGATCTATCACTGGCTCAAAATTTCTGGGGCCTTGCGACTGATACAACTCTTTGAAGAATTCCACGGTATGTTCTCTCAGTTGATTCTGCTCCACCAGCCATGTATTTTCTGTATTTTGTAACATAGAAATCCTATTCCTCTGTCTTCTTTGTATGGTTGTTGCATGAAAGTATTTTGTGTTCTTGTCTCCCCATCTCAGCCACTCAATTCTAGATCTTAACCCCCAATACATTTCTTCTTGTCTCCCAAGCTCATCAATTTCTCCTTGTAATCTTGTAAAATATGCCCTGTTGAAGACATCTGAGACATTATTTGTAAGCCCCTGTAGTTCCTGCTTTAAAATACTGATTCTCTTCTTTCCATTAACAAAGCTCCTTTTGCTCCATTGAGAAAGCGCATTCTGGACAGCATAAAGTTTCCTTACTAAAGTGTTCTGGTGCTGATTCGTAGTTTCCCAGGCTTTCAACACCACTTCCCTGCATTCTTCACTCTCTAACCAAAAGGCCTCGAATCGAAAAAGTCGTTTTCTTCTTTTATGACTTGTTTGAAGAGATAATATGAGAGGGCTGTGATCTGATCCCACTGCAGGAAGAGCAAACACTTCAGCTTCAGGGTACATCAACCGCCATTCAATAGTACTTACCACTCTATCAAGTCTTTCTTTCACATATTCTTCCCCTTCCCTGTTATTTGCCCAAGTAAATGCACAACCCTTGCTGTCAATGTCCATTAGAGAGCATGCATCCAAGCATTCACGAAAGGCTGTCATTCTGAAATTTGCCGCTGGTCTCTTCCCCACTTTTTCCCAAAAGAAACGCACTTCATTAAAATCTCCCAAGCACACCCAAGGTAGAGTATTAGTTGAGCTTATCTGTCGCAGGCTTTCCCAAAGTTGTAACCTCTTCGGGTATGTATATGGCGCGTGGACGAAAGTAATTCTCATTTTCTTACCCTGGACCCCCTCCTCACACTTTACATTTACTAAGCTTTCAGTCATTGAGTCAATCTCCACAGAAATCCGATCATCCCACATAAGAGCCAAACCTCCCGCCGTACCCACTGGATCAACTACTACACAGTTCTGAAATTGAAGTCTCCTCCTTACTCTCTGCACAAACTCAGCCTTATTTTTTGTTTCCATAAGAAAAACCAAAGAGGGCCTAAATTGAGCCATTAAGGCTCTCAACTCTCGAACTGTCAAGGGTGTGCCCAACCCTTGACAGTTCCAGCTTAATATATTCATGGGTCACTTGGTGGCTTATTAGGGCTAGCCACCACAGCCCGTGTTGCCACATCTTCAGTCATCTGAATGGGAGTATCCAGAAGTTGAGTCTCATCTAACCAGTTTTTTGCCAGAGGTGATGTAATCTGAGTGCTGCCTTTTCTTTGTTTTTTGAAGGAGTGAGGTTTAAGTTGAGAGCTGATTTTCTTCTTGTTATAATCTGAGGAAATTGCTGGCTGGGACTTTTTATAGTCGAAAACTTCCGGACCTGTGAGCATTAGTACTCTTTTTCCTGAGTTGTGCATGGTCTCCTCGTGTGTTCTTATGTGAGAAGGTTCTGCCTGCTGGAAATGCTGATTATTTAGAATAATAGGTTGGCCAACTTCCATAACTTCCATTTGTCTTTGCTGTTCAGGAGTTTCAGGAATCACCTCTTCGGTATCTGCTGTGATTGACACTTCATTATAAAACACCTTCCAGAATGGGCTATGATCAGAAGTTTCTGCTTTCAACCAGCCTCCAAAGCACCCTCCCAGCTCAGTGGTGAATTTGCCTTCATCATAAGGTATGTCTTGGCAATAAGTAGCATAATGCCCAATTTTTCCACATGAGTAACAAAAGAAGGGTAATCTTTCGTATTTAAAGTCCAGCCAAACTTTCTTATCCCCATGTCGCATTAATTGGCCAACTCGTAACTCAGCCTCCACCTCTATCTCCACTTTTGCTTTCCCTATTTTCTGAAAAGCAGGGCCTCTAGCATCTGTTTTAACCTCCAACACCTTCCCCATTGAACTTGCAATTTTCTTTATCATATTTGCAGAGTTCCATTCCAGAGGAAGACCAAAGATTCTAACCCAGAATGCACAGGTCTTAAATTCATAACAATGTGGTGGGGTATCCGGCTCCCAAGCTTTTAACAGCAATAAATTGTTTGAGAAAGACCAAGGACCTCCCGCAAGCACTCTGTTTTTGTCCCCTTCATTACAAAAGCTAAAGCTGATTTTCTCGTTTTCTAAAGGTTTAATCTCCACATTCTCTATCTTCCAGGACTTTTTCATTACTGTAGTTAGCGCTTGAAAGTTAACGCTAGGTTTCTTATACAGTTGCCCAACAAGGGAGAAACGACACTCTTGGATTTTTTCCGCCGATATTTCCTCATCCAGAATAGTCATATCATTTTCATACATTAGCTTACCCAATTTATTGCAGATATGGGTGAGCCGACTCACTGCTTCTTCTTCCCCCGCCATGACCTCTGAAGATCCGGTTCACCGCCCCCGATCTGAAAGAAGAACTCCAGTAGGGTTTATTTGGAACTCACGATCATAACCCCGGATCTGGAAAAAGAACCCCTGGAATGCAAGAAGAAGAAACGCGAGCGATGCTCTCTCAAAGACAAACGTCCGGATTTCGGTGGGACCTGCCACTAGGGTTTGTTGACTGAAGAAATTCCCCAATCCAGAAGCGAACCTCTGGAATGCGAATTGGAGAGATGTGGAATGAAGGCATCGCTTGGATTCAATGAAATGCCTTCTAGGTTAACACCACTTGAATGAAACAGTGAAAACCATTTGTAATATGGGAACAAGAATGATCTCATGGTGGGTGATTAGGGTTTAAGGGGGCGAGGGTGGGGGTTTCCATTGCTACACACTTGGTAGAGAAAAGCTCCAAAAAAAGGAGAGAAAAAGCTCGCTACTATATCATTGTTAGTTTACTAGAATATAAGCGAAAATTGGAGTTCTAGAAAGGAATGAGAATTATGGACAAAGATAACTAGGAGAATAGCCCAAAAGAAGCATGAGAACGGTCAATTCGAGATGGAAATTGCTCTCTGGAAAAAGGAGGAGCCAAACAAAAGCGTCTGGGATTACCGGTGGACCTCAAGCAACCCACGCTTGTGAAGACCCAAGCACCTCAGTCAGCGCCACGTGAAGGCTCAGTCGAGACCGGAACGACAAATTGATCACTTACGTGAAGACTCAATCGACCACTTGCCCCACAATGTTCCATAAGCCTTCAGGAAAGGATGCCACCTTGCAATAAATATTGTTAGTTAACCATGACTGAGTGGTCCATCATCTTGGTAGTGCCATATGAAGACTCAATCGACATTGTGATCACAAATTGTTCACTCACGTGAAGACTCAATCGACCACTTGCCCCCACAATGTTCCATAATCCTTTAGAAAAGGATGCTACTCTGCAATAATCTTTTTAGTTAACCATGACTGAGTGGTCGAGTGTCTTGGAGACTCAATAGACACCGTGAGCACAAATTGGTCACTTATGTGGAGACTCAATTGGCCACTTGCCCCAACGATGTTCCTAAGCCTTTAGAAAAGGATGCTAGTTTGCAATAAATCTTGCACCATGTGAAGACTCAATCGACTACTTGCCCCACAATGTTCCATCAGCCTTTAGAAAATGATGCTATTTTGCAATAAATCTTGCTACCATGTGAAGACTCAATCGACACCATGATCCCAAATCGGTCACTCACTTAAAGATTCAATTGACGACTTGTCCCACCATATTCCATCGGCCTTTAGAAAAGGATGCTATTTCGCAACTAATGTTATTTATTAACCATGACTGTGTACAAGAGACTTGAATCAAAATAGAGTAAAGCCCACAAGGCTTCAAGGGGGTTGGACAACCAATTGAAAGGTAATGACCATTCGTATGAGTTTTTGCCAACCAGTCCGCACTAAATTTCATTCTCTACTGCAATGGGCCAAACTTAAATTAGAGAAGCCCAAAATAAAACTCCTAGCCTCGGTGATAAGTGGTTCAAGAACCCCACGTGACTTGTACTTCTCCTTTAAGTGTCTTTAATAGTATTCACTGTTTGACTGTAGCAGAAAGCTTTGATCCGTTCGGGTGTGGAGAAGTTTTAGGCCTTCAACCGTGGCCAAGGTTTCAGCTTGCTCGGCTGAGTTCACGCTTACCAATGTTGCAAATCCATGCACCAATTCTCCATATTTATTTCTGCAAACACAGCTTATGGCTCCAATCGTCGATCCCAACGAGAAGGACCCATCAATGTTGATTCTTAGGGTGTCAAAGCTAAAATCTTTGAGTTTATATTAAAAAGTTCTTTCTGACCCAAAAAAAAAAAAAAAAAGACTAGTCAAGCGCCTTGGTAGCGCCACATGATGATTCAATCAACACCATGATCAAGCCTTAAGAAGAAATATGCTATTTTGCGACAAGTCCTGTTGATAAACAGTCGACCAAGAGGTCAAGCGCCTTAGCCAGCGCCCCATGTTCATCTCCGACGCTCAGGTACCATCATCCACCGATATTTGGACTGGTAATAAACAATTTGTGCTGAGGTCGTGACCGAATATTAGTCTGGAGATCAAATATGTCACAAGATTACGTGTTGATGACCAAATCTCAATTGGGGCAACAACTTCCATAATTTCTCATGATTTTTTTTTTTCACGTGTTTGCCACTTTACCTATCCAAACCTAGGTAAGTTCATTTTTGGTCTCACAACTCCAATAATACACATAATAAAATACAATAGCCTAGAGATCCATCTCTCTCTCTCTCTCTCTCTCTCTCTCTCTCTCTCTAATGTATTGTTTCTTTTTTTTATCAGGCTAATCAACAAAACACACTTAATATATATCATCTCTCTCATCGGTTCATAATACAAGTGCCCTATTACACCAAACAAGATATAATCTTATCCTAAGTCCACTTATCATTTTGCCTAGAGATGGTTCTTAGCTATAATTTATGATCTCATGTTTATATCACGAAAGCTATATAGAAGATTGAAATTTTTATTTATGACAGTTTATGATTAAACAATTAATTGCCTATTTTTTATTCAAGTATTTTAAGCAAATATATATTTCAAAGTTGAAAATGAAATTTCAATACAATTATCTTGTCGATTGTGACTTTGTGGGTGTTTTTTCAGAATAATTTTGTAGGTTTCTAAAGTTAAACATCAATTGTTTTGTATTTTTTTTTTTTTTTTAGATTTCCACATTTTAAATCGAGGGTGGCAAATCTAGTTATACCTTCACTTTCAAACTCATATCAAACTATATAAAGGAAAGTTTTGAGCATATTTTAAAGTTTTGATCAACTTGCTATGAGATAAAATATATTATTGATATTGATTTATTTTTCATATGGTAGAAGTAGAACGAAAAAGAAGTTCCCCTTTTCTGCGTTCGTGATTATCTTTTGTTTCAAAATGACTTACGTATAGACATATTTAACATTTGAATATACTTCTAACAAATTAAACTTTTCAATGTTTCTAACAATTTGAAGAGAGAGGGAGAAGGGGGGGAGGTATGTTGGTCAATTAACTGAAAAGATAAGCTTCTTGACCAAAACGAGGGTGAAAATAAGGCCAAAAAAACTAAAGTGTCTTAAGCACAGGGTCCTAGTGTTGGGGTTTTAGACTAGCCTCCCTTGAAGTTTACGTTTAAATAGTAGCTTGCGGCGAGGCTCGACGGTGCCACCGGGCACTGGAGGATCTTATGATCCCTAAAGGGTGATCTCCGACGGTTCTTTGGTCACAAAATAATAATAATAATAATAATAATAATAATAATAATAATAATAATAATAATAATAATAATAAGGCCGAAAAAAAAAAAATGGATGGTGGTCCTTAAAAAAATGAAAGCAAGATAGGAGCATCTCTTTTCTTTAACGCTTGTAGTTTGAAGAGGTCAAGAGAGGCAACTCTTCATGCATTCCTTAACGTCTTTTTCTTTCTCCTCCCCCGTTCTTGATGGGCTCTAGACACGTAATTGCCGTCAATTTGGTCCGGCAGATAAAGATAAAGAAGCATAACGTTATGAACAACTTCCAAACATGATTGTCAATTTATGGTTGGAATGATATCGTCAAGGTCTAGCATATACACGGAGAAAAAAATTGTAAAAAAAAAAAAAAAAAGTCATTAAAAAAATTATTCTTCCTTTTGCCGATGGCCAGCTAATCTCACCTGCAATAAGTGAGGCATGGTCAGGTGAGGGTAAGCTCCAACAAGGGCTTCCCTTGCCAAATCTGGCAGCGGCAGCCCTCACCTAGGCTAGGGCATCATTTGGGCAAAAGTGGCACCAGCAAGGCTACCTTGGCTAGGGCGAGGCCAACCCTCACTGAGCCACACCTGTGACAGGCAAGGCCAACCTACCAGCTGCTGTCCAAAGGAAGAAGAAAGGGGAAGGAAAAAAAAAAACACCTTCTTGACATCTTCAAACTACAAGCGTCAAAAGCAAGAGATGCTCCTAACTTGCTTTAATTTTCTTGAACATCTTTTATTTCTCTTTGCCCGTTCTTGATGGGCTCTCGATATGGAATTACCGTCAATTTGTTCCGGCAGATAGAGCCAAAAAAGGATGACATTTGCAGCAACTTTCAAACATGTCTGTCGGTTCATGGTTCGAATGATATCACCAAGGTTTGGCACATACAGTAGGAATTCAACCTTGATGGATGCTTTATTATAACATACATATATACATATATTAGGCACAAACAGATCAGTTGATTGACTAAGAAAGAATATTATTTAAAACGAAGCATTGAAGAAACCACATCGAAGGCAACCACAAAAAAGAAAAAGGCTGATGGTTGTTGAGTAGGCACACAAAATTAGAATATAGTGGGGGCCAAGTTCTAAATTGATCCGCCTTTCTTCCTACCATTCCAACTCTACGGACACGGCAATAATGCATATATTGTATAAAAATCAAATGGCATGCTAAAGTGATTGTAAAGACCAGAAGTACGTTGACAAACCACACAAGTTGTTCGGGAGTGTCTATTTGCTTGTATGTAACTTAACAGTTACTCTCCCATCCAACGTCAAACTTGGAATGTTACAATGATGACGTTAGACAGTTCAACTATATGTTATTTTTATATGGATGAACTATATTATTTAACGAATGACTTGATATAAGTATAGTCTAAAATAGTGGGTACTTTTCTATTCTTGAAGATTTCGCTGGTGGCGTCCATCCATGACTTTTTCGTTCAACGTTCTTCTATAATGATAAGAAATTCGTGCTTGTAATTCGTTCTTGTGATTGTTAGGTCTTGTTCATAATTTTCTATTGAAGAAATAAAATGACTCGTGAGCCACGAACAGCACGAAATGGGCCCAGACACTTTGCTTATTCCCCATTGACTCCGTCAGCACAACGACCGACCAAAGAGCGATGGACATTGATGTTGTTATTTGAATTTTTTGAATCTGAATGAATATCAATGAAGTGAGTTACAAAAAGATAATGTGAATATATAAAATTTCGATATTCTATATAAAATGGGTTGCCCGGGACTCGAACCCGGAACTAGTCGGATGGAGTAGATAATTTCTTTATTAAAATACGTAACAAAAATCCCTCCCAAACAGTGCTTGCATTTTTCATTGCACACGGCTTTCCCTATGTATACATCAAAAACTCAATGACCTCCCTAGAAAGGACTCTAAGAAAAATGAAATACTCAGTCGATCAACCCTAACTTAACTCTTACTACATAAATATTTCATAAAAGAATGAATGAATTTTTTTTGTTATCTCTTCATTATTTAGGGATAATTTACATTTCAATGATCTCATAGACAATCATTCATAATTGACTAGATCATTGGTAGAAGTAATATCCAAATACCAAATCTACCCTCTATATAACCTTCGTGAAGTAGAATAAGTTCTTGGGAAGATCAAAGAAAGAACAACTTCTTCCTCCGTAAGGAATTCTTCCAAAAATTCTGAACCTAATCTTTTTTAAAAAGTGCATACAGTCTTTTTGTGTTTACGAGCGAAAGTTTTAACGCAAGAAAGTCGAAGTATATATTTTACTCAATATAAACTCTTTTTCTTTTTAGGATCCGCTGTGATAATGAGAAAGATTTCTGAATATATGCAAAAAAAATGGTCGATAATATCAGAATCTGATGAATCAGCCCAGGTTGGTTTACTAATGGAATGCCCAAATGTGTCACAAAAATTCACTTTAGACAATGATCCAATCAGAGGAATAATTGGAACTATTGTCTCAAACTTCTTCATAGCATTATTTATTAGAAATGAATTTTCTAGTATTTGACTTCGTACCACTAAAGAATTTAGTCTCATGCTTGAACGATAGCCCAAAAAGTCAAGAGAATATTTGCATAATTGGTTTATATCAATCCTTCCTAGTTGAAACCAGGCGTAAAAATGATATTGCTATAAATTAACAAAGAAATATTTCCATTTCTTCATTAGAAGAGGCATATCTTTTGAAGCCATAATTGATTTTCCTTGATATCAAACATAATGCATGAAAGGATCTTTGAAAAAACCATAGGATGCACTGAAAATCATTATCAAAGAAGACTTTGACAAAATGTTCTATTTTTACATAGAAATATATTCGCTCAAAAAGATTCCAAAAGATGTTCACCGTAAATGAGAAGATTGATTACGGAGAAAAAGAAAGAAGTATTCATATTCACATATATGAGAATTATATAGGAACAAGAATAATCTTGGATTACCTTTTGAAAAATTGGTAATATGTTTCTTTTGAGTAATGAGACTATTCCAATATTTGTGGAGAAAGAAACGTAATAAATGCAAAGAAGAGGCATGTTCACCCAGTAGCGAAGGGTTTGAACCAAGATTTCTAGATGGATGTGATAGGGTATTAGTACATTCAACACATAATCTAAATGTGAAAATTTGTCTTCTAAAAAAGGAAATATGGAATGAATTGCTCGTAATTTATGAGATTTTGCTATTTCTTTCCTTTCTAAGGAAGATACTAATCTTAGGGAAAATGGAATTTCCACAATGACTACAAATCCCTCGGAGATAATTTGAGAATAAAAATTCTTGTTTTGCCCAAAAAATTGATTTTGGATAGAATCATTAGCTGAAAAAAATCAAAGGATTCTGTTGATATATTCGAGTAATTAAATGTTTCACAATTATTAAACTAGATTTATTGTCATAACCTGCATTTTCGAACAAAATCAATTTATCCATGATCACGAGCATGTGCATAAATATACTCTCGAAAAATAAGTGGGTATAGGAAGTCATGTTGTCTAGATCTATCTAGTTCTAAATATCCTTGAAATTCCTCCATTGGAAATTCGATTTGACTCCAGAAAGAAACAACAAAGGTAGGGGATTTTTTGGTTATCAAATGATACATAGTGCGATACCCAAGCTAGAGAAAGCTCGTGCTGGTTTCATAAATACAAAACCCTAGTTGTTACGAAAGTTACATGCAGAGCGACAGTTTAAGTAATTACAGTCCTTGTAACTTAGTCAGCAACCTACTTTGCCGATGTCGCCATTGTCGGATTGCGTAAGCAAGAATCACGGAAGAAATGCGATGCCCAAGGAATCTTTTTCGTGTCAAATGAGAACGTAATTCTAAGTGAGAGAGCGGCCACAGTCACTAGCAAACAAAAATGACACACTTAGAATTTATCTGATATATATTGAATCTTCTGCATAGAGAGACAAAGTAGGAGACAAACATGAGAGGGCCATCTTCTATACCTCTCTGTCCTTGTACTTTCGACATTTGGCTCCGCTTGGCGTGGGGCAACTTTAAATCAATCCATCGGTTGTTCACCTAAGATGGTAACTCCCGATTTCCATCAAGCTTTACCAATTCAAGTTTACAATAGTAGACCGCAATTTGCGAAGTAATGAACGGAAGTAAAAGCATGTAGAAAGCGCATTTTTCTCTTTCTTTTTCTTCTTTTTAGGCGGGCGAGGACGAGAGTAGTTTTCTCACTTGAATCTTTTTCATAATTTCGTAAGAGGAAGAAAAAAAGGCCGCGAGAATTATTTGGACGAGAGGAGTTAGGTGACCTTCCTAATTTGACCTAGGAAAACAACCTTGGAAAAGCCCAACCAAGGCCCAAGGTTTTACATGATTCAAACCTTCGGAACACATTTCTTTTTAAAAAATCCGCAGACGTTGTGCTGCTTTTATACAGGCTTTTGGCTTATTAAATTCAAGGGAACGGACAAAAAAGACGGGAGTTGGGGTCAAACGCATCTGTCATTTCCCTTCTCTCTCCCTATCAATCCACACCAGATGTCTTGAACATGAAGGCAAGAACAGAACACCACAGATGCTCCACAGAGAGAGAGAGAGAGAGAGAGAGAGAGGTCATCAAATTCGCCAAGGCACCCGTTAGTGGAGAATGAGTGGAGCCGCGGCTCTCCATTCCTGCTTCACTTTCCTAGCCATCGTCACCTTCTTCGCCGCCAGCACCACCTCCTCGGACACCATCCCCGCGGACGGATCGATCGCCAGCGACCAGACCCTCGCCTCCGCCAATGACGTCTTCCAGCTCGGGTTCTTCACGCCGGACAACGCCACCTACTACGTGGGCATCTGGTACAAGAACATCCCGGACAAGACGTACGTCTGGGTGGCCAACAGGGACGCCCCCGTCGCCAACTCGTCCTCTGTCGTGTTCAAGATTGGGGACAAGGGCAACAACGTGGTCATTCTTGATCAGGCGAACAAGACCGTCCTCTGGTCGTCGAACCAAACCAGGGCCAATTCGAGCCCGGTGAACCCTGTCGCGCAGCTCCTGGACAATGGCAATCTCGTCGTCAGAGAAGCGGGTGACGAGAGCAGCAGCGACTACCTGTGGCAGAGCTTCGATTTTCCCACGGACACCCTCCTGCCCGAGATGAAGCTAGGGTGGGACTTGACCCAGGGCCTCGACAGGTTCTTGAATTCTTGGAAGAACCCGCAAGACCCGTCCTCAGGGGATATCTCTTTCAAAATCGATTACCATGGATACCCAGAAGTTTTTCTCTGGGACAAGAGCACGAAGCTATACCGGAGCGGCCCGTGGAACGGGATTCGATTCAGCGGGTCCCGGAGATGCAGTCTTCCAGCACCATGGACTTCACCTTTGTCTCCGATCAACAGCAAGTGTACTACTCCTTCGAGGTGAACACCCCGAACATAATCTCGAGGCTGACCGTGAACTCGAGAGGGACCCTCCAGAGGTTCACTTGGGTCGAGGACAGCAAGTCCTGGAGCATGTTCTGGGAAGCCCCGAAAGACCAGTGCGACCACTTCAGCGAGTGCGGCCCTTACGGGTTCTGCGACACCAACGCCTCCCCGATCTGCAACTGCACGCCGGGGTTCAGCCCCAAGAACCTGCAGGCATGGAACTTGAGAGACGGGTCGGACGGGTGCGTGAGGAGTACCGAGCTGGACTGCTCGAGCGACGGGTTCTTGCTATTGAAGGGGATGAAGCTGCCGGAGAGCAGCAACACGGTCGTGGACATGGAGATGAGCCTCGACGATTGTCGGAAGGGCTGCGCCAAGAACTGCTCCTGCACCGGCTACTCGAGCGCGAACATCAGCAACGGCGAGGCAGGCTGCGTGATGTGGTTCGGCGAGCTGTTGGACATGAGGCATTATGTCGGGGGCGGGCAGGATTTCTACGTCAAGCTCTCTGCTTCTGACATCGGTAAGTCCTTGTGTTCCTTCAATCTCTCTCTTACATTCCCTGCTGTCTTGATTTCCTCCATGTTGCTCGTTGAATCATCCCGATTGCTTGATCCTGCGTGGTACGTGAATTAATTGATGTAGCAATAGATGTCAACCCCTTAGGTGTCATGCTTGTTAGGGAATTAAATTGGAAAAGCTCATAACGGAAATTTAATTACATGATCCGTGCCGTAAACCATAGTCTTAGCCTCCATTAATTCCCAAAAAAAAAAAAAAAAAACTGTGCTGCATCATTATCTTCATAGTTCTCTTGATCAACCGACAGGTCATGTTTTAATTTATTTAATTTCAATTTTATTTTTTCTGAAATTTGAAATGATGGAGAGTCTAGGGGTCATATAAGGCCAAACTGCGCCCAAGTTTTCCAACTTCTCGTGGAAAATGTGAATGCCCTCTTAATTATATGTGTCGCGACCAGTCGGTGCCAAATAAACATCAATTAGACAGAAACAACCTGGGGAGGGTTGGGGGGTTGGCTTCATTCGACGTGGGTCCCACCGAAAGAGGTTGGTGAGCCTTTCACACAGAGGAGTTCCTGTTGGGAGCGCACGTGCTTCGTAGTGCATTACACCACGGTGGCCCCACTTTTGCTAAGGAAAACGACAAAATAATTTTTAAACCCAGCATGTAATAAAACTCTATTTATAATATATAAGTTAATAAGCTGCCCGATTGATATAGATTTTTTTCACGTCCTTATGCACGGATTCCACGTATTCAGGGGTGATGATTGGTCGTAATTGTTGATTTAAGCCTTAGCACGTCTCATGCTTGTCTTTATAGGAGTCAAGGATACAAATGAGATTTTTTAATCTACCTAATGTGAACCGTTTCTACCTACTTGACATCGATTTGTGTCTTATCTTATTATTATTTTTTTTAGTGCATTCATTATCATCAAAGATGAAGAAATTATCGTTTTCTTTAGCAAATGATGTGAGATCAAATAACTATGACCGAGATTGTCTATGGTACATTGTCGCACTGCAAAATCAATAGGGTTGAATTTTGTACATCTTGGCATAGAGCAATTGACCTTAAGAACAAAGAGTGTCGTAGGTCTAGGTAAAGCATCATACATTATTTAGAAAAAAAAAAAAAAAAGGGATGCGATGATTGGTCTCAATTACAACAAAATGTTGTACAGTTTTTTATAAAACATCTTATACCATTAGATAATAACATATAAGGAAGTTTGCTTCAAGTACAGTCGAAGGTTATACGCCTTGGTAAAATGCTATATAGCATGAAAAATAACATAAGGCAACTGGACTTAAGTACGATAGAATGTGAATGATTCGATCGAAGCTAGGGCCATAGGAATGTTGCCATCGCCCTTCCTTTGCTAGCAAGAGCCTGCTTGTCCTCACTAGATCTCCATAAAGGCGAATGCCTTTGCCCATCCGATGGTAGTACCGATGTCACCTTCACCGAACAAGAGTGGGGCCGACTCAACTCATCACTCCCACTCTTGCTCGGTGGTGGGGACCCCGGCACGACCGCCGCATAATTGAGGGTCGGCTGCCCTATCACACTCTTGACACGTGGATCCATGTTATTTGGAGGCGGTGGGGGTCGGTCGACGTGTGTGCGTTGATCTGACGTAAGCGCGGCGTCTGTGATGGTTAATCCCGTTGGGCCCTCGTCACCGTAGCCTAGGCACTCCTCGAATATTTGCGCGACTAACAATGGCATGATTAAAAAGTTGATTAAATGACGGTGGGGGGGCCCCCACGAGGTTGGTTCAATAAAGGGAGGGTTGGCGCACGTGGGCCCCTACCCAGCAGATGCCCTCGATCTTCTCATCTAGATCTAATCCTAACAGTGCCTTTGGGCCGACACATTTGACTTCCAAGGTTCAGAATTATTTCTTTCTTTTCTTTTGCGGCCAGTCCCTTTCCCTCTCAGCTTCCTCCCGAGCGGTTCTGGTAAATAGTTAATCAAGGGGGGTGTTTGCTTTTGGAGCTTTTTTTTTTTTTTTGCAAAGAGACCAAGTCAAATCTGGTAGCCTTGAGGAGGGCCTTGAAAAAGGGTTTCACTTTTGAATGTGATTTATCTCCCGTTTGGTTTTTTAGGGGGCAGCTTTTCATCGAATCAGATCCCTATTGATCATGCCGGGTCGTCTTGTTGATGATTAAAATAGGATCAAACTTGTTTGTTTTGATTATGTCGCTCGGGATAAGACTGGGAGACTTGAGATGCAGACCGATGAATTTCGCGGACATATTTCTTGCATAAGATGGAACGGGATTAGTATGATTTTGAGATCATATTTTTCTGTCTGTTCTTCTAACTTTGTTTAGAGGAGTTTCCCGGTTCTCCATTTGCAAATGTAATTTAGGTCGTGTCGTGCTAGGATTGCGAAACGCTGGTTATGGAGAATGCATTTGTGAACAAAGTAAAATCAAGGAAATTACGGGAACCTCTTTGAAGTAAGCTAATTGGACTTTGAATTACTAAAAGTCATGTGGCTATTTTCAATAAAGGAGTTTTGAATTCCTAACAATCGAGGACCAAATTTGTTTGATTGATTATGTTGCTCGGGATAAGACGGATGAGTTTATTTCCTCGGAGACCTGAGCTGTAGAAACATGAAGTCCACAACATATTTTCTTGCATAAGACGGAGTAGGATTAGTACGACTTTGAGATTGTATTTTTTCTGTCTATTCTTCTGCCTATGGTTCAAGATGTAACTAGGTCGTGTTGAGCTGGATTGAAAAAAGTGGTGGGTTATCAAGAATTCACTTGTGAACAAAGTAAAATCAAGGAAATTACAGTAACTCTTCTAAAGTTTTAGAATAGTCGACAGTAGTCCTACAAAATCTCACATGGTATTAGAGCTGGAGGTATTGAGTTCGAATCTTTTTAGACCCTATTTGTCTCCCCAATTAAATTTCACATTTAGTATTAAGCAAAAAGACAAGGCTAAGCTTGAGGGTGAATATTAGAATATTTAAATAATAAACTACGCATTTATCTAATAGCTTAAGCTTTTAGAACAGTCGGCAGTGGTCATACAAAATTATCTAACAACTTAAAGTTTTAGAACAGTCGACAATGGTCGCACAAAATTTCACGTGGGCATTAAATTCCTAACATTCATATGGCTATTTTTTGACCAAGTACTATTTGTCTAGTTCAATCCTGTTGTGAGGAAAAGGAGTAAATTTTACCATATCATGGTGAGTACGTTTATATGATTTCCAGTTTATCCGGTTGAAGGAGATCTCTAAAATAATATATATTGAATATAAGGTCTAATTTGTATTGTTCCGAATTTATTTTGATGTATTAGTGGCTTTTGGCGGACTTGTCACTCAAAATAGTTCGAGCAACGGACTAGGAACATTAGCAATAGTCGGCATTGCTGCTGGTGGCAGCGTTCTGTTGTTAGCACTCACCGCCTTCCTCGTGTGGAAGAGGAAGACTTCGCTGAATTCACACATAAGAAACATCGAACCGCAAGGTAATTCTAGTGTCTTACTTACCAATAACTTGTATTAAATGAATCGGAGTGCAGTAGAAATTACTATTTTGATGATGATGACTGCTTCTTTGCGTGATCAGGAGCTCGTGAGAGAAGCCAAGATTTTCTGTTAAATGAAGTAGTCATCTCGAGTAAGAGAGACTATACGGGGGAAAACAAGCCGGAGGAGCTAGAGTTACCATTGTTCGCTTTCAACGCGATTGCTTTGGCAACCAAGAACTTCAGCGACGAAAACAAGCTTGGGCAAGGCGGCTTTGGCTGTGTTTACGAGGTGAGTGCTCCTTTTCCAAAAGACGAATGCGGCTAGATAAATGTCAATGTAGGAAGCATCTCGAGAGCTTCATTTGTTTCTCTGTGTTTCAGTGTAGGATTGAAGAAGGCCCAGTAGTGGCGGTCAAAAGGCTCTCGAAGAATTCCGGGCAGGGAATGGAAGAATTCAAGAACGAGGTTCAATTGATTGCTCGGCTTCAACACCGAAATCTCGTGCGACTTATCGGCTGTTGTGTCGAGATGGACGAGAAGATCCTAATCTATGAGTACATGGAGCATAAGAGTCTGGATTCGGTTCTATTTAGTATGTTCCTGGAATTACTCTTCTTCACTTTTCATGTTGTCAAAATGGACCGGAAATGTTCAAGTTTCGGTTTCAGGATCGTCACTGACTAGTCTCTGCAGGTAAAACCAAGAGCTCCATGTTAAATTGGGAGCGGCGGTTTAACATCATTTGCGGGATCGCTCGAGGTCTTCTTTATCTTCATCAAGACTCCAGATTCAGAATCATACATAGGGATCTCAAAGCAAGCAACATCTTGCTTGACAGGGAGTTGAACCCCAAAATCTCGGACTTTGGCATGGCTAGGATTTTTGGCAGAGATCAGGTCGAGGCGAATACGAAGAGAGTTGTTGGCACATAGTAAGTACCATGGAACATTGATTTAACACATTCCAGGATCACATTTCTGAAAATTGCACTAATTCCATTTTGCTTAAAACCGCAGTGGGTACATGGCCCCGGAATATGCCATGGACGGACAATTTTCAGAGAAGTCTGATGTGTTCAGCTTTGGCGTGTTGGTCTTGGAGATTATAAGTGGTAAAAAGAACAGGGGATTCTATTATGCGAACAACGAACTGAACCTTCTTGGACATGTAAGTATGGACAGATGCTCATCCATCGAAAGATGAATAGTTATCTGAAACAGAACTTCATATATATGCCATCTGATTGACATTGCTAGTGAAGTGTTTCTTTTTTGTCCTGTAACTAGATATAACTGAACGTTGTCTTGTTAATTGTAGTCATGGAAGTTGTGGAAAGAAGGGAAGGGCTTGGAGCTACTGGATGCAGCAGTGGGAGATGCATACTCGATGAATGAAGTACTGAGATGCATCCAGGTCGGCCTTTTGTGCGTCCAAGAGCATGCAGATGATAGGCCGGTCATGTCGTCCGTGGTCTTGATGCTGAGCAGCGAAAACCCAACGATGCCACACCCTAAAAATCCCGGCTTTAGCTTAGGAAGGGCTATAGAGACGGATTCATCATCAAGCAAGCATGACAGGACATGCACTGTGAACCAAGTTACAGTCACAATGCTTGATGCCAGATAGAGATCATTGTCATACCCCGATCCAATACATCTGTACATCTGAAACTCCAGAGATTTCTGTTCATATATATGTTTTCTCAGTCCTTCCTTCTGCTCAAGTTTTTTTATTTAGTATACTTTGATTTTCAAAAATTTCTTTTGTATTTGTCGTTGGGGAGATAGGAGGGGGTTTTGCCAATTTTGGTCCAGACATGAAGTTCATTGGTCTATATGTGTCCGAAGAAAAGTCTTTGACATTGACACAATACAACTCAAAACAGTGACTCTAGCAATGTGATGAAGTTCACAGAAACCAGAGACATTGTTGCAATTGCAACTGTAATTCAATGCTGAAGTAATCGCTTATGCTCTGTTCATCATGATTTCTCAACCGGCTCAGACCAATTTCTTGTCTTTTTTTTTTTTTTTATTAGGTGAAACTAAGAACTGGACGTTGCACAGAACCAGACATAAGATATATAGAGCAAGGATCATCATCTTCATTTGTAGCAATAGACCCTTAAGACTGGGTTATTGACAGTACAACTAACTTCACCCTCTTGATGTTTCAATCAGTGTGAGAAATGAGAACTATTCTCCATGGTAAATCAGGCACAGAACAGCAGTAAAGTCTCAGCATATATGTCGACTGAACAACGTACCTTGCGAAACTGAAACAGCGAGCTTCATTAGAATAAACATGGCGACAGCGAATTGCTAACATCCAAGAGATGAGAAGTGGAATGCATTGCCAGAACTCCAATTACTACTATTGAAGCAGTTCAGAATAAATAGAAGGCAAAATGACAGAATAAATCTCAACCTTTCAAAGATTTTTAATTTAATCCACCCTTTCAATCCCATGTAACAGAAGAAATCGATATTTCAATTTATTTCAAATCTATCAGAGGTTCTTTAGCAGCATTTATAAAAATGATTGTTCTTTTATCGAGTTTCAATTAGGTCCCTACTTTTTTTTTTTTTCCAGTTTGTGGGCTTTTCTTCCATCCCTTTATGGTCTTTTATATTTTAAACCGGACAAATATTTATCGGGCTTTATAAAAGTTCTTTTATTTATTAAAGATCTATAAGTTTTTCTGTTTGAATAGAAAATAAAAAGCCTTTTTTTCTCAACAAAAATACCGCCTTGATGCGAATTTCGTAAATTCGCAAAGCTAAAACGGGCAAAAGGGTAATTAAAATATAAATTTTGGAGGGAGTTTAGCCTTGCGATAGATTTGTTATGAGTTCAAGAGGTAAGGATTTATTTTAGTAACCTAAAATGACGAGGATAAAAATGAAAAGAGGAGAAATGAAGGGTGACTTTTATTGCTACCATAAAGAATAATTGAAGGGTTAGAAAAATTGGAAAGGAGTAAATAATAAAAAAGTTTTCATGGTTATATCAACTTATGGCTTCAGGGGTAGCGCAGTTGGTATGCGTTTTCTCTCTCATCGTCGAGGTGGAGAGTTTGAACCCTCTTATTATTAAAGTGTCTTAAGGGCCCTGGCATTAAAGTCTTGGGCTAGCCCCCTCCAGGTACTAACGTCTAAATAGCGTTTGCGACGAGACTCGTTAATCCCACTAGGCACTGGCGGGTTGTGTGAATCCGAATAGCGTAAGCGAAAGGGTGCTTCGGCAGATTTGGATATTAAAAAAAAAAAAAAAAACCTATTGCTCCAATATAATAATTGAGCAGGAAAAAAAAACATAATATAAAATGCAAAAAAGGTAGAAGATAAGATCAAGAGCCGCTACAAATGATTTTTCCATTCAAACTGCTGGCCGATACAAGTCAATCGTACCGACAAATTTCATGTCTTCTAGAAAGAATACTATAATCGATTGCCATTACCTGCCACAAACCATATTATAGCAAAAACAGTTGATTTTTTGACCTTTTGACCAGAAATATTTTACATGTGCGGCCAAGGATGCCTTTTCCATTCTTTATGAACAGTTTTTCCTAGAATCTAGTGAATGTCGTAATGGAGTTGTTTTATTGAATTTCAACATCGGAAGTCCTCGCCAATCACGTAACGACCTGGATGTGTCATGAAGACAAGATTTCCTATTGTCGAGGCCTTTAAAATAATATTTCTACCTCTTGAATAAGTAAGAGATGACGACACAAAATGTGCTTAAACATCTTCTCAATATTCAATGTGAACTTTGATTTTTTTTTTTTTTATGTGATCTTTGAATATTTGAAAATTTACTCAATGTAATCCTTCCGTTAAAATTCCTTATGATGTCAACTAATGCAAACAATGATGCCATTCGTTTGAGCATGCTGGCATCCATATATAGCTCGACATATCGTCTATGTCATGCTTCTCTCTATACAAAAGGATAAAGAGCACTAGCAAACCTCTCAAACCCACTAGTTAGGGGTGGGCATTGGATCCTACCAACCCTAGCCAACTAGGCCCATGCCTAAGCACAAACCATTGGTTGGCAGGCTAAATGATCTAGGGATCCTGATGGGTTGGCCTAGGCTTGGCTATTGAAGGATGCATTCACTAGCGATTGGGTAGATGAGAAATGAGAATTATGTTGTTGAATTCTAACATTTAAGAAGTTGCTATTCCCACATGATTTCTAAAAATGTGATCACCAAAATAATGAGAGTGGTGAACTAGTTTGACATTTTTTTTTTATTAAATCTTCATATCACCTTATATAATGCCAACACGAACACTTCCCTAATCCAATAGCTAATTCCTAATTGCAATGGGATTTTCTTCTATGTGAGTGTACCACCACATTTACTTATGTGTGCGAGATGATCTCCGCCAGTTTTATGATTACATGGCCATCGTACGTTATTGGTTGAATATAGTGAATCATTCTTCTTAGGCATAAGAGTTAGGAGATCATGTACATGACGCAGGGAAGGAAAGATGAGAAGTTCTCTTTGGACATAAGAATAATGTGGAATTCAGCCTAGAAGATGTTGAACAAGAAATGCGAGGTGATGACCATTTAAGGGACGGTTGTCCTTCATAATATCCTCTCCCTCTGAATTTGAGACTTAGAGCATCACATTATGAGCCCATGTGCATCATTTGATGAGGCAGGTCCACTAGGTTTTACATAAATTCCATTAGATTTATACGGCTTAGATGTGCATTTTACTTGTCCACCTAATTATTTTTGCTGAAAATTGAAAAGAAATCCTAGACATATCCTGATGTTCTTAAAAATTCTGGTAAAAACATTACTTTCCCAAGCCACCAAGACATTTACGTACAAATTGATGCATGAGCTTATTACAATAGTCTCTCCATTCTTCCGCCATCAATATTATTTTATATCATCCACTCGTCTATTCCTCGAGCAAATTGTCTAATCAATGCTAAATTTATAATATGAATGTCAATTCAATTTAATTTTTTTTAATTTTATCAATTTAATTTTAAATCTTAATGAGAAATTTCAATATAGTCATTTCTAATTAGTTTTATTGGAAATTACTAACGTAATAATATAGTCACATGAAATAAATATATATTAATATGTTAGCATTACTCTTCATAAATATTAAACGAGGGGCTTGGATTGTATTTTGTCCTCGTGATATTTAATGTTGGCAGGTGACCTTTTGAGAGAGAGGAAGAGAAAGAGGCTTTGCCGAGGGCATTGATGGGACGGCGATGCATTGTTCACACGTTGGCTCCCAGTCAGACAATTCAACAGGCTTTGGTAGAGTAGGCGGTCTTCGTTTTTGACTTCCGGAACTTAAGCAAGAGGTGAGCTCCCTCGGACTACTTTTCTACCGATTATAGCCAAAATTGTTTACGTAGAAGTCTAGTCATAAAGATGTGGCCTTATTTGGTTTGGCTTTAGTAAAATATCCTTAGAAAAATGTAAATATTTTTGAGTTAAGGGGATTTTTCGAAATGCAATTTAAAGTGTATTGAAAATAAATACGGTTCGGTAAAAATTACATTTTGCTTGATAAAGATCAACCGTCACCAAACAGTCTCGCTTAAGGTTGTGCGACCTCAAGAGTTGCTTGAGTCATGTGATCCAAGCGTCACTTGAGTCATGAGACCTAGGTGATCATTGTAGGGGACACATGACCTTAGGCAACCCCCTGGTCATGGCCACCCAAGTGACGGTCGCTAGGTGGTCGCGACCTCCACGCGACAGTTGCTAGGGTCACGCAACCCCTCAAGTGGTGATCGTCACCGCAGGCTACCCCTTGGCTGACAGTCATCGGCCTCTATTCGGCTTCTCCGGAGAAGATGAATAGTGATGAGTAGTGACGAGCGCTAAAACTTGTATTTCGATAATATAACTTCCAAAAAGATTCTTGACCTACTTTGGGTTAAAGGCCTTTAAAACCCTATGGGAAATGCAATTGTATTTCCCCAAAACCAAGCAAAAAATGAACAAAAACTATTTGCATTTGATTAAGGGATTTTAGAGTCTCAAAGCTCATTTAAAATGCTGAACCAAATGAAGCCGTATATACCTTAGTACATTAGTATTACTCTACGAAATTATCAAATGAGGGACTTGGAATGTGATTTTTCCTGGTCATATTTGTTGCAGTTAAGTGAGCTTTCAAGAGAGAGAGAGAGAGGAAGGAAGGGAGGCAGGGGCTTGGGGAGGGCATTGATGAAAGCGGTCCTTGAATGAGGAACGAGGATGCACTGTCTAAACGATGGCCTCGAGTCAAGACTATTTCAACAGGCCGGTCGATCGGGTGGGTCATCCCTTTTGACTTCTGGAACCAAAGCGAGAGACGAGTTCGCTATATCGAATGAAGAAGCGAGGTGCTCCTCGTGTTCATTTACTTTCGACGAGTTTGATAAATTTCATCTGCGCACCCGCACGCTCGCCACCTTTGACCGTTCCAAGCTTAGGCGTCCAAAAATAAAAAGATGTTGTCGCCGCGCGCCTGCGACGATCCAATCTACCTCTCTGACAATTCAAAGCATCACACCGTGAACAGCGATCCCTCTTCCCCCGCACCAGAAAAGACCTGGCGATGCGCTTCCACTTCGCAGGCTGCAACTCCACGCATCGCCCACCTCCTCTCGCCGTCAACAGAAGCATGGTCTTTCCTCTGTTTCTCGCTTTGTGTTGCTTTCTAGCATCCCCGCTGGCACAAGCCGCAGACACTCTTTTGGCCAACCAGACGCTGCGAGATGGACAGACCTTGGTTTCATCTGGGCAATTCTTTGAGTTTGGCTTCTTTAGTCCTAACAAGTCGAGTGCCAGGTATCTGGGCATTTGGTACAAGAACATACCTCTCCAAGTCACTTGGGTGGCCAACAGGAACAACCCAATCACCAATTCCTCGGCAGAGTTGGCGCTGAGCTCGCAAGGATCAGTGTCTCTCCGAAATGGGTCAATGAATTACTGGTCTGTGACCCCAGCTGGGGCCGTGGATGAGCCATTCTTGAGGCTCCTGGACAATGGCAATCTTGTTTTGAGTGATGCAAGTGCTTCTGATAGTTCAGGGATTATCTCTGGCAGAGCTTTGACAACATAACTAACACTCTGCTGCCGGAGATGAAACTGGGGTGGAATCTGAGGACCGGTTTGAAGCGGAACATGACGTCGTGGGCCTCGGAAGCCGATCCGTCGAGTGGCCAGTACACATTTAGCCTCGAGCCGCCAGATGTTCCGCAGTTGATTCTGTGGAAAGGGAGCCAGAAGCAGTTTCGATGGGGGCCTTGGAATGGAGAGAGGTTCAGTGGGAGTAATGAGTTCAAGGCCAATGCGGTCTTCGATCCGATGTTCATTTCCAGCCCTGAAGAGGTGTATTACACATACACGGTGGTCGATAATTCGACCCTATCGAGATTCATCGTGACCCCGGAGGGTGCGATCCAATATCTCGCTTGGTTCGACAATCAATGGACGAATTTGGTTACTCTACAGAGGGACTATTGTGATAATTATGGCGAGTGCGGGCCATATGGGACCTGCTATGATTCCACTGTTGGAAATTGCAGGTGCTTGAAGGGGTTCAGGAGAAACGATTCGAACCCCCTTGATTGGACCAGTGGGTGCTCCCGGACATGGAATTTGAGTTGTGGAAATGGTGATGGCTTTGTGAAGTACAAGGGTTTGAAGTTGCCAGATAATTCACGTCTGTTGGGGAATAGAAGCTCGAACCTTGAGGAATGCGAGATGGAATGTTTGAAGAATTGCTCTTGTATGGCATTCACTAGGGTAGATGTCCATGGGAATGGCGGGGATTGTCTTTTTTGGTTTGGGGATTTGGTTGACATGAAGAACTATCCTTCAGGCGGAGATGTGATATATATACGAATGGCAAAGGCAGAGATAGGTACTAATCCATCTAGCTCTTACTGATTTTCTTTCGCCATCACTAGGTAGCTTTAAAGAGGTTTTCGGTTGAATAGCTGCCAAGGAAATCCATGTCCTTCCCTGGAAATGCTTTATGTGAATGTGATGGCATGGTTATAGTTTATATGCTCATTGAGGAGACTCAAATTCGTTCACTGTTGTGTTTGTGTCACGTGCATTGAGATCTGTCACTTGAATAGGATCTCTAAGCCCTGGAAGTTCATTAAGAAATGCTTCTTTCTGGAGGTGCAATCACATAGCATGTCCCAGTTCTACATATTGGTATATGCTTGATGTTAGATAAAAAAACGAGTATAAGAAACATGTCTATATTGAATATTTGTGCGATGAGGAGAGCACAGTGGCACAGATAAGAACTATTGCCATGTGGTTATTAAGCTCTCTGTTTGATATGACAGCATATGATTATTTTGAAAATTTTCAATGAGTAGATGCAATTGCTCGAGCTAAGAGGAGAAGGCGTATAGCACCGCCGTTGGCATATCTGTCTCGACGGTATGTGGAATGCTTATACTAACGTTCATTGGCCGGTACGCTCTCCGAAGAAGGAAAGAGAGAAGGAGAGGTAAAGTCATTATCACGGCATAAAACTATTTGTTGCAAACAGCATGCTTCTTGCTTCTCTCATTATGAATAAGAAAAGTAAGAAATTGATGAAAGTATGTTCATGACTCTTTATCTTTATATGTTCCTTTCTTGCTTATTATGCTAAAATTTCCTTCAATGAAAGCATACCTGAAAGGTCTATAAACCTATTAACACCCTTAATGAGGACCTAAGAAAGCATTGGTTAGCTTAGCATCACATCCAGCTTCAGTGGGAGAGAACACTATCTCTGATGATTATTTTCGGCTCCTGATCAGCAAGTTAGAGCGAATAGTAATGACTTCAAAAAAGCAAATGATAACCATTTTCAGGAAACAAATGCTTCATAAAGTTGCTTTAATTCCCTTTGCTCAACAAACCCCCAGGATATACTGGACTTTTTGTCATATTTTTTAGATTGTGGTGCATAATTACGCGTTTTTTTATGCTGATGGCTGATTTATATCCTCTGTTGTAGCTGCACACTCAGTTTATCGAGATTCAGGAGATGGTGGTCCGGAGGAAGACCTTGAATTACCCCTTCTTGATATCGTTGCAGTTGCTGATGCCACAAACAATTTCTCTTTCCAAAACAAGGTTGGGCAGGGTGGGTTCGGTGAAGTATACAAGGTACTTTTTTTGGCCAAAGTATACTAGGAAGTTAAAAAGTCACATTTTTCTCATATTAACTCAATGAAGATGGTTTTGAATATGAGAAGATGATTTTATAATTCTTTTCTACTTTGCTCTAACTAACATGTAATGCGCTATCTGCCAGGGCATATTGCCCACCGGGCAAGATGTTGCTGTGAAGAGGCTCTCGCTGAACTCTGGGCAGGGCCTGAAAGAGTTCAAGAACGAGGTTATACTGATTGCCAAACTTCAACACCGGAATCTTGTGAAGCTCCTAGGATGCTGCATTCATGGAGACGAAAGAATGTTAATCTACGAGTACTTGCCGAACCAAAGCTTGGACCACCACCTTTTCGGTGCGACCTTCACCCCATTTACACTTTTTCAACCTGCTTGAGATTCTACAGTTTTTCCCTCAATAACTTATCTCAAATTTTGTGAAGATCCAATTAGACGGAAACTTGTGACCTGGAAGACACGCTTCAGCATCATCATGGGGATTGCCCGTGGACTTCTCTATCTCCATGAAGACTCCAGGCTGAGAATTATCCACCGAGACCTCAAACCAAGCAACATCTTACTAGACAGTGACATGAATCCTAAAATCTCAGATTTTGGAATTGCAAAAACATTTACTGTAGAAAATGCTGGAGAAATGACCAACAGAATAGTTGGGACATAGTAAGTTATTCTACTGTTAGCTTCAAGGAATATTTTTAAGATTTGTGGATATTCTGATGCTCTATTTCTGTCTTACAGCGGTTATATGTCTCCCGAGTATGCAATGAAAGGCCATTTTTCAGTAAAATCAGACGTGTTTAGTTTTGGAGTACTGTTACTGGAGATTGTGAGCGGCCACAAGAATTGGGGATTTTATCACCCGGACCATGACCTCAATCTCGTTGGACATGTAAGTATTCCCCTGCTTATGCTTGGCTCGGATTGGATGCTAGGTCTTCAATCTTTCTGTTGTTCTATGATATGTAATTCCTTGTTATTAACGTATTTTCAGGCATGGAAACTATGGACCGAGGGGAATGCACTTGGACTAGTAGATGTCCTGATGGAGGAAGAATTTCCTTTGAAGGAAGTGCTGAGGTGCATCCAGGTAGGACTCTTGTGCGTGCAGCAGCGACCCGAAGACCGGCCAACAATGTCATCGGTCGTGCTTATGTTAGGCAGCGAGACTTCTGATGTTCCTCAACCTAAGGAACCGGGATTTAGTGCCGAGAGCTTCGCTATGACCACCGACTCATCCTTTAGTGTTAAAACACTTAACTTTTCCAATGATTCAACTATCACAGCTCTACAGAGCAGATGAAAGCATGAAAAGAATACTCGAGCAACGAGAAGAGTAACAGGTTATACATATTTTTATACACGAAAAGTACATAGGGTGCAGATGTGTACAGGTTCTTCATATTATTTTTGTTTTTTGTTATAAATGATGAATAAGATTTAGATATTCATGCAGAGTGTTACTACTTCTGGGTAAGACAGCTGTGCCTGCTTTATTCCTTCAACAATGACTCAAAAGTTCAGCAACTAGGAGTTTTGAAACTTGATATGGCATTAAATCCTTCACTTCAAAATATGGAAATAGCTGAGGCGTGACTGTGCTGCCTCAGGGCAATAACAAATCTACTATAAGTATAAATACCTATCAGCGAATTGTTAGCCAAAACAGAAAACAAGACGTGCAGCGTGATCCCGTTTTCTAATGTCACATGTTAGAATCCGGTGCTCCCTTAAAAAAGATAAACTGAATCAATAGCATGAGTTATTATTCTATAGTTTGTAATTTTTTTTATTATAAGATTGAAATATCTCACATTGCTTGACCATGGGGCTCATATGCTTAGTTTTTATGAACATGTGGTTGCCTTCATTTATTAACTTAAAATTTTGAATTTGACATTCCAATATAATATCTAAATCATGTTTTGCCACAATTTATATCATGTTCGTTCACCCGACCCGGCTTACATGTAAAAGAGGGTGTTGAAATTTCCCTTTTATTAGCTAAATTCTAAAATCAGACTTTCTAACTATAAAATCAAAGGGTTAAAATTTAAAAGTGAATGGTTATTTATTTAATTCGCTCTACAATCGTTATCATCGTCATCACATATAGTCTCTATTTTATCGAACCTTCCTTCACAATGATTTCATTTCGTTATAAATTGCTCCTCTTCCAGCATCTACGTAGGAACCGCGTTTCCTGTTTGACCATCCTTCATGAACTTAATTAAATATACTCGGCAGCCAATAGCAACGAGCAACAACATCTAATCAACTTGGACCTTTCGGGAGATTTTCCAAAGTGAAAGGAAAAAAATGTTGACTAGCGCAATCAATGGCGTTCCCGCGAGGGAATGAAGAAAAGTCAAGCTTGGACCGTTGACGTTGAAGTCGCCGCTTCATGGCACATTTTCCACTGGGGTACATTGAGATGTTCCTGTTTTGATGGTTATGAAGCAAACGCCATATGTCTGCTATCTTGCCTGAAACATAAGCAAGCTGCATCCCCATGTAAGTACATCATGAACACTCGAACGGTGTCATCGCACATCCTGGTTTTGTTTCTTCTGCTTCATTCGACTGATTCTTCGGACACCCTTGCCCCAAATAATACCTTGAAAGATGGTGATGTCTTAATCTCCCAAGGAAGAAAATTTGCTCTCGGTTTCTGCAGCCCAGGTAACTCAAGCTCGTGTTACCTGGGGATTTGGAAACTATGGACAACCGGAGCAAACCGTTGTTTGGGTTGCTAACAGAGAGCATCCCCTGAATGATACTTCAGGAGTTCTTGCATTGGATCGCTATGGAAACTTGGTGATCAATGCAAACAATGGAAGCTTCCCCATTTGGTCAACCAATGTTTCGTCCGTGACTTTAGATAATTCCACTTCTGCTCAGCTTTTGGATTCAGGTAATCTGGTTTTGATACATGATTTAAGCAAAGTGGTTGTTTGGCAGAGCTTTGATTATCCTACAGATACCTATCTTCCGTCCATGAAGCTTGGGTTGGACCGGAGAACTGGTTTGAACCGATTCGTGACATCTTGGAAATCCGAAGATGATCCTGCACCAGGCAGTTGTTCATACAGGTTTGAACCAACAGGGTACCCACAGTTTTTCCTTTACAAGGGTCAAGATCCGTATTGGCGGGGTGGAGCAATAATTGAGAAAAAGCAGGGTAGCTTTCCCGAGACGGCTAATGATTTTGTCTATAATATCACAATTACGATTAACGCAATGGAGGTTTCTCTGATGTATGGCGTTGCCAATGCATCAGTTATCTCTAGATATGTGGCGTACGAGTCAGGCTCCCTTAAACACTTCATATGGCATGATGAAGAGCAGCGGTGGACCGAGTTTTCTTCTCATCCAAAGGAGCAGTGTGACTACTACGGCAAGTGTGGGCCTAATGGCAACTGTGGTGCAAACAATGCAGATCAGTTCGACTGCACATGCCTGCCCGGCTTTGAGCCCAAGTCTCCGGGCAATTGGTACCTAAGGGACGGTTCAGGTGGGTGCAAGAGGAGGCAAAAAGCGTCACTGTGTAGAAGTGGGGAAGGTTTCGTGAAGAGGTACTCAATCCCTAGTCCAGATTTAGAAGACAACTCACCTATTCACGGCTAACGGCGGCCCTCGTTGGTGGTTGGACAGCAACACATAGACCAGCCTTGATCCTCTCGGTGATGGTGTTGAGCCGAAACCGCAAAAGAATGTGCTGTGGTGTGATGGCAACAGCAACACATGAATTTATAAATTTTTCGGTAAAGGGAACTAAATATGGATTTTGGTCGGTTGCGCGGTTCTTGTGCAGGTGAGGGGGTTTTTTCCTCACTCGAACTATCTGACCTATATATAAAAACCATGGTGGTAGGCGGTTGACGTTTATGTGGGTCCAAGAATTTTTTGTAACGTCACATTCACGCCTTGCTTTGTTTTGTTTCTTAGTCTCCGGTTTGTTGTTCAAGAGGGAGCAGAAACAGGAGTTGCACGTTCAAGGGAAAAGAAAACAACAACTTGTACGTTGAGAGAGACAAGGCAGAAGAATAAAATAAGAGGAAGAAAAGAAAAAGTGGAAGCTGCCATCGTAAAATACAGCAGACGTTCATGCGTGGGTAAAGGATGGGAAGAAGAGTGGAAATTACTTGGAAGTTTCATTGAAATTTCCTTAAGCTTTTGGCGTATTTTTCCATGGAAATTTTGGTCACCTATCACTATCATAGGTCCCACAAATTTTCCAACATTGTCTCTTCTAAATGGGATGAAAGAAAAGGTTGGAATCCATGTAAACTGTTGAATCCGAATTTTGAAGTTGATTCTCGTAGCTTTTTCCCATGGAGATTGAGTTCCTTTCCCTATCAAGTGGTCCCTCTATCTTTTCCAAGTCCATCTCCATTAAATACCAAGGAAATTGAGGTGAAATTGTAGGAGAGAGGGATTCCTACGAGCTTCCTTTTGAGGAGACTTCTCTTCTTTAATTACCAATCTAACATCTAATTCAATAGGGTCAAGTCCCTTAGTAACAACTTATAATACCTCTTAAATTGCTTCACATTAGAGGCCTTAAAATCCTACTTAAAATATGGCAATTCCCTTGCTCTTTTAATTTGCTAATCTTGCACATTTCATGAACAATTCCCATCATCAATAACTTTTGAGAAGATGCAACAATGTCCTTGGGATGAATTGTGACACGTGACAATTCTTAATTTATGTAATCGACATCATTTCCTCGGTTAATTTCAGTCAAATGTGATTTTAGCGCAATCTAAATTATCGGTTAGTTTTTAGGAATTTTCAATGCAACTGACCTGTGGTCGATTATTCCTGAGCCACAATGTACATCTTCGACGCATTGACGACTCTCGATTGTCGTGAAAAATCTTGAGATTTCAATTACGAGCACAAGGTACCAAAACAACAGAAAAATTGATTTAGTGCCGATTGACGAGAATTCTGTAATTAGATGGAATCACCCAAGCCTAATTTTATCTCTATCGAATCGACCTATTTCCGATTTCGATAGATTTTCGACCGTGCCGAAATGATTCTTGTAGACTAACACAATCGAGCGGTCGATTCCTTGTCGAATTCTCAAGTCCGTTGCATCAAAATCCTTTAATAATTTTCCCGATTAGTCAAGTTATCTCATGAGTGATCGACGCTCGTAGAATAGCGCTATAAGCATGTTGACGAAAAGCCTGATTTATTTAATTGAAAATAGAAGCGGAAAATCAGACTGTCACATTTGGTATTTATTCAAAATAGGATAAAGTCGGACATAAGAGGATATAGGCGGGATAAAATTATTCCATAGGGAGGTGAGATAAAGGTGGATAGAATTTATAATATCTAAAATAGGAAAGTTTTTTTGCTCAAATAACAAACTTATTAAATTAACAAATTTAAAATTATATTTTAATATAAATAATATTTAAATTCTAATATAATAAATTTAAAATAACAATTTATATTTAATTTAATCTTAATTTTATTTATATATTTGAATTTAATTTTATCTTATAAAATAAATTAAATATATAAATTCATATATTTGTTACATATTTGAGGTGTTTTAGTATTTTAGGCATATTAGTACAATTTTCTATTTTAAAAAAAAATTATTAGAGAATGATGGAAGGGAAAGAAAGAAATAAAAAGAAATTACTTTAAAAAGAAAGGAAAATAAAATAAAAATAAAGTAGAGAAAAGTGTCGCAATATACTTTTAGCATATCTATTTGTAAAATTTGTGGTTCATTTATATCGATATGTCATTTACACCAATCAATATATATGATATGATGTGATTATATTCAATTTTATTAATACAATTACCAAACAGTTGATGGGATATAACAAAATCCCCTAAATTCCATATCCTTCTAGTCCACTCCTATCTTGTTTAGAAATTTTGAAGACCAAACGTAGCCAGAGGGGGCAAACCCTTCTTATCTAGAATCATCTTTTGGCTTTGAGTGTGGCATTTGGATTGGATCGTATCTTTTGTTTGGCAAAGAATGCATAATGGGATTCTGACGAAACAGGGACCAATCTCATCTGCTACTGAAATATTCAACTTAAGATGCATTATCAATTACTCATTTGGTAAGCTCATCACCTGTCCCACTAGATACGAGCGAAGAAACCTGAACAAACTCAACCCTCATCTTTATAGACTAACCAAGATTTATTGAGATTAAGATAAATTGGTTTGAGACATATAATATTGATGTGAAATGGTAAATTTTAGTCTGCGTAGCTAGTTGCTTTCTTTTCTTCCGTAATTTTCAGAAGAAAAACTACTATACTACTGGTAATCTTACTTATGAATTCCCTAAAAATTAAAAGATGAAGGATAACTATTCCAAGTTTCAAAAAATTAAGAAAACATCATAAAATAACATTTGGAAGATTTTATGCATATTGCATTAATTAAAAGTTAAAACATATGAGCGGAAAATTTTACAAAGAGATAAAAGATAAAATGTAGTAATCATCCTAAATCATAAAAACTAGTTGTGCAAACGGGATGCAAATGGACCTGTCAAGTCTTGTTTAAATAAAAAAGAAATTCAAAGGGAGAAACAAAAAATGGGCAAATTGGTAGGTTGGTATTTAAAATTTCCATTTCAATCATCACCTAATGTTTCTTCATCTACGAAGCAAATGTTTGTATAATCTAATAGATTAAATCTATGATAAAAATCAGTGCGGAGGATTGACCAACGAATAATGCGTTAATGACTAGAATATCAAGAAAGTAAAAAAAAAAAAAAAAATCAAAGAAGAGTGTCGCAATAAATTGAAAAGGCAAATAAAAAATATATAAAATCTATAAATGAACATAGCCCCCACACAGACGATACAAATTTGTATTTGATGGTTGGTGTGGCTATCGGTTTCATACAACAATAATTTGATCTCATCGAAAAGGTCTTACATAAAAAATAAATTAAATAAGAGTGAAGCATCGAGCTACACGATAGTCAAAAGTAAATTTTTGCACTGTATGAGTTAATGTCAAAAATCGAAACCCTGACTTCTAATCCGGTTTTATTCAAGCAACCGATCCCCATGTTTTTATTACACTCGCTTTTGAGGTCAACGGTTGGACTGGGAAGTCAACCATTTTTGTCCTCGTCTACTTCAACACAAGTCCCGATCACCACCTTCTGTCAATAGTAATTCTCGCAGGTGGAGGTCCCCCGATAATGGGAGCCCACGCTGGACACGTGGTGCAATTTAAATGGCCTTCTTATTTGCCACGTTGGAGCACAAGACGTGCTCAATATTTTCCCCCCAAGAAGACTAAAAGATGGCTGACGAAGTCCAGCTTCCACAACTGTCGCCTTTTCCGCGTGCACAGCTCACCACCACAACTCCGTCTATCCATTTTTATCACGACGAAGCTCGACCGGGGAAAGCAAAGATGGAACGAGCGGATTTGAAGCCTTTCTTACGGTTTAAGGTGATGGCAATTTGTGGCAAGTAGCTGAGTAGTTCTTTCTTTATATGGCAAGTAGCTGAGTAGTTCTTTCTGTAAATGGCAAGTAGCTGAGTAGTTCCTTCTTCTCTCCTCTCACGGGATTATTTTTGGGAACTCTCTGATGGAACTGCAGCTTCCGCCATTACCAAACCTCCCCTCTCTCTCGTGTAAAGCGACTCCTTTTCTTGATCCTTCAAAATATATAGAAAAAGGGCTTCGCTCCATTAGCCCTCTCTTTCTCCCTCTGTGTTCTTTTTTCAGTCCGAACGTTGCTGACACGTTCGGACTGGCTTTTCTCCGTTTTTTTCTTCTGGGCAATCTTTCCTCTCCCTCTCCCTCTCCCTCTCTCTCTGGGACTCGCGGAGAAGACGCGGATATGGGAAGAGGGCTCTTCCTGTTCTTGCTCGTCTTCTACACTTCGGTTCTCATGGAGCCCTCCACTGCTGAGTTGCCAGGTTCTCTCTCTCCGCCCCTGTTAAATCTCCCGATTGCCTTTACTTTGGTGAAAGCCAAAGAATCTTGAAATTAAGACGTGACGTGCCTTCATTATTTTATATTAATTTGGTATGACTAAGTAGTTTTGAGAAGTTCTTTGGGTGATGATTCTTACCCTTAGTTTTCGTTCTTCTAAAGGCTCCTCCTTTTGCTTGCTTATTTCTGTTGTAAGAATCACCTGTCACCGTTTGCTTCGATGTGCTAATTATGCGGTTGCTCTGTTGAGGTTGAGCATTCCTCCACGCATCTGTATATGCAATCTCATGACTGCTGGTCGCTTCTGTGTTTGATTTCGATGTGTTTCTTCTTCCTCTGCTTGTACTGAAGAAACTGTGTAACGAATCACTCCTGTGTAAAGGAAAATGTTTGGTCTTCCTGTCTCATTAAAAATCCTATTTAGCATCTATATGGAAGTTCATAGCACATTCTGTTATGGACAGATGAAGGCAGATGAAGGTGTTCTTTTTTATTTCGATGTTTCGAGTGAGTGAATTGAAGAATTAAAGACCTTCTTCACTGTATATCAAGATTGTTACCTCATTGCCCTCGTCAATTTGCTGGTAATTTGTATAGCCTGTGATTTGTATTTTTCTGATATATCGACATTAAGAGCATCACAACCTTAAACCTACTTCTGTTAATTTTGTAACATATTTCAGGTAAAGAACCGTTAACTTCTTTGAGACATGCATTCAGAATCTGTAACTGGAGACAACATTGCTGCTTTTTTGAAGTCCCTTATTGATGAGACACAGATTTCACGCATCTGCTTCACGATTTGCTGATACACATCACTTTTTTTGGGTTGGCCAACTGATATGCATGATTTCATTCGGCAGGTTTTTTTAGCTTGGATTGTGGAGGATCTCAGAGTTTCACTGACGAGATTGGGCTTTATTGGACTCCAGACGATCAATTCACCTTTGGAGAAAGAACTGACGTTTCTCTCGCGAATGAGACAAGAGCACAATATACGACATTGAGATACTTCCCAGCCGATGACAGGCTCTTCACTTTCTGCACCAAAATTAATCCGGGCAGAGGTACTGAGATAAAACTGGTTTTCAAAGCCAGTGAAGTACATCGAAGCACCGATCTGACGAAGCTCAAGGGTAGATATGAATGGGTTGCCCATGGTAGCATTAGATAAGCACACACTTATGGTAGGATCTGAGCCCAGAAATATGAGCTCTCGCACTTCTATAGTACTGGCATCAGAAATGACAATCTTGGACCAAAAAGTAGGTCCCAAGGAGATCTCAAAGTTTGGGTAGACGTTATTGCTGTCAAAGTTCCCATACAAGAATGTTGCCCTTATTAAGTATCTTGTCCTAGTGGTCACGTTTAAAGTGTAACAGTACTTTCTGTCATCGGCTGGGAAGTATCTCAATGTCGTATATTGTGCTCTTGTCTCATTCGCGAGAGAAACGTCAGTTCTTTCTCCAAAGGTGAATTGATCGTCTGGAGTCCAATAAAGCCCAATCTCGTCAGTGAAACTCTGAGATCCTCCACAATCCAAGCTAAAAAACCTGCCGAATGAAATCATGCATATCAGTTGGCCAACCCAAAAAGTGATGTGTATCAGCAAATCGTGAAGCAGATGCGTGAAATCTGTGTCTCATCAATAAGGGACTTCAAAAAGCAGCAATGTTGTCTCCAGTTACAGATTCTGAATGCATGTCTCAAAGAAGTTAACGGTTCTTTACCTGAAATATGTTACAAAATTAACAGAAGTAGGTTTAAGGTTGTGATGCTCTTAATGTCGATATATCAGAAAATACAAATCACAGGCTATACAAATTACCAGCAAATTGACGAGGGCAATGAGGTAACAATCTTGATATACAGTGAAGAAGGTCTTTAATTCTTCAATTCACTCACTCGAAACATCGAAATAAAAAAGAACACCTTCATCTGCCTTCATCTGTCCATAACAGAATGTGCTATGAACTTCCATATAGATGCTAAATAGGATTTTTAACAAGACAGGAAGACCAAACATTTTTCCTTTACGCAGGAGTGATTCGTTACACAGTTTCTTCAGTACAAGCAGAGGAAGAAGAAACACATCGAAATCAAACACAGAAAAGACCAGCAGTCATGAGATTGCATGTACAGATGCGTGGAGGAATGCTCAACCTCAACAGAGCAACCGCATAATTAGCACATCGAAGCAAACGGTGACAGGTGATTCTTACAACAGAAATAAGCAAGCAAAAGGAGGAGCCTTTAGAAGAACGAAAACTAAGGGTAAGAATCATCACCCAAAGAACTTCTCAAAACTACTTAGTCATACCAAATTAATATAAAATAATGAAGGCACGTCACGTCTTAATTTCAAGATTCTTTGGCTTTCACCAAAGTAAAGGCAATCGGGAGATTTAACAGGGGCGGAGAGAGAACCTGGCATCTGAGCATAATTTCACCCTATACCTCAGCAGCTTGGGCACAGGAGGTGGAGACCCGTGCCTGCCAATTCCATGGACATGGGTGCGCTGCAGCTCAGATTCACCTCCACTGATAGCTGCAGTGTAAATGTCTAATTTTTGTGATGTGCTTGTGTGAACACATTTTCTTATTCTAGGAGCATGTCAATGCTGTATGAACGACCAAGTTTTGAAGTTATAAATTGTATTTCTACAGCAAATTGTCTGGTCAGAATTTGACCGGAAACATACCTTCAGACATTACAAAATTGAGTGGCTTGGTTGAGCTGTAAGTTTATGTAGAGATTCCCTTTTCACTCGATAGTAGTTGATTTCTTTCCGATGTCTATGCTTGAACTTTTCATGCCAAATGTTGAAGTATGCCTTGGCCTATTTTCTGAAGGAGGCTCGATGGGAATGCACTCACTGGTTCCATACCCGATCTTTCTTCATGCATGAACCTGGAGATCATGTAAGCCCCATGGATTGTCCTCTTTGAATGGACTTAGATAATTTAATGCTGATGAATTTCTTTTGTGATAGTCATCTTGAGAACAACCAATTGACTGGTGAGCTGCCTTCTTCTCTCGCAACTCGCCAAAGTTGAAGGAACTGTAAGTGTTCTTAAACTTACATGAGGATTTCTCATTTACCATGGCGACAATTCAATGAACTAGCATATCGTCTTTCTGAATTTCACATGTGGATCTCGACCGATATGTGATTCTCGTGCCTCAAATGAAGTATTGATATAATTGTTGATCGGTGAACAATTTTCTGTGATGACTTTTGTGCTGTGTCCGAGTAAAAACCTTATGCACATGCTAAATTTGATGGTTGTAGGTACGTCCGTAATAACAAGTTATCGTGCACGGTGCCATTTGGTCTTCTCAACAAAAATTGAATCTGAAGTGGGTACAGCCTCTGATAAGTCTTACTGTGATGCTGAATGCTCCTGCAATCATGCACACATCACACTTTATCTCATTACATTTAACTTAAATCAAGTTATTCCGTGTATGTTGGCCTAATTGCAAAGGGCCAACAAAAGCAGGGAAATTTTTTTATTTTTGTTGGCATGATGCAGTAGATAACACAAAAATTATGGCTGTTGGCCAGACCACACAACACACTGTTACTTTGTCATAAAAATTATCCAGTATTTACTGTTGGCCTTATTAATTTGACCGAAAGGTTTCTCAGACGTGGATAACAGACATTTTTGAGCTCAGATCCTTATCTAGCGAAAAGTATTATGTGTCATTCTTTAGCGGTGTGTCAGGGTTAGCCTTTTGATCTGTAAATATCCTTCATTCTGTCACCTTATTTCATTTTGATCAGTTGATTATAGCAAAGCAAACGGCTTGTTCTCTTGCTAAGTTTTTGGTGGTACCATGCCTTCTAATTGCTTCAATCTATGGTTGAAGCTGCCACAATCTTTTGCAGAACAATATAACCATCATTGTATAATTTATACTTCTCTCGTAGCAAAAGGATGTCTTTTAGAGATCCATATTTTAGGAGTTCTATTTTCATACCTGGAATTTTAGGCGCAGTTTGTGTTTTGGCGCCAGATGTGGGATTATAGCACAACAGATAGCTTCTACTGGCAAATTATGTCGATGCTTTTTCACATTTTCTTGAACTCTTTTCTTTAACCCCTCTTGATATTTATATTTGGACTTGGTTCATCATTCTTTCAAACTGAGTTTTTGCTTTTCCATACTTTTTGCCGCACCTCTATCCTTGTCCAATTATTTACCAGTAGCTTCTTAACACTGCCGTCAATAGTTACACTCGAAATATGAGTCTTCATGAAGGAGGGAAAAGAGGAAGCCAGACTAAGATTATCATTGGTTCATCAGTCAAAGCTGCTGTTCTCCTGGTAGCTATGATTGCCTTTTGTTTCTTTATTCGGAAAGGAAAGAGGAATTCTAAGCATGGTATGAGTTTGGAGCAATCAAGAGAATGGCGTATCCATCTTGTTGTGTTGACCTCTCTATTCTGCAAAATTCTTATTTTTTCGTGTAATCTTTGCTAGATGACAACATGCAAATATTTCCGACGCAGCGGCTAGTTTCTTCCTTGAGTAATGCTCCTACAGAAGCTGCTCATTGCTTTATGCTATTAGAAATTGAAGAAGCCACAAAAAAAATTGAGAAAAAATTGGTTCTGGAGGATTTGGAGATGTCTTTTATGGGAAACTGAAAGATGGAAGAGAAATTGCAGTCAAGGTTCTGACTAATGATTCCAATCAAGGAAAGCGAGAGTTCTCAAATGAGGTAATTATATCAAATTTTGAACCTTTATGTTTAGGGATGCTTGGCTTCTGTAGTCTCTGCCGGGATCTGCCACATGAATTTGTCACAAGTTGATATGCTTTTCTTTACCTACAAGGAGTAGGCACATGCTACTAGTGGGATCTTCTTGACTAAACTCAAATCCCTAGGGGAGTGAATAATGAAATAACTCCTTGCCCGTTTAACGGGAATTCAGTGTGCTACTATTGGGATCTTCTTGACTAAACTCAAATCCCTAGGGGAGTGAATAATGAAATAACTCCTTGCCCGTTTAACGGGAATTCAGTATATTTACCCTTTTTTGCCCTTAAATTTTAGTTGCTGCAAAGTCTTTCGTGTTGATGTTTCTGAAGCATTTTTCTTTGAATTACTATCTGATATCATCCAACCCTTTGTCACTTAGATTAATTTTCATGAAACTAGTACTCTACACTGACAAAATTGTCATTAGCATCGCTATCGCTACATCGTCTAACTAATGCTGTATGTGATCTAGGTGACTCTTCTTTCAAGAATACATCACAGAATTTGGTACAATTCCTTGGATATTGCCAAGAAGACGGGAAAAACATGCTAGTTTACGAGTTCATGCATAATGGAACTCTTAAAGAGCACCTATATGGCAAGCCCATACGCTTTCGTCATGCCATGAGCCTGTTATCATGTGTCTATATAAATTCCATATATCTATCTCTAAGGTCCATTGACTCGTGAGTGTAATTTTAATTGGATCAAACGCCTTGAGATTGCCGAAGATACTGCAAGAGGTCGGTCGTCCTCTATAAACCGGTTTAATTCCCGTAGAAGTCATTTTAGCTACTGAAGTTGGTAATCTTATTCATTGTGTTCAGGATCGAGTACCTTCACACTGGATGTGTTCCGGCCATCAAACATAGAGATTTGAAAAGTACCAACATTCTTCTGGACAGCAACTTGAGAGCAAAAGTTTCAGATTTTGGTCTCTCAAAATCTCAAGTTGATGGAGTCTCCCATGTCTCAAGTGCGGTTCGAGGAACTACTGGGTATCTGGACCCCGAGTAAGGCATCTTTTTGGTCGCGCCTTCTGTTTTTCAACGGATATATAGTTTTTTGAAGTTGAAGCAAGTTAATATGGTGTCATTATGTGTTCATGCGATTTTTATCTTTGAATTGGGAATACATCACCTTGGGCATGTTTTGAAAAATCTGACTAGGCAAGCTTTGCACTTATTCATGAATGTGTCTCGGCCTCCTCACTTTCCCTTCTGAGTGTTGACAAAAGCCTTCCTGCTTCTTCGATAATTGTAGGATCCCTCAGGAAGCATATTCCATGAAATTGCATTCCTTGTGCTAGCTCTAGGCTACACATGTGAAGACTTATGTTTGTGTCTCACCTTATCATTCTTCTTGGCTCAATGCTCCTACTCTCACCCCAACGAGGAGATGCAGTTTTCTCCACTTTGTACCTTAAGGCCATTAGAAAATGATGTTCATTGGAAATTGCATTCGCAACTTATCTGTCACCACTCACTAATGCAACTTCCAAGCCCATATGCCTTTGATTCATACTCACTTATGAAGCTGCTATCCCATTGAAGGAAACCTTATTCTGTTAGTGTTGATACCTCCAGAGGGAAAATGGTAGCAGACTAATTGATGCAATCATATACAATGTAAATGCATTGGCTGCTAAGCAGCCTCTTGTGCTAGAATTTCAGGCATACAATGTTAACTGGACTTTGATTTTTAGGATCAGACACTTTGTGTATGTACTTTCATAAGCATATGCATGAGTTGGCACTTTTCCCTAATTTTATTGATGCTTTTGCATGTACATTATATACTTTAATGATATAAGTGACTAGTTGGTTGTAGAATTATATGGGTTCATAGCCAATTGTTCTAAAAGCTTAAACTAATTTATAAAGGGAGCCCACATGCATATGAGGCCCTTTGATATATCATTGATAAGCAATGTGGGATATTTTAACACTCCACCTCTTGACAAGGGAAGACCACACATGTGACATAAACTGAGGTGGAATTTGGCTCTGATACTGCGTGAAGTCCAACCTAAAAAGCTTAAGTTGTTAGAAGAGAGCATGGTTTAATATTATAGTACTGTTAACGCACTCCCTTACACAATGGTTGGACTTTGACCTAAGACATAAGCATGAAAATATATAATCGGGGATGTAAATGGGGGCTAGAAAAATTTGAATTCGGGACCTCTCATTCTAATGCTATATAAAGCTTAAACTATGAGAAAATGGCGTGATTTAATGTAATGGTTCTCTTCTTATCTTTGTGGGAATTTGACAGGTATTGCATCTCCCAGCAATCGACAGATAAGAACGATGTCTATAGTTTTGGCGTCATTCTTCTTGAATTGATATCAGGTCGCGAAGCAATTTCCAACAAAAGCTCCAGCGTGAACTGTTGCCACATAGTCCAGTGGGTAAGTCCAGTGGGTAAGTCCAGTGTAATAAGTACTACGAAACCTGTTCATTGATATTCTTGCAAACTCTTCAAACCTTCATTCTTAATTTTGAAGCGAAATCCGGCACGTGTACGTTCCTTCACATGTTGTACTCTCTAATTATAGGCGAGACCACACATAGAGAGCGGGGACATCCAAGGCATCATCGATCCGGACCTACGTGAGGACTACGATGTCCAGTCGATGAGGAAGATCGCGGAGAAGGCTCTGATGTGCGTCCAGCCTAACGGGCACATGAGGCCATCGATCTCGGAGGTCCTCAAGGAGATCCAAGACGCATTGTTAATCGAGAGAGAAGCCTTGGTAGTGCGAGAGGGCCTGTCGGATCTGTAGAGGAACTCGTTCCACTCGTCTATCAACATGGATGCCTTTGATATTCCTGAGACTGAGAGCTACGTAGCAATCGACGAGTCTATTGCGCAGCCAACTGCTCAGTAGAGCTTCATCTTCTCTTTCTTTTAATCCCTTGTGATATTTCCTGTTCATTCCTGGGAGCGGCTGGTGATTGTAGTCCTTGTTGTCTGGGGTTAAGTTGAAGTATCTGGAGATCATGATTAGAATCGCCTGCCTAGTTGATCTACCCCCGTGAACCGTGGTGAGATCTCTTTCTGTCGGTTGGTTATATCAAGATATGTGCTAGCTAGCCCAGTTGATACGCTTGGTTATATAAAGACAAGGGTTTAGCCCAGATCATTTAAGTGGGAATTGTGTTCTATCACTCTTACTCGAGGCCACGGTTCGAGTAATTATATCTGTGCATTCTCTTGATTCCAATGCTGAAAGCAAAACCCTGGTGGAATGAGGGACTGCCACACCTGGTTGGAGTTGGGATTATTCAGGTATTCATAGTCTTGCTGATAAAAACTGGAAAAAAATTATTATTGTGTGTCAGATGGACTCCCAGGTTTTAAAAATGATGTTAATATGTAATGACTCATGTAATAAATTTATAATTAATCAAGTGATATGATATATTCTTTGTGGGTTGGCTTTTTGACGGATGCTTTTGTCTTGTCATTTAGTAAACCAATTTCATACACAACTCCTACCTTCCCTAGCATTTTGCTTTTGCTACACGCTGGGTCCTAATGAGCAATGCTAGAGAAAGCAAAATTACTCAACTAGAATGATTTACTAAGTGATGGGGCGAAGTTAGAGAGCACAGCCCCTATTGGCAAACATTCTATAACCCACAGGCCTGGCCCCCTCTCTTTTCCTTTTCCTTTTCTCTCATGTGGCACCCACATTCTTGCCTTCAAAACAGGATATAGACTTTTTATAGGAACCAACAAAAACAACAAAAGACTAAGGTCCCTACATCTTCCATGATATGTTCTTCACTATCCTTTCCTTAGACCACCAAGGAAGAACAAAAAGCATGATCAAGCTGCTTGGACCTATGAGAAGAGACATCTACAAACAAAAAGCAAAAAATGAAGGAAATTCAACTTGTTCAGAATCAAGGATGGGGAGTTTGACCATAGCTAAAAATCAAATTGCTGCCGCCATTTTGACCCACTTGCTCTTGGTTGCGACTCCAGCATCCAACTTCACTGGACTGACTACATCATTGCAGTTCTTTCGTTTCCGGAGCTGCCTGGCATTGCTCTCTGGCACAGCCATATTCGCCTCTTCATCTTCAGCATCTTCTTGATTATTGAGGTCAACCGGAAGTTCAGCATCTGCAGTGTCAGATCGGACGAGATCTGAAAGGCAATTGCCAGGATTTTCAGCCTTCTGCTTGCAGGCTTCCTGCTTTTCAATTTCAGCCTCTGGTTTCAGCAGTACCTCAGTTTCCTCAGAAATTTCACCTTCAGCATCATCATTTTCGATATCTTCAGCATCATTTTCACGATCTTCAGCATCATTTTCCAAATTATTCTGAGCACCATCAGCTTCCTCACTTGACTCGGAGTTTTCATCCTCCTCCTCCTCTTCCTCCTCCTCCTCAAGAGCCTGGCTCTGAAGTGATTCTATCACACCCATTAGCTCTCTGTTTCCCTGTCATGGATGTCAAAGCCTCATGAGCCTACCGACACAACAAAACATATTAACCAGACTGATAACGTAGAAATGCTTCAACCATTCCCATCCACGTGATCATCAATTGGCTTTAAACCTATTCCTGTGGATGATCTTTAATTCTAAAGCACATTTTAGGGCCTTCAAAATCTCAAAGCCATCGTATTATACAAGCTCCAATGTGAAAATGCCAAATGACAACATAGAAGTCCCCCCCATCTAAAATAGGATAATGAAATCCTGAGAAAATAATTGTGCCGCACCTGTGGATTTTGAAGAAAATCGGAAATGTAAATTGAACATGATGGACATTTCATTATATTCTTCTGCGCACGTAGTGTCCTTCTGCCTTCACATGTCCTCTGTCTCATGAAGCTTTGCCCAGCAAAGGCTCCCTCTAGACAGGCTTTGCAGAAGTTATGTGCACATGGCGTAGTCAGAGGTAAATTCATCACATTCCGACATATTTGGCAGCTGAATTCTGCATCATTGGCCATCAAAATATAAGTTTTCAATGAAGTAGTAATGAGTAAATTATTATCACAAGTAATTCTCCAGAAGTTAAATAAAGCTATCAAATTTTACCAATAGGGGCTGTGCTCTCTAACTTCAGCAATGTTTGCCAATGGCCACATGTGCGGGCCCCATGGTGGCCCCACTTTTCCTTAGGAAAACGACAAAATAATTTTTAAACCCAGCATGTAATAAAACTCTATTTATAATATATAAGTTAATAAGCTGCCCGATTGGTATAGATTTTTTTCACGTCCTTATGCACGGATTCCACGTATTCAGGGGTGATGATTGGTCGTAATTGTTGATTTAAGTCTTAGCACGTCTCATGCTTGTGTTTGTACGAGTCAAGGATGCAAATTAGATTTTTTAATCTACCTAATGTGAACCGTTTCTACCTACTTGATGTTGATTTGTGTCTTATCTTATTTGTTTTTAGTGCATTCATTATCATCAAAGATGAAGAAATTATTGTTTTTTAGCAAACAATGTGAGATCAGATAACTATGAGCGAGATTGTCTATGGTACATTGTCGCACCGCACAATTAATAGGGTTGAATTTTGTACATCTTGGCATACGACAATTGACCTTAAGAATGATTTGAGTGTCGTAAATCTAGGTAAAGCATCATGCATTATTTAGAAAAAAAAAAAGGGATGCGATGATTGGTCTCAATTACAACAAAATGTTGTATATAAGGAAGTTTGCTTCAAGTACACTCGAAGGTTATATGCCTTGGTAAAGTGCCATATACCATGAAAAATAACATAAGGCAACCGGACTTAAGTATGATAGAGTGTGAATGATCTGACTAAAGCTAGGGCCATGGGAATGTCGCCATCGCCCTTCCTTTGCTAGCAAGACCCTACTTGTCCTCACTAGATCTACATAAGGGCAAACGCCCTTGCCCATCCATCCAATGGTAGCACTGATGTCACCTTCACCGAGCAAGAGTGGGGCCAACTCCACTCATCACTCCCACTCTTGCTTGGTGGTGGGGACCCCAGCACGACCGCCGCACAATTGAGGGTCAGCTGCCCTATCACACGCTTGACACGTGGATCCATGCTATTTGGAGGAGGTGAGGGTCGGTCGACGCGTGTACGATGATCTGACGTAAGCGCGGCGTCTGTGATGGTTAATTCCGTTGGGCCCCCGTCCCCGTAGCCTAGGCACTCCTCGAATATTTGCGCGACTAACAATGGAATGATTAAAAAGTTGATTAAATGACGGTGGGGGCCCCCACGAGGTTGGTTTAATAAAGGGAAGGTTGGCGCACGTGGGCCCCTACCCAGCAGATGCCCTCGATCTAATCCTAAAAAGCGCCTTTGGGCCGACACATTTGACTTCCAAGGTTCAGAATTATTTCTTTCTTTTCTTTTGCGGCCAGTCCCTTTCCCTCTCAGCTTCCTCCCGAGCGGTTCTGGTAAATAGTCAAATCTGGTAGCCTTGAGGAGAGCCTAAATCTTGAAAGTGCTGAGATAATGCGCCTTGAAAAAGGGTTTCGATTCATCTCCCGTTTGGTTTTAGGGGGGCAGCTTTTCATCGAATCAGATCCCTGTTGATCATGCCTGGTCGTCTTGTTGATGATTAAAATAGGATCAAACTTGTTTGTTTTGATTATGTCGCTCGGGATAAGACTGGGAGACTTGAGATGCAGACTGATGAATTTCGCGACATATTTCTTGCATAAGATGGAACGGGATTAATATGATTTTGAGATCATATTTTTCTGTCTGTTCTTCTGACTTTGTTTTGAGGAGTTTCCCGGTTCTCCTTTTGCTAATGTAATTTAGGTCGTGTCGTGCTAGGATTGCAAAACGCCGGTTATGGAGAATGCATTTGTGAACAAAGTAAAATCAAGGAAATTACGGGAACCCTCTTTGAAATAAGCTAATTGAACTTTGAATTCCTAACAGTCATGTGGCTATTTTCAATAAAGGAGTTTGAATTCCTAACAATCCAGGACCAAATTTGTTTGATTGATTATGTTGCTCGGGATAAGACGGATGAATTTATTTCCTCGGAGACTTGAGCTGTAGAAACATGAAGTCCACCACATATTTCTTGCATAGGACGGAACAGGATTAGTACGATTTTGAGATTGTATTTTTTCTGTCTATTCTTCTGCCTATGGTTCGAGATGTAACTAGGTTGTGTTGAGCTGGATTGAAAAAAGTGGCGGGTTATCAAGAATTCACTTGTGAAAAAAGTAAAATCAAGGAAATTATAGTAACCCTTCTAAATCTTTTAGAATAGTCAACAGTGGTTTTACAAAATCTCACATAATATTAGAGCTGGAGGTCTTGAGTTCTAATCATTTCAGGCCCTATTTGTCTCCCCAATTAAATTTCACATTTAGTATAAAGCAAAAGGACAAGGCTAAGCTTGAGGGTGAATGTTAGAATATTTAAATAATAAACTACGCATTTATCTAATAACTTAAGCTTTTAAAACAGTTAGCAGTGGTCACACAAAATTATCTAACAACTTATGTTTTAGAATAGTCGACAGTGGTCGCACAAAATTTCACGTGGACATTAAATTCCTAACATTCATATGGCTATTTTTTGACCAAGTACTATGTCTAGTTCAATCCTCTTGTGAGGAAAAGGAGTAAATTTTACCATATCATGGTGAGTATGTTTATGTGATTTCCAGTTTATCCAGTTGAAGGCGATCTCTAAAATAATCTGTATCGAATATAAGGTCTAATTTGTATTATTCCGAATTTATTTTGATGTATTAGTGGCTTTTGGCGGACTTGTCACTCAAAATAGTTCGAGCAACGGACTCGGAACATTAGCAATAGTCGGCATTGCTGCTGGTGGCAGCGTCCTGTTGTTAGCACTCACCGCCTTCTTCATGTGGAAGAGGAAGACTTCGCTGAATTCACACATAAGAAACATCGAACCGCAAGGTAATTCTAGTGTCTTACTTACCAATAACTTGTATTAAATGAATCGGAGTGCAGTAGAAATCACTATTTTGATGATGATGACTGCTCCTTCGCGTGACCAGGAGCTCGTGAGAGAAGCCAAGATTTTCTGTTAAATGAAGTAGTCATCTCGAGTAAGAGAGACTATACGGGGAAAACAAGCCGGAGGAGCTAGAGTTACCATTGTTCGCTTTCAACGCGATTGCTTTGGCAACCAAGAACTTCAGCGACGAAAACAAGCTTGGGCAAGGCGGTTTTGGCTGTGTTTACGAGGTGAGTGCTCCTTTTCCAAAAGACGAATTTGGCTAGAAAATGTCAATGTAGGAAGCATCTCGAGAGCTTCATTTGTTTCTTTGTGTTTCAGTGTAGGATTGAAGAAGGCCCAGTAGTGGCGGTCAAAAGGCTCTCGAAGAATTCGGGGCAGGGAATGGAAGAATTCAAGAACGAGGTTCAATTGATTGCTCGGCTTCAACACCGAAATCTCGTGCGACTTATCGGCTGCTGTGTCGAGATGGACGAGAAGATCCTAATCTACGAGTACATGGAACATAAGAGTCTGGATTCGGTTCTATTTAGTACGTTCCTGGAATTACTCTTCTTCACTTTTCATGTTGTCAAAATGGACCGGAAATGTTCAAGTTTCGGTTTCAGGATTGTCACTGACCAGTCTCCGCAGGTAAAACCAAGAGCTCCATGTTAAATTGGGAGCGGCGGTTCAACATCATTTGCGGGATCGGTCGAGGTCTTCTTTATCTTTATCAGGACTCCAGATTCAGAATCATACATAGGGATCTCAAAGCAAGCAACATCTTGCTCGATGGGGAGTTGAACCCCAAAGTCTCGGACTTTGGCATGGCTAGGATTTTTGGTAGAGATCAGATCGAGGCGAATACGAAGAGAGTTGTTGGCACATAATAAGTACCATGGAACATTGATTTAACACATTCCAGGATCACATTTCTGAAAATTGCACTAATTCCATTTTGCTTAAAACCGCAGTGGGTACATGGCCCCAGAATATGCCATGGACGGACAATTTTCAGAGAAGTCTGATGTGTTCAGCTTTGGCGTGTTGGTCTTGGAGATTATAAGTGGTAAAAAGAACAGGGGATTCTATTATGCGAACAACAAACTGAACCTTCTTGGACATGTAAGTATGGACAGATGCTCATCTATCGAAAGATGAATAATTATCCGAAACAGAACTTCATATATATGCCATCTGATTGACATTGCTAGTGAAGTGTTTCTTTTTTGTCCTGTAACTAGATATAACTGAACGTTGTCTTGTTAATTGCAGTCATGGAAGTTGTGGAAAGAAGGGAAGGGCTTGGAGCTACTGGATGCAGCAGTGGGAGATGCATACTCGATGAATGAAGTACTGAGATGCATCCAGGTCGGCCTTTTGTGCGTCCAAGAGCAGGCAGATGATAGGCCAGTCATGTCGTCTGTGGTCTTGATGCTGAGCAGCGAAAACCCAACGATGCCACACCCTAAAAATCCCGGCTTTTGCTTAGGAAGGGCTATAGAGACGGATTCATCATCAAGCAAGCATGACAAGACATGCACTGTGAACCAAGTTACAGTCACAATGCTTGATGCCAGATAGAGATCATTGTCATACCCCGATCCAATACATTTGTACATCTGAAACTCCAGAGATTTCTGTTCATATACATGTTTTCTCAGTCTTTCCTTCTGCTCATTTTTATTTTTTATTTTTTATTTAGCATACTTTGATTTTCAAAAATTTCTTTTGTATTTGTTGTTGGGGAGAGAGGAGGGGGTTTTGCCAATTTTGGTCCAGACATGAAGTTCATTGGTCTATATGTGTCCGAAGAACAAGTCTTTGACATTGACACAATACAACTCAAAACAGTGACTCTAGCAATGTGATGAAGTTCACAGAAACCAGAGACATTGTTGCAATTGCAACTGTAATTCAATGCTGAAGTAATCGCTTATGCTCTGTCCATCATGATTTCTCGACCGGCTCAAACCAATTTCTTGTCTCTTTTTTTATTAGGTGAAACTAAGAACTGGACGTTGCACAGAACCAGACATAAGATATATAGAGCAAGGATCATCATCTTCATTTGTAGCAATAGACCCTTAAGACTGGGTTGTTGACAATACAACTAACTTCACCCTCTTGATGTTTCAGTCAGTGTGAGAAATGAGAACTAAACTCCATGGTAAATCAGGCATAGAACAGCAGTAAAGTCTCAGCATATATGTCGACTGTACAACGTACCTTGCGAAACTGAAACAGCGAGCTTCATTAGAATATACATGGCGACAGCGAATTGCTAACATCCAAGAGATGAGAAGTGAAATGCATTGTCAGAACTCCAATTACTACTATTGAAGCAGTTCAGAATAAATAGAAGGCAAAATGACAAAATAAATCTCAACCTTTCAAAGATTTTTTTAATTTGATCCACCCTTTCAATCCCATTTAACAGAAGAATTCGATATTTCGAATTTATTTCAAATATATCAGAGGTTCTTTAGCAACATTTATAAAAATGATTATTCTTTTTATCGAGTTTCAATTAGGTCCCTACTTTTTTTTTTTCCAGTTTGTTTGTGGGCTTTTCTCCCATCCCTTTATGGTCTTTTATCTTTTAAACCGGACAAATATTTATCAGGCTTTATAAAAGTTCTTTTATTTATTAAAGATCTATAAGTTTTCTTGTTTGAATAGAAAATAAAAAAGCCTTTTTTCTCAACAAAAATACTGCCTTGATGCAAATTTCATAAATCCGCAAAGCTAAAACGGGCAAAAGGATAATTAAAATATAGATTTTAGAGGGAGTTTAGCCTTGCGATAGATTTGTTATGAGTTCAAGAGGTAAGGATTTATTCTACTAACCTAAAATGACGAGGATAAAATTGAAATGAGGAGAAACGAAGAGTGGCTTTTACTGCTACCATAAAGAATAATTGAAGGGTTAGAAAAATTGGAAAGGAGTAAATAATAAAACAGTTTCCATGGTTATATGAACTTATGGCTCCACGGGCAGCACATTTGGTATGTGTTTTCTCTCTCATCGTCGAGGTAGAGAGTTTGAACCCTCTTGTTGCTAAAGTGTCTTAAGGGGGCCTTGGTATTGGGGTCTTGGGCTAGCCCTCTCCAAGTATTGACGTTTAAATACTGATATCTAAATAGCAGCTTGCGGCGAAACTCACTTGTCTCATTGGGCACTAGTGGGTCGTGTGAACCCGAATAGCGTAAGCGAAAAGGGGCTTCGGCGGATTTGGATATTAAAAAGAAAAAAAACCTATGGCTTCAATATAATAATTGAGCAGGAAAAAAAACATAATATAAAATGCAAAAAAGGTAGAAGATAAGATCAAGAGCCGCGAGAAATGATTTTTCCATTCAAACTCCAGGCCGATACAAGTCAATCGTACCGACAAATTTCATGTCTTCTAGAAAGAATACTATAATCGCTTGCCATTACCTGCCACAAACCATATAATAGCAAAAAACAGTTGATTTTTTGACTTTTTGACCAGAAATATTTTACATGTGCAGCGAAGGATGCCTTTTCCATTCTTTATGAACTGTTTTTCCTAGAATCTAGTGAATGTCGTAATGGAGTTGTCTTATTGAATTTCAACATCGGAAGTCCTTGCCAATCATGTAACGACCTGGATGTGTCATGAAGACAAGATTTCCCATTGTCGAGGCCTTTAAAATAATATTTCTACCTCTTGAATAAGTAAGAGATGATGACACAAAATGTGCTTAAACATCTTCTCAATATTCAATGTGAACTTTAATTTTTTTCTTTTTGTTTGATGTCATCTTTGAATATTTGAAAATTTACTCAATGTAATCCTTCCGTTAAAATTTCTTATGGTGTCAACTAATGCAAACAATGATGTCATTCATTTGAGCATGCTGGCATCCACATATAGCCTGACATATTGTCTATGTCACGCTTCTCTCTATACAAAAGGATAAAGAACACTAACAAACCTCTCATACCTCATACCCATTGGTTAGGGGTGGGCATTCGATCATGCCGACCCTAGCCAACTAGGCCCATGCCTAAGCACAAACCATTGGTTGGCAGGCTAAATGATCTAGGGATCCTGATGGGCTGGCCTTGGCTTGGCTATTGAAGGATGCATTGCCATTAGCAATTGGGTCGATGAGAAATGAGGATTATGTTATCGAATTCTAACGTTTAAGAAGTTGCTATTCCCACATGATTTCTAAAAATGTGGCCACCAAAATAATGAGAGCAGTGAATTAGTCTGACATTTTTTTTTTTATTAAATCTTCATATCACCTTATATAATGCCAACATAAACACCTCCCTAGTCCAACAGCTAATTCCTAATTGCAATGGGATTTTCTTCTATGTGAGTGTACCACCACATTTACTTATGTGTGCGAGGTGATCTCCGCCAGTTTTATGATTCCATGGCCATCGTACGTGGTCGGTTGAATGGGAAAATTGTCCAAAAAGTTCTAAACCTATTGCACTTTTGCCAATTCAGTCATAAACCTTTTAATTTTGCCAATTGAGTCCTAAACCTTTTCACTTCTTGCCGATTCAGTCCATCCGGCCAATTTTGGCCGGAAAATGCTGACATGGACGCCTTGTGCTACGAGGACTAGGTCTTTGGTGTGGATAGTTTTTAATAATATTTTAATATTTTTGAATATTTTTTTTGAATTTTTATTATTTTTTTTTTTTTTTTCCTTTTTTCTTTTCTTTTCTTTCTTTTCTTTTGCCTTTTCCGGTGGCCGGCCACGGCGGCCGGCACAAGGCATCGCCCAAGATGGCCCGCCGGCCTCGCCCGCCACGTGCAAGGCCCGGCCGAGCGAGGAGGAGCTCCGCGAGGGCCCTCGCCCGGCGTGACCCGGCAAGGGTCGGCCGGGGCGAGGCCGACCCCCGCCCAGCCAGGCGGCCTTGCCGAGCGACGGCGGCGACGGAGACGGCGACGCCGGGTGAGGCCGCCCGGCCCGGGCGAGGGCCGGCCTCACCAGATGGCAAGGAGCCCTCGCCGGGGCTCGCTCGGACCCAGATCCGCGAGGCCAGCCCGCCCCGGCCAAGCTCGGGCAGCTTGGAGTTGTTGGCTGAAGACGATGAACAACAGCGACGAAGACGATGAACGACGGCGGGGCGAGAGGTGCGTCTTCCTCAGTGGAGAAGACGAAGACGACGGTAGCGGCGGCGGCGCTGACGCCGAAGGAGAGAGAGGTGATTTCATTGAGGTGGGTGGCGTCGGCCGGCCGGGGCAAGGGTGAGCCCCGCGAGGGCTCCCCTCGCCGGATCCGGCGAGGCCGGCCCTCGCCTAGGCTGGCGGCCTCGCTCGGCGTCGCCGTCGCCCGGGTGATGCTCGGCGAGGCCGTCTGGGGGCGAGGGCTGCCCTCGCCGGAGCTCCTCCTTGCCCGGCCTCGCCTCGCCTATGGCGGGCGAGGCCAGCCGGCTGGCTATGGCCGGTGGCCGGCCGTCGCCGGTGGCCGGTGGCCGGCCACCGGAAAAGGCAAAAGAAAAAGTCAAAAAGAAAAGAAAGAAAATAAAATAAAAAAAAGGGAAAAAACAGAAAAAAATAATAAAAATTCATTAAATTCAAAAATTATCAAAAAATATCAAAATATTTATTAAAATTGTACACGTTAGCACCAACGATCCTACGTGGCACCGCCGGCGTCCACGTCAGCATTTTCCGGTCAAAACTGGCCGGATGGATTGAATTGGCAAGAAGTGAAAATGTTTAGGACTCAATTGGCAAAGTTAAAAGGTTTAGGACTGAATTGGCAAAAATGCGATAAGTTTAGGACTTTTTGGACAATTCTCCCGTTGAATATAGTGAATCATTCTTCTCAGGCATAAGAGTTGGAGATCATGTACATGATGCAGGGAAGGAAAGATGAGAAGTTCTCTTTGGACATAAGAATAATGTGGAATTCAGCCTAGAATATGTTGAAGAAGAAATGCGAGGTGATGACCATTTAAGGGACGGTTGTCCTTGATAATATCCTCTCCCTCTGAATTTGAGACTTAGAGCATCACATTATGAGCCCTTGCGCACCATTTGATGAGGCAGGTCCACTAGGTTTTACATAAATTCCATTAGATTTACACAGCTTAGATGTGCATTTTACCTGTCCACCTAATTATTTTTGCTGAAAATTGAAAAGAAATCCTAGAGAATTTCGCAGCCCATGGCGTAGTTTTACCAACATATCCTTGATGCTCTTAAAAATTCTGGTAAAAACATTACTTTCCCAAGCCACCAAAACATTTACGTACAAATTGATGCATGAGCTTATTACAATAGTCTCCATTCTTCCACCATCAAGATTATTTTATATCATCCACTTGTCCATTCCTTGAGCAAATTGTCTAATCAATACTAAACTTATATTTGAATATCAATTCAATTAATTTTTTTAATTTTATCAATTTAATTCTAAATCTTAATGAGAAATTTCAATATAGTCATTTCTAATCAGTTTTATTGGAAATTACTGATGTAATAATACAGTCACATGAAATAAATATATATTAATATGTTAGTATTACTCCACATAAATATTAAACGAGGGGCTTGGAATGTTATTCTGTCCTCGTGATATTTAATGTTGGCAGGTGACCTTTGGAATGTTATTTTGTCCTCGTGATATTTAATGTTGGCAGGTGACCTTTTGAGAGAGAAGGAGAGAAAGAGGCTTGCCGAGGGCATTGATGGGACGGCGATGCATTGTCCACACGTCGGCTCGCAGTCAGACAATTCAACAGGCTTTGGTAGAGTAGGCGGTCTTCGTTTTTGACTTCCGGAACTTAAGCAAGAGGTGAGCTCCCTCGGACTATACTTCTACCGATTATAGTCAAAATTGTTTACGTAGCAGTCTAATAATAAAGACGTGGCCCTATTTGGTTCGGTTTTAGTAAAATATCCTTGGAAAAATGTAAATATTTTTGAGTAAAAGAGATTTTCCGAAATGCAATTTAAAGTGCATTGAGAATAAATACGGTTTGGTAAAAATTACATTTTGCTTGATAAAGATCAGCCGTCACCAAACAGTCTCGCTTAAGGTTGTGCGACCTTAAGAGTTGCTTAAGTTACGTGATCCAAGCGTTGCTTGAGTCATGAGTCCTAGGTAACCATTGTTTTGAGTCACGTGACCTAGGCGACATGTGACCTTAGGCAACCCCTAGTCGTAGCCACCCAAGTGACGGTCGCTAGGTGGTTGCGACCTCCACGTGACAGTTGCTAGGGTCACGCAACCCCTCAAGTGGCGATTGCCACCGCACGCTACCCCTTGGCCGACGGTCGCCGGCCTCTATTCGACTTCTCTGTACAAACCCATGGAGAAGATGAACAGTAACAATGCTTAGACTTGTATTCCAATAATATAACTTCCAAAAGAATTCTCAACCTACTTTGGGTTAAAGGCATTTAAAGTCCTTCGAGAAATGCAATTGTATTTCCCGAAAATCAAGCAAAAAATGAGTCAAAAGTTATTTGCATTTGGTTAAGGGATTTTAAAGTTTCAAAGCTCATTTAAAATGCCGAACCAAATGAAGCGGTATATACCTTAGTATGTTAGTATTACTCTACGAAAATATCAAGTGAGGGACTTTGGAATGTGATTTTTCCTGGTCCTATTTGTTGCTGTTAAGTGAGCTTTCGAGAGAGAGAGAGAGAAGGAAGGAAGGGAGGTAGGGGCTTGGGGACGGCATTGATGAAAGCGGTCCTGGAATGAGGAACGAGGATGCACTGTCTGAACGATGACCTCGAGTCAGACTATTTCAACAGGCCGGTCGATCGGGTGGGTCATCGCTTTTGACTTCTGGAACCAAAGCGAGAGACGAGTTCGTGTTCCTTCATTTTCGACGAGTTTGATAAATTTCATCTGCGCACCCGCACGCTCGCCGCCGCCTTTGACCGTTCCAAGCTTAGGCGTCCGCCAATGGAAAGATGTTGTCGCCGCGTGCCCGCGACGATTAGATCCACCTCTCTGACTATTCAAAGCATCACACCGTGAACGGCGATCCCTCTCCCCCCGCACCAGAAAAGACCTCGATATGCGCTCCCCCTTCGCAGGGCAGCGACTCCACGCATCGTCCACCTCCTCTCGCCGTCAACAGAGCCATGATCTTTGCTCTGTTTCTCGCTTTCTGTTTCTTTCTAGCATCGCCGCTGGCACAAGCCGCAGACACTCTGTCGGCCAACCAGACGCTGCGAGATGGACAGACCTTGGTTTCATCTGGGCAAGTCTTTGAGTTTGGCTTATTTAGTCCTAACAAGTCGAGTGCCAGGTATCTGGGCATTTGGTACAAGAACATACCTCTCCAAGTCACTTGGGTGGCCAACAGGAACAACCCAATCACCAATTCCTCGGCAGAGTTGGCGCTGAGCTCGCAAGGATCAGTGTCTCTCCGAAATGGGTCAATGAATTACTGGTCTGTGACCCCAGCTGGGGCCGTGGATGAGCCATTCTTGAGGCTCCTGGACAATGGCAATCTTGTTTTGAGTGATGCAAGTGCTTCTGATGGTTCAGGGGATTATCTCTGGCAGAGCTTTGATAACATAACTGACACTCTGCTGCCGGAGATGAAACTGGGGTGGAATTTGAGGACCGGTTTGAAGCGGAACATGACGTCATGGGGCTCAGAATCTGATCCCTTGAGCGGCCAGTACACGTTTAGCCTCGAGCCGCCGGATGCTCCGCAATTGATTCTGTGGAAAGGGAGCCAGAAGCAGTATCGATGGGGGCCTTGGAATGGCGAGAGGTTCAGTGGGAGTAATGAGCTCAAGGCCAATGAGGTGTTCAATCCAATGTTCATTTCCAGCCCTGAAGAGGTGTATTACACATACACGGTGGTCGAAAATTTGACCCTATCGAGATTCATTGTGACCCCGGAGGGTGCGATTCAATATCTTGCATGGATGAACAATCAATGGACAAATTTGGTTACTCTACAGAGGGATTATTGTGATACTTATGGCATCTGCGGGCCATATGGGACTTGCTATGATTCCTATGATGGAAATTGCAGGTGCTTGAAGGGGTTCAGGAAAAACAATTCGAGCCCCCTTGATTGGACCAGTGGGTGCTCCCGGATATGGAATTTGAGTTGTGGAAATGGTGACGGGTTTGTGAAGTACAAGAGTTTGAAGCTGCCAGATAATTCACGTCTGTATGGGAATAGCAGCTTGAACCTTGAGGAATGCGAGACAGAATGTTTGAAGAATTGCTCTTGTATGGCATTCACTAGGGTAGATGTCCACGGAAATGGTGGGGATTGTCTTTTGTGGTTTGGGGATTTGGTTGACATGAAGAACTATCCTTCAGGCGGAGATGTGATATATATACGAATGGCAAAGGCGGAGATAGGTACTGATCCATCTAGCTCTTACTGATTTTCACTCGCCATCACTAGGTAGCTTTAAAGAGGTTTTCGGTTGAATAGCTGCCAAGGAAATCCATGTCCTTGCCTGGAAATGCTTTATGTGAATGTGATGACATGGTTATAGTTAATATGCTCACTGAGGAGACTCAAATTCAATCACTGTTGTGTTTGCGTCACATGCAGTTTGCGTCACATGCACTAAGATCTGTCACTTAAATAGGATCTCTAAGCCCTGTAAGTTCATTAAGAAATGCTTCTTTCTGTATGTGCAATCACATAGCATGTCCTAGTTCTACACATTGGTATATGCTTGATGTTAGATAAAAAAACGAGTACAAGAGACATTTCTGTATTGAATAATCTGCGATGAGGAGAGCATATGGCATTGCCGTGTGGCTACTAAGCTCTCTGTTTGAGTATGACAGCATATGATTATTTTGAAATTTTTCAATGAATAGATGCAATTGCTCGAGCTAAGAGGAGAAGGCGTATAGTAATTGCCATTGGCATATCTGTCTCGACTGTATGTGGAATGCTTATACTAGCATTCACTGGCCGGTATGCTCTCCGAAGAAGGAAAGAGACGATGAGAGGTAAAGTCATTACCATGGCATAAAACTATTCTTGCAAACAGCATGATTCTTGCTTCTCTCATTATAAATAAGAAAATTAAGAAATTGCTGAAAGTATGTTCATGACTCTATTTCTTTACATGTTCCTTTATTGCTTATCATGCTAGAATTTCCTTCAATGAAACCATACCTGAAAGGCCTATAAATCTATTAATATCCTTAATAAGGGCCTAAGAAAACATTGGTTAGCTTAGCATCACATCCAGCTTCAGTGTGAGAGAACACTCTATCCTATAATTATTTTTGGTTCCTGATCAGCAAGTTAGAGCGAATAGTAATGACTTAAAGGAAGCAAATGATAACAACTTTGAGGAAACAAATGCTTCATAAAGTTGCTTTAATTCCCTTTGCTCAACAAACCCCCAGGATATGCTGGACTTTTTGTCATATTTTTTAGATTGTGGTGCATAATTACGCGTTTGTCTATGCTGATGGCTGATTTATATCCTCTGTTGTAGCTACATACTCAGTTTATCGAGATTCAGGAGATGGTGGTCCGGAGGAAGACCTTGAATTACCCCTTCTTGATATCGTTGCAGTTGCTGATGCCACAAACAATTTCTCTTTCCAAAACAAGGTTGGGCAGGGTGGGTTCGGTGAAGTATACAAGGTACTTTTTTGGCCAAAGTATACTAGGAAGTTAAAAAGTCACATTTTTCTCATATTAACTCAATGAAGATGGTTTTGAATATGAGAAGATGATTTTATAATTCTTTTCTACTTTGCTCTTACTAACATGTAATGCGCTATCTGCCAGGGCATATTGCCCACCGGGCAAGATGTTGCTGTGAAGAGGCTCTCACTGAACTCTGGGCAGGGCCTGAAAGAGTTCAAGAACGAGGTTATACTGATTGCCAAACTTCAACACCGGAATCTTGTGAAGCTCCTAGGATGCTGCATTCATGGAGATGAAAGAATGTTAATCTACGAGTACTTGCCGAACAAAAGCTTGGACCACCACCTTTTCGGTGTGACCTTCACCCCATTTACACTTTTTCAACCTGCTTGAGATTATACAGTTTTTTCCCTCAATAACTTATCTCAAATTTTGTGAAGATCCAATTAGACGGAAACTTTTGGCCTGGAAGACACGCTTCAGCATCATCATGGGGATTGCCCGTGGACTTCTCTATCTCCATGAAGACTCCAGGCTGAGAATTATCCACCGAGACCTCAAACCGAGCAACATCTTACTAGACAGTGACATGAATCCTAAAATCTCAGATTTTGGAATTGCAAAAATATTTACAGTAGAAAATGCTGGAGAAATGACCAACAGAATAGTTGGGACATAGTAAGTTATTCTACTGTTAGCTTCAAGGAATATCTTTTAAAATTTGTGGATATTCTGATGCTCTATTTCTGCCTTACAGCGGTTATATGTCTCCCGAGTATGCGATGAAAGGCCATTTTTCAGTAAAATCAGACGTGTTCAGTTTTGGAGTACTGTTACTGGAGATTGTGAGTGGCCACAAGAATTGGGGATTTTATCACCCGGACCACGACCTCAATCTCGTTGGACATGTAAGTATTCCCCTGCTTATGCTCGGCTCGGATTGGATGCTAGGTCTTCAATCTTTCTGTTGTTCTATGATATGTAATAACTTGTTATTAACGTATTTTCAGGCATGGAAACTATGGACCGAGGGGAATGCACTTGGACTAGTAGATGTCCTGATGGAGGGAGAATTTCCTTTGAAGGAAGTGCTGAGGTGCATCCAGGTAGGACTCTTGTGCGTGCAGCAGCGACCCGAAGACCGGCCAACAATGTCATCGGTCGTGCTTATGTTAGGCAGCGAGACTTCTGATGTTTCTCAACCTAAGGAACCGGGACTTAGTGCTGAGAGCTTCGCTATGAGCACCGACTCATCCTCTAGTGTTAAAATACTTAACTTTTCCAATGATGTAACTGTCACAGCTCTACAGAGCAGATGAAAGCATGATAAGAATACTCGAGCAACGAGAAGAGTAACAGGTTATACATACTTTTATACACGAAAAGTATATAGGGTGCAGATGTGTACAGGTTCTTCATATTATTTTTGTTTTTTGTTATAAAGGATGCATAAGATTTAGATATTCATGCAGAGTGTTACTACTTCTGGGTAAGTTAACAGCTGTGCCTGCTTTATTCCTTCAACAATGATCAGCAACAAGGAGTTTTGAACCTTGATATGTCATTAAATCCTTCACTTCAAAATATGGAAATAGCTGAGGCGTGACTGTACTGCCTCAGGGCAACAACAAATCTACTATAAGTATAAATGCCTATCAGCGAATGGTTAGCCAAAACAGAAAACAAGACGTGCAGCGTGATCCCGTTTTCTAATGTCACATGTTAGAATCCGGTGCTCCCTTAAAGTGATAACCTAAATCAATAACATGAGTGATTATTTTATAGTTCGTAATTTTTTTTATTATAAGATTCAAAAAATATCACGTCGCTTGACTGTGGGGTTCATATACTTAGTTTTTATAAACATGTGGTTGCCTTCATTTATTGACTTAAGTTTTTGAATTGAACATTCCAATATGATATCATAATCATGTTTTGCCACAATTTATTTCATGTGTTCGTTCACCCGACCCGGCTCACACGTAAAAGAGGGTGTTGAAATTTCCCTTTTATTAGCTGAATTTTAAAATCAGACTTTCTAATTATAAAATCAAAGGGTTAAAATTTAAAAAGTGAATAGTTATTTATTTAATTCGCTCTACAATCATTATCATCATCATCACATATAGTTTCTATTTTATCGAACCTTCCTTCACAATGATTTCATTTCGTTTTAAATTGCTCCTCTTCCAGCATCCACATAGGAACGGGGTTTCCTGTTTGACCATCCTTCATGAACTTAATTAAATATACTCGGGAGCCAATAGCAACGAGCAACAACATACGACTTGGACCTTTCGGGAGATTTTCAAAAGTGAATGGAAAAAAGATGTTGACTAGCGCAATTAATGGCGTTCCCTCGGTTCCCGGACTGGAAGTACCTTCCTGTGTAATGATGCATCTTGAATCAACTGCAGGCATTAAAAAAAAAAAAAAAACTAAAGGTGTGTTAATGCAAGTAATCTATATGATAAACAAAGGAGAACCTTCCTGTGGAATGAAGAAAAGTCAAGCTTGGACCGGTGATGTTGAAGTCGCCGCTTCATGGCACATTTTCCACTGGGGTACATTGAGATATTCCTGTTTTGATGGTTATGAAGCATAAGCAAGCTGCATCCCCATGTACGTACAGCATGAACACTCGAACGGTGTCATTGCACATCCTGGTTTTGTTTCTTCTGCTTCATTCGACTGATTCTTCGGACACCCTTGCCCCAAATGATACCTTGAAAGATGGTGATGTCTTAATCTCCCAAGGAAGAAAATTTGCTCTTGGTTTCTTCAGCCCAGGAAAGTCAACCTCGCATTACCTGGGGATTTGGTACTATGGACAACCGGAGCAAACCGTTGTTTGGGTTGCTAACAGAGAGCATCCCTGAATGATACTTCAGGAGTTCTTGCATTGGATCGCTATGGAAACTTGGCGATCAATGCAAACAATGGAAGCTTCCCCATTTGGTCAACCAATGTTTCGTCCATGAATTTAGATAATTCTACCACTGCTCAGCTTTTGGATTCAGGTAATCTGGTTTTGAAGCATGATTTAAGCAAAATGGTTGTTTGGCAGAGCTTTGATTATCCCACGGATACCTATCTTCCGTCCATGAAGCTTGGGTTGGACCGGAGAGCTGGTTTGGAACGATTCGTGACATCTTGGAAATCCGAAGATGATCCAGCACCGGGCAGTTGTTCATACAGGTTTGAACCAACAGGGTACCCACAGTTGTTCCTTTACAAGGGTCGAGCTCCGTATTGGCGTGGCGGAGCAATAATTGAGAAAAAGCAGGGTGCTGTTCGAGATGGCTAATGATTTTGTCTATAATATCACAATTACGATTAACGCGATGGAGGTTTCTCTGATGTATGGCGTCGCCAATGCATCAGTTGTCCCTAGATATGTGGCATACGAGTCAGGGCTCCTTAAACACTTCATATGGCACGATGAAGAGCAGCGGTGGACCGAGTTTTCTTCCCATCCAAAGGAGCAGTGTGACTACTACGGCAAGTGTGGGCCTAATGGCAACTGTGGTGCAAACTATGCAGATCAGTTCGACTGCACATGCCTGCCTGGCTTTGAGCCCAAGTCTCCGGGCGATTGGTACCTAAGGGACGGATCAGGTGGGTGCAAGAGGAGGCAAAACGTGTCACTGTGTAGAAGTGGGGAAGGTTTCGCCAAGGTGGAACGGGTGAAGTTGCCTGACACTTCAACAGCCCATGTCGACATGAACCTAAGCTTGAACGAGTGTGAGCAGGAATGCTTGAGTGATTGCAATTGCACAGCTTATTCAAGTGCAAATGAAACTATGGGGGAATTCGGATGCCTTAAATGGTATGGAGATTTAATGGATACAAGAGAATATTCAGATTTGGGTCAAGATTTATATGTGCGGGTGGATGCAATTGACTTAGGTACTCGTTGCGGATATCTACTTCAAATATTTTTGCTACCGTTCTCGGGTTGTAATTGTTGTCCCAATTTCTACTTCTCGTCTTAACGAAACTGCTTGCTTCTGATAGTTCATGTTATAAACTGCACTTGTTGCATTAATTTCGATAATATGTGCTAGTTCAATGTCATTGGCACACTTCTCATGCCTTATTTCTACAGCTCGCTATAGGAAAAAGAGTACATTTGTGAAGAAGGCAATGGTGGCACTATCGGTATCTGCACTACTGTTGCTGCTCTTAGGCTCCCTTATGTACTGCCGTATGTTGAAGAGGAAAAGAGGTGGGTGATCAGCCTTAATATAAGCTTTTTCTGCTATATCTAAAAACTGTCTATTTTACAAGTAGGTATTGATTTCGATCTTCAGGGTTAAGAAATCAATTAAATTCAAATTGGGGTTAATCTAGCCAGGATTTTATCCTAAAGGGTGGTTCATTTCAGTACTGCAAACCTTGACCAATGAAGCTGCACAGACGCAGATAGATGGAGAATGCTGTATTGCAATTCATCTTGAAATTGAACCTATGTGCATTGATCTTGAGGAACAAGCGATATGGACATTGTTGGAGTAAAAATTTGTAGTGCTCGTCCCTGTAAAGAAAATTTCCCAGATTTGCCAGAACAGTGAAAAAAAGAAGCATTACACTATTGCTTTCATTTCTTAAACATTTTATTCCTCTTTATGACAGCAGTTAGAAGAGGGCGTAATCCTCTTGCTAGCGGTACCACAAGCTCAGCATATTTCAATGATCTTCCAGGTCTGAAAGACCTCAACAGTGAAGGTAGACCAAAAAAAGATCTACCACTCTTTGATTTTAAAACTGTAGCTGCAGCCACAAACAATTTTTCCTCAGTCAATGAGCTTGGCCAAGGCGGTTTTCAATAAAATCAGATGTCTACAGTTATGGAGTTCTGTTGTTGGAGATCATTACAGGCCAAAGAAATAATGGGTGCTATCATATGAGCCCCTTTTGCAATTTAATTGGCCATGTAAGTATGAAAGTGTCATATTATTCAATGCAATGCACAATTTGACCAACCCCTACATTCGCATTTTCACAATCCAAGGTGCTTGGTATGTGTTCTTCCCAGGTATGGGAGCTGTGGAAAGAAGGCAAATGCACGGACATTGTTGACAGATCAATGGACAATGCATATTCTGAGGAAATGGTATTGCGGTGCATTCAAATCGGTCTCTTGTGCGTGCAAAGGTATGCATCGGATAGACCAACTATGTCCACAGTGGTTTTCATGTTGGGGAACGCTGATGTGTTACTTCCATCCCCGAAACAGCCAGCCTTCATCGACGAGAGTGCCCGCAATAATATTCAGTTGACATGTAACAGAACATGTTCTGTTAACGGAGTTACAATTAGTGTTGTTGAAGCTCGCTAGTCACATGCCCTCATAAGGGAACTGTGTAATCTACTGAAGTTGAGAAATGAGATACTTCCTGTATCAGTAGAAAGACGACACCTAAAGGCTAACGGTGTCCTATATGAGGCAGTTGTTCTTGTGCTTATGAGAAAAGTTTATAAATAGATTAGATACAATAGACTTCTGTTAAAATTTTCCTTAATTTATTAAGTGGGCTCATTCATTGTCTAATAACCAGAAACTTGTACATGTAAATAACTGTGGCTGCTCTCATTTTATGTTGGCAGGAAGTCATCATATTGCATCTTGAGATAGAAAAAGATCCTCAACCTTCTCTTTATTTACCTTAATTTTGCGTTACAAGTTCACAATGACCGTGCTTAACGGGAATCCTTTAGTTCACCCACAAACTTGAATATGAAAATGAATAAATTAAGAGCCAGGGGTGACGTTGAAACTGATTCTAGGCAAAGGGTCCTCTAGTATTATACATTTTATCTCTTTTCGCTCACTTCTTTGGTGAACAGCTCTTAATGTCACCATAACAAATATAAGTACATTAATCGTGTTCCTAAATGACACTATAGTAGGTTGACCTTACTCTGTCTGAACCCGAGCGTTCTGTCATCTAACTGATTAATCATAAAAGATAATTTATCATTGGTCTTCTAATTTTAGGGGAATCTGTTATGTCAATGCGTGCTGCTATCCTAACAAAAATTAATGATAATTAGAAGACAATCTCTCTTTTTTTTTTTTTTGGTAACCAAGGGAACCCTAGATGCCGCTTCGCGGCGGGATAAACCCCGAGGGCGACACGTGATAGCCATCACACACGTGCCACCGGGTAAGTCAGCCTACGACGCTTGGGATTCGAACACTCGACCTTTTGCGGGAGGAAGAGTGCCTGCTCCAGCGGCGCCACCCAGGTGGGTGGTGAAGACAATCTCTCTCTTTAAGCTTGTTATTTAGTAGAATACTGTTCTTCTTTTTCCTTTTCCAATTTCTTCCGGCACACAATCATGAAAAGCCCCAGTACTCCATGTCACCACAACCTTCCTTTTGGTAAAAGTTATCTGCATACCATAATACAGTGTCGCGACCTAAATTTTGGGTGGACCACCAAACTAGAGAAATGACTACTTTCATCTGACACTTGCAATGGACTGCCGAGTCTAAATTGAGCTAGGCCATACCAATTCGCAACTTAAGTTTAAATTCTTAACATGCAATTGATTTTTAATCAGTAGTCGTCATTAATCTATTTTTTGTGGGTCGATTAGAAACCCAAATAAAGCAACGGTAGATTTACTTTACTCCTACGAATGAGTTCAAGAACTCGGGACTTGATTACACTAGATTTCTCTAACGCCCTTTCGGTACCTTTCTCTTTTATTTTGAAAAAAATGTTTTGCAGGCAGCTTGAATTGATTTTAATTCACTTTCATAACATGTCAGGTATTCATGCAGGTGCACAAATCATCAATTTAACATAAAAAAAAAAAAGTAAATAAATTGTAGGTCTTACCTCATGGCATCGAAAGTATCTATAATATTAGATCAAAATTCACATCGACGGTTCTCGATATGATTTTTAATTAACACACAATTTCCTTTTGAAATTTTTTTCTCTTGTTTAATAAAATCTTATCTATATACAATGCAATGCAACCAAACGACCTAATTCTAATGATGGGCAATTTTAACTAATTGGACCTATCAACAATCACTAAATGACATGCATTTTATGAATCTAATTCTATATGACATGCACATGATATTTCTATTCTCTTAAAAAAAAAATGCAATCTATCATAATATGCAATGACGCCCAAATTTTAGTTTTTTCCTTTTTCTTTTTATGAAATTCAAAACTAAAATTGCCAAATAATTAAACGTGCAATTAAAAAAAACTAACATCCTAAATGAATGCATTTCTTATTTTTTATTTTAGAAATTCAAAATAAAATTCCTATTCTAAATATGCAAGATAACCTTAAGACGATGAATATTCTAAAATGAACCTAATCTATCTCAAATATTTTTTTTTTGGATTTTTTCCTTTTTACGAAAACAAAATCGACTCAAATCATATGACGGCAAATCAGAGCAAGATAAGATTGATATTCAAAAGTTGACGAATCATATCTTGCGCATGAGATCGGGTTGGTCAATTTTAAATAACGTGAGATTAGATTTGCGATCTTCCAAGCGATTGTGAGTCGGATTTCGAGCGCAAAAATCAGATTGTTAATCCCTAATTTAAGAGGCTCCTTGCTCCTTGAATTTTGAATATCAATCAGGGATTTTCAATAAGATACACCAAGGAATAATTAGAAGCAAAATAAAAAAAATAAAAAAAATCTATCTAATTTGTGGCTCAACGACGATGAACCCGGCTTCACGGCCCACGACCAAGGTTGGCCAGCGGTGTACTCGCGGTCAGGAGACCCGAAGTCTGTTCTCTATTCTTCCACTAAAAGCTCCTGGCCTAAAATTAATCTTCTTCTTGCGTGAAGTGAAATCATAAAACCCACAAGTTGTATATACGAGACAAAACTCAACAGAAGACAAATTCACCGCTTGCACTTATTTGACCAAATTGTGATCTTTTTCCACCTGCGGCAACTTTATCCCTCTTTTCCGAACACGTGAGACGCCACGGTTTTGTTGCTGGACGTAGACAAAGGCACCGGTAAACCTGCAAAAACAGAGAGTAGTAATCCTCGGGGCTTGGCTCAGCAATTCGTGGTGCTGCTGGGATGCTTGGGATCAGCCCGAGATGTTACGGTGGTGCGGCGACTTCTAGCGTCGGGTCGCAGCAGCGGTGGTGCTCGGAGACGGCGAGCGGGGGCTCAGCTGCTGCAGGTCACGGGCGGAGCAGAGGCACTGCAAGCGGCGGACAGCGGACACGAGCGGTGGCTTCTGGCCTCAGGTTGTAGCGGCGGCGAGGTGGATGGGGTCGCGAGCAGCAGCGGCGGGCGTCAGTGCTGGGTCACGAGATCTGCAGATTGCAGACGAGGCGGAGGCGCAGGCAGAGGCGCGGGAGCAACGGCGTCGGGGTACTACTGCACTGCAGCGACAGCAGACGCGGGGGGACGAGCGAGCGTCGGCGCTCGGGCGGAGAGGCAGGCGCGGGCCGGCAGCGCGGCGGTGATCGGCGAGGTGGCTGTCGCTAGCGCGGTGACCAGCGCTGGGGCGGGTCACTGCAGGGGCGCGGAGGCGGAGGTGTCGACGACGAGGAGGCTGCCCGAAGAAGAAGAACAGTGCTGTTCTGTGCTGTTCAGTTTTCTTTTTCTTCTTTTTATTTCACCTCTTGCGTCCCTCTCTCACGTCACTTTCTCTGTCTCTTTCTGCACTTGCTGCTGCACAGCTTTTCCTTTTGACTTTTTCCTCTAAAGCTTTTCTCTTTTGTTTTGTTTTTTTTTTTTTAGTAAAGGTAATTATATATTAAGCTCTGAACCAATAATTACAGAAGATTAGACATCACAAAACTTTCACTCAAAGAGACACAACGTCAAAAGGAGTGAAAGGGCGCATAATGCAAAAGAACACCGCACAGCGGTCAAAGCAAACAGGCCAACACGGACGGCCGAAAACAAAGACAAGACAGCCACGCAAGGCTGGGGAAACAAAGAGAACAACACCAACCAAGGAACAACAACAAGGAGGACCCGAAGATTCGAGGCAAGGCCACCGAGGAAGGCACAAAAAACGGGGAGGCAGTCGCGAGACACACTGAAGGAGATACTAGGCGGTCGGCGTAGGAGAAGAGAAAATAGAAGAGTCGAGCCCCCAATTCCGTTGAAGCCTTCTATTTCTCAGGTAATCTTCGACGCTTCTAAAGGTTAAGGCTTTGTCCTTCACCACTATAATGAGATGCTTCTTGACAGCCACAGGCACCACTGGATGACCTCTGAAGAGAATGCCATTCCTATACATCCAAATAAGGTGGCAAAGCGCAGCAAAAGAGAAGCGCCCTATAGCATGATAGAAGTCCTTACTTGATAGGAATTTCATCGCCCACTGAAGATTTTCCACCTAAGACCCATTTCTCCACGGGAGATTGCACTTGGCCGCCCAAAAATAAGCCATACTCGAAGTAATACCACAGCCGAAGAAGAGATGGTCAATAGAATCCGACGTGAGCTTGCAGAAGGCACAAACTTCCCTCCCGATCCTCCCATAGGACATAAGAAAGCTTGTGTCGGAAGACGGTTCTTAATGATCAGCCATAGATTGAATTGGTACCTCGGAGTGATAACTTTGTTCCATATAAAGGATGACCAGTCCACTCTTGCTTTCCTCTTTCTGAAAAAATGCCATGTAGAAGCCACCGAGAAGAGACCAGACGGATCGACACTCCACACGAATCTATCCGTAACCTCAGGGAGAAGAATAGGGAGCTGGCCCCATGAGTCCATCACCATCCTAAAGGCTTGACTTGGCTCAGAGAAAAGGTCTGCAACGGCTGCACACCTAGGAAGCCCCGACTCTAAGATAGTTTGCTCCGAGTAAATCAGATCCAACGGCCCACTCTGGTGCCAATGATCAAACTAGAGGGAGACCGTTCGCCCATCACCAATCCTCCAGCGGAAATTGAGTAGGACCTCGGGTCTCAAGTGTAGGATCCTCCTCCAAGCCCAAGAGCAGTAGGCTGGAGCCTTAACCATCCAGAAGTTCTTCCCTCTCAGAAAAGTAGAGTGAATCCACTTGCACCATAAGGACTCTTTGTCAGTGAAGAGGATCCAAATATGTTTAAGCATGGCTGCTTTGTTGTACTCTCGTAGTCTACGAATCCCAAGACCACCTTCCTCCCTAGGGAGACATACGTCCTCCTAGGATACCTTGGCACCTCCCTTACCAAGGCTAGGCCCCTTTCACAGGAACTGTCTAAGGATCTGCTCTATACGATCTAAGACTGCGACAGGAATAATAAATACACTGGCCCAATAAGCCTGAATCGCATGGAGCATTGACCTTATAAGTTGAACTCTTCCAGCAAATGAGAGAAAGCGATGAGTCCAGGATTGCACCCTTGCCGTAATGCGATCGACCAAGACAACACAATCCGCCTTGCCGAGCCTCGAGGAGATGATAGGGGCTCCTAGATAGCGCATCGGTAGCTTTCCTTCAACAAATCCAAGGGCATCCTTGATCTAAGTCCTCAATTCATCCGAGCCACCCGCGTGGAACACCTCACTTTTGCTGTTGTTTGGTATCAAACCACTCCAAGCCGAGAATGTATCAAGCCCGTCTTTAAGAAGCCCGACGGAGGCCATATTCGATCAGCAAAATAGAAACACATCATCCGCAAAGAATAGATGAGATAACCGAGTGGCCTTGCACCTCCAGGAGAAGTTGAAGCTAGGTAGCTCCGCATGCGAAGTGAGGATCCCCGAGAAGACTTCCATCACCAAGATAAATAGATAAGGGGACATAGGGTCCCCCTGTCGAAGGCCACGACTGCTAGGGAAGAATCCATGGAGATCTCCATTCAATGAAATAGAAAACATAGGTGTGCGCACACATACCATGATAAGCTGAATGAAGTGGTTCAGGAATTGAAAAGCCCGGAGAATCATCTCAAGGAAGTCCCAATCTACCGTGTCATACGCTTTCTGAAAGTCCACATTCACAACATATTTGGGGGTATACGGCTGAAGATGAAACCTTGCGAACAATTCCTAGGCTAGAAGAATATTATCCCTGATCCGGCGACCCTTAACGAAGGCGTTTTGAGAAGGGCTAATGGTATCCTGAAGAACAGCCGCGACATGATTAGTTAAGACCTTGGTAAAACATTTGTAGATCGTGTTGCAGCAAGCAATAGGTCTATAATCATTTACCGAGGTCGCATTAGGCACCTTGGGAATCAACACCAGGATGGTGGCATTAATCTCTCTCAAAAGTCTCACTGTGACAAAGAAGTCCTTCGTTACATCCATGACTAACAACCCAATAAGGTCCCAGTTACTCTTGAAGAACTCAACGCCATACCCATCTGGCCCCGGAGCCTTTCCTTTGGCTAGAGAGAACAAGGTATCTTGAATCTCCATCTCCGAGAATGGACGGGCGAGCGAAGCAACCTGAGCCTCAGAGAGCGGACACCGGATAGCTCGCTATAAGTCCTCCAAGGCCGGCCTAGGAGGGAGAGATCACGAGGCAAACAGCTCTTTGAAGTGAGAAACGAATGTCTCCTGAACAAGGTTCGGCTCGCTGACAAGATTCCCATTTCTATCAAGGACCGAGATGATTCTATTCTTCAGTTGCCTCCTAGTCACTGAATGGTGAAAGTACTTGGTGTTCTTGTCACCATTCTCCAGCCAGCGGATCCTGGATTTCTGTCTAAAGAAGGCCTCCTCTTGATTCCTCAACTCCCCAAAGGACTTACAATGCCCCTTCTCTAGCTCCGCCAGGAGGATGTTGGTCGGATCCTGCTGTAGGTCCTCTTGTGCTAACCTTAGAGCATTTCTGGATTGGGCAACCCTCTCAGACAAGTTAGAGAATGAGTCCCTATTCAGCTGCTTGAGTCATCTCTTCAAGGCTTTTAATTTGGTAACCAATCTGAAAATGGGAACACCTTCCCCCAAAGCCTCCCACACCTAGGTGACAATGTCATGAAATGAAGGGTGCTCCATCCAGAAATTAAAGAACTTGAAAGGCTTCCTTCGCAAAACCGGTTGAATCACCTTGACCAACATCGAAGAGTGGTCAGAAATACCAGGTGTCAGAAATGATGCTTCAGAGTAAGAGAAATGCAAACTCCAAAGAACGTTAACCAGCACCCGGTCAATCTTTCTCACTTTTCGGTTGGCCCCTGAAGATGTCGACCAGGTAAACCGAAGGCTCACATATCTCAAATCCTCAAGCTCTGATTGATGCAAGCAATGATTAAATTCCTCAAAGGAGGGAGGCCAGGCATTAGTATCGCCAAATCTGTCAGAGGGGTCTCCAATAGCGTTGAAGTCACCAACAACCATCCATGGAAGGTCGTAGATGCAAGAGCTCATCCTAATCAAGTATGCCCATAAGGGCCTTCTAGAAACAAAAGAGTGTTGTGCGTAGACAACTGAGGTGCAACAACAAAGACTCGATGACAGAAGCCTAACTCTGCCATGGATGACTTGATCATTGGAAACTATCACCTCAAAATTAACCAGCGAAGGGTCCCAATCAACCCAAATTCTGCCCCCCCGGAGATGAACCATAGTTGGCAATCCAAGTCCACCCCGACAACAGACCAGATGAAAAAGAACGAAATAGATAATCCGGGACTTTAGTCTCTATAAGCCCGACCAAACAAAGACCATTCGAAAGAACCAATTTACGAATTTTCTCTTTTGTTTTTGTGTTGTGTTCTTAGAAGAACAAAGAGAAAGCCCCCTTTGCCTAGTGATCCGAAGAAAAACCCCGTTGTGGCCGTGTATTTCTATTGTGCGGCCCTCCTGAAATTTTACGCGAACAACCTATTTATAGGCCAAGAATTAGGGTTTTAATTTTTTCAAATCGATATCTATGAAGATTTTTTTCAAAACACAATATTTGCTCACACTTGCCCTATCCAAACATATCCCAAAAAAAATGTAAAATCTCTATTTTTCATGAAATAATCTTCGATCATTAAAAAAAAAAGGGCTTGGGCTAATTTGCTCGCTTCGTGAACTTAGTCCAATCTATCAATTTAAAACTTAAAACCACCGATTCAAACCGGTCCAATGTAAATGCAAATTAAAAATAAATGTACCTAAAATTATATGCTATACAATTATATTTAATCCCTAATTTTTGTGTCATAAATAACTAAATGGGTTGCCCAAAATTTAGGTGTTGATGCCGTTGGCAATAAAAGTGTGACAATTGCCTGCTGCAAGGTCCGAAGAACTAGTGCAAATTGAAGCAGCCTGCTGTGGTTATATATCAATTAAAATGAAGTTGACTGATAAGGTCATTGGAAAGCTTCATTTTTAGGGCAGTTAACTAAAAATAGTTCTTGGAGCAAGAAATACCGACTCTAGGAGTACCTTATCTATGTGAATTTGTGTCCCTCCAAGAATGACGCATCTCAATCATTGTCAGGCAAAACAAATAATTCATTGTAAACAAAAGGACAAGCGAATCGAATAATAATGAAATGGACAAAAGGAAGGAAATGAAATTGGACATTAGATTTACTAGTTGGTGTGATCTACGTCCATAGGGAGAAGAACACATTTTTACTATAGAAACAAGTGACACAATGGAGAACACAATCACTCAAGTACTCAAACACACACCCTCTCAGTGTTTCCCAGCCCCTATAATTACACTTAGTGACTGATTCACTATTTAGACCCTTGTCATTTTTAGTGAAATCTCACTTGGTTAAATCTCTTGGGTGAATTACAACAAGAAAACCAATCTAAATTCTCTATTGAAGAACTCTCCACACATCTTCTTCGGCAAAAGAACACTTCAAGTGCCATAACTTTTCCCAAAGGGACACTTAAGTGCCATAACTTACGAAAGGTACACTTAAGTGTCACATTTTAAGAAAAATGGGACACTTAAGTGCCATCTCTGGCGAAGCTGGCCGGAAATCATACATGGCATTAAAATATTAATATTTCTCGCGGATGTGTCTCGTCGGAGAGCTGAGTCAGCTCGAATTCACCCCAAACGACGTCGTTTCGGGTGTTGGCCCAAAATAAAGCCCTTAAATCGGGGAAAATGATGTCGTCTTCCCCATTTGCCTTAAATCTAAAACCCTAAATCAGGCAAAATGCCATTGAAGCACTGGAGCCCTAATCCCGCACCATAATTCGATTTGCCTCAAATTCTACCACCGAATATTGGAAATGGAGAGCAGGACTTTCAGCAGCGGCTCAAATTTCTCTCGCCGAAGCGAAGGAGAAGGCGAGCGTTTCTGTTTTTGTGGGTTACTAAGTCTAAAAAGAACATCGTGGAATCGAACGAATCCCGGGAGAAGATTCTATGGATGTGCTCGATATAGAGAAGGCTCGAAGTGCAAATACTTCAAATGGGTCGATGCGAAATTCTCTCACCGAGCCACAGAGGTGATATTGGACGTACTTGATAGATGTCATCAACCTCCATGTACGCTTGTGGACGACTTGGACGATGTTGACTCAATGCAAGCTCAAACTCAAGCATATTTTGTTAACCATTTGAAGAACGAAGTTTCAAAAATGAAAATTGAACGGAAGTGTTGCCAAGCGTTTATTCTGTTGCTTTTTTTTTTTGTCTATCCTACTTTATGATGAAATGTAAAGTACTAGAAGATAAGAAGAAATTTCTCCAACTGCCATAGTTGTAAATGCGTGGAGAAATGTACTTGTTTTGAATGAATGAATGAATGAATAATTTCGACAAATACTGTTTGTACAATGTTTTTGCTTATTCTCAAATATAAATCAGTGATGATGGAATGTATATTAGATCAATGTGTTGTGGTGACTATTTTACTTGAATTGAATGCAAACCAGCAGCAAATGTGTAAACTAGCAGCAAATATATAAACGAACAGCTTCTCTGTTTTGCTGCAAACCACCATATACATAGAACAGACACGAGTGATTACTCGAGTGCTATAAGTTGTATCTAGTGATCACTTAAGTGCTAGTCGTGATAAAAAAAAATGCCACTTGTTGTTAAAAGTGAACATTTAAGTGCTAGGTTTTTTAGAATGTGATCAATTAAGTGCCATTTTTTTTGTACACATCGGCTACTACCAGCCACCACCACCGCCCACCACTGGCTACTATCGGCCTCCAGCCATCATCACCACCAGCCATACCAAGCATCCCAGGCATCCATTTGAGTCACCGCCAGCCACCATTATGCTGGTGGTATGTTGCTGCATAAGTTGCTAGTGTAAGGTGTCTTACACTAGCTTGCACCAGCACTACCTGGTGCAAGCTGTACATATTGCACATTTACATCTTGCACCAGGTGCACTCCAATCCAACCCACCACCATCAGGCTTCACCAGCCACCACCACCAGTCACACGAGCACCCCAGTTACCACCACATATCCACCACCAGAAGCAGCAATAAGTAAAAGTAAAAAAAAAATTAAAAAAAAAAATGAAAAAGGCATGCCAAAAATGACACACAACAACCGTTCCATTGATTTTGAAATGAAGTCTCACAAACTCAATGACAAATGAAGTCTCACAAACTCAACTAACTCAATGACAACTATTATAAAAAAAAAACAAAAACAAACATCCACATATGTTTACAACTGACTCCTCAGCCTCACAAACCATATCACATTCCATTTCATCAATCAATATGCACAATGCCTCATGTTCGTGCTCGTTTTGATGGACCTCCCACTTGATTCATAATCCTTGCACTTTTTCTAACCGGACGTGAGACTTCTTCTTCAACGGTCTTGGGATGCGTTGATTCTGATGGAGCTGCAATTGTCCTAGGCTGAACTGATTCAGAAGAAGCTGCAACTGTTGTAGACTGAACTGATTCGGATGGTCCTGCAACGGGGTTCTTCTTACTCTTCTTTCTTGTTGGCGCAAGCAATGTCTTCTTCTTTGTTGGCACAGCCGTTGATTCTTGAGTTCGGCCTTGAGAGATAAGAACCTCTGAACTTCTCCCAGGCTTCAAAAAGAAAACTCAATTATCAACAAAAGTTTGCACTATAAATTAAATTAAATGCATCCTATAAAACTTACATTAATAATAACTGTTAGAGAATGGTCATCTGTATAAAGGCCATAACCATATTATTTTAGCCTCTTCCCAAGAGCCCCTATTGTTTGAAGGGGAGTGTCACTTTCAGGTACTTGTGATTGGTTACCTCTTCTTCTCGCATGTGATTTCTTGGGCTCTTGTGGCTGTTCAGCTATAGCAGGGGCTTCTTCGGCCAATTCTTCAGCTAGGCGTCTTGTAGATGGCCTTCTTGTAGGTGGCTCTTGATTTGGCTTTCTTTTGGTTGTTTTTCTAGTTACGCCTTCAGCTTCAGTGACACCTTCGGTTGGCTTTGGTGATGACCCTTGTGATGACCCTTCTAGTGGCATTTGTGATGACCTTGGTGATGGATCTTGTGGTGGCCCTTCAGTTGGGCCCTCTATTAGCAGCTAAGCTCTAGCTTGCCTTCTTCGAACTTGAGAAAAAGGCCAATGACATCATAAATATAACATCAAGTCACATTAGAATGTAAATGAAAAGTAAACTCAAATCATTGAACTGACCGGTATTTTTTTCTTTGTTGCTGTTGAAGAACAGTCGGCTTAACTGGCCCTCCAGTTGCTTTAGCCAATCTTGCAGCTGGCTATTTTCTACCTTGGCTTCTTTGAACAGGCCCTTCATTTTCAGGTATAGCAGGGGCTTCGGCCAATTCTTCACGTGTCACGGTGACTTGACAAAAACAAAAACATTACATACATGTCACTTATATCTATGTACATATTCATAACAAACCATAAAGCAACATAAACACAATTGTCATGACTTACTGGGTTTATTGTCGTCGACTGTTCTTCAGTCGACTCACTTTGCCTTTCTGTTTCTCCTTCTCCAACTGTCCTTTCACTAGGCCCTTCGGCTGGCCTCAATTGTTCCTGCTGCTTCTTTAATTGACAACCCTTAATATTGTGCCCTGCTATGTGGCAAAAAGAGCACTTTATCGGTACACCTGTCCTATTCATCCTACGGTGACATGAGTCCTCTCCCTCCATCATTTTTCTTTTTTTCTTTGGTCTTCCTATTCTCTTCTTTAGTGGCAAAGGTTGAGGTGCTTCGCGATCTGTTGGCTCCCAGAACTTGCTACTTCTAATTGGCTGCAACATGAATTGATACGAAGCAAGATATTTCGGTTTTTTGTACCAATCATCAAGGTAGTCTTCTGTGTTGTGGCCCTTCAATTGAATTGCACACATGGCATGTGCACAAGGAATTCCACTTAGTTGCCATGCTCTACATGAACATTTCATCGTATCTAAATGGACAACATACTTATTGGAACCCTTCATTATCTCATATCCTTCATCCCCATTCCAAATGGGATGACAATACCTACTTGCAACCAAGTTGTTATCTAATTTCTTAGCAATCCTAGGACCATATTGCTTAGTCAACTTTGCAGTCTCATCTCTTTGTTTGTGCAGCCGAGTCATGACCAAAACCCGTATGTCTTCAAGCATTGAGATAATTGGTTTGCATCTGGCATCTATTAGCCTCCCATTGAATGCTTCACAGATGTTGTTATCAATGTTATCGCACTTGAATTCCTAGCTGAAGAACACCCTACACCAATACTTCGGGTCTGTTTGGGACAGTGCATCATAATCATCCTTTGTCAATTGAAGCATCTCTTATTTGGCCATTCTAAAGTCAGCCATATTCGTGCTCTTTGCTAGCTGCCAAAATTGCGCCTGCAACTTGTCCCTTTTATAGGTCTTTGCCCAATTTGCGTATATGTGCCGCGCACACATTCGATGTTCAGCATAAGGCAACGACTCATCTATTGCTGGAACTAGTCCCTGCAATAATTAAAAATATAAAAAAATCAGCAAATGACATGTTGGTATCAAAAAGCAAATAAGTGACCAAATTTTTTAAAAAGTAAACATTACCTTTTGTTGGTTGCTCATGAACGCCCACCTTGCCCCATTTGTTATCTCTAAATCAGTCATCAAATTTTTTAGGAACCAGGACCAATTATTTTTGTTCTCTACCTTCACAACAGCCCAAGCCAAGGGAAACATTTGGTTGTTTGCATCTCTTCCAATTGCGGCCAGCAATTCTCTCTTGTACAAGCCCTTCAAAAAACACCCGTCCAATCCTATAATCCGTCTACAACCAGATAAAAATCCCCGTTTGCATGCATCGGAGCAAACATAGAATTTATCGAACTTCGTCCCAATATCAGGAAGTGGTCTCTCCACGACCTCTACATACACTCTACTTCCAGGATTTTGCAGCCTACACTTCCAAGCAGAGTCCCACAACTATCCATATTCACCGTTGTATTGACCAATAAGTATCTTCATCACCTTTTGCTTCGATCTTTTACATTGATTCCTAGATATATTGATGCCTACTTGCTCTTTCACCAGCATCCTAAACTGAGTAGTATTCATTTGAGGCATCAGTTTAATCAATTCAAAAAAGTGCTTCAACAACCATGCACTTGTTACCCTTTTATTCTCAAAATTAATGGAACAAGTATGTTCCTTTTGGTAGGCTCTAATCTGGAAAGATCCACTTCTCCTAACGAATGCGCTATAGATCTTCCATGAACAATTTTGCTGTGAACACCTAGCTCTTACAAAGGTCTTAGTGTTTCTAATGAAGTCAATGTTCCTTTGTGCAGCAATTGAGTTCTTCAGTATAGCTTCCCTAAATTGTTTCGCATCATGAAATTTCATGCCTACCGACAAAGTAAGAGAGGTAACGGATGGATCATAAAAGGAAACTTACTTTTCCTTTTCCTTCTATGCACAGGTCCTTCATCTTCTTCAAACTCATCTTGGGAAGTAGCATTCTTGACGCTTTCTTCATAGTCAATCTCCTCGCTAGCAGCACCAGCATCTGCAGGGCCTTCGGGTCTGTTTGGAACTTCATCGGCTACTTGCAAAGTTGCAAACTTAGTTGTCAAAAAATCCCTTTGCTGTATTCTTGACTGTACAAGCTCCTCGTCGTCGTCATCACTTATAAAATTTTCAGCAGGCAACCCTCCATTATCATCATCAGTTGATTCAGCTACTTCCCAATCTAATCCAGAGATTGTGACATCACCTATGTCATCATCACTTCGGTTAACTGCATCTGCGCTTCTCTCATGTCCATCATATCTATCTTGCCCTCCTTCGACCCTAACGTCAGTACTACCTTGAATACCATCTCCTTCTTGTCCTACTTTGGCGCTCTCTCCATCCTCATCTTCATCATCACTTTCATTATTGTACTCAACAAATATTTTTACCTCTTCACCATGAAGATAATGGTATAGAACATCCCTAAGACCATTATCATCTTCTAAGCATCTCAAACCATCTCTTAAGTCTTTCCCAGGAATACAATACAGCAGCTTCTAAACTTTACAAGGCAAATAAGTCTTATATCCCTAAGAAATCCTATATAAGATGCCTTTTTTATATCCACAAAGATGGTGCCCTCATTTCTACCCTCATACTCCCACTCATCCTCCCCAATCACAAATTCCCCATCGTAGCAAACTATGACAGCGACATAATCCTTGTCATGAGTCATTATTGCACCAAGAACAAGAAAAAGAATCATTAGTTTTTGGGACCACTAGACAATTGCACATATGATTCCCCCCACTCTCATGGACTTTAGTAAATAGAGGTCCTCCACACTGATAATATGCCCCTAAATGACAGCCAAAAAAGAGGTCGGCACTTTAATTATTTGTCTTCCATTCTCTTAAAATATTAACAAAAAACAGAGGTCCCCACAACAAGCACAGCTCCCCACAACAATCACAGCCCAAGCAATTTTGTCTACTGCACTAAACTTGCGATGTGAGAGAATGTACATCAACTTAAGCAAATTAAAGCATACTCTGACATCAACTTAATCAAATCACAGCCGCTGACTCCTACAAATCCCTTTAGAAGTTTAAACTAAAATTAGAACAACTAAACTTGGAAGCATTTTATGTCGCTAAAGCTGAAGAAAAACAAAGAGAAAATGAAGCACAGACAGATCACTCCAAAGTCTTAGACTATCCTAACCCATAACAAATTTGGACAAGCGAGCAATACCTTTCTCAAAGAAGACCGACGCAAGCCGAGCCAATTCCGAGAAATAGCTTCACCAAAACATGCTTCAATACCCTTTCAAGTTCTTATTTTTCTTGCTTGAAACTTTTTTTTAGTTTGTAACTTTGCCAATAAAATTCTAGCTAAAGTTGTTATGTTCTCATTCAGGATTTTGGATTGATAAACATACCCTATATAGCCTCACAAGCAGGGTGGTTCAAGGACATACCCTATACAGTCTCACAAGCAGAGTGATTCAAGGACTTAATTTTCTTCTCGGAGATGCATTAGTCACCTGCTTTATTAGGATGCTCTTAAGGAGATGCATAGCCAGTGACTCAACAATCAAAGCATACTCTGACATTGGCTTGAAAGAAAAATTCACGAAACTAATGACAAATCTGGTCTTTTTGTGTGATGTCAGCAAGTTTCAGTTGAAGTGTATCATCACAAATTCCATCGGAGCTGTAATAAGTTAATCGAGCCCTAATTTCATCACAGGGGAGGGGGAGAAGGGGCCGAACTTGGACAAGCGACGATGGTGAGCGGTGACGACGACCAACGATGGTGAGCGGTGAGCAGCGACGGCGACTGATGACAGCGACTGATGACCAGCTCTGGGCGTGAACGGCGACGGAGAGAAGGACCTGAGATCTACTGTGAATGCGGACGGGGAGGAATGGCGTTTAAGTTAGCGCACAATGACCTAAACGACGTCGTTTAGGTCAGCGCACTCAATGTGGATGGACGACGTCGTTTTTGTTGTCCACGTCAGCTGTTTTTTAAAAAAAAACATTTGCCACATTAGTAAAAGAAGTCGCCGGAAATCGCCGAAAAATGCCACGTATGCAATTTGGCCGGATTTTGGCCAGATTAGCACTCAAGTGATCCCTTTTGCTCTGATTTTGGCACTTAAGTGTACCTTTCATAAGTTATGGCACTTAAATGTCCCTTTGGACAAAGTTGTGGCACTCTAGGGGTCCGCACGTCCATCTTCTTCATTCTCTTCTGTGTAGTCTTAGAGTTCTGTCTCCTCTCATGTCTAGTATCTTACTTACCAATAACTTGTATTAAATGAATCGGAGTGCAGTAGAAATTATTATTTTGATGATGATGACTGCTTCTTCGCGTGACCAGGAGCTCGTGAGAGAAGCCAAGATTTTCTATTAAATGAAATAGTCATCTCAAGTAAGAGAGACTATTCGGGGGAAAACAAGCCGAACGAGCTAGATTTACCATTATTCGCTTTCAATGTGATTTCTTTGGCAACCAAGAACTTCAGCCACGAAAACAAGCTTGGGCAAGGCAGTTTTGGCTGTGTTTACGAGGTAAGTTGATGCAAGCCAAGGGTAGGCTTTCTCAAATAGTAGGATCGAGAGAGTAACTCGCACACGGGAAAACAAAACGAACAGAAATTTCAGCATTGCACGAGCTCAGGAGAACAATCGTATCTTTGTTGATACATATTAGATCGACTTGATTCCAAAGCCAAATGAATGAAGACTTCTGGATCTACAATTTCTCTGTTTTGGGTTTTCTAAAATAAGCATCATAGGATGATCGAATTTGGGTTGGAAATAACAAACAGAACAGGAAAAGATAGAAACTCCATTGGTTGCTCTTCTAGGCCTCCAAGGAAGTTGAGAGGGCACCGATTCTTCTAGATCAATGACTGCAACCCTTCAAGGATGCAAATTTCGAAAGCTCCAACTCTTCAAGGATTGAGTGAAAACTCTTATAGGTTTTCAAGGGTATGAACTCTACAAGGTTCACGATACTTGCTTTAACGCAAAGTTTTCATTCACCAAAAGTCGTTCGTCTTCTACCAGAAATTGGATGGTTTATATCATCAAAGAAATAAAAATAGAGCGTTTGTTGACACCTAATTTTTATTTTCCAATACATCAAAAAAATTAAATTAGAGAAAAAGAGCAAAATAAGAAAAAAGAAAACTAACAAAACAACAAAAAAAAAAAAAAGATAAAGAAAAAGAAAAAATGCCTATTTCTCCTTTTGCGCGGCCCAGACCCGTTTCCTTTTTGGCCTGGCCCACGCTAGCCTTCTTCCTCCTCCATCTTCGTGCAAAAAACCCTACCACAAAGGAAGAGGGGAGAAGAAAACCGAGAGAAACAGGAAGGCAAGAATGGGAACCAAGGAGAGACAGTGAAAGAGAAAATAGGGAGCAAGGGGAGAGAACTCGAGAGAGAGCTTGAGGAAAAAAGGCGGCGGCGGTGCTGCCGCCAGTCGTGGCGTTTGATCGACGCCGACCCTGCCGCCACTTGAACTAGAAACCCAGACGCATAGAGAACAGGAGAGAGAAAGCTCAAGGAAGAACGAGGGAGGGGGAAGAAGGCCCGCCGTTGTCGACCGACGCCGACCGCCGCCGTCTCCCTAAAACCCAAATCTGAGGGCACCGTGTGGAGGAGGTCAGATTTGGCAGGATTAGAGACGCCGTTTGAGCCATCACCACCTTCCGTCCCCGACGTCGTTCGAGCCGTCGCCCCCCTTCTATCCCCAACGTCGTCTAAGCCGCCACCTTTCGAGCGACGCCGGGGACTCCATCACCGTAGCTGCTGTTTCGCGATCGCAGGAGCTTCGAATGTTGTCACTGTTGCAGCCCTCAGCCAAGCCGACGCCTAGCCTTGTCACCGAGCCACCGCATGCCTCCACCTCTGGTCCAACGCGTAGCAGCAGCCCCTGAGCCACCTCCCTCCTACCTAATGCCGCTCGAGCCGCCGCCGCCCTCCGTCCCAACGAGCTGCTTGCTGACCCTCATCGAACTGCCGCCTTCCTGCTGCTGCTGCCGTCGTCTGCCGCCCACCGCGTCTCCGCCGCCGAGCCACTGACGTCTCTGCCGTCACTCTCGGTGCCGCGAAGAAACCCTAGGGTTTTGGCCACGAACTGGGTCGTGCGAGCCGGGTCGGGTCCAATCAACGAGTAGGGTTTTTTTGGCGTATTGGGCTGGACATACTTGGGTTGAGCTTGGGTTATGGGTTTTTAGGCTTGTGGGCTTGGGTTGTGGGCTTGGGCTGGTTTAGTGTGGGCTTTGTTTTTTTCAAAAAGAATTAGACCAAATTGGGCCAGCACATCGGCCCAGCCCAATTCGGTTCGGGCTCGGGTCACCTGGCTCGTTTTGGTCCGGGTTTGGGCCGTTTTGCCCGATCTCGGGCCCCTGTTCACCGAACCGGGTCAGACCCAACCCGGAGATCCGATTCGGTTCGTTTTTAATATATTTTATTATAATATTAAAATAAATTTTAGAAAGTTAAAAAAATTTAAATTTTAAAATTTTAAAAATAAGTAAAAAATTTAAAAATATATTAAAAAATTAAAAATTTTGAAAACAAAAGATTGCGGGGTTTGGTTTGGAATTGCCATGTATTGCCTTTTTAGTGTAATTAAGTATTTATTTGCTCGTATATTGACTATATTACATATTTAATTTACATGTTTAACTGTGTTTGTAATTGTTTAGATGCTTGTGTTAATTTTACTGCAATTAGAATTTTGGTAGCAATGACTGTTACTTTAATGTTTATGCACCCGTATGACCACCTCACATATTAGTGGATAGGTATAAAATCAATCCAAACTGCCTACCAAAAAGAAAAATCATTTTGTTAAAATGAACAAGATTAGGTACCGAAAGGGCACTAATTGGTCAATTAGTGTAATCAAGTCCCCGACCCTAGATTCTCTGGTTGCGTAGGAAGTGAGGTACATATTCCAATAGGCTAGTGGCGACTCCTTTTGTGTAAAATTCCTAAAACATATTCCAATGTCACGCGGGGTATGGGCTTGGGAGAGCCCGCGCCCAATCATGGGCCATAGGCCCGTCTTTTAGGCAATATCCCTAAACTTGTTCCCTCTCCCCCGAGGGTAGGTCGCGACAATGTTGAAACTAGGAAAATAGTAAATAGAATAGAAACTAGAAACTAGTAAAAGCGTCTTCATGGCTCTCAAGGTGTCTTTCAAACTTATGGGATGGACTCAAGATATCGATATGGCTTCTCCGTTTCGTCGAGCTTGAATGCAGGCTAATCTTCTTGGTTGAGAGAGTTGGTCTTCAATGCGGGCTGCATCATCCTCCCCATCTTTAAAAGAATTCATCCTCGAATTCTCGCCATCATCATTAGAAGAATCTCCCACATAAGGTGCTAAATGTCGAACGTTGAAGACGTCGTGAATCTTCAAATGAGAAGGAAGATTTAATCGATACGCATTAGGATTGATGCGCTCAAGAACTTCGAGAGGTCCAAGCTTTCGATCATTAAGCTTGTTATAACTTCCGACGGGATGCCGTTCCGGTGGCAAATAAGCCTAAACAAAATCTCCAGGTTCAAAGATAACTTCACGCCGACGCTTGTTGATGTCCGTTTTATAGGATTTGGTTTTGCTCTCTAATCTTTGGTGCGCATCTTCATGAATTGCCCTCATTTGAGAAACAATATTGTCGACTTTGCTACTCGACTTCTAAGCAAAAGGAATTGGTGCAAGATCAAGAGCAGTGTTCAGTTGTCGACCATATACGGTCATAAGTGGACTATATCCAGTGCTACGGTTCTCAGCACAATTATATGCAAATTCTCCAAGTAACAACCACTTCTCCCAAGAACAAGATTATTATCGATCAAAGTCCTTAATAGATTTCCCAATGTTCGATTGACGACCTCAGTTTGTCCATCCGTTTGGGGATGAAACACAGTATTAAATTGCAGTTTAGTACTGATATTCTTCCACAGTTGTCGCCAAAAATGACTAAGAAATTTTGTATCCTGATCCGAAGTAATGGTCTTCGGAATGTCATGCAACTTATAGACTTCCTTGAAAAATAAGTCAGCAATACACGAAGCATCCATAGTTTTTCGACATGGAATAAAATGTGCCATTTTTGAAAATCGATTGACAACAACAAAGATCGAATCTATACCTCTGTTTGTGCATGGTAGTCCAAGGACAAAGTCCATAGAGATATCCTCCCATGGGGCATGTGGAATCGGCAAGGGCAAATAAAGGCCAGCATTCGTAGCTTGTCCCTTTCCAACTTGGCAACGTCGACACCTCATCACATGCCGATGTACATCACGTTTCAAATGAGGGAAAAAGTATTTGGCTGAGATGAGTTGTACATTTTGTCACGCCTAAAATGTCCTTCACGGTGAACTTCATCGATCACCCGTTGCCGAAGAGAACAGTCCGACACACATAAACGATTTCCTTTGAAAAGAAAACCATCACATACAGTAAAATCAACAAGCTTCTTTTCGTGTGCATCGGGAATGATCTTGGAAAAGTAGGGGTCTTCTTGATATAACTATCACGCCTCGATCCTTCGAGCACATGCCCATCCCTCATCTTGGTCAATTAATAGCGACGTCCCAGGACGCATTGCCGACCCTTTCATTTTAATACACATGCGGAAGCATTTAAATAATCCCTAGAAAATAAAACAATGGGATAGGAAAGCGGGGTCATAAAATTTCAAATCACACAACCATGCTCATATACATACATACATAGTAGACTATGTCATATATTATACAAGTTGATCTAGGTTTGTAAAAACATATACACCACAATAGGTTCTCAAACAGGGGGCGAGGGTCTAACGACCACAACTAGTCATCATTGCTAAATTCTTCCCATTCCACCTCCTTATCCTCTTCGATCTCCCCTTCTTCCTCGTTCCAGTTGGTGGCCTCGGCTGAGTACACCAGAGAATCAAAATTACCTTCAAGATTGGGATCCTTGACATCCACTACTAATCCACCCTCAGGATCCATTGTGCCCTTCCCAAGCGCAGCCTCTAAAACATACCGAGGCACATCAGATTCCGGCATAGGACCCTCCCTTCACCTGTCATGATAGTGACAATACTATGACCGATACCTATGAGGTACCTTCTTGGGTTCACCCACGTTGACCTAGACAATGGATTTTATCATCACATACTCCAATCTTTCAAGGTGAGGGTGTATCGGGATATGATATACCAAAATGCACAGGAGGAGATGGATGTGCTACCATCTAGGGACCTGAAATATTGTCCCATAACAGGGTGAGACTACGTCTCAACAAGTTCTATCCTCCTAAGACTCAATTAGGAAGCCAATACACCTTAAGGCTGCCTAAGCACAACACAAGTCAAAGGACTTACCTTGGCCTCAGTTCCACCTTGCAAATCAATATCATTTACAGATATCGCAAATCACATCGATTCATAATATCATATCAAATTATTAATCAATCGACCTAGTCGATTACATATCATCACGACCTTTTCTTGGTTGGCTCATCTCATACTATCTATAAGTCCACCCATAATAGGACCGCTCACTCTAAACTGATAAATATATAGTATAGCTCTCGCTAAGCTGATAAATAATGTATTGCTTTCAGTAAGTTGACATATCGTCAGTAGGCTAATATAATACACTAATAATGCTCTCTCTAAATTGATCATATTGCTCTCACTAAGCTGACATATCAGAGCCCGTAGGTTGATATAGCATACCGGTATACTACTCGCAATCTAAACTGACATATCGCCCGTAGGCTGATATAGTATACCATCTAGACCATTCGGTCAATTTTTCATTTTTATCATATCCGATAAAAATAACCGTATGTGGGTATACGGTTGGCCTAAGCCAAAATATCATAATTTCACTTTTTGAACATCTCACTAGTTTCAACAGCTCATAATATATTTTTGGTGCTGTAAATCGACGCTCGGTAATTTTCCCATTAATTACCAAAATTTAATTATTTTAGGAATAAAATCCTAAAATCATAATTAAATCAATTCAACACAAATTAACGCTCAAATAAATAAATAGACTGCACCACAATAACCGGCATAAAATTCCAGTCGTTGGCTATCTTAGCCTAATTTCCGGAAAATAAATCAATATTTAAATAATTACAAAAATTATTAAATAAATGCAATAAATCCAACTTAGGCCTGTAATGCCTAATTGGACACTGAAACGGACTTGGAAAAATTCCAAGGTTTGTTCAATAAATAATAAAGCGCATCTACTAGCTAAATGTACTAACCAATTGCCTAACATGTATTGATAAGGTACTAATTTAATTGTTCTACTCTATTCTATCCACCTAATCACACTTAATTAAATCTAAATGACCCATAAGAATCATTAGCATACTAAGCGGGGTTTAGTGAGTGAAACTCACTTGTTTAACGCGCGGATCAATGCAAAATGACGGGAACGTCGCGAGGCTCGGGACCACCTCAAAACCGGCCTAGACCACCTCTGGAAACCCACTCTCCTGCTCTCTATTTTGGGCTACAAAACCAGAAAACAAAGGCTGGTTTGGTGAGGTAAGGTGGACGAAAGCAGCAGGGATGTTCAGCGGGCGGTGGTAGCAGCTTACGGTGGCGGCAGGGGCTCCAACGGCGGCCTGAGATGCTCAGGACAGTTCTTGGATGCAACTAGGATGGTGTGAGGGCGCGACAAGGCAGCAGCACGGGCAGCGGAGCACGCGGACAAGGCGCGATGGCGTTGCGGCGGCCAACGGTGACTTTGGCGGCATGCAAGCGGCTCTGGGGCAGCTGGCTGGCTTCCTTGCTTTGGCTGGAAGTTTGCAAGGCACAATGAAGGCTGCACTAGGGGTGGAAGACAACCTTGGAGGAAGAAAGAGGCAAGAGGGGGCTACCATGGCCAAATTTTCCAACTAAATGTTCCTTTGACCCATCCCTAACCAAGTATGGCTTCTATGGCTGCAATTCAGCCACTCATGCCCTCCTTGCAACCTTTGAAGTGGTCCAAAACCATAGGGGAAGGGGGGCATACGAAATTCAAACATTTCTCCCTCAATTGGACTTAGTTTCATTCTTGAATCAATTCAATTTAGTCTCAACAAATTCCGTTATCGAGTCAATAATCAAATTGGTATTCTTCCTCACCAATACATCTTACTTGCTTTTCAATTTTGCGATAAAAAATGGTCCTACCCTATTTTTGAACAAAAATAGCCCTAGGATGACTTTTTTCCCAAAAAGTCTCGGGTTGCAGAAAAATCTTCCGAGACTAAGTCAATATTCCTAGAATTTATTGTGACATGACAGAATCTTCAATTTCTGAAATCAGATTCAAATTCGCGGTTAATTTCAATATGACACGTTTTTAGCTTGACTTAGGCTACTGGGTAGTTTTCAGAAACTTTTAGTGCAAATGACCCTTGGTCGATTTTTTTCGAGCCACAATGAACCACTCAACACATTGGTGACTCTCGGTTGTCATGAAAATCTCAAGAATTCAAATACGGACACAAGGTACGAAAACGATAGAAAAATCAGTTTAATGTCGGTCAACAAGAATTTTCCAATTTAGTGATGTCACCCACGATTTGCCACACATCTTTATCGAACCGACCTATCTCTAATCTCCAATCGATTTTTAATTGTGTTGTAATGGCCTCTGAAGATGAGCACGGTTGAGAAGCCGATTCCTAGTTGAATTCTTAGGTCTATCGCATTAAAATTCCTTAATGGCTTCCCTGAATAGTCTAGTTATCTCGAGAGTGATCAGCTCTGAGAACAGCCCCATAGGCGCGTCGATGAAATGCTTGACTTATTCAATAGAAAACAGGACTGAAAATCTAGGATGTTACAATAATTCCTGAAAAGAATCAAATCCAAGAACAGTAGAATGCGTTGTAGAGAGCAAGCTCTTCTTTCATCTAAGGGCATTAGCAACTTGATTCTGAGCTCTAGTTTTATGCTTAATAATGAAAGTAAACTCTTGGATGTATTAAGCCCATTTTGCACACTTGGAGTTAAGCTTTTGCTGTCCGGAAATATACTTTAGAGTTTCATGATCAGTATATAAAATAAACTCTCGATGAATAAGATATGGCTGCCAATACTTAACTGTGCGAAATAATGCGTAGAATTCCAAATCATAGGTGCTGTAGCGAAGTTTGGCACCATTCAATTTTTCACTAAAGAAGGCGATGAGTCGACCTCCTTGACTTAGAACTCCTCCTATGCCAGTACCTGATGCATTACAATGCACTTCAAAAACAAGATCAAAATTAGGCAATGCAAGTATCAGGGCTATGCTCAATTTTTCTTTGAACTGTTTAAAACTTTTGTGAGCTGCATTTGTCCATTCGAAACTCCCTTCTTCATGCAAGAAGTGAGTGGGGCTGCAATGGTGCTAAAATGTGCAATAAACCGTTGATAGAACAAAGCGAGGCCATGAAAACTTTGCATTTCATGCACATTTGTTGGAGTTGGCCATTCTCGAATCACCTTGATCTTAGAATCATCCACCGAAATGCCATTCTTCGAAATATGAAACCCCAAGAAAAGGATTTGTGGTACCATAAAATAGCACTTGTCGAGAGACACATACATTTGTTCCTGCCTCAACACACATAATACTTCTTGAAGATGCTGCAAGTGCTAATTAGTAGACTTGCTAAAATCAAGATATCATCAAAATAAACAACAACAAACTTTCCCAAAAAAGGCTTCAACACCTGAGTCATAAACCTCATGAATGTCGATGGTGCATTCGACAATCCAAATGGCATGACTAACCACTCATATAGCCCATCTTTCGTTTTGAATGCTGTCTTCCATTCATCTCCGGGTTTGATTCTAATTTGATGATATCCACTCTTCAAATCCAGCTTCGAGAATATAATTGCACCAGACAGTTGATCTAAGAGATCATCAAGGCAAGGAATAGGAAATCGATACTTGATGGTGATCTTGTTGATCGCTCTACTGTCAACACACATCCTCCAAGTACCATTTTTCTTAGGCACTAAAAGAGTTGGAACGGCACACAGACCGAGGCTCTCCCTTGTAAAACCCTTATTCAATAGCTCCATAACTTATCGATGCAATTCCTCATGTTTGATCGGACTCATTTGGTAATGAGCGAGATTCGGCAAAGAGGCTCCGGGCATCAAGTCAATTTGATGCTGAATATCTCTCATAGGAGGGAGACCATTAGGTAAGTCCATCGGGAAGACATCCTTGAACTCTTCCAAAAGAGGTTGAACTCGATGAGGTACGACAGAGGCAACTTCATTATTCTCACTTGTTTTATTAAGCAAAATATACAAGATACGAACTCATTTCAAAGCATCCTTCATATCATTCATTGTAAACAATGTAGGGGAGAAGGAATTCTCAACTATAGAAGTTTTCAAAGGTTCCCTACTAGGTGCCAACGTAATCTTCTTGCCTCCAAATTCAAAAGAATATGTATTTCAATAACCATCATGTGTAGTTCTCATATCGAATTGCCATGGTCGACCAAGAATAATGTGACTAGCATCCATCGGCAGAACATCACACCATATCTTGTCATTATAACAGAACCAATGGACATATTAACAAGGCATCATTTTGAAACAGTTACCTCAGCGCCTTTCTTCGACCACGACATCTTATAAGGTGTAGGGTGCGTTTTTAATTCCAACTTCAGCTTGTTTGCCGCTACTTCAGAAATTATATTCTCACAACGACTAGAGTCAATAATTAATTGACACACCTTTCCCATGATTGTGCAAGCATAATGAGAAAAATTGGTACGCAGCCACCTATCTCAAGTGTCATCTCAAGGAGTCAGAAAAATTTTCCTCACCATAAGAAGTTCGCCAGTGTTAGCATGCACTATTTGTTCATCATCCGTAACTTCTTCATCATTGTTCAACTCCTCTTCAAGTGGATCCTTAGCATTCTCATCAGAATCATTATCCACCAAGAAGGCTTTACCGACTGGTCAATTCTTATTGATTCGACAATTGCTAGCACGATGACCCAACTCCCTACAAGAATAGCAACGTATTTCGGACATAGCAAGTTGCTTCAAAACATGGGGTTGAGTAGAAGGCTTACTAGCAAATTGCGTTGTAGCCTCAGCAACTTTAGCAATGCTAGTGGTACTCTTAGTGGCCCGACTTGTCATGGTAGTTGATTGTTGTCTTCGAGAACGAAAGTGCTCCATTTTGAGTGCCCATTGGTGTGCATCTCCTAAGTCCCAAATGTTGAGGACTTCCAAGGCGTCTTGAATGTAAAATTGAAGACCGTTCAAGTATTTGTTCACAAGCACCTCCTCTGGGTCCTAGATGTTGTTACGAATCACCAACTCATTGAATTTGTTGGTGTATTGGTCCACCGTTTGCGTACCTTGTTTTAAATTTTGGTACTGTTGGTAGAGCTCTCTCTTATATCCTTTGGGAAGAAAATATTTTTGAATCTTGCCCTCCATCTTTCTCCACAAAGTGATTGGTGCTTTGCCAACGGCTTGGCGAGTTTATTTTTCACATCTCCACCAAGCAATCTCCTTGCCTCGGAATTGCATAGCAATGATCCCAACTCAATGATTCTCCAGAAGATTTCGATGCTCAAACACCTCATTCACAAGTGTTAGCCAATCAACAAGGAGACTCAGTACCTATAAATTCTGGAACATCTTTCTTGACTTCCTTTTCCCAACTGGCTCACGAATATGTTGTAAACGATGTCGAACATGCCTTCGACCATGAATAGATTGAACACTCTCCGAAGAGGAAGAGTCACCATGGGAATCTTCAGTCCTGGAATGGGGTGGAGAATTATTTGCTTCAGCCCTCAAACGCCGAACTTCTCGCGTCAATTCGTCAATTTGTTGTTGCATATTCTCAACGAGTGAGTGCACTTCATCGAGGGGAATGGTTCTGCCGCCATGATGTCTAGCTTGTCTTGGAGGCATTGTCCTCTCCTCCAAAGCTCTGATACCAAATGATGCAAGCCAAGGGTAGGCTTTCTCAAATAGTAGGATCGGGAGAGTGACTCGCACACAGGAAACAGGGTGAACAGAAATTTCAACACTGCGCGAGCTCAAGAGAACAATTGTATCTTTGTCGATACAGATCAGATCGACCTAATTCCAAAGCCAAATGAACAAAGACTTTTGGATCTACAATTTCTCTGTTTTGGGTTTTCTAAAATAAGCACTGTAGGATGGTCAAATTTGGGTTGGAAATAACGAACAGAACATGAAAAGATAGAAACTCTGTTGGTTGCTCTTCTAGGCCTTCAAGGAAGTTGAGGGGGCACCGATTCTTCTAGATCGATGACTGCAACTCTTTAAGGATGCATATTTCGAAGGCTCCAACTCTTCAAGGACAGAGTGAAAACTTTTCTAGGTTTTCAAGGGTATGAACTCTACAAGGTTCACGATACTTGCTTCAAAGCAAAGTTTTCATTCATCAAAAGTCGTTCGTCTTCTACTAGAAATTGGATGGCTCATATCGTCAAAGAAATAAAAATAGAGTGTTGAAACTAGGAAAATAGTAAATAGCATAGAAACTAGAAACTAGTAAAAGCGTCTTCATGGCTCCCAAGGTGTCTTTCAAACTTTCGAGATGGACTCAAGATATTGATACGGCTTCTCGGTTTCGTCGAGCATGAATGCGAGCCGATCTTCTTGGTCGAGAGAGCTGGTCTTCAATGCGGGCTGCATCATAAGTGCTCTCTTTCCAAAAGACGAATGTGCCTAGATAAATGTAAATGTAGGAAGCATCTCGAGAGCTTCATTTGTTTCTTTGTGTTTTAGTGTAGGATTGAAGAAGGCCCAGTAGTGGCGGTCAAAAGGCTCTCGAAGAATTCCGAGCAGGGAATGGAAGAATTCAAGAACGAGGTTCAATTGATTGCTCGGCTTCAACACCGAAATCTCGTGCGACTTATCGACTGTTGTGTCGAGATGGACGAGAAGATCCTAATCTACGAGTACATGGAGCATTAGAGTATGGATTCGGTTCTATTTAGTACGTTCCTGGAATTACTCTTCTTCATTTTTCATATTGTCAAAATGGACTAAAAATGTTCAAGTTTCGGTTTCAGGATCGTCACTGACTAGTCTCTGCAAGTAAAACCAAGATCTCCATGTTAAATTGGGATCGACAGTTTAACATTGTTACGTCCCGATCCTCCGAGCATGTGCCTATCCCTCATCTTGGTCAATTAATAGTAATGTCCCAAGACGTATCGCTGATCCTTTCATTTTAATACGCATGCGGAAGCATTTAAATAATCCCCAGACAATAAAACAATGGAATAGGAAAGTAGAGTCAATTTTTTTTCAAACCAAAACAAACCTTTTATAACAAACAGGTTTATTCACAACATCATGCCACTTACAAAAACATCGACTTAACCAAAAAGCAACTGTCATATGACTAACACTTACCAAAAAAAAAAAAAAACTGTCGTATGACTAACTAGCCAGACAGGTTTGCCGAATCTGTTGCTTCCACCTTCTTAAACTTCAGGACTTCTAGCTCTCCACAATCGTTACCTAGTGACCTGAAAATGGTTATACAATAACCAATGAGACAATGTTTCAGCGAGTTCTATCCCCTAAGACCCGATTAGGAAGCCAATATGCCCTAAAGGCTACCTAAGCATAGCACGGGTTAGAAGACTTACTTTAGCCTCAGTTCCACCTTGCAAATCAATATATATCAAATATACACAAACCACATCAATTCACCAAATCATTTGCTCAGATTGACTTACCGATCAATCGACCTAGTCGATTACATGTCAATCAGACCATCCCCGGTCATTATAGTCAATACTATGCATTCTCCAAAATGATATGTCTAATCACTGAGCCCACGTACATTTTCCAAAATGATATGTCTAATCATCGAGTCCATGTGCATTCTCCAAGATGACATACCTAGTCATCAAGCCCATGTACATTCTCCAAAGTGATTTATCTAGTCACCGAGCCCATGTGCATTCTCCGAGGTGATAGATCTAGTCATCATGCCGATATAAGATAATGTCTTTCTCCGAGATGACATCCTAAGTCATCGAGCCGACATAACATAACGTCTTTCTCCGAGATAACATACTAAGTCATCGAGCCGACATTTTTATCATCTAACGATTTTTCACTTTTTATCATACCCGATAAAATAGCCGTGTGTGGGTACATGGTTGGCCTTAACTAAATTATGATAATTTCACTTCCATAAATCCCACCATTTTCTTTAGTCCACCAAAACATTTTTGGTGCTGTCAACCGACGCCCGGTGATTTTCTAATTAATTACTGAAATTAATTAATTCTGGGATAGAATATCCCCCAATCACAAATCACCTTCAATTCTCACAAACCAATGCTCAATTAAATAAACAGAAAGCATCACAATAACCAGCATAAAATTTTGATCGTCGGCTATCCCAAAACTTAATTTCCAGAAATTAATTAATTAATTAATTAATTACAAAAATATTAAATAAATATCAATAAATCCAATTTAGGTCCGTAATACATAATTGGAAGTCAAAACAAAACCAAAAAAATTCCAAAGTTCGTTCAATAAATAATAGCACGAGTCTACTTGCTAATGTCACTAACCATTTGCCTAACACGCATTGATAATGCACTAATTTAATTACTCTACTCTAATCTATCAACATAATCATACTTAATTAAATCTAATCAACCCCTAAGCATCATTAGCCTACTAAGTAGGGATTAGTTAGTAAAGCTCATTTGTTTAACGAACGGGTCGGATCAAACCGACGGGAACGTCGTGGGGGTTGATTCTTCTCAAAGTGGGCCTATGTTTCGAGGCTCGAAACCACCTCAAAACGGGCCTAAGATGCCGCTGGAAACCCACCAGCAAACCTTATGTTCTCTACTGCAAAACAGAGAAAACAAGGTTGGTTTGGTGAAGTGAAGCTGGCGATGGATCAGCTGACGGCTTGGCGAGGCAACCGGCAGCCGAACAGGGGTCTACAGTGGCCAAACGGCCTCCGGCTTGGCTCGACTAGTAGCTGAGATGGCAAAATAGGTTGCTGGAAGGAGCAGGGGACGTTGGTTGGGCGGTGGCACGCGCGACACGCGGACGGGGCGGAAGAAGCGAACAGTGGCTGGTAGTGGCGTTTCAGCGGTGTGTGGCGTGGATGGCAGCTTCTCCGGTTCCTTTGGTCTTCGCACAGCAACGAGAGAGAGAGAAAGAGGGGTTTGGCCGGCCAGACTTGGAGAGGAAGAGAGGGGTAAGAGGGGGGCACCATGGCCAAATTTTCCACATGCTTGTCTCCTAGACCCATCCTACACCACCCACACATTTCTTGGCTCTCATTCAGCCACACATGCCCATCCTACAACCTTGAAATGGTCCAAAACCAATGATCTAGGGGGCATACGAATTTGACAAGCTTCTCCCTCAATTGGGCTTCCAAAGTTTCACAATTTAATTCAATTCAGCTTTGATAATTTCAATTAGAACCTCAATGATCAAATTGGTATTTTTCCTCACCAATTGATCCATCTCGCATCTCAATTACGAGATAAAAAACGATCCCTATCTTTTTCTAAATGAAAACGGTTTTATGCTGACTTTTTCCCAAAAAGTCTTGGGTTGCAGAAAAAACTTCTGAGATTGAGTCGACGCTTCTAGAATTTATCGTGACATGACATAATCTTCAATTTCTTAAATCGGACTCAATTTCACGGTTAATTTCACTCAGGCGCGTTTTTAGCGTGATTTAGGTTACTGGATAGTTTTCAGAAATTTTTAGTGCAAATGACCCGTGGTCAATTTTCTTCAAGCCACAATGAACCCACTTGACACATTGGCTACTCTAGATTGCCGTGAAAATCTCGAGGATTCAAATACGTACATAGGGTACCAAAATGACAGAAAAATCAAACTAGTGCCGATCGATGAGAATTTTGCAATTTAGTGAGATCACTAACATTTAACTACTCATATCAGTCGAACTAACCTATCTCTGATCCCTGATCGATTTTTAACTATGTCATAATGATCTCAGTAGATGAGCACGGTTGAGCAGTTGATTCCTGGTCGAATTGTCAAGTCTATTGCATTAAAATTCCTTAATGGCTTCCCTGAATAGTCTAGTTATCTTGAAAGTAATCAGTTCTGAAAATAGCCCTATAGGCGCATCGATGAAATGCTCGATTTATTCAATAGAAAACAGGACTGAAAATCTAGGATGTCACAAACATCATTTGCGGGATCGCTCGAGGTCTTCTTTATCTTCATCAGGATTCCAAATTCAGAATCATACATAGGGATCTCAAAGTGAGCAACATCTTGCTTGACGGGGAGTTGAACCCCAAAATCTCGAACTTTGGCATGGCTAGGATTTTTGGTAGAGATCAGGTCAAGGCGAATATGAAGAGAGTTGTTGGCACATAATAAGTACCATGGAACATTGATTTAACACATTCCAGGATCACATTTCTGAAAATTGCACTAATTCCATTTTGCTTAAAACTGCAGTGGGTACATGGCCCTGGAATATGCCATGGACGGACTATTTTTAGAGAAGTCTGATGTGTTCAGCTTTGGCGTGTTGGTGTTGGAGATTATAAGTGGTAAAAAGAACAGGGGATTCTATTATGCAAACAACGAACTGAACCTTCTTGGACTTGTAAGTATGGACAGATGCTCATCCATCGAAAGATGAATAGTTATCCGAAACAGAACTTCATATATATGCCATCTGATTGACATTGCTAGTGAAGTGTTTCTTTTTCCCTGTAACTACATATAACTGAACGTTGTCTTGTTAATTGCAGTCATGGAAGTTGTGGAAAGAAGGGAAGGGCTTGGAGCTACCGGATTCACCGATTCAGCAGTGGGAGATGCATACTCGATGAATGAAGTACTGAGATGCATCCAGGTTGGCCTTTTGTGCGTCCAAGAGCATGCAGATGATAGGCCAGTCATGTCGTCTGTGGTCTTGATGCTGAGTAGCGAAAACCCAACGATGCCACACCCTAAAAATCCTGGCTTTTGCTTAGGAAGGGCTATAGAGACGGATTCATCATCAAGCAAGCAACACGGGACATGCACTGTGAACCAAGTTACAGTCACAATGCTTGATGCCAGATAGAGATCATTGTCATACCCCGGCCCAATACATTTGTACATCTTAAACTCCAGAGATTTCTGTTCATGTATATGTTTTCTCAGTCCTTCCTTCTGCTCAATTTTTATTTATTTATTCAGTATACTTTGATTTTAAAAAATTTCTTTTGTATTTGTTGTTGGGGAGAGAGGAGAGAGTTTTGCCAATTTTGGTCCAGACATGAAGTTCATTGGTCTATATGTGTCCGAAGAAAAAGTCTTTGACATTGACACAATACAACTCAAAACAGTGACTCTAGCAATGTGATGAAGTTCACAGAAACCAGAGACATTGTTGCAATTGCAACTGTAATTCAATGCTGAAGTAATCGATTATGCTCTGTCCATCATGATTTCTCGACCAGTTCAGACCAATTTCTTGTCTTTTTTTTTATTAGGTGAAACTAAGAACTGGACGTTGCACAGAACCAGACATAAGATATATAGAGCAAGGATCATCATCTTCATTTGTAGCAATAGACCCTTAAGACTGGGTTGTTGACAATACAACTAACTTCACCCTCTTGATGTTTCAGTCAGTGTGAGAAATGAGAACTATTCACCATGGTAAATCAGGCACGGAACAACAGTAAAATCTCAGCATATATGTTGACTGAACAACGTACCTTGTGAAACTGAAACAGTGAGCTTCACTAGAATAAACACGGCGACAGCGAATTGTTAACATCCAAGAATGAGAAGTGGAATGCATTGCCAGAACTCCAATTGCTACTATTGAAGCATTTCAGAATAAATAGAAGGCAAAATGACAAGATAAATCTCAACCTTTCATAGATTTTTAATTTGATCCACCCTTTCAATACCATGTAACAGAAGAATTCGCTATTTCGAATTTATTTCAAATCTGTTAGAGGTTCTTTAGCAGCACTTATAAAAATGATTATTCTTTTTATCGAGTTTCAATAAGGTCCCTACTTTTTTCTTCCAGTTTGTTTGTGGGCTTTTCTCCCACCCCTTTATGGTCTTTTATCTTTTAAACTGGACAAATATTTATCAGGCTTTATAAAAGTTCTTTTATTTATTAAAGATCTATAAGTTTTTTTGTTTGAATAGAAAATAAAAAGCCATTTTTCTCAACAAATTACCGCCTTGATGCGTATTTCGTAAATCCGCTAAGCTAAAATGGGCAAAAGGGTAATTAAAATATAGATTTTAGAGGGAGTTTAGCCTTGCGATAGATTTGTTATGAGTTCAAGAGGTAAGGATTTATTCTAGTAACCTAAAATGACGAGGATAAAATTGAAAATAGGAGAAACGGAGAGTGACTTTTATCGCTACCATAAAGAATAATTGAAGGGTTAGAAAAATTGGATAGGAGTAAATAATAAAAAAGTTTCCATGGTTATATCAATTTATGGCTTCAATATAATAATTGAGCAGGAAAAAAAAACATAATATAAAATGCAAAAAGGTTGAAGATAAGATCAAGAGCCGCGAGAAATGATTTTTCCATTCAAACTGCAGGCCGATACAAGTCAATCGTACCGACAAATTTCATGTCTTCTAGAAAGAATACTATAATCGCTTGCCATTAGCTGCCACAAACCATATTATAGCAACACCCAGTTGACTTTTTGACTTTTTGACCAGCAATATTTTACATGTGCGGCGGAGGATGCTTTTTCCATTCTTTATGAAGAGTCTTTCTAGAATCTAGTGAATGTCGCAATGGAGTTGTCTTATTGAATTTCAACATCGGAAGTCCTTCATGCCAGTCATGTAACGACCTGGACGTGTCATGAAGACAAGATTTCCTATTGTCTAGGTCTTTAAAATAATATTTCTACCTCTTGAATAAGTAAGAGATGTCGACACAAAATGAGCTTAAACATTTCTCAATATTCAATGTGAACTTTGATTTTTTGTTTTTGTTTTTGTTTGATGTGATCTTTGAATATTTGAAAAATTTACTCAATGTAATCCTTCCGTTAAAATTACCTTTGGTGTCAACTAATGCAAACAATGATGTCATTCGTTTGAGCATGCTCACATCCACATATAGCCCGACATATCGTCTATGTCACACTTCTCTCTATACAAAAGGATAAAGAGCACTAGCAAACCTCTCATACCCACTGGTTAGGGGTGGGCATTGGATCGTGCTGACCCTAGCCAACTAGGCCCATGCCTAAGCATGAACCATTGGTTGGCAGGCTAAATGAACTAGGGATCCCGATGGGCTGGCCTAGGCTTGGCTATTGAAGGATGCATTGTCACTAGCGATTGGGTTGATGAGGAATGGGAATTACGTTATCAAATTCTAACATTTAAGAAGTTACTATTCCCACATGATTTCTAAAAATGTGGCCACCAAAATAATGAGAGCACTGAATTAGTTTGACATGTTTTATTAAATCTTCTTATCACCTTATACAATGCCAACACGAACACCTCCCTAATTCAACAGCTAATTCCTAATTGCAATGGGATTTTCTTTTATGTGAGTGTACCACCACATTAGCTTATGTGTGCAAGATGATCTCCGCCACTTTTATGATTCCATGGCCACCATACATGGTAGGTTGAATATAGTGAATCATTCTTCTCGGGCATAAGAGTTGGAGATTATGTACATGACACAGGGAAGGAAAGATGAGAAGTTCTCTTTGGACATAAGAATAATGTGGAATTCAGCCTAGAAGATGTTGAAGAAGAAATGCGAGGTGATGACCATTTAAGGGACGGTTGTCCTTCATAATATCCTCTCCCTCTGAGTATGAGACTTAGAGCATCACATTATGAGCCCTTGTGCACCATTTGATGAGGCAGGTCCACTAGGTTTTACATAAATTCCATTAGATTTATACAGCTTAGATGCGCGTTTTACGTGTCCACCTAATTATTTTTGCTAAAAATTAAAAAGAAATCCTAGAGAATTTCGCAGCCCATGGCGTAGTTTTACCAACATTTCCTTGATGTTCTTAAAAATTCTGGTAAAAACATTACTTTCACAAGCCACCAAGACATTCACGTACAAATTGATGCATGAGCTTATTACAATAGTCTCTCCATTCTTCCGCCATCAAGATTATTTTATATCATTCACTCGTCCATTCTTTGAGCAAATTGTCTAATTAATGCTAAATTTATGATATGAATGTCAATTTAATTTAAAACTTTTTAATTTTATCAATTTAATTCTAAATTTTAATGAGAAATTTCGATATAGTCATTTCTAATTAGTTTTATTGAAAATTACTGACTTAATAATACAGTCATATGAAATAAATATATATTAATATATTAGTATTACTCTACATAAATATTAAACGAGGGGCTTGGAATGTTATTTTGTCCTCGTGATATTTAATGTTGGCAGGTGACCTTTTGAGACAGACGGAGAGAAAGAGGCTTCCCGAGCGGAGGGCATTGATGGGACGGCGATGCATTGTCCACACGTCGGCTCCCAGTCAGACAATTCAACAGGCTTTGGTAGAGTAGGCGGTCTTCGTTTTCGACTTCCGGAACTTAAGCAAGAGGTGAGCTCCCTCGGACTATTTTTCTACCGATTATAGCCAAAATTGTTTACGTAGCAGTCTACTCATAAAGATGTGGCCCTATTTGGTTCAATTTTAGTAAAATATTCTTGGAAAAATGTAAATATTTTTGAGTGAATGAGATTTTTCGAAATGCAATTTAAAGTGCATTGAGAATAAATGCAGTTTAGTAAAAATTACATTTTGCTTGATAAAGATCAGCCGTTACCAAACAGTCTCGCTTGAAGTTGTGCGACCTCAAGAGTTGCTTGAGTCATGTGATCCAGGCGTCGCTTGAGTCATGAGACCTAGGTGACCATTGTTTGAGTCATGTGACCTAGGCGACATGTGACCTCAGGCAACCCCCTGGTCGTGGCCACCCAAGTGACGGTTGCTAGGTGGTCATGACCTCCACACGACAGTTGTTAGGGTCACGCAACCCCTCAAGTGGTGATCGCCACCGCACGCTACCTCTTGGCTAACGGTCGCGGGCCTCTATTCGGCTTCTCTGTCCAAACCCATGGAGAAAATGAACAGTGACGGCACTAAAACTTCTATTCCAATTATATAACTTCCAAAAGGATTCCCAACCTACTTTGGGTTAAAGGCCTTTAAAGCCCTTTGAGAAATGCAATTGTATTTTCCCAAAACCAAGTAAAAAATAAATCAAAAGTTATTTGCATTTGGTTAAGGGATTTTAGAGTCTTAAAGCTCATTTAAAATGCCGAACCAAGTGAGGCCATATATACCTTAGTACATTAGTATTACTCTATGAAAATATCAAATGAAGGACTTGGAATGTGATTTTTCCTGGTCATATTTGTTGCAGTTAAGTGAGCTTTCGAGAGAGAGAGAGAGAGAGAAGGAAGGAAGGGAGGTAGGGGCTTGGGGACGGCACTGATGAAAGCGGTCCTTGAATGAGGAACGAGGATGCACTGTCTGAACGATGACCTCGAGTCAGACTATTTCAACAGGCCGGTCGATCGGGTGGGTCATCGCTTTTGACTTCTGGAACCAAAGCGAGAGACGAGTTCGTGTTCATTCATTTTCGACGAGTTTGATAAATTTCATCTGCGCACCCGCACGCTCGCCGCCTTTGACCGTTCCAAGCTTAGGCGTCCGCAAATGGAAAGATGTTGTCGCCGCGTGCCCGCGACGATTATATCTACCTCTCTGACTATTCAAAGCATCACACAGTGAACGGCGATCCCTCTCCCCCCGCACCAGAAAAGACCTCGCCCTGCGCTCCCACTTCGCAGGGCAGCAACTCCGCGCATCGCCCACCTCCTCTCGCCGTCAACAGAGCCATGATCTTCGCTCTGTTTCTCGCTTTCTGTTTCTTTCTAGCATCGCCGCTGGCACAAGCCGCAGACACTCTGTCGGCCAACCAGACGCTGCGAGATGGACAGACCTTGGTTTCATCTGGGCAAGTCTTTGAGTTTGGCTTCTTTAGTCCTAACAAGTCGAGTGCCAGGTATCTGGGCATTTGGTACAAGAACATACCTCTCCAAGTCACTTGGGTGGCCAACAGGAACAACCCAATCACCAATTCCTCGGCAGAGTTGGCGCTGAGCTCGCAAGGATCAGTGTCTCTCCGAAATGGGTTAATGAATTACTGGTCTGTGACCCCAGCTGGGGCCGTGGATGAGCCATTCTTGAGGCTCCTGGACAATGGCAATCTTGTTTTGAGTGATGCAAGTGCTTCTGATAGTTCAGGGGATTATCTCTGGCAGAGCTTTGACAATATAACTAACACTCTGCTGCCGGAGATGAAACTGGGGTGGAATCTGAGGACCGGTTTGAAGCGGAACATGACATCGTGGGCCTTGGAAGCCGATCCGTCGAGTGGCCAGTACACATTTAGCCTCGAGCCGCCAGATGCTCCGCAGTTGATTCTGTGGAAAGGGAGCCAGAAGCAGTTTCGATGGGGGCCTTGGAATGGAGAGAGGTTCAGTGGGAGTAATGAGTTCAAGGCCAATGCGGTCTTCGATCCGATGTTCATTTCCAGCCCTGAAGAGGTGTATTACACATACACGGTGGTCGATAATTCGACCCTATCGAGATTCATCGTGACCCCGGAGGGTGCGATCCAATATCTCGCTTGGTTGGACAATCAATGGACGAATTTGGTTACTCTACAGAGGGACTATTGTGATAATTATGGCGAGTGCGGGCCATATGGGACCTGCTATGATTCCACTGTTGGAAATTGCAGGTGCTTGAAGGGGTTCAGGAGAAACGATTCGAACCCCCTTGATTGGACGGGTGGGTGCTCCCGGACATGGAATTTGAGTTGTGGAAATGGTGATGGCTTTGTGAAGTACAAGGGTTTGAAGTTGCCAGATAATTCACGTCTGTTGGGGAATAGAAGCTCGAACCTTGAGGAATGCGAGAGGAATGTTTGAAGAATTGCTCTTGTATGGCATTCACTAGGGTAGATGTCCATGGGAACGGTGGGGATTGTCTTTTGTGGTTTGGGGATTTGGTTGACATGAAGAACTATCCTTCTGGCGGAGATGTCATACATATACGAATGGCAAAGGCAGAGATAGGTACTGATCAATCTAGCTCTTACTGATTTTCTTTTGCCATCACTAGGTAGCTTTAAAGAGGTTTTCAGTTGAATAGCTGCCAAGGAAATCCATGTCCTTGCCTGGAAATGCTTTATGTGAATGTGATGACATGGTTATAGTTAATATTCTCATTGAGGAAGCTCGAATTCGGTCACTCTTGTGTTTGTGTCATGTCCACTAAGATCTGTCATTTGAATTGGATCTCTAAGCCCTGGAAGTTCATTAAGAAATTTTTCTTTCTGGAGGTGCAATCACATAGCATGTCCTAGTTATACACATTGATCTATGCTTGATGTTAGATGAAAAAACAAGTACAAGAAACTTGTCTGTATTGAATATTCTGTGATGAGGAGAGCACAGTGGCACAGATAAGAACTATTGCCATGTGGTCACTAAGCTCTCTGTTTGAGTATGACAGCATATGATTATTTTGAAATTTTTCAATGAATAGATGCAATTGCTCGAGCTAAGAGGAGAAGGCGTATAGCAATCGCCGTTGGCATATCTGTATCGACTGTATGTGGAATGCTTATACTAGCGTTCATTGGCCAGTATGCTCTCCAAAGAAGGAAAGAGAGAAGGAGAGGTAAAGTCATTATCACGGCATAAAACTTTTTGTTGCAAACAGCATGCTTCTTGCTTCTCTCATTATGAATTAAGAAAAGTAAGAAATTGATGAAAGTATGTTCATGACTCTTTATCTTTACATGTTCCTTTCTTGCTTATTATGCTAAAATTTCCTTCAATGAAAGCATACCTGAAAGGCCTATAAATCTATTAACATCCTTAATGAGGGCCTAAGAAAACATTGGTTAGCTTAGCATCACATTCAGCTTCAGTGTGAGAGAACGCTCTCTCTGATAATTATTTTTGGCTCCTGATCAGCAAGTTAGAGCGAATAGTAATGACTTCAAAAAAGCAAATGATAACCACTTTCAGGAAGCAAATGCTTCATAAAGTTGCTTTAATTCCCTTTGCTCAACAAACCCCCAGGATATGCTGGACTTTTTGTCATATTTTTGAGATTGTGGTGCATAATTATGCGTTTGTTTATGCTGATGGCTGATTTATATCCTCTGTTGTAGCTACATACTCGGTTTATCGAGATTCAGGAGATGGTGGTCCGGAGGAAGACCTTGAATTACCCCTTCTTGATATCGTTGCAGTTGCTGATGCCACAAACAATTTCTCTTTCCAAAACAAGGTTGGGCAGGGTGGGTTCGGTGAAGTATACAAGGTACTTTTTTGGCCAAAGTATACTAGGTAGTTAAAAAGTCACATTTTTCTCATATTAACTCAATGAAGATGGTTTTGAATATGAGAAGATGATTTTATAATTCTTTTCTACTTTGATCTTACTAACATGTAATACGCTATCTGCCAGGCATATTGCCCACCGGGCAAGATGTTGCTGTGAAGAGGCTCTCACTGAACTCTGGGCAGGGCCTGAAAGAGTTCAAGAACGAGGTTATACTGATTGCCAAACTTCAACACCGGAATCTTGTGAAGCTCCTAGGATGCTGCATTCATGGAGACGAAAGAATGTTAATCTACGAGTACTTGCCGAACCAAAGCTTGGACCACCACCTTTTCAGTGCGACCTTCACCCCATTTACACTTTTTTTCAACCTGCTTGAGATTCTACAGTTTTTCCCTCAATAACTTATCTCAAATTTTGTGAAGATCCAATTAGACGGAAACTTGTGACCTGGAAGACACGCTTCAGCATCATCATGGGGATTGCCCGTGGACTTCTCTATCTCCATGAAGACTCCAGGCTGAGAATTATCCACCGAGACCTCAAACCAAGCAACATCTTACTAGACAGCGAGATGAATCCTAAAATCTCAGATTTTGGAATTGCAAAAACATTTACTGTAGAAAATGCTAAAGAAATGACCAATAGAATAGTTGGGACATAGTAAGTAAATCTACTGTTAGCTTCAAGGAATATTTTTTAAGATTTGTGGATATTCTGATGCTCTATTTCTGTCTTACAGCGGTTATATGTCTCCCGAGTATGCGATGAAAGGCCATTTTTCAGTAAAATCAGACGTGTTTAGTTTTGGCGTACTGTTACTGGAGATTGTGAGCGGCCACAAGAATTGGGGATTTTATCACCCGGACCACGACCTCAATCTCGTTGGACATGTAAGTATTCCCCTGCTATGCTTGGCTCGGATTGGATGCTACGTCTTCAATCTTTCTGTTGTTCTATGATATGTAATGACTTGTTATTAACGTATTTTCAGGCATGGAAACTATGGACCGAGGGAATGCATTTGGACTAGTAGATGTCCTGATGGAGGAAGAATTTCCTTTGAAGGAAGTGCTGAGGTGCATCCAGGTAGGACTCTTATGCGTGCAGCACCGACCCGAAGACCGGCCAACAATGTCATCGGTCGTGCTTATGTTAGGCAGCGAGACTTGATGTTCCTCAACCTAAGGAACCGGGATTTAGTGCTGAGAGCTTCGCTATGAGCACCAACTCATCCTCTAGTGTTAAAATACTCAACATTTCCAATGATGTAACTATCACAGCTCTACAGAGCAGATGAAAGCATGAAAAGAATACTCGAGCAACGAGAAGAGTAACAGGTTATACATACTTTTATACACAAAAAGTATATAGGGTGCAGATGTGTACAGGTTCTTCATATTATTATTATTATTTTTTTTTGTTATAAATGATGCATAAGACTTAGATATTCATGCAGAGTGTTACTACTTCTGGGTAAGTTAACAGCTGTGCCTGCTTTATTCCTTCAACAATGATCAGCAACAAGGAGTTTTGAACCTTGATATGTCATTAAATCCTTCACTTCAAAATATGGAAATAGCTGAGGCGTGACTGTACTGCCTCAGGGCAACAACAAATCTACTATAAGTATAAATGCCTATCAACGAATTGTCAGCCAAAACAAAAAAACAAGACGTGCAGCGTGATCCCGTTTTCTAATGTCACATGTTAGAATCCGGTGCTCTCTTAAAGTGATAACCTAAATCAATAACATGAGTGATTATTCTATAGTTTGTAATTTTTTTATTATAAGATTGAAATATCTCACGTCGCTTGACCATGAGGTTCATATGTTTAGTTTTTATAAACATGTGGTTGCCTTCATTTATTGACTTAAGTTTTTGAATTGAACATTCTAATATGATATCATAATTATGTTTTGCCACAATTTATTTCATGTGTTCGTTCACCCGACCCGGCTCACATGTAAAAGAGGGTGTTGAAATTTCCCTTTTATTAGCTGAATTTTAAAATCAGACTTTCTAATTATAAAATCAAAGGGTTAAAATTTAAAAAGTGAATAGTTATTTATTCAATTCGCTCTACAATCATTATCATCATCATCACATATAGTTTCTATTTTATCGAACCTTCCTTCACAATGATTTCATTTCGTTATAAGTTGCTCCTCTTCCAGCATCTACGTAGGAACCGCGTTTCCTCTTTGACCATCCTTTATGAACTTAATTAAATATACTCGGCAGCCAATAGCAACGAGCAACAACATCTAATCAACTTGGACCTTTCGGGAGATTTTCCAAAGTGAAAGGAAAAAAAATGTTGACTAGCGCAATCAACGGCGTTCCCGCGAGGGAATGAAGAAAAGTCAAGCTTGGACCGTTGACATTGAAGTCGCCGCTTCATGGCACATTTTCCGAGGTTGGGACACCTGGAGTGCCATAACTTAGCACGGAGGGACACTTAAGTGCCATAACTTTAAAATGGTACGTGCCAATATCGGAGTAAAATAGAACACTTAAGCGCCACTCTGGCGACAATCCGGCCAAATGGCTGACGTGACAATTTTCCGGCGAGTTTGGTCCAAAACGGCGTCGTTTTACACGCTGACGTGGCGGAGAAAATACAAAAACGATGTCGTTTCGTGTCTACGTGTAAATAATAATATAAAAATTAATTAAATTAGATTTAAACTTAATTTTATTTAAAAATTAAAAAAATAAGAAAAATTTTAAAAAAATTTTAAATTTTTTAAATTAAGAAAATTAAAAAAAAAAAAAAAAAAAAAAAAAGCGGGAGAGGTCGAACGGGGCGGCTGAGGGCTGAGCCCTCGCCGCCGCCGCCTCCCGCCGTCGCCGGAAAGGCCGGCGACGGAGGGGGAGGGTCGGCCGGGTCGCCGGCCCTTAGCCGACCGACGGCGAGGGCCGCGAGCCCTCGGATCGCGGCGAGGCCGCGACCCTCGCCGGATCGCTGCGAGGGCCGCGACCTCGCCCCAGATCTAGGTGAGGGCTCGCGGGCCGCTCGCCGCCCCCGCCGCCGGGAAGGGCCGGCGACGGAGTGGGGAGGGTTGGCTAGGGTCGCCGGGCCCCGACCGGGCCGGCGGCGAGGGCCCGCGAGCCCTCGCCCGGATCCGGGCGAGGGTCGCGGCCCGCCGTTGGTCGGCCGGGGCCGGCGACCCGGCCGACCCTCCCCCTCCGTCGCCGGCCCTTCCCGGCGACGGCGGAGGCGGCGGCGGCGAGGGCTCGCCCTCACCCGCCCTATTCGACCTTCCCCCCCTTTTTTATAATTTATAATTTTTCTTAATTTTTAAAAATTTTTAAAATTTTTAAAATTTTCTTAATTTTTTAAATTTTTAAACTTTTTTTAATTTTTGAATATTTTAAATAAAATTAATTTTAAATCTAATTTAATTAATTTTTATATTATTATTTACACGTAGACACAAAACGGCATCGTTTTTGCATTTTCTCTGCCACGTCAGCGTGCAAAACGATGCCGTTTTGGACCAAACTCGCCGGAATGTCGCCACGTAAGCCATTTGGCCGGATCTTCGCTGGAGTGGCACTTAAATGTCCCATTTAACTTCAAAACTGGCACTCAAGTGTACCATTTTAAAGTTATGCCACTTAAATGTCCCCCGGTGCCAAGTTATGGCACTTGGGCTGTACTTCTGCCCACATTTTCCACTGGGGTACATTGAGATGTTCCTGTTTTGATGGTTATGAAGCAAACGCCATATCTCTACTATCTTGCCTGAAACATAAGCAAGCTGCATCCCCATGTAAGTACAGCATGAACACTCGAACGGTGTCATTGCACATCCCGGTTTTGTTTCTTCGCTTCATTCGACCGATTCTTCGGACACCCTTGCCCCAAATAATACCTTGAAAGATGGTGATGTCTTAATCTCCCAAGGAAGAAAATTTGCTCCTGGTTTTACGCAGCCCAGTAACTCAAGCTCGTGTTACTGGGATTTGGAAACTATGGACAACCGGAGCAAACCGTTGTTTGGGTTGCTAACAGAGAGCATCCCCGAATGATACTTCAGGAGTTCTTGCATTGGATCGCTATGGAAACTTGGTGATCAATGCAAACAATGGAAGCTTCCCCATTTGGTCAACCAATGTTTCGTCCACGACTTTAGATAATACCTTGAAAGAGGCTTGCCGAGGGCAATGATGGGACGGCCATGCATTGTCTGTTGGAAATTTCCTATAGTATGGGCTTACATTAATTAATTGATTTTCTATTTTAAATAATCGGGTTAATGGATATTCCAATATTTGTTAAACCATAAAGTGATCTGATTGAATTGGGTATTGGCATCTATTGTTAACGGGCTTAGTTGAGCAGCAGTGTGTAGACAATTGTGTTTAACTGAAGCCCGTAATGAGAAGGGCCCAGTTGACACGTTGTTGATTAGGGTTTGCTAGGTCCCCTCTCTAGCCTATAAAAGGGTAGGTTATACCTATCAGTTGCTTTAATCTCATTGAAAGCTGCTATATCAAAATAGGTCATAGAGAGGAAGATCTGGTATTCCGATAGATCCCTGATTATCAGAGTGATCTACTTTTCTGCAAGTGAAGCAATGGCTCAAACAGGTATGCTTTAATTCCGCTGCATTATTGATCTTGGTGTTTTACAATCATGTATGGATCTGTTTGTTCTTAATTGATTAATTGTTCACGAGAATAATATTCTACATGTGGTATCAGAGCAGATCGTATATGATTGTAGAACCCAAAATTTTCTTTTTTTATGGACAAATTTGAAACCCTCTTCTTTGAGCCAAATATGGGCATTATTTTTTCGTGTAGATTTTTTGCTTCATTAATCCCGTAACCATAGGGCTTTTGTTCTACACGTCAAGATCTTTCCAACCATATATAATTTGCATAATTTCGTTGAGAATTGAGAGAGAATTTTGAATTTGAAATTCTAGGGTTTATGCATGAAAAAATTCTAGAATTTTCGAATTACTTGCAATTGATTGATGTTCGATGCAAATAGATGTATGGGTATTGTTATATATTTGTTTTAGTATCCTTTTGTTGTATTAAATTGATTTTTTAGGGCTTAAATTTAAGAACACCTAATTTTCGGCCATGGGAGGCTTGGATCTGAAATCTTCAAGCTTGTATGTGGTGGATTTAGTTGGTTTTCCTCAGTTTAATTAAATCTAGTTAATTAAATTGATGTTATAAGCAAAACCCATGAGGAAATTTCATCAAAAATCATTGTGTTTTTAGAGCTTCGGGTCGAAACCGGGTCGTGCGACCCGATTTGCAGAAAATTTGGGACCCGGCTGGAGGTTGAAGAAGACCTCAAGCCGGGCTGGGCCATCGAATTGGGCTCACGCCCATTAAAATTAAAAAAAAGGGTTCTGGGCGTAAGGGACCGTTTGCAAAATATTTGCAGGACTGTGGTATTGTCGCTCAATATACAATGCCTAAGAGTCCTGAACAGAATGGTGTAGCTGAACGGCGAAATCGTACACTCATGGAGATGAAACGAAGTATGATGGGCAGTTCTAATTTGCCTGAATACTTATGGGGTGATGCGATTAAAACAACAACTTATATTTTGAATCGTGTACCTAGTAAATTGGTGTCGAAAACACCTTTTGAATTGTGGACAGGGAGGAAACCAAGCTTGAATCATTTACGAGTTTGGGGTTGTCCTGCAGAGGTGAAAATTTATGATCATTCTCAGAGGAAGACGGAATCCAGGACTACAAGATGTTACTTTATTGGATATCCTGATCATTTTAAAGGATATAGATTCTATTGTCCTACTTGAGGCACTAGAATCGTTGAATCTCAAACTGCTAAATTCCTAGAATTAGATGTTGCTGAAAAGAGTTCCTCTCAATCTTTTGAAAGGGAAGAACCAAACAAAACGGTCTCTATTCCATTGCCCATCTTGCATGAAGATTCTATGCGAGATCCCAGCAGAGTGGAAATTCAACAAGAAGCAAATACCGAAAATATGGCGATAGATCATCCCATTACAAATGAAATTCCCCAGATGAATGATGCAGCTCAGGATCACAACGACAAAGAAGACCAACACTTTTAAATGATTATCATGTCTATCTTGGAGAAGTTGATTTTGACATTGGAAGTGTAGTTGATCCGATGACCTTCAAAGAAGTTCTTAATAGTGATCATGCAGATAAATGGTTAGGAGCGATGAAGGACGAGATGTTTTCCATGTCAACTAATCAAGTATGGAAACTTGTTGATTTACCTGATGGGCATAAACCGATCGGCTGCAAATGGGTATTCAAAACTAAGAAAGACAATAAAGGCAACATAGAGAGATACAAGGCAAGGTTAGTCACAAAAGGGTACATACAAAGAGAAGGTATTGATTATAATGAAGTATTTTCCCCAGTATCTACTAAAGACTCTTTTCGGATAATCATGGCTTTGGTGGCTCATTTTGATTTAGAGCTTCACCAAATGGATGTCAAGACAGCTTTTCTAAATGGAGATCTGGATGAAGAAGTATATATGCAGCAACTTGAAGGGTTTAAAGAAGCAGGGAAAGAGCATATGGTGTGCAAACTTCAAAGGTCCATATATGGTCTCAAACAAGCATCACGTCAGTGGTACTTAAAATTTCACAAAGTTGTGAGATCATTTGGCTTTGAAGAAAATAAGTTTGATCAATGCATCTACATGAAAGTAAGTGGGAGTAAATATATTTTTTTAGTACTTTATGTAGATGACATTTTACTTGCTAGCAGTGATGTTAATCTATTGAATGACACCAAAAATTTTCTATCTACAAAGTTTAATATGAAAGATCTTGGGGAAGCCTCTTTTGTTCTAGGCATTGAGATTCATCGTGACAGATCTAAGAAAGTTCTGGGGTTATCTCAGAAAAGTTATATAGATCGTGTTTTGAAAAGATTTAATATGCAGACTTGTAAGTTAGGTGAAGCTCCTATTGTGAAAGGAGATAAGTTAAGTATAGAACAATGCCCCAAGAATGATGTTGAAAAGTAAGTCATGAAAAATGTTTCATATGCTAGTGTAGTTGGCAGTCTTATGTATGCACAAGTATGTACCGGACCTGATATTGCTTTTGCTGTGAATACTCTTGGAAGATATCTGTCAAATCCAGGTCAAGAACATTGGGTTGCAGCTAAGAAGGTGATGAGATATCTACAACGAACAAAGGACTTCATGCTCGTGTATAGTAGAGTTGAGGACCTAAAAGTGATTGGATATTCAGATGTTGATTTTGCTAGTTGTTCAGGATGATAGAAAATCAACTGGATATATTTTTATGATGGCTGGAGGTGCTATTTCTTGGAAGAGCACAAAGCAAACCTTGATTACAAACTCTACAATGTATGCTGAGTTTGTAGCGTGCTACGGCGCGTCGGTTCAAGCAGTTTGGCTCAGAAATTTGATCTCAGAATTGCGTATTGTGGACTCTATTGCTAGACCTATGGTGATCTACTGTGACAACACTGCAGCTATGTTTTATTCCAAGCATGACAAGATTAGTAATGCGTCCAAACACATGGAGATCAAATATTATACTGTTAAGGACTTGGTCAAAAATGGAGACGTTATAATTGAAAATAGCAAAACTGAGTCCATGTTGGCTGATCCTCTAACAAAATGCTTACAACCCATTTTGTTTAAAGAACATGTAAAGAATATGGGTGTTTTAGATTCTTTTGATTTCTTTTGTTAGTGGGAGTTATACAAATGGTATTTCTGGATATTATGGTTATATGCAGACTGATAATGCTTTTATGATGTTAATTAAAGCATTTATTTTGATAATTGTTGTTGTTGATTCTATTGTTATCCTTTCTCCTGTTGACTGAGAAATGGAAGTAAAAAACAGTATCTTTAAACAAATTTTGTTTAAAGATGACTGGATGTCACTGATTATGAGATTTCATGTTGTATTGTGACATAATTGTGCAATTTCATGTTGTTTAGAAATCGCACTAAGGCAATTTCATGTTGTTTAGAAATTGCATTAATACAGTTTCATGTCGTTGAGAAATTGCATTGAGGACCGATAAGAAATAGTGTATATTTTGATCACATGTTGGCAATATTATTTACTACACTACTAGGCCCATGATCCATGAAAATATAATACTTATTATATGTGATTATGGAAAGTCTTATGTTGTGGTATTTTCTTAACACATTGATCTCTATAGTCCTATACTGAGGTTATATAGGATTGGATTGGTTTGAGATGCCGTTCTTGGAATATTATTATTTTTTAAATTGTGGCCACATAAAACAAAATTTTTAGTTATTAACCTGATAGTGTCGTTTTCAATATAAAATCTTTTTCAAAATAAAATAAGTTAATTAATGTAGCCCAAGTGGGAGAATGGGCTTACATTAATTAATTGATTTTCTATTTTAAATAATCAGGTTAATGGATATTCCAATATTTGTTAAACCCTAAAGTGATCTAATTGAATTGGGTATTGGCATCTATTGTTAATGGGCCTAGTTAAGCAGCAGAGTGTAGGTAATTGTGTTTAACTGAAACCCGTAATGGGAATGGCCCAGTTGACACGCTGTTGATTAGGGTTTGCTAGGTCCCCTCTCTAGCCTATAAAAGGGTAGGTTATACCTATCAGTTGCTTTAATCCCATTGAAAGCTGCTATATCGAAATAGGTCATAGAGAGAAAGATCCGGTATTCCGATAGATCCCTGATTATCAGAGTGATCTACTTTTCTGCAAGTGAAGCAATGGCTCAACACATGTACACTTTAATTCCGCTGCATTATTGGTCTCGGTGTTTTACAATCATGTATGGATCCGTTTGTTCTTAATTGATTAATTGTTCACGAGAATAATATTCTACATTGTCCACACGTCGGCTCCGAGTCAAACAATTCAATAGGCTTTGGCCAATTAGGTGGTCTTCGTTTTTGACTTCCGGAACTTACGCAAGAGGTGAGCTCCCTCGAACTTTTTTTATACCGATTTTAGCCAAAATTATTGACGTAGCAATTTAGTCGTAAAAGACGTGGTCCCGTGTGGTTCGATTTTAGTAAAATATCCTTGAAAAGATGTAAATATTTTTTAGTTAAAGGGATTTTGAAATATAAATAGCATTTGATAAATTGTAATTTTAAAGTGCTGAGAATAAATACAGTTTGGTAAAAACTACATTTTATAAATGACTTTTACTATTAAAAAAAAAAAGCTTTTAAATATTTTTTGATAAAGGTTAGTTGTCACCCAACAGTCTCGCCTAAGGTTGTGCGACCCCAAGAGTTGCTCGAGTCACATGACCTAGGCATCGCTTGAGTCATGCAACCTAGGTGACCATTGTTTGAGCCATGCGACCTAGGCGATGTGTGACCTTAGGCAATTCCCTAGTTGTGGCCACCCAAGCAACGATCGCTAGGTGGTCGCGACCTCCAAGCGACAGTTGCTAGGTGGTGATCGCCGTCGCATGCTACCCCTTGGCTGACAATCGCCAACCTCTGTTCGGCTTCTACGTCCAAACCCATGGAGAAGATGAATAGTGATGAGTAGTGGCGACGCTAAGACTTATATTCCGATAATGTAACTTCCCAAAGGATTCCAAACCTATTTTGGGTCAAAGGCCTTTAAAGCCTTTTGGGAAATACAATTGTATTTTCCCAAAACCGAGCAAAAATAAATCAAACGCTATTTGCATTTGATCAAGGGACTTGTTGATATCTAAATTTTGGCTATCCAGGTTATTTATTTATTACATAAAAATTAAGGATTAATTTTATCCTCGAAATTTTTTTTAGAATGCATAGCATATAATTTTAGATGCATTTATTTATTATTATTACATTTGCATTGAACCAGTGACAGATATGTTTGATTTGATGGTTGTGAGCTTCAAATCGACAAGTTAAACTAAGCTCACAAAGAGAGCAAATTGACTCAAATCCGTATCATCGAGAAGATATTATAAACTCATTTTTGTGATATTTCAAATTTGAGAAAAATCATATTGCAATTTTGACAAATTGGTGGAAAATATTCATCTTTTGCAAAGAAAATCTAGAAGAGATGTGGAAAATAAAAGGAAATATTGCGTTCAGAAAAAAAAATCTTCAATGTTATTTTGAAGAAGAAAATAAAACTCTAATTCTTGACTTATAAAAGGGTTGCTCGCGTATGAGGAGTGGGGGCTTTTTTCTCGGTTTGTCGGTCAAAAAAATTCAAGACAAAAGAGAAAAGTTTCTTTCTTCGTTTTTTTAGGGTTTTCGGGGGGCTTCTCTTCGTCCTTCTAAAACACAACACAAAAACAAAAGAGAAAAGAAAGCTTCGGAGGGAAAAGTCAAAAGGAAAAGCTGTACAACAGCAACTGCAGAGAAGAGACAGAGAGGGAAGGGACGTGAAGGACAGGCCAGCAGAAGGAAAAAATCGAGCACTGTTCATCTTCTTTCCCCCGCACTCGCTGCCCGCATCCGCCGTTCGCAAGCCCAGCTCTGGCGGCCGAGCAGCCGGTCACCGCCGCTCCGCCGGTCTCGCCCGCAACGTGCAGCCCTGTCGCCGACACCCGCCGCTGCTGCCTTGACGCTCCACTCGCGCCTTAGCTGACCTCCCTCTGCAGCGCTCTCTGCCGGGCTCTGCTGGCCGCCCGCCGCCGCTCACAGCTCCGCGAGCCACCGCGCGCTCGTCCCCCTGCGACGCCGCTGCTGCCCCTACTCTGTCCGCGATCTGCCCAGCCCAGCGCCCGACGTCTCCGCCCGCGACGACCCAGCGCCTCTGCCTGCGCCTCCGCCTCACCTGGAGCCTGTGCCGGCCCGCGACCCGCCTGCTCGCGACTCCGTATCCCTTGTCGCGGCCCACCATCTCTGCACGCCGGCCCGAGTCACTCCCCTCTGAGCGACGCCGCTGCAGCCCGACGCCAGAAGCAGCAGCCCCCTGCTCCGTCGCGCCTCAGTCTCTGTTCTGCCGTGCCTCCGCCGCTACCGCACCCCTGCTGCAGCAACCGCCGAGACGCCTGCAGCCCGGAGCACCAGCAGCGCCTTCGCCCGAGCCCGCCTAGCTCCGCCAGCTGCCGCACCCTTCCGAGCGACGCCACCACAGCAGCCTGCTGAACGCCGCCCCTTGCTGCCGTGTCCTCCTCCGCCCGCCGTCGGTCCCTTCGCCGGAGCTCCGACCGACGGTCACCCTCCACCCACGGCTGCCCACAACCACGGCGATCCGTCCCCGAGTCACGCCGAGACACGAGCCGCCGTTTGCTAAGCCCTTTTTGAGAAAAAAAACAAATTAGGTAGATTTTTATTTATTTTATTTTATTTCATTTTATTTTTTTTAGCATTTTTTTATTTGAAATATTTCCAGATGTATGATCGAAATCCCCGACTGATATTCGCAACTCGAGTAGCATTAACAGTCCGATTTTCGGGCTTGAAATCTGACTCGCAATCGCACGAAAAATCGCCAATCCGATCTTACGCTTGAAATTCGATTCATGATTTTGTTTAAAATTGGCCAATCCAATTTCATGTGCGAGATATGATTTGTCAATTTATGAATATCAATCTTATATTGCTTGATTTGCTGTTGCGTTGTTTGAATCGATTTTGTTTTCGTAAAATTGGTTAATCCAATTTGCTACATCATTACTTCATGTTAGATTAGTACATTGCATTACACAAAGCATGATTCTCATTAAATAAGTGAAAAAAAAAAAGTAATTGCGTGTTAATTAGAAATCATATATAAAATTGTCATTAAAAGTAATTGCGTGTTAATTAGAAATCATATCTAGAACTGTCATTGCAAATGCTTTCGATGCCATGAGATAAGTCCTGCAATTTATTCATTATTTTATCTGGATGTTAAATTGGTGGTTTGCGCGCTGTATGATAATCTCACATATTAGGAAAATAAATTAAAACCAATTTAAGCTGTCTGCAAAATATTTTTTTCAAAATAAAATAGGAAGGTAAGGAAAGGATGTTAGAGAAATCTAGCATAATCAAGTTTCCGAACTCATAAATCTCTGGTTCACAAGAGTAAGGTGAATCTTCCACCAGTTCATTTGGGTTTCTAATCGACCCACCGAAAATAGATTAGTGACGACTCATAATTAAAAATCAATGGCATATTAAGAACTTGAACCAAAATCGCGAATTGATATGGGCTTGGGAGAGCCCGAGTTAAGTTTAGGTTTAATAATTCATTAGCCAAATCCTAGGTGATTCACCCCAAATTTTGATCGTGACAGGACTTTAGAGTCTTAAAGCTTATTTAAAATACTAAACCAAACGAGAACGTATATACCTTAGTACGTTAGTATTACTCTATGAAAATATCAAATGAGGGACTTGGAATGTGATTTTTCCTGGTCATATTTGTTGCACTTAAGTGAGCTTTCAGGAGAGAGAGAGAGAGAGAGAGAGAAGGAAGGAAGGGAGGTAGAGGCTTGGGGACGGCAGTGAGCTTTAAAGAGAGAGAGAAGGAAGGAAGGGAGGTAGGGGCTTTGGGACGACATTGATGAAAGCGGCCCTTGACTAAGGAACGAGATGCACTGTTTAAACGATGGCCTCGAGTCAAGACTATTTTAATAGGCCGGTTGATTGGGTGGGGGGTCATCCCTTTCAACTTCTAGAACCAAAGCGAGAGATGACTTCGTTGTCACAAATGAAGACGCAAGGTGCTCCTCGTGTTCATTCATTTTCGACAAGTTTGATACATTCCAATTGAAGAAATCGTAGCTTCTGTTTATTGTGTTATGATCTCTCTTATACAGACTACATATAAAGATATTACAAGAGCCCTAAATTAGAGATGACTGAGGATGCTTAAGGTAAGCAGAGAAATTACGGGAACAATATTAACAATATCTTAAATTAAATACAAGATATAAGATTACTGACTAGAAATGTTATCACCCTCTTGCAAGTGAAGCATTGTCAACAATGTGAAGCTTGGACCGTAAAAGACAAACCTGTGCTGATGACAGTCCTTTGGTAAAAATGTCCGCGATTTGATCACATGTGTTGATGTAACGGATGTCAAGTAACTGGCGACCCACCAATTCACGAACATAGTGATAATCTATTTCAATGTGTTTAGTGTGACTATGAAAAATTGAATTTCGAGTTAGAGCAATGGTAGAGATATTGTCGCACCACAATATGGGAGCGCGTGGGAGCGATATTCGTAATTCTCAGAGAAGAGAGAGGAGCCATTGAATTTCAGCAGTTATTTGAGCAAGACAACGATACTTGGCCTCTGTAGAAGAACATGCAGCAGTAGGTTGCTTCTTTGCATTTCAAGAAACAAGGTTGGCCCTGAGAAATAAACAATAGCTACTAGTAGAGTGACGATCATCGGGATTGCCAGCCCAGTTAGCGTCACAATAGGCATGTAAAGAAATAGGACCAGGTTGAATCCGCATGCCATAAGAGATTGTGCCTTTCAAATAGCGAATGATATGCTTTACAGCACGCTAATGGTATTCTTCAGGTGCCTTGAGAAATTGACAAGCCTAATTAACAGCATAGCTAACGTCATGATGACTGAGAGTAACATATTAAAGTGCTCCAACAACACTCCTATATAGTGTAGGATCTGATATAGGGTGTCACGCCCCGAACCTCGAGCGCGCCAACATCCCACCATGGTCATTCAAATGCGACGTTCCCAGGTTAAGTCGCCGACCCAATCAAATCTTTAAAGCACATGCGGAAGCATATTATAAAACCCCTAATAACATTTAACTTACGGGATAGAAAAGCAGGAAGCAAAATCACCACATAACACTTTCATAATTTAACAGAATTACAAACAGAGGTCTACGGCCAACAGTCTACAAAGGACCGGCTCTTAAAAGGAACTGTCCTACGACCTACAAGTCGGACACGTTCTCCAATCCTCCTGACTTCACCTCTGCAACTCCTCAAGACCAACCAAAGCTATCTAGGCTCTCCGTCCACTGGGACCTGAAATTTTAATCCCCAAACCGGGATGAGACAATGTCTCAAAGCAAGTTCAACCCCTAAACTCCTATTAGAAAGAAAATACGCCCGGTGTCCTAGCCACAACACACGTAAGACTTACCTCGCATTAACCTTCATCTCGCAGGTTAGCACAATTTATATAATTCAACCACGTGCAATTATAATAACCAAACAACCATGGCACAATCACATCATCGAACAATTCAACCACTTAGATCGTCTCGCCGATCAATCGACTCGGCCGATTACATGTCATTCTAGCAAATCAATCATTGCTCTCAATCACGGCCCTATAGGAAGGTTTAACGCCGCCAGTGGCAATCACGGTCCCACTCGGCAATATTAGAATTAGTGGCATCACGGCCCCACTCGGCGCGACCTTTATCAGTGGCAATCACGGCCTCACTAGGCACGACCTTTATCGGTGGCATATCACGGCCCCACCTGGCGCGACCTTTCATAGGTGGTTTATCACGGCCCCACCGGGCGCGACCTCTCATAGGTGGTTTATCACGGCCTCTCTGGCACGACCTTTATCAGGTGGTTTATCACGGCCCCACCGGCACGACCTCTAATAGTGGTATATCACGGCCCCACCGGCGCGACCTCTAATAGGTGGCATATCACGGCCCCACTGGGCGCGACCTTCCATCGGTGGTATCACGGCCCCACCGGGCGCGACCTCTAATAGGTGGCATATCATGGCCAATCTCCCATCAATTCCCACACTTAGGGTTTTCTAAAGAATCTTCATAAATCGCAATCACACTCAATTCGCCACAACCAATCATCAATATCAAATTCTAAATGCACAGCAGCGAACGATCGGCACGAAAATTCCGAGAGTTTAGGGTCCCGACAAAATTTTCGGAATTTATTAAATAATTAAATTTATTCCGAAAATTAATATAATAATAATATCCATATTTTTCACGATCCACACTCAAATTATAATATCCAATCATCAATTTCAAAATCCGATTACACGTGCAGCGATCGGCACGAAATTCTGAGCAACCTAGGGCTCAAAAATAATTTTTCCGTTTTTTTTTTTTTTCCGAAAATAATAATATTTTAATAATTTCGGAATTAATATAATATTATAAATTTCCAGAATTCGAAATCTTTAAATAATTCAAAAATAAAACCTATTATGTCACATCAAGGCTTATATTAATATAAACATTCCTTTACCTTAAATAAAACCCACTTAAGTTAATCAAACACATTAATATAATATACATTTACATAAATTAAACTAACCACCTAAATACACTTAACATAAACTAAACACCCATAAAGCATCATTAACCCTCTAATTAGGGTTTAGTGAGCTAAACTCACCGGATTAGCGAACCGAGCGGACCAAAACGACGGGGACGACGCGAGGATCGACTTTCCTCAAAGTGGGCCGAGCATCCGGGCTCGGGAAGGCGGCCAAAACGGCCAAGAAGGGGCTGCCATACCCATTTTCTACAACTTCCACCGCCGGGCTGAGGCGAGAAGGGGGCGGATCCGGCGGCGATCGGATGGAGGAAAGGGCGGAGGGAGGGGACGGTTGCTTGGGCGGTGAGGCGGCGACGAACGGCGGTGCACGGCGGCGACGAACGAGCTCCGGTAGCTCTTGCGCGAGCTGCCTTCAGAAGCGAGATGACGGGACGGCGAGCCGGGCGAGCGCGAGCGGCGAGGGAGCAGCGGCGGCGACGAGCGGCGGCGAGCGGGTGGCCGGTTTGGCTGCGAGCAGGCCGGCGAGTTGCTAGCGGCGTCCAAGGAAGAAGAAGAAAACATCCATGGAGGAATCGCACGGGAGAGGGAGAAGAGAGGGAGGAGAGAGAAGAAGGAAGGCCAATTTCTTTTCCTTTTTCCCTTTTCTTTAATCCAACAAATTGGCCCACCACCATGACCTCATGGTGACATCACACTCCACTCACCCAATCCCCCACAACCTTTTCCAATGGGTGCAATTTATTTTTCCGCCGGGGCATAAATCTTGTGCATCAAATTCTTCAATTACAATCAATCCACTCCAATTAAGTCCAAATTGAAGTCCATAAAATTAATTCAATGTCACCACACTTCAATTCACATCTTCACTTGTCCATAGAATCAACTTAAGTCCCAAAAGCGCGACCAAAGACGAGCCTACTAATTTCTCGAGACCAAATTAGCCATTCTTTGATTTAATTGCTTTAAAAACTCGATTGCATGAAAATCTTCTAAAGATAAGTCAATGATCCTAAAATGATTTGTGACACACCCAGCACTTCCAATTTCGAATTCTATCTCAATTTCACGGTTGATTTCAATCTCGGTGCGATTCCAAAGACGTCCTAACCTATCGAGTAGCTTTCGGGAAATTTTCTTGCATCCGACCCGAGGGTGATCACCCCAAGTTTGACGCGTTAAAATCCCTTAATTGCTTCCTCTAATAGGCTGGTCCTCTCATGAGTGGCCAACTCGGAGACGTACTATATGCACGATAAAATGCCCGACTCAATCACCGAAAATAAATTAGAAAAATCGGGATGTCACAACTCTTCCTCTTTATAAAAATTTCGTCCTCGAAATTTAAACCTTTACCAATTCTTAACAAAAAGGTGGGGGTACAAATGTATCTTCTTTTTCAGGTTGCTCTTCATTCTCGCTCGTACCGCTATCCTGCATCCTCCGTTTCCGAATTAACTCATATCATCTTCTCTTTTTTCTTTACAAAATGAAAGCTTTTTTTTTTTTTTTTTTTTTTTCTTTATTTTTCCACAAAGCGGCTAACCGCCGCGTCGGGATTCGAACTCCCGACTTCGGACCGACGAGCTTCATCCCGAATACCAACTCGGCTAGAGGCGCCGATGGTGTCCCAAACCGCTTTCTTTTTCCATTTAAAGCCAAAATTTCCTTTTGAACCCAAACGTGAAATGTTCCACCATTTAAACAGATCCGCTCTCCTTTCTTAACAATTCGAGATGTCCCTATCCTAGGCGACATCCAAGGATGAACAGATTCTCAACCTGAAAATTCAAAGATTTTCGACACTCTACTACGTAAATTTCCCGACGGCTCGAGCGGTTCTTAATCTATCTCACCGATAACCGAATCGAATCACTGATTTCTGAACCAACTCTGGACCTGTGATTTTCTGATCTCTGACCTCGACTCAACCAACTGAATTTCTGAATACTCTGCTCTACACTGACTAAAACGGAACTATCTGAATGATCTGCTGAAACTGAGAACCTCTGGTCAAGATCTGATATAACTCTGACACTGACACTCTATGCAAACGAATTATCTGATGCACAAACACCTCTGCATGCTTAATCAAATCAAGATCCTTCAAGACAAGCACAAGGTGGCTAATTTCATCGCATCCTGTCACTTACTACCCGAAATGAGATTATTAACACACGAGACTCCTCGATGAGCCGTCACCAAAAATCTATTGTGACGTGATCCCACTTCCTCACGGAGATATCGAAAGATTACAAAGGTCCTCTCGAATTGCAAAACCGTGCTTTCTCTTGCTAGCACATCTGACACTTGCGACCTGTCAGTGATATCTATCTTCACAACGGTCTACTAATCCTGTTGATGCAAATTCGGACTCATCTTTGTACTGCCTGGACAATGCTGAAGCTGCTACGATGAGCTTCCCATAAGATCTCTTCTTTAATCTCTATATCGTCAATTACACACAATCGTCCTCGGAACCTTATCATCCTATCTTCATTAATCTGAAAATCAACCTCTCTCATCTGCATTCTCTTATAGCATCTTCTGAATTTCTGAATCTGTCCACTGAAGCAATTTGATTCTGATCTGAACTTTCGGCTCAATTCTGAGGATAGTCATAGGATTCAAAAGGTGGCCTACCTTAGATTCGAAAACCAAATTTCGAACTTTCTCAAATAAGATCCAATCCTTGAGTACCAAACCGTGCAACTAAGGACTCTCGACTCAAGTGCATCTATAACTTTGCTCACCTTTCCGCAGTGATACAAAATATCATGGTCATAATTCTTAATGAGTTCCATCCAAATGACGCCATCTCATATTCAACTCTTAATGCCTCAACTGACAGGGCGTATGTGTAACAACTCTATCATGTTGTATCAACACACAACCCAATCCTTTAAACGACGCATCACTGTAGATCTCAAACTTTCGGGACCGATGGAATGGTCAACACATGTGCGGTAGTCAGCTTCTGCTTAAGCTCTTGAAAACTACGCTCGCACTCATCTGTCCACACAAACTTTTCTTACTTCCTCAGTAGTCGAATCAACTGCAACGCTAACACTGAAAACCCTTCCATAAAACTTCTGTAATATCCTGCTAATCCTCGGAACTTCTAATCTCTGTCACTGTAGTCAATATTGACCAACTGATCGCTGCTTCAATCTTGGACGGGGTCTACGGAGATTCCTTCTCCTGAAATCACATGACCTAGGAACGCAACACGAGTCATCCAAAACTCGCATCTGCTAAGCTTATTGTAAAATCCAAGAGTACTCAAGGTCTGAAGTACCATCCTCAAACGTCTCTCGTGCCCCTCGGCACTCTTCGAAGACACCAGGATAACTTCAATGAACACGATCACAACTGATTCAAGTGTCCTTAAACATTCTCGCTCATCGGACCCAAACAAACAAATAGCTGGGTGTCCATTAAACCACACAAAGACATTACAATGAACTCATAACTACTATATCGAGTGCGAGGTCTTAACTTCGGTATGTCTTTCTTCCCGATCCTCAATTGATGATACCGACCTCCAACGATCTTGAAGAATATCGATGTACAAACACAACGAACCAACTTTCTTCTTCACGAATAGAAAAGATGCTCCCAAGATGATGCACTGGAACGTATGAATCCTCTATCCAACACTTCCCGCATCTACACCTTCATTCTTTTAACTCGAGTAACACCATCCGGTAAGGAGCCTTAGGGACCGGCTGCATCCGGTACTAATTCAATCACGAACTCTATTTCTCTTTCCGACAACAAACTTGCAATTTTTTTTAGGAAACACCTTAGATAAACTTATGTACCACGATTCGCGTTTTCCATAATCGGCTCCTCAACCGACGCATCCATTACGGTTGCCATGAAGATTCGATAACCAACAACCCGAACCAAATCATCTTTGGTGGCTAATAACAAGGGTTGAAGATCCTTTCAAACTTTCGCAATTCAAAACTTTCACACGCTAATTGAACAAACCGACTTATATCACTACCGCGATTCAAAACAAACAAAAGTTCCTTAAGCCAAATCTTTTATAAATGACTTCCAAGTCATACTTAAGCAAACCCCTTTTAAGTACAACTATAGTCGAGATTCATATTTCTATTACTTTATCACCGATCCGAAAATCCTACAACCTTCACTCAAAATCTTGATGCATTACTCGCATAAAACATCTCATAAACATTCTTATTCTGATTGATGCATGGTCGATCCCTTCATGCTCCTCTAGCCATCCTAGTGGCATCCTATCTGCAGTAACGGTGCTTACACTTTCCTAAACTTACACGGACAGTTCCTAACTCCATGGCTGTGCTGGCCACATTCAAATCATGCTCCCTTTTTACCCTGACACTGGGCTGACTCAAAGCTCCTTTCCACAAACTCGACACAATCGAAAGTCCTCTACCTCCCATCAAGTGACATCATGCACCATTCCTTGCACCGGGGTCCATTCCCATTACCTCACTAAACATCCCGAAGCATGCTTCCTCTCGCTCCGTCTTATCAACGCGATGCGATGTGCGTACAGCCTGGTTTCATCCATCTATACGAACAATCTTTGATCAAATGGCTTTATTGGCAACACCTGTAACAAGTCATTTCCCTCTTACAAAGACGGACATATCCATGTCCTTTCTTACGTACGGCACACATCGATCGAGATGAGTACTGACTTTCCAATTCTACTCTTCTGGTTGGGTGAAACAGGGCACATTTCTTCTGACATCGGCCTTTCTCCCCAATCGATTTCCATCTTTGTCTAAACTGAACCCTGACTCAGATACAGCGGCTTGATCCTCGATCACAACTCCAGTTAGGCCTCGACAGGCGCGCAACAACAAAGTGGTCACAACACCGGCAAATGTAGAAACAACGGCAAATAACGGCGGCCGGTCCCGAACTTACCGACCCAACAAGCTTCCAAGGAACACTAGCGCTTGAACGATCCCAACGAACCTAAGATCGTTCGGTCTTTGCCGCTACACTCTAAGTACCGACTTGCGGCGGTACTCTCACACTCGCGCCGGGTCTAAGCCTCGCGCTCTACCTCGATACCAACTCTTGTCGCATCCTACCCCGAGGTATAGGTCCTACCGACCTTCTCCAAGGAGTTCTCCACTCCTGGTCACTCATGCTACAGGCTCTTTATACACGCTTGCTTTCCGATTCCAACATTAGGTTAGAATTTGAGTGACCCCACAAACAAGCTACCAATCAACTATCAACCACATGCATCAGCATATTAAAAGCCTTTCCTACTAACTATCCCAAGACTCATCGCACCTTATTACTCCATACACAGACCATGCTCTGATACCACTTAAACGGGGATGTCACGCCCGAACCCGAGCGCGCAACATCCCACCATGGTCATTCAAATGCGACGTTCCTGGATAAGTCGCCGACCCAATCAAATCTTTAATGCACATGCGGAAGCATATTATAAAACCCCGAATAACATTTAACTTACTTGGATAGAAAAGCAGAAGCAAAATCACCACATAACACTTTCATAATTTAACGGAATTACAAAAAAGCCTACGGCCAAAAGTCTACAAAAGACCTAGGCTCTTAAAATGAATTGTCCTACGACCTACAAGTCGGACACGTTCTCCAATCCTCCCGACTTCACCTCTCGCAACTCCTCAAGACCAACCAAAGCTATCTCGTCGCTCCGTCCACCAGGGACCTGAAATTTTAATCCCCAAACCGGGATGAGACAATGTCTCAGCAAGTTCAACCCCCTAAACTCCTATTAGAAAGAAAATACGCCCGGGTGTCCTAGCCACAACACACACGAAGACTTACCTCGCATTAACCTTCATCCGCAGGTTAGCACAATTTATATAATTCAACCACGTGCAATTATAATAACCAAACAACCATGGCACAATCACATCATCAAACAATTCAACCACTTGGATCGTCTCGGCATCAATCGACTCGGCCGATTACATGTCATTCTAGCAAATCAATCATTGCTCTCAATCACGGCCCTATAGGAAGGTTTAATCAGTACAAGGCAATCACGGTCCCACTCGGCAAAATTAGAATTAGTGGCATCACGGCCCCACTCGGCGCGACCTTTATCAGGTGGCAATTCACGGCCCCACTGGGCGCGACCTTTATCAGGTGGCATATCACGGCCCCACTGGGCGCGACCTCTAATAGGTGGCATATCACGGCCCCACGCCTTTCATAGGCGCACCTTATCATCGGTGGCATATCACGCCCCCACCGGGCGCGACCTCTATCGGTGGCATATCACTACCCCACACGGCGCGACCTCTAATAGGTGGCATATCACGGCCCACGGGCACGACCTCTCAAGGTGGCATATCACGGCCCCACCGCACGACCTCTAATAGGTGGCATATCACGCCAATCTCCCATCAATTCCCACACTTAGGGTTTTCTAAAGAATCCCATAAATCGCAATCACACTCAATTCGCCACAACCAATCATCAATATCAAATTCTAAATGCACAAAGAACGATCGGCACGAAATTCCGAGAGTTTAGGGTCCCAACAAAATTTTCGGAATTTATTAAATAATTAAATTTATTCCGAAAATTAATATAATAATAATATCCATATTTTTCACGATCCACACTCAAATTATAATATCCAATCATCAATTTCAAAATCCGATTACACAAAGCAGCGATCGGCACGAAATTCTGAGCAACCACTCAAAAATAATTTTTCCGTTTTTTTTTTTTTTTATAAATAATAATATTTTAATAATTTCGGAATTAATATAATATTATAAATTTCCAGAATTCGAAATCTTTAAATAATTCAAAAATAAAACCTATTATGTCACATCAAGGCTTATATTAATATAAACATTCCTTTACCTTAAATAAAACCCACTTAAGTTAATCAAGCACATTAATATAATATACATTTACATAAATTAAACTAACCACCTAAATACACTTAACATAAACTAAACACCCATAAAGCATCATTAACCCTCTAATTAGGGTTTAGTGAGCTAAACTCACCGGATTAGCGAACCGAGCGGACCAAAACGACGGGGACGACGCGAGGATCGACTTTCCTCAAAGTGGGCCGAGCATCCGGGCTCGGGAAGGCGGCCAAAACGGCCCACGAAGGGGCTGCCATACCCATTTTCTGCAACTTCCGGTGGCTGCTGGTTGGGGGCGGATCCGGCGGCGATTCGGCGGAGGAAAGGGCGGAGGAGGACCGACGGTTGCTTGGGCGGTGAGGCGGCGACGAACGGCGGTGCACGGCGGCGACGAACGAGCTCCGGTAGCTCTTGCGCGAGCTGAACAGCAGCTCGGGACGACGAGCTGGGCGAAGCGGGCGGAGGAGCAGCCGGCGACGAGCGGCCGAGCGGGTGGCCGGTTTAGCGAGCGAGCAGGCCGGCGAGTTGCTAGCGGCGTCCAAGGAAGAAGAAGAAAACATCCATGGAGGAATCGCACGGGAGAGGGAGAAGAGAGGGAGGAGAGAGAAGAAGGAAGGCCAATTTCTTTTCCTTTTTCCCTTTTCTTTAATCCAACAAATTGGCCCACCACATGACCTCATGGTGACATCACACTCCACTCACCCAATCCCCACAACGTTTTCCAATGGGTGCCATTTATTTTTCCGCACGCATAAATCTTGTGCGTCAAATTCTTCAATTACAATCAATCCACGTCCAATTAAGTCCAAATTGAAGTCCATAAAATTAATTCAATATTACTCACACTTCAATTCACATCTTCACTTGTCCGTAGAATCAACTTAAGTCCCAAAAGCGCGACCAAAAGACGAGCCTACTAATTTCTCGGACCAAATTAGCCATTCTTTGATTTAATTGCTTTAAAAACTCGATTGCATTTAAAATCTTCTAAAGATAAGTCAATGATCCTAAAATGATTTGTGACACACCCAGACTTCCAATTTCTGAATTCTATCTCAATTTCACTATTGATTTCAATCCTGTGCGATTCCAAAGACGTCCTAACCTATCGAGTAGCTTTCAGGGAAATTTTCTTTGCATCCGACCTGAGGGTGATCAGTCCCCAAGTTTGACGCGTTAAAATCCCTTAATTGCTTCCTCTAATAGGCTGGTCCTCTCATGAGTGGCCAACTCAGAGAGACGTACTATATGCACAGATAAAATGCCCGACTCAATCAGCTGAAAATAGAATTAGAAAAATCGGGATGTCACATAGGGTCACTGCTTGAATGACCGAGTTTATTCAAGGTAGCCGAGTTGGAAACAAGCTTGCAGTCCAGCATATTGGTGCGATATGAAAGGTCATGAATATACTTTGCATGATTAAGGAAGATATGATGGGACTTTGTCGAACAAGCTAAATGCCCAAGAAATAAGTCAAAGGACCTAAGTCCTTCATCTTGAATGAGTGGCGAAGTTCCTCAACGATAGCAAAAATAGCTTTGGAATCATTTTCTGTTAAAATAATGTCGTCAACATATAATAAGAGATAAATAATGGTAGAGCCATGACTGTAAATGAAGATGTACGAATTTGAGATAGTGGTTGAAAAACCAATGTCTTCGAGCTGAGCTGTGAATTTTTCAAACCAAGCGTGAGGTGTTTGCCGTAGACCATAAATGGATTTGTGCATTAAGCAAATAGAATGAGGAGTAGCAGGATCAACATAACATGGTGGTTGAGTCATATATACGGTTTCCTGGATATCGTCATGTAAAAATGCACATTCGACATCAAGTTGTTGAATTGCCCATCCATAAGTGACCGCCAACGTGAGAATGACCCGAATAAGAGTATGCTTTACAATAGGACTAAAAGTGTCCACAAAGTCAATGCTAGGTTGTTGGTGAAATCCTTTCGCTATGAGGTGAGCTTTGTAGTAACTGATGGTGCCGTCTGGGTTTTGTTTTATCCGATAAATCCATTTGCAACCGACGATGTTTATGGTTGGATTAAATGGCACAAGGGACCAAGTGTGTTGTTCTTGTAAGGAATTAAATTCCTCATATATAGCTTTTCACCATTCAGGTGATTTGGAAACTTGAGTGTAGCACGTCAGCTCTAAGTGAAGAGAAGAGGATAAAGCAATAGAATAACGAGAAGTAAATGTTTTTGGTTTGAAAATACTATGTTGAGAACGTGTGATCATGGGATGAGTGTGGGTGGGAGGTAATGGGGGAGGAGGTGGTATGGTGGTAGGTGGTATAGAGGAAGGTAAAGGAAGAGATTGGGGTCCATCTATAGTTAACGAAATAGAGGCAACACCGTCGGCGAGGCTAATGGTGGGCTCAACCCATGCGGTATTTGTGAGGGCGGAGGTTGATGGTAGCTAGATGGAGATAGGACCAAGTGAGGGTAAAGTGGTAGGAGATTTTGGAGAGTTAGAGTTTGTGATAAATGGGTAAACAGATTCATCAAATTTAATATGATGAGATATGTAAACTCGATGACTTTGCATGTCATAGCAGCGATACCCTTTATGAGAGGTACTATAGCCTAGAAAACAACATGAAGAAGAGCGGAACTCCAATTTGTTAGAACAATAGGGACGAAGCCAGGGATAACAAAGGCATCCAAAGGCTCATAAATGAGAATAATTAGGAATTTGTTGAAACAATTGTTGATATGGGGAAATTTGAGAAATAATAGGCATGCGGTTGATGAGATATATAGTTGTATTGACGGCTTCAAACCAAAAGCAAGAGGGCATACCAGCTTGAGCTAGAAGGGTGAGACCAGTTTCAACCATGTGACAATGTTTTCGCTCAACGACACCATTTTGTTCAGGTGTATGTAGGCAGGAAAATTGATGATGAATGCCATGAGTATGAAAATAAGATTCAAGTGCATCACTAGTGAATTCGCCACCAGCATCAGAGCGGAAAAATTTAATTCGATTGTTAAATTGATTTTCAACTTGTGGTTTGAAAGCCATAAAAATTTCGTAAAAATCATATTTATGGCGCATAGGAAATATCCAGCTGTAACGAGAGAAATTATCAACAAACAATACATAATAAGAGAATTTTAAAATAAAATACACTGGGCCAGTCCCCATATATCACAATGAATCAGTTCAAGTGAAAATTGAGTGCATGTGTGAGACAACGAAAATGATAACTTGCAACTTTTGCCTAATTGACATGCAGAACAGAGAAAGTTGTCATACTTATTTGATATTTGAAGCTGTTTAAAAATAAGATTTTGAATAGCTGCAGAAGGGAAGACGATTATGCCAGGTGGAAGAGTTGATGCGGGAAGAAAATGAAACTTAAGGATTGAAGCAAGGTTTGGGGAACCGTATAGGATAAAGCCCATTCTTAGTCCAACTGTGATGTAAAATTTGTTTCATTAGCTTGTCATTCACAAAAAATTGAGAATCATCAAATAGAAAATATCAATTATTGTCTTTAGCAAAACGACTAGCTAAAATTAAATTGGTAGATGCTAGAGGACAACAAAGTATATTAGTTAAATGCATGGAAGAAATGGGATGTGAGAGAGAAATCGAACCAACATGAGTAATAGACAAACTTTGACCATTTACAACCTGAACTTCATTAGAACCACTATAGGGAGTAGAAATGGGGAGGTTACCCAGATTGGCTGTAATATGATGGCTGGCGCCAGTATTAGTATACCAAGTGCCATTGTCAGTAGGTGGTGCAATAGTTATGGCAGCAAGTTTTTTAGGAGGATTGCGATCGTGGTACGCATAGTTCATGCGATGATAGCAGTCAATGGCACTATGGCCATGTTTGTTGCAGATCTGACATATCAACCGACCAATATTCAGTTGACGACCTTGAGGTCGAAATGATGGAGTAGGGAAAAGTCCAGCTTGATTGGAATGACCCATGTTGCGTCCCCTATAACTAGTGCCACCCCTATAGAGACGAGGTGTGAATGAGTACTGCCCAGGAGAAAGAGTTCGAGGTTGCTAGTTTGCAACGAAGGTAGTAGCAGTTTTGGATAATGAATCATCAGTGATGCTCAGTTCTTCAAAGAGTATGAGATTGTATAAATCTTCAATAGTGATGGAAGTTTGATGAGCACGAACACGAATAGAAAATGCAAAGGAGTGGGAAGCAGCAGGCAATCCATCGAGAATGCAAATTAGGAGATCATTATCACTTATTGGAGATCTGCAAATTGCGAGTTTATCAGCTAAAGTTTTGAATTGTTGGAGATATTCTTGCATGGTGAGGTTGCCCTTCTTGAGGTGATGTAATTGTCTTTTTAGAGACATTATGTGAGCAGGAGTGAGAGAGGCATAGTGACAAGCGAGGACATCCCACGCGACTTTTGCAGATGTAGCTCCAACTACATATGGAAGTGCAGATTCAGACAAAGTAGCGTTGATCAAGGAGAGTAGCATATGATCTTTTTCGATCCATGTCTTGTAATTTTCGTCAGTTGAAGCAAGTGCTTGGGAGGTTCCATCAATGTAAGACACGGGATTGTGACCTTTGAGAATTGGTTCGAAAAGAGAACGCCAAATAAGATAGTTCGAGCTTTTTAGTTTGATGGGTATCAAGTTGGATATGTTTGAGATAACGAGTGAGGGAGATGCTATAAATGAAGATGACTGAGATGATGGATTAGAGCTTGTTGACATTTTCTTTGGGAAGAAGAAAGTCATGAAGAATGAGAGGAGAAAGAGATTTGAGGATCGTAAGGTGGAAGCTCTGATTTCATGAATAAATCGTAGTTTCTATTTATTGTGTTATGATCTCTCTTGTACTGCATATAAAGATATTACAAGAAGGGATGATTGAGGATGCTTAAGGTAAGTAGAGAAATTACAGGAACAATATCAACAATGTCTTAAATTAGATATAAGATATAAGATTGCTTGCTAGAAAGTTATCACCAATTGCACAACCGCACGTTCCCCACCTTTGACCGTTCCAAGCTCAGGCGTCCACAAATGAAAAGATGTTGTCGCCGCGCACCTGCGACGATCCAATCTACCTCTCTGACTATTCAAAGCATCACACCGTGAACGGCGATCCCTCTACCCCCGCACAAGAAAAGACCTCGCCATGCGCTCCCACTTCGCAGGGCAGCAACTCCACGCATCGCCCACCTCCTCTCGCCGTCAACAGAGCCATGATCTTTGCTCTGTTTCTCGCTTTCTGTTTCTTTCTAGCATCGCCGCTGGCACAAGCCACAGACACTCTGTCGGCCAACCAGACGCTGCGAGATGGACAGACCTTGGTTTCATCTGGGCAAGTCTTTGAGTTTGGCTTCTATAGTCCTAACAAGTCGAGTGCCAGGTACCTGGGCATTTGGTACAAGAACATACCTCTCCAAGTCACTTGGGTGGCCAACAGGAACAACCCAATCACCAATTTCTCAGCAGAGTTGGCGCTGAGCTCGCAAGGATGAGTGTCTCTCCGAAATGGGTCAATGAATTACTGGTCTGTGACCCCAGCTGGGGCCGTGAATGAGCCATTCTTGAGGCTCCTGGACAATGGCAATCTTGTTTTGAGTGATGCAAGTGCTTCTGATGGTTCAGGGGATTATCTCTGGCAGAGCTTTGATAACATAACTGACACTCTGCTGCCGGAGATGAAACTGGGGTGGAATTTGAGGACCGGTTTGAAGCGGAACATGACGTCATGGGCCTCAGAATCCGATCCCTTGAGCGGCCAGTACACGTTTAGCCTCGAGCCGCCGGATGCTCCGCAATTGATTCTATGGAAAGGGAGCCAGAAGCAGTATCGATGGGGGCCTTAGAATGGCGAGAGGTTCAGTGGGAGTAATGAGCTCAAGGCCAATGAGGTGTTCAATCCAATGTTCATTTCCAGCCCTGAAGAGGTGTATTACACATACACGGTTGTCGAAAATTCGACCCTATCGAGATTCATTGTGACCCTGGAGGGTGCGATTCAATATCTTGCTTGGATGAACAATCAATGGACAAATTTGGTTACTCTACAGAGGGATTATTGTGATACTTATGGCATCTGCGGGCCATATGGGACTTGCTATGATTCCTATGATGGAAATTGCATGTGCTTGAAGGGGTTCAGGAAAAACAATTCGAGCCCCCTTGATTGGACCAGTGGGTGCTCCTGGGTATGGAATTTGAGTTGTGGAAATGGTGACGGGTTTGTGAAGTAAAAGAGTTTGAAGCTGCCAGATAATTCACGTCTGTATGGGAATAGCAGCTTGAACCTTGAGGAATGCGAGTCAGAATGTTTAAAGAATTGCTCTTGTATGGCATTCACTAGGGTAGATGTCCACGGAAATGGCGGGGATTGTCTTTTGTGGTTTGGGGATTTGGTTGACATGAAGAACTATCCTTCAGGCGGAGATGTCATATATATACGAATGGCAAAGGCGGAGATAGGTACTGATCCATCTAGCTCTTACTGATTTTCACTCGCCATCACTAGGTAGCTTTAAAGAGGTTTTCGGTTGAATAGCTGCCAAGGAAATCCATGTCCTTGCCTGGAAATGCTTTATGTGAATGTGATGACATGGTTATAGTTAATATGCTCATTGAGGAGACTCAAATTCGATCACTGTTGTGTTTGCGTCACGTGCACTAAGATCTGTCACTTAAATAGGATCTCTAAGCCCTGGAAGTTCATTAAGAAATGCTTCTTTCTGGATGTGCAATCACATAGCATGTCCTAGTTCTACACATTGGTATATGCTTGATGTTAGATAAAAAAATGAGTACACGAGACATTTCTGTATTGAATAATCTGCGATGAGGAGAACACAGTGGCACAGATGAGAACTATTGCCGTGGGGTTACTAAGCTCTCTGTTTGAGTATGACAGCATATGATTATTTTGAAATTTTTCAATGAATAGATGCAATTGCTCGAGCTAAGAGAAGGCGTATAGTAATTGCCATTGGCACATCTGTCTCGACTGTATGTGGAATGCTTATACTAGCATTCATTGGCTGGTATGCTCTCCGAAGAAGGAAAGAGAGGATGAGAGGTAAAGTCATTACCATGGCATAAAACTATTCTTGCAAACATCATGATTCTTGCTTCTCTCATTATAAATAAGAAAATTAAGAAATTGCTGAAAGTGTGTTCATGACTATTTCTTTACATGTTCCTTTCTTGCTTATCATGCTAAAATTTCCTTCAATGAAACCATACCTGAAAGGCCTATAAATCTATTAATAAAATTAAGAAATTGCTGAAAGTATGTTCATGACTATTTCTTTACATGTTCCTTTCTTGCTTATCATGCTAAAATTTCCTTCAATGAAACCATACCTGAAAGGCCTATAAATCTATTAATATCCTTAATGAGGGCCTAAGAAAACATTGGTTAGCTTAGCATCACATCCAGCTTCAGTGTGAGAGAACACTCTCCTATATTTATTTTCGGTTCCTGATCAGCAAGTTAGAGCGAATAGTAATGACTTCAAGGAAGTAAATGATAACAACTTTGAGGAAACAAATGCTTCATAAAGTTGCTTTAATTCCCTTAACTGTGGTGCATAATTATGCGTTTGTTTATTCTGATGGCTGATTTATGTCCTCTGTCGCAGCTGAGTACTTAAATTATCGAGATTCAGGAGATGGTGGTCCGGATGAAGACCTTGAATTACCCCTTCTTGATATTGCTTCGGTTGCTGATGCCACAAACAATTTCTCTTTCCAAAACAAGGTTGGGCGGGGCGGATTCGGTGAAGTATACAAGGTACTTTTTTTTGGCCAAAGTATACAGGGTAGTTAAATGACTCTCGTATCAACTCCATGAAGATGGTTCCAAATACGAGAAGATGATTTTATGATTCTTTTCTACTTCGATCTTACTAACATGTAATATGCTATCTACCAGGGTGTATTGCCTACAGGACAAGATGTTGCCGTGAAGAGGCTCTCACTGAACTCTGGGCAGGGCCTGAAAGAGTTCAAGAACGAGGTCATACTGATTGCCAAACTTCAACACCGGAATCTTGTGAAGCTCCTAGGATGCTGCATTCATGGAGATGAAAGAATGTTAATCTACGAGTACTTGCCGAACAAAAGCTTGGACCACCACCTTTTCGGTGTGACCTTCGCCCCATTTACACTTTTTCAACCTGCTTGAGATTATACAGTTTTTTCCCTCAATAACTTATCTCAAATTTTGTGAAGATCCAATTAGACGGAAACTTTTGGCCTGGAAGACACGCTTCAGCATCATCATGGGGATTGCCCGTGGACTTCTCTATCTCCATGAAGACTCCAGGCTGAGAATTATCCACCGAGACCTCAAACCGAGCAACATCTTACTAGACAGTGACATGAATCCTAAAATCTCAGATTTTGGAATTGCAAAAATATTTACAGTAGAAAATGCTGGAGGAATGACCAACAGAATAGTTGGGACATAGTAAGTTATTCTACTGTTAGTTTCAAGGAATACTTTATAAGATTTGTGGATATACCAATGCTCTATTTCTTTCTTACAGCGGTTATATGTCTCCCGAGTATGCGATGAAAGGCCATTTTTCAGTCAAATCAGATGTATTTAGTTTTGGAGTACTGTTACTGGAGATTGTGAGCGGCCACAAGAATTGGGGATTTTATCACCTGGACCACGACCTCAATCTCGTTGGACATGTAAGTATTCCGCTGCTTATGCTTGGCTCGGATTGGATGCTACGTCTTCAATCTTTCTGTTGTTCTATGATATGTATTAACTTGTTATCAACGTATTTTCAGGCATGGAAACTATGGACCGAGGGGAATGCACTTGGACTAGTAGATGTCCTGATGGAGGAAGAATTTCCTTTGAAGGAAGTGCTGAGGTGCATCCAGGTAGGACTCTTGTGCGTGCAGCAGCGACCCGAAGACCGGCCAACAATGTCATTGGTCGTGCTTATGTTAGGCAGCGAGACTTCTGATGTTCCTCAACCTAAGGAACCAGGATTAAGTGATGAGAGCTTCGCTATGAGCACCGACTCATCCTCTAGTGTTAAAATACTTAACTTTTCCAATGATGTAACTATCACAGCTCTACAGAGCAGATGAAAGCATGAAAAGAATACTCGAGCAACGAGAAGAGTAACAAGTTATACATACTTTCATACACGAAAAGTATATAGGGTGCAGATGTGTACAGGTTCTTCATATTATTTTTGTTTTTGTTATAAATGATGCATAAGATTTAGATATTCATGCAGAGTGTTACTACTTCTGAGTAAGTTAACAGCTGTGCCTGCTTTATTCCTTCAATAATGACTCAAAAGTTCAGCAACTAGGAGTTTTGAAACTTGACATGGCATTAAATCCTTCACTTCAAAATATGGAAATAGCTGAGGCGTGACTGTACTGCCTCAGGGCAACAACAAATCTACTATAAGTATAAATGCCTATCAGCGAATGGTTAGCCAAAACAGAAAACAAGACGTGCAGCGTGATCCCGTTTTCTAATGTCACATGTTAGAATCCGGTGCTCCCTTAAAGTGATAACCTAAATCAATAACATGAGTGATTATTTTATAGTTCGTAATTTTTTTATTATAAGATTGAAATATCTCACGTCGCTTGACCGTGGGGTTCATATGCTTAGTTTTTATAAACATGTGGTTGCCTTCATTTATTGACTTAAGTTTTTGAATTGAACATTCCAATATGATATCATAATCATGTTTTGCCACAATTTATTTCATGTGTTCGTTCACCCGACCCGGCTCACACGTTAAAGAGGGTGTTGAAATTTCCCTTTTATTAGCTGAATTTTAAAATCAGACTTTCTAATTATAAAATCAAAGGGTTAAAATTTAAAAAGTGAATAGTTATTTATTTAATTCGCTCTACAATCATTATCATCATCATCACATATAGTTTCTATTTTATCGAACCTTCCTTCACAATGATTTCATTTCGTTTTAAATTGCTCCTCTTCCAGCATCCACATAGGAACGGGGTTTCCTGTTTGACCATCCTTCATGAACTTAATTAAATATACTCGGGAGCCAATAGCAACGAGCAACAACGTACGACTTGGACCTTTCGGGAGATTTTCAAAAGTGAATGGAAAAAAGATGTTGACTAGCGCAATTAATGGCGTTCCCTCGGGTTCCCGGGACTGGAAGTACCTTCCTGTGTAATGATGCATCTTGAATCAACAGCAGGCATTAAAAAAAGAAAAAAACTAAAGGTGCGTTAATGCAAGTAATCTATATGATAAATAAAGGAGAACCTTCCTGTGGAATGAAGAAAAGTCAAGCTTGGACCGGTGATGTTGAAGTCGCCGCTTCATGGCACATTTTCGACTGGGGTACATTGAGATATTCCTGTTTTGATGGTTATGAAGCATAAGCAAGCTGCATCCCCATGTACGTACAGCATGAACACTCGAACGGTGTCATTGCACATCCTGGTTTTGTTTCTTCTGCTTCATTCGGCTGATTCTTCGGACACCCTTGCCCCAAATGATACCTTGAAAGATGGTGATGTCTTAATCTCCCAAGGAAGAAAATTTGCTCTTGGTTTCTTCAGCCCAGGAAAGTCAACCTCGCATTACCTGGGGATTTGGTACTATGGACAACCGGAGCAAACCGTTGTTTGGGTTGCTAACAGAGAGCATCCCCTGAATGATACTTCAGGAGTTCTTGCATTGGATCGCTATGGAAACTTGGCGATCAATGCAAACAATGGAAGCTTCCCATTTGGTCAACCAATGTTTCGTCCATGAATTTAGATAATTCTACCACTGCTCAGCTTTTGGATTCAGGTAATCTGGTTTTGAAGCATGATTTAAGCAAAATGGTTGTTTGGCAGAGCTTTGATTATCCCACGGATACCTATCTTCCGTCCATGAAGCTTGGGTTGGACCGGAGAGCTGGTTTGGAACGATTTGTGACATCTTGGAAATCCGAAGATGATCCAGCACCGGGCAGTTGTTCATGCAGGTTTGAATCAACAGGGTACCCACAGTTGTTCCTTTACAAGGGTCGAGCTCCGTATTGGCGTGGCGGAGCAATAATTGAGAAAAAGCAGGGTGCTGTTCCCGAGATGGCTAATGATTTTGTCTATAATATCACAATTACGATTAACGCAATGGAGGTTTCTCTGATGTATGGCGTCGCCAATGCATCAGTTGTCCCTAGATATGTGGCATACGAGTCAGGGCTCCTTAAACACTTCATATGGCACGATGAAGAGCAGCGGTGGACCGAGTTTTCTTCCCATCCAAAGGAGCAGTGTGACTACTACGGCAAGTGTGGGCCTAATGGCAACTGTGGTGCAAACTATGCAGATCAGTTCGACTGCACATGCCTGCCTGGCTTTGAGCCCAAGTCTCCGGGCGATTGGTACCTAAGGGACGGATCAGGTGGGTGCAAGAGGAGGCAAAACGTGTCACTGTGTAGAAGTGGGGAAGGTTTCGCCAAGGTGGAACGGGTGAAGTTGCCTGACACTTCAACAGCCCATGTCGACATGAACCTAAGCTTGAACGAGTGTGAGCAGGAATGCTTGAGTGATTGCAATTGCACAGCTTATTCGAGTGCAAATGAAACTATGGGGAATTCGGATGCCTTAAATGGTATGGAGATTTAATGGATACAAGAAAATTTTCAGATTTGGGTCAAGATTTATATGTGCGGGTGGATGCAATTGACTTAGGTACTCGTTGCAGATATCTACTTCAAATATTTTTGCTACTGTTCTCGGGTTGTAATTATTGTCCCAATTTCTACTTCTCATCTTAACGAAACTGCTTGCTTCTGATAGTTCATGTTATAAACTGCACTTGTTGCATTAATTTAGATAATATGTGCTAGTTCAATGTCATTGGCACACTTCTCATGCCTTATTTCTACAGCTCGCTATAGGAAAAGGAGTACATTTGTGAAGAAGGCAGTGGTGGCACTATCGGTATCTGCACTACTTTTGCTGCTCTTAGGCTCCCTCATGTACTGCCGTATGTTGAAGAGGAAAAGAGGTGGGTGATCAGCCTTAATATAAGCTTTTTCTGCTATATTTAAAACTGTCTATTTTACAAGTAGGTATTGATTTCGATCTTCAGGGTTAAGAAATCAATTAATTTAAATTGGGGTTAATCTAGCCAGGATTCTATCCTAAAGGGTGGTTCATTTCAGTACTGCAAACCTTGACCAATAAAGCTGCACAGACGCAGATAGATGGAGAATGCTGTATTGCAGTTCATCTTGAAATTGAGCCTATGTGCATTGATCTTGAGGAACAAGCGATATGGACATTGTTGGAGTAAAAATTTGTAGTGCTCGTCCCTGTAAAGAAAATTTCCCAAATTTGCCAGAACAGTGAAAAAAAGAAGCATTACACTATTGCTTTCCCCATTTCTTAAACATTTTATTCCTTTTTATGACAGCAGATAGAAGAGGGCGTAATCCTCTTGCTAGGGGTACCACAAGCTCAGCATATTTCAATGATCTTCCAGGTCTGAAAGACCTCAACAGTGAAGGTAGACAAAAAAAAGATCTACCACTCTTTGATTTTGAAACTGTAGCTGCAGCCACAAACAATTTTTCCTCAGTCAATGAGCTTGGCCAAGGTGGTTTTGGATCTGTATATAAGGTAATTAATCTCCCTATTTGACTGCTTCCAAATGGTTATTAAGTATTAACTTTATGAAGTCTACCAACTTCATTTATCTTATGTTTATGGGGATTGATGTCCTTGAATAAATTTGTCAGAAATGAGCTAGTTTTATTGCGAAGGACCTTTTTGTATTTTGAAATTGTCTAAAGGTATTGCAATCTGGTTACCTTCACTATATCCATGGAGGTATCTCTGTAGCGATTCTGATCTTCCAATCATCGCAGACCCAGGAAGGAAGTGACTAATAAAAGACGAGGGCGAAGAAGTAGAAAACAGCACAAGTCATGCTGCTCTTTATTTTCTTTGGTCATGTAACATGTTGCTTCTCTATTTTTGTAAGTCATAAAACTTATAGTGAGTGTAAATGACACATCCTCTTGGTAAGTTTAACAGCCTAATAAATCTTGAAATCTACTCATGACAGCTTTCAAGCGACCAGCTTCGTTTCTCAGGTTTAAATACTTATTCTTGTGATGTGTTCATTTTCACAGGGTGTGATGAATCACGGAACAGAAATAGCAGTTAAAAGACTCTCGAAATATTCGGGACAAGGAAATGAAGAGTTCAAGAATGAAGTCAGATTGATTGCCAAACTCCAACACCGGAATCTGGTGAAAATCATAGGTTGCTGCATTCGAGAAGACGAGAAACTGTTAATTTATGAGTATTTGCCCAACAACAGCTTGGATTCATTCCTTTTTGGTAAGTCCTCTATTCCAGTGGGCCATAATTTCAGTACTACACAGAGTATTATGGATAATAACTTGAGGAAATCCCCAAATTCCAGATGATACAAGGAGATCACTTCTGGATTGGGAAAAAAGGTTCGAAATTGCGTATGGGGTAGCTCGAGGACTCATGTATTTACACCAGGATTCGTCATTGAGGATAATCCACAGAGATTTGAAAGCTAGCAATGTCTTACTGGATGTTGCATTGAACCCCAAAATTTCAGATTTTGGGATGGCTAGGATATGCAGAGGAGACCAAATTGAAGGAAAAACGAAGCGTGTGGTCGGGACATAGTAAGTGTTTTTCTTGAGCATTAAATTTTGCTTCGCTTGATTAGACAGTGAGAAATTAGAACAAATAAGATGAGCTTGGTTCCAACGCATACTAAGATTTCAACCTTGAATTATCTTCCCTAAAATTTGACAAGGAAGTTCATATGGTGAATGAGATGTTGATTACTTCTCTGTTGTGGCTTCCGTAGTGGGTACATGGCACCGGAGTATGCTCTGCAAGGCCGGTTTTCAATAAAATCAGATGTCTACAGTTATGGTGTTCTGTTGTTGGAGATCATTACAGGCCAAAGAAATAATGGGTGCTATCATATGAGCCCCTTTTGCAATTTAATTGGCCATGTAAGTACGAAAGTGTCATATTATTCAATGCAATGCACAATTTGACCAACCCCTACATTCGCATTTTCACAATCCAAGGTGCTTGGTATGTGTTCTTCCCAGGTATGGGAGCTGTGGAAAGAAGGCAAATGCACGGACGTTGTTGACAGATCAATGGACAATGCATATTCTGAGGAAATGGTATTGCGGTGCATTCAAATCGGTCTCTTGTGCGTGCAAAGGTATGCATCGGATAGACCAACTATGTCCACAGTGGTTTTCATGTTGGGGAACGCTGATGTGTTACTTCCATCCCAAACAGCCAGCCTTCATCGACGAGAGTGCCCGCAATAATATTCAGTTGACATGTAACAGAACATGTTCTGTTAACGGAGTTACAATTAGTGTTGTTGAAGCTCGCTAGTCACATGCCCTCATAAGGGAACTGTGTAATCTACTGAAGTTGAGAAATGAGATACTTCCTGTATGAGTAGAAAGATGACACCTAAAGGCTACTGGTGTCATGTATGAGGCAGTTGTTCCTGTGCTTATGAGAAAAGTTTATAAATAGATCAGATACAATAGACTTCTGTTAAAAATTTCCTTAATTTATTAAGTGGGCTCATTCATTGTCTCATAACCAGAAAGATGTACATGTAAATAACTATTGCTGCTCTCATTTTATGTTGGCAGGAAGTCATCAAATTGCATCTTGAGATAGAAAAAGATCCTCAAACTTCTCTTTATTTACCTTAATTTTGCGTTACAAGTTCCCAATGACCGTGCTTAACGGGAATCCTTTAGTTCACCCACAAACTTGAATATGAAAATGAATAAAGTAAGAGCCAGGGGTGACGTTGAAACTGATTCTAGGCAAAGGGTCCTCTAGTATTATACATTTTATCTCTTTTCGCTCACTTCTTTGGTTAACAGCTCTTAATGTCACCATAACAAATATAAGTAAATGAATTGTGTTCCTAAATGACACTGTAGTAGGTTGACCTTACTCTGTCTGAACCTGAGCGTTCTGTCATCTAACTGATTAATCATACAAGAGAATTTATCATTGGTCTACTAATTTTAGGCGAATCTGTTATGTCAATGCGTGCTGCTATCCTAACAAGAATTGATGATAATTAGAAGACAATCTCTTTCTTTAAGCCTCTTATTTAGTAGAATACTGTTCTTCTTTTTCCTTTTCCAATTTCTTCCAGCACACAATCATGAAAAGCCCCAGTACTCCATGTCACAACAACCTTCCTTTTGGTAAAACTTATCTGCATACCATAACACAGTATGTCATTGGTGATGGAAAGAAGACATTTTTACGGCTGGATCCACTGAATCCTTTATGATCTCTTGTGAATATTATTCTTAAGGAATTGTGTATGATGTTGGACTTCCTTGTGAAGCAAAAGATGCTGATGCCGTTGGCAATAAAAGTGTGACACTTGCCTGCTGCAAGGTCCGAAGAACTAGTGCAAATTCAAGCAGCCTGCTGTGGTTATATATCTATCAAAATGAAGTTGACTGATAGGGTCATCGGAAAGCTTCATTTTCAGGGCAGTTAACTATAAATAGTTCTTGGAGCAAGAAATACCGACTCTAGGAGTACCTTATCTGTGTGAATTTGTGTCCCTCCAAGAATGACGCATCTCAATCATTGGCAGGCAAAAAAAGATAATTCATTGTAAACAAAAGGACAAGCAAATCGAATAATAATGAAATGGACAGAAGGAAGGAAATGAAATTGGACATTAGATTTACTGGTTGGTATGATCTACGTCCATAGGGAGAAGAACACAGTTTTACTATAGAAACAAGTGACACAATGGATAACACAATCACTCAAGTACTCAAACACACATTTCCCAGCCACTATAATTACACTTAATGACTGATTCACTGTTTAGACCCTTGCAATTTTTAAGTGAAATCTCACCTGGTTAAATCTCTTGGGTGTAATTACAACAAGAAAACCACTCTGAATTCTCTATTGAAGAACTCTCCACACATCTTCTTCATTCTCCTGTGTAGTCTCAGAGTTCTGTCTGCTCTCGGTGCTCCAAGGCACACTCTAAAACTCCTTCGTCTTTGGCCCTTTAAACAGAGCTCCTCCTGCATTTATCAAGACGGAGGCCACAGGTGTACCCTTTTGCCTTGTCTAATTTCCACAACCAAGATGTCCATAGCCTTCTTCTCACGCCACCACTTGTGTCTCCGTCATGCAAATATGAAGGGGTCAAGCAAGTTGCTGCACAAGGGAGTGCTCCATTTGGAAGCGTGCAGCCCCTCCCTGTCTCCATTTATGTTGTCCTTCTTTTAGGATCACAAAGTCACGCGTGATCGATAAAAACACACTTGTCTTTGGCACCTTAATTGAAAGTCGTGTGCGGATGAACAGAAACGAAAAAACAATCCCACGTGTAGAGAAAGGCGGTCAGTCTAATTAATTTTAGACTGGGTATTTATTCAAGGGGTTCAAATTCGAAACACATTTTAACATAGTTAATGCAAGTAAACTATTTGATAAGAAAAAGGAGCACCCAGAGAGGGAAGAAGAAGAGTCAAGTATGGACGGTGATGTCAAAGTCCCCGCTCCATATTATTTAGTAGTGAATTTTCAATCGATAAGGATGGCCACGAATGGTGGTTCCACTCATCAATTGAAACCTCAACTACATTGAGAAGTTTCCGTTTTATTGGTTATAAAGCAAAAGCCATATCTCTGCTTTCTCGCCAAAAACCTAAGCACGCTGCATCCCCATCTAAGTACAGCATGAACACTCGAACAGTGTCATTATATAGCCTGTTTTTATTCCTTCTGCTGCATTTGATTAATTCTTTGGACACCCTTGGCCCAAACGACACCATGAAAGATGGTGATATATTTAATCTCCCAAGGAAGAAAATTTGCTCTCGGTTTCTTCAGTCTTGGTAATTCAAGCTTTCGTTATGTTGGGAATTGGTTCTATGCACTACCGGGGCAAACCATTGTTTGGGTTCCTAACAGAGAAAATCCGGTGAACGATACTTCAGGAGTTCTCGCATTTGATCAATTTGGAAACTTAGTGATCCATGCAAACGATGGAAGCATCCCCATTTGGTCAACCAATGTTTCCTCTATGACTTGAAAAAACTCTGCTACTGCTCAGCTTTCGTATTCAGGTAATCTGGTTTTGAATCATGATTTGACCAAAGGGGTTATTTGGCAGAGCTTTGATTATCCCACGGACACCTTTCTTCCATCCATGAAGCTTGGGTTGAACCCAAGAATCGGTTTGAACTGGTTCCTGACATCTTGGAAATCCGAAGATGGTGGCAATTGTTCGTTCAGGTTAGAACTGACGGGGTACCCACAGTTCTTCCTTTACAAGGATCGAGCTCCATATTGGTGGAGCGGACCAATAATTGGGAGACCGCATGGTGGGGTTCACAAGATGGCTTACAATTTCGCCTTTAGTAATATCACAATTGTGAATAATGCGACAGAAGTTTCAAATATGTATGCCACTGTCAATGAAACGGTCAACGTTAGAATTGTGGTGCATGAGTCAGTTAAACAGTTCATATGGGATGATGAAGAGCAGCAGTGGAGCGAGTTCCCTTACTTTCTAACGGAGCAGTGTGACTACTATAGCAAGTAAGGGCCTAGTAGCTACTGTGGTGCAAACAACGCTGATCAGTTAGACTGCACATGCTTGCCCAGCTTTGAGCCCAAGTCTCCGCGTGATTGTTACCTAAGGGACAAATCAGGTGGGTGCAAGAGAAGGCAAGGCGCATCATTGTGTCGAAGTGGGGAAGGTTTTGTGAAGGTGAAACGGCTGAAGCTGCCAGACACTTCAACAGCACATGTCGACCTGAGCCTGAGCTTGAAGCAGTGTGAGCAGGAATGCTTGAGGAATTGCAGTTGCACAGCTTATTCAAATGCAATTGAAAGCATGCAGGAATGCGGATGTCTCAAATGGTATGGAGATTTAGTGGATACAAGATCAGTTTCAGACTTGGGTCAAGATTTATATGTGCAGGTCGATTCAATTGACCTATGTACTCATTGCTAATATCTACTTCAAATACTTTTGCTGTTGTTGTGGGTTGTGATTATTATCCCAATTTTTCCTGATCTCTTCTTGATGAAACTCTTTGCTTCTGATAGTTTGTATAGTAAACTGCACTTGTTACATCCCTCTCTGTAACATTTGCGCATGACGTGTCCTTGAGCTTCTTTTACAGCTCGGTATAGGAAAAGGAGTACTCTTGTCAAGAAGGCAATGGTGGTATTTATATTGGTATCTGCAGTAGTGTTGCCGCTTTTTGGCCCCCTTATGTATTATTACCTTCCGCTGAAGAGGAAAAGAGGCATAGAAGATTTTTTTGCCGTATATATTACTCAGTCTGTTTTATAAGTAAGTAACTATTTTGATGTTTAGGGATGAGAAATTGATTAGACTACTGGAGCTAATCTAGCCAGGATTTTCGGCTAAAGGGTGGTTTATTTCAATACTGGAAACCTTGATCAACAAAGCTGCACAAACAGTGCTTGATAATCAAATAAAGCTGTACTGTAACTCGTCTTGAAATCAAGTTTATGTGAATTGACCTTAAGGAACGAGAAATAAGGTCATTGTTGAAGGGAAAATTTTCATTGCCCCTTCCTCTACAAAAAATTTCCCAAATTGGCCAGAATGGCAACAAAAGAATGTGCTGCCGAGTTGCTTGTTTTTTCTTTATCGAGCATTTTATTTTACTGAGTGACGGCAGATAGCAGAGGGCATAATAATCTTGTTAGGGTTGTTACAAGTTCAACATATTTCAATGAACTTCTGAGTCTGGAAGACCTTGACAGTGAAGGTAGACAAATAACAGAATTCCAGTCTTCGATTTTGGTACTGTAGCTGCAGCCGCAAGCAATTTTTCCTCTGTCAATAAGCTTGGCCAAGGCGGTTTTGGATCTGTATATAAGGTAATCAATCTCCCTATTCAACTGAATCCAAATGGTTATTGGATATTAAATATGTGTATTCTACCAACTTCATTTGTCTGTCACTTAGGGGGATTGATGTCCTCAAATGAAATGCTCGGAAGTGAGCCAGTTTTATTGTCAAGCACCTTCTTCTATTTTGGAATTTCCGAAAGCTATTGCAATCGGGCTACTTCCACTATTCTATGGAGGCGTCTCTGTAGCCATTCTGATCCTTCAGTCATCACAAACCCCGGAAGTGACTAACAAAAGATGAGGGAGAAGTAGGGAACAGCACAAGTCATGTTGCTTCTTTATCTTTCGAGGTCATACAACATGTAATGAGCGTAAACAGACACGTCCTCCTGACGAGTTTAACTACGTGATAAATCTTAAAATCTACTCATAACAGCTTTAAAGTGACCGGCTTCATCTAACAGGTCTAAATATTTATTCTTGTGATGTTGTCATTTTCACAGGATGTGATGAATAACAGAACAGAAATAGCAGTTAAAAGACTCGAAATATTCTGGACAATGAAATGAAGAGTTCAAGGATGAAGTCAGATTGATTGCCAAACTTTGACACCGGAATCTAGTGAAAATCTTAGGTTGCTACATTCAAGAAGAGGAAAAACTATTCATTTATGAGTACTTACCCAATAAAAGCTTGGATTCATTACTTTTTGGTATGTCCTCTCTTCCAGTGGCAAGAATTACAGTTCTACAGCTAGAATTATGGATAACTTGCAGAAACCCGCAAATTTGGTCCAGATGAAACATCTTAATTTCTCAAGTTCAGTAGATTACACAGTTCACTTGTGGCGGCATACTTGTGGTGTGGTTCACTTCTAATATCGCTGAACATAGTTTCATTGGCTGATTGACCATTTTGAGTAAGTTGCCTATCAGGAAGAGCTTGAAGAAACGGAATCGTGTTTTAAATTATGCTGTCTCTTTTGTGGCTCCTTTTCTGAGTAAAAAGATTACATTTTCTTGGTTGTGAACTTTGTAATTGTAATATCGGGCCCTCAGCCCACAAATTTTGTTTCCAAGCCCTCAGTCCAGCCCATATCTCCTATAAACCAAACTCAGCCCATCTATTCGGCCCACATATTTTGTCTCCAAGCCCTCAGTCCAGCCCATGTCTCCTATAAACCAAACATCTTATTTTTCCCTTCAACAGAGCGGGTGCAAGAGGAATTTCGCGGGCTCAAAATCTGGATGACTCATCAAGCCGAATCAACTTCATTTTGCAACATCAAGTGCTCCATCCGAGAGAGAGAGAGAGAGAGATTTCACGGGCTCAAAATCTGGACGACTCATCAAGTCGAATCAACTTCATTTTGATGTAAGTAATCGAAGCATTTATTTGTTTAATGAGGGAAATTGTCGAGGTTAGGGCATGCAATTTGAATTTATTTTAATTGAAGAGTTGTCAAGCTACACACACATGATAGTTTAGGGTGTTGTTGAGCTATATACTTGAATTGAACTTACGGTTTTCTTGGAACAAAATTTTGAAATTAGTTGTGCATGTAAGACAAATTGTTAACAATAACTTCGGGATTGAATTCTATTTTGTGTTTGCCAAGTATTTTGTGTTAGTCAAGTTAGGGTTCTTGTAGAATATTGAAAAGCTTTCTATTGAATATAAGTATGTTTGAAACAGAGTTTAGTGGAGGAAGTTATAGTGTTTTCAAGTTCAACCCGTGAGCTACACATAGCGAACAACAATGGATTTTTACTATAGGCGAGCTTTTCTTTAATGCGTAGGTGTTGTTTTATAGGAATTCAAATGCGTCTGCTTGAGTAACTACCATAAATGAGTTTTCGGCTTTCTCAAGTGAGTAATACTATTTTTTCTATGAATATACAAACTCATGTCTCGAAAATAGTGGAGTTTTAATATGATATGAGTTACTGAGAGCATGTTTCTTGCATAAAATGGAATTGAAACCTTTTAGTTGATTGAATAGGGTATTGGAAAGTCTTATTTGAAAAAGTTTGAAATGATCTTTGTGATGGCTTACATTAAATGTTGTGTGAAGGAATTGCCAAAAAGCTATTCGTATTGGTTTCAAAATGTTTTGTTAAATAGTTTTCTAATGTTGATTGTGAGTTGCTGGAGAAAAATGTTAATTGATATTGCTCATATCACTGTGATGAGAGCCCATTGAGGGTTATGCATAGTGTTTTGGGATGTTCTTCTAGGCCAAAACACCGTTGATATAGGTGGTAGACCTAGACAAGGGGGGAAAAGTCAGTCACCCTTTTCACGGTGTTAAACGTGACCATAGTTTAATGATGAGCATTACATTAGTTAATGAATTGACCATCAACGTGTGATTTGATGAGATTAGTCAATGGATTAGGCTATGATGGTTGTTTATTATTGTTAAGTAGGTCTTGTTGACTAATCTTGTACATATGTAGTTTTGTTGGAAAGTTATCATACATTTTCAATATTTTTCGTATATCATATATTGAATTTGAAATTATGAGTTTTGATATTGATTTATAACATTGTATAGTGATTGTTCAATCCATTTAGAAGAAACGCATTATTTACTGAGTCAAAGTAGCTCATTCCTTTCATTTACTTGTTTTTCAGGTTCTTTAGTAAACCACTAGTAGGTCATGAGCGTTATTGTTAGCAGGAAGACTTTTGGATAGTAGAAACTTTTGGGTATGGATTACATGGAGCTTTAGAGTTAAGTTTGTCGAATATGTGTGTATATCGTGTTGGTGGAATATAGAGACTTTAATATTGTAACCAAATGACTTTTTTTTTTTCAAATATATATAAGTATATATATATATATATATATATATATATATATATATTATAAATATGGAAGTATATATTTTGATATCAAATTGAATTTTTATTATGTTGAGGTTGCATCCTTTGGAGAAAAGATGGCTTTGTCATGCCCTTATTCTTGTGGAATTGAAGTGTGACAGTAAGGATTTGTGAACATAAGTTTTTAGGGCACATGGAGCTAAAGTTAATCTAATATTGATGAGTTGGGATTGCGGGAGCTGCAAGGGACCTGTGCTAACTGGATAGGAAGAGCCATCAAATGTATCAATTTTGAAGTTGCATGGTGTGCAACCAAGTACCATATGTGGCTCATGAGGAAAGGTGCAGCAAGAGGTTTGACTTTGATGTTACTGGGGCTGCTATCTTCATCAGAGTCCAAAGGAGATTTTTTTCTTTTGGGGGGGTGTGGGGTGTTGGAATAAGGCGATGTTTATGGGCATTCTGAAAACAAGACTTAGTGGCAAAGTTCATCGCCTAAAAAACCTGAGTATGTCACGGCCGCTTCTACCACTAGTCAAGCATTATAGCTTTGATGAATTTTAAAGGGCAAACGAGGAACACACATAGTACTTATTTAAATATTTTGTGACAACAAGTCTGCCATTCCTATTTCAAATATCACTTCAAATGAGAAGCGCAAAATAATGAAGATATCAAGTTCAAGTATTGCAAAACCAAGGATCAAATCGTGGGCATCTTTACTAAAGCGCTTCGACGAGTCACGTTCAAGACATTGTGAAGCATGCTTGGAATTCCACAAAAATTGATCAAGGATTGACAAAAGTAACCATCAATCAGTTTTTCTCTTGGCCTGTGTTTTCTTTTGGGTGATCAGATATCTTTATCAATGTAAAAAAATTTCTGTTAACTTCTTGTTTCGCTTTGGAAGTGACAGTCAAATCACCTAATGAAGAGGAAAAGTAAATTCTTCTAATAAAATTAGATGAATTAATACAATTACAAACAAAAAAATGAATAATTACGATAGTCGAGTGTTTTCATTGTAACCAGTATATAACTTTTCATTTTGAATAACTAATAACGTAACTAGTATATTACAATATGCTTGTGATTTCTCAAGCGGTAAAAAAGAGATATAATCAGGTGCTATCAGAATGTCACATAATTGTACACGTTGGACCAAGCAAAATTCAATCTGACGTCGCAGATCTCACTACTTTTGGCGGTTACGATCATTGGTCTGGGGTGTACTGGGGCCATCTAAGTAGTGCCATCCATCCATCCATCCATCTGATCATGGTGTCTTTAAAATATTTTTTTTTTCCAGAGGAATAAATGAAAGCTTGTAATACTTTACGATTTCTCATGACTAATTGAGAAGACGGTCGTAACATATCATTTTGAAAGTACCCACAAATTTTTTGATTTGGAGAGAACTAAAGGACTCGCTTTCATGCATACAATGAGCGACCGAGAGGCTACTCAGGAGTAGCTCGGACTCCGTTTGAGGATTTTTCTCTAGATCAGAATGCTTGATTTTAAGTTCAGGTCCAGCTTGAGCCACTCGTGTATCTTATCAAGAAGAGCTTGAGTTCGATTTCGCGAGACTTGACTGGACAGGCTCTCTAGCCTAATCGAGTTTTAATTATTCTTTTCAGAAAGAAGTTTACTATTGTACAAATCGACATGAAGAAACATGGCAATAACATTTGAGCCTTTCAATATGGAGCTCGAGCTCGAGCTTGAACTCTTTCATGACTCGATCAACTCAAGTCTTGATTATATTGATATTCTTGTTGAGGAAACCTACTAATATATTTTGAAATTGACAAAACAATTCATTATTTAATTTTGAATATGATAAATGCAAAAGTATATTGTTTTTGGAATTACTTATGAAGGAAAAATCCATATCCATCTTGATCATATTCAAAATCTATCTATTGTCGTTCATGTGCCGCGGCTGAAGTTTAAGACAATTACTTCGTGGATATCATCAAAATTATTGCATGAATATTATCATATCAACAATGAGGATATCAGCATAATTAATATGTAAATATCATCATAGCAAAAGTGAGGATACTAGCAAAGCTTATATGGTGATATCATCATATCACCCGATGTCTTTACATTCTATGCCAAAGTTGAATATCATCATATTACGAAATCTCTCTATGATTATATGTTCAGACACAAACCTGACTATTTTCCATCATCACAGCTAATGATCTGGCTCAGATTTCCAACATCCAAATTATTGGTTGATCTTCAATTTTAAAGATTGTCTTGCAACGAAAGCGTTAAGGAAGACATCTTGATTGATTGACAAACATTTCAAAGGCAAGTTAGTTCCCTTGGTCGAAGGACTCTACTTGTGAAAACCAATATTTGCTTATATAGGTGACCAAACCAATGGAGATTCAGATCTTTAACTCTCAAAGCTACTCAATATTTTTTGTCCAAGGGGGTGTTTGGAGAAGTAATCTTTAGAAAATTGTTTGACGATTAGATTAAAAATGAAGGAGTATAGAAGGAGACCAAGATGTTGAAGAGAAAAGAGACGTCCAAAAATTTAAATTCCAAAGTTTAAGAGAATTCCAATCTTATATAGTTATTTTTCATGAGCTCAATCTGTATTTCTTGAAAGGCATTAAAAGACTAATTGTCTGAAATAGTGAAATTTCTGCAAATCTTAGTATCATCATTCACTTATGGAACCCTTATTGATTGACGAGTAAAATTCAATTAATTGGTTATTAGTGTGTGAGAGTAAACGTAGGCTTTCTTTAAGACGAACTACTAAATTTTTTCTATCTCTCAACTCTTGTTCATTATTTTGGTGAATATCATCCTATCATTGTCAATATTCAAACTTTGACTTCACTCGAATTTGATAATACTCAAATTGACTATTTCTCTTCCATGTTAATTTATCAAGATTTGCTTAAATCACTGTTTTACCCTTCTCTAGGTGATATTTCTAGCTCCGACAATTCTAATGTAGCAAAGCTCGAGCAGAAATTTTAATGGTCCAATGTCGAGCATCGAGCATCGATTGAGCCGAATTAGAACCCGACACTTTGTTGGGATTGACTTGGCTTTTAGTTCCGCCATTTCCAGTTTCCCAAAGTCCAAAAAGAAGAATGAAAAAAGAGAATCTGATATATAAATGATAAATTTATCTTAAGTTCAATTTTTATCATAAAAAATCCTTGATAAATTTACTATTTGCTAGTTTATGTTATATTTTATGATTAAATTAGTAAGTTAAATACATGTGATAATTGACGGGTGTACCAGTTTGAAATTTTATCATTCGTTTGTTATATATATCAATTTGTGATTTTTCGTGGTATTAATATAATTTAGTATATATTAATGGAGGGTAAAATTATCACAAATATGGGTTATTAGTGGTCAAAAAATTAGTCGGAGGTAAATTTGCCACATGTGTATCGGTTTGAGGTTTTCGATGCTAAAACAATTAGCTTGGGGTAATTTTGTTATAGGTATATTAAATTGAAGTTTTTCGTGATATTAATCCAAAAAAGAAAAGTGAGCAACAACTTTCCTAATTCTAATTCACTTCACTATCAAACTTGGAGACTTATTCAACTGGGTTGGGTTTCATAAATAGCTCGAATTTGAGATATAATTTAATACATGAGTTGCCAAAAATTCTATATTACCAAAAGGGAAAATTCCAAAAAAAATGGCCAAAAATGTTCTCATTTTCTCAAATAAGGGTCAAAAGTGAATTTTGTTTCAAATAAGCGCCTAAAATGACATTAGTTGTCTCACATAAGGACTTGAAATAACCATGGTTGTTTCAAATAAGGGCTTGGCTTCACCGGCCGCCAGCTGACTAAATTTTCCAACCAGTCAAGTGTGTTTTCATCCAAATTTTCTTTTGAACACTGGCTTCAGCAAAATGAGTTTGAGGAGGATCAAGAGATGGAGGAACATCGACTTGAATACGAGCATCTTGTTGCTTGTCCTGATTGGGAGTCTCTTCTTCAATCTCAGTCTCAGGAAAGTGAGATGCAAAGATTTCTTTTGGATCTGCAGGGATCTACTAATGCCATCACTAGCAGTAGGAATTTTCTCAAGATCTCCCCCTGACTTGTTGCCTTTAGGTTGAGATGAGACTTCTCCTTTTGTAGCCTTTTCTTTCTCAGCACTAGATCCCTTCCCTTGTTGATTTTCTTCGTCTTTGGAAGCAGCATCTCCTTTTTCTTCTTCAGAAACTCCTCTCTCAGTCTCATCTGAAAGTGGTATGGCGCCACTTGCTCCATCTAAGTCTTCATCTTCATGGTCCTCTTCCGTTGATCTTTCAGGCTCAACTTCTTCCTTGTGCTCAACTTCTTCTTCTTATGCCCGTTCTTTTTCTTCTTGTTCTTCCTCTTCTGTTTCGGCTTCTACTTCAATTTCTTCTTCCTCTATTTCTTCATAATCAATTCCTTGAAGATTCCTCAAGGCAAGAGAAGAGATGGTTAGGTCATCCTCCTCCTCTTCATCCATCAAGAGGACATGCCTCTTCTTCGAAGTTGCTTGGGCAACACTTTTCCCTTTTCTTTTTTGTGTAGAAGTCAATTCTGCCTTGGTTCTGCTTGTTGATTCCTTCTTCAAATTTTCAATTGCCTTGTTTAGATCCTTCAACCTTATCTTCGAGATCATCTTCAGTCCTATCACCATCGGACTAATGGTTCTTGTGCAAAGCACGGAGGGGAATTGGATCTTGAAGTGACGAAACAACTTGGTGATCAAAGCTAAGTAAGGCAATTGCCCTTTCTCTTTCATAGTCCTATACATGTGTAGGAAAATGATGTGGGGCGGAGAAAAAGGAATGCCATTGCAAATGGCCCACATGATTTTTGCTTCGAATTTGGACACATTAGTCTTTGATGTTCCCTTGGGTCTTAAGCAATTAATGACGATTTTGTTCAATAGAACACTAGTTGCTGGCAATCGAGAGTAAAAGATACTCCCAGTAGGCATCCTGTCCTTCATCAAGAAACAAGTTGCCTGACCAATGAAAATATTAATTGGTTGAAACTGCTTCTTTCTACTCCCAGAATGTTAACCAAAGTATTAACATCCACAATAAAAGCTTTATCACATACAGTAAATTGAATGTGAGTTTGGTCAAGGAAGGATAGATTAGAATAAAAATATACCGTCAACTCAAGGTAAGCTATAGCAGTCTCAACGCAAAACATCTCAAGTTGAAGAGCAGCTAACCTTGCTCTTAAATTAACCTTGATCGAGTCCAGGAAATCGAAATCCGTTGTTCGAGGGTTTATCACCCCTCTGTTCAACATCTAGGTATAAACCCTTTTGTGCTCCTTAGAACGAAACAATCTCGTTCTCTCTCCAGGAATATCAGCAGCCACTCCCATTCTAGGTTGGAAATTCAAATAAATTCGCTCATCATCATCCTTGTTTTCAGGATGCTCGGAACTGAACCTAGGGTCAGAAGGAAAATAAAGAATAGCTTCATTTGCCAAACATTTCGGCGCTATACCCAAGTGTTCCATCGTCCTTAAAAACATTGTTTCGTTTCTATACCCGTGTCCTCTTAGAAAATCAGTAATAAAGGACATTGGAGTACCACCCATTTTCAGATAACTATAATGTTTATAAAGAACCTAGAGGGTTAAAGTCCTGAGAGGAACATTGTCTTGCTCGACTTCCTCTTCCAAAGGTTGGTGCGGAACATTCTGTGGAGATTTTTGCAGAAAGTTGTGCGGAGAGTCTTCTTTAGTGAGATTGAAATGCACTAGTACTTTAGGTATGCTTTGAGGACCTTGACTAGCAATTCAAGAGGACTTTCGCTGGTATGACTGGGATGCAAACTTAGAGGATTTCAAAGACACTTTCGAGCAAAAAGTTTGAACCTTGCTAAGAAATTTTGAGAGAAAAAGTTGAGGGAGAAGAGAATTACGATTAAGGTTTTGAGAGGCAGTTTTCGAAATGAATCATTTTGGGAGATAAAAAGCTGTCAAAAACAAGAAGTCGAAATGACACAAAAGAAAATGCCTTTTCGAAAATAAACTGAAAATGGAAACTGCCAAAATTCAAAATTCAAAAAAGATAACTTCTAAAAATAAAATAGGCAAGCAATGATTCAAATAAGAATGTACCTGTTCAGAAATTTCATACTAAAATTAAAATACCTCGATTGAAGAGATTTCTTCAAGTTGAAGTTCTGAGTTTGAACAATTTCAGACTTTTATCAACAAGAGAAATAGTATTCAGCTTGTTGCGAATAGACTCAAATAAGCTTTTCTCTAGAGGCTTCGTGAAGATGTTTGCCAATTGATTCTTTGACTCAATAAATTGAACCAAAATCTTGCCATTTTGAACATGATCCATTATAAAATGATGTTGAATCTCTATATGCTTCACCATTGAATGAAGAATTGGATTCCTTGTGAGATTAATGGCACTTGTGTTGTCGCATCTAATATTGGTGCATGATTCTTCTATTCCAAAGCCTCTTAGTTGTTGTCTTATCCATAATATTTGAGAGCAATAGCTCTTAAGAGCAACATACTCTACTTCTGTGGTTGATAGAGCTATAGTACTCTACTTCCTTGAGAATCAAGATACCAACATATTTTCCAACAGTTGACAAGTACCAAATGTGCTCTTTCTATCGACTCTACAACCGACTAAATCAACATCTGAATATCCAAGTAGAATAAAGTTTCATTCTTTTGGATACCATAGACCAAGCTTTGGACAAGTCGCAACATATTTAATGATGCGTTTTACAGCACTTAGATGAGATTCTCTTGGATCATATGAAATATTGCACGGACGCATACACTGAATATAATATCAGGTCTAGAGACAGTAAGGTAGAGAAGTGAACCGATCATGCTTATGTATAGCTTCTGATCTACTTTCTTCCATTCTTCATCATTGTCTATTTTTGAAGAACTTGACATAGGTGTCTCTGTCTTCTTGCAATTCTCTAATCCAAATTTCTTGATGAGATCTTTGGCATATTTCTCCTAGTGATTGAATATACATTTCTTTGATTGTCGACTTGCAATCCCAGAAAGAAAGTTAATTCGCCTATCATGCTCATTTCGAATTCATTCTGCATAGATCTTGAAATTTTCTTGTAGAGACTTTCGTTAGAAGAACCAAAGATCATCTACATAAATTTGTACTAGTAGAAAATATTTTCCTTCTCTCTTTATGAACAAAGTAGTATCAACTTTTCATTTTTCAAAACCATTTTGAGTTAGAAACTTACTCAATCTTTTATACCAAGCTCGAGTTGCTTGTTTTAGTCCATACAAGGTATTTTTTAGTTTGTAGACTGAGTCTGGCTTTCTCGGATCTTCAAATCCTTTTGGTTGTTTCACATAGACTTCTTCTTGTATGAACCCATTAAGGAATGCACTTTTGACATCTATATGAAATAACCTGAAATTTTCAAAATTAGCAAAAACAAATAATAATCTAATTGCTTCTAACCTCTCTACTGATGCATAGGTTTCGTCATAGTCTATCCCTTCTTTGTATGTATATTCTTTCGTCACGAGTCTTGCTTTATTTCTGATTACTTTTCCTTTCTCATCCATTTTGTTTTTGAAAACCCACTTAGTTCTAATAATAGATTTGCCTTTTGATTTTGGAATTAACTCCCATACATCACTGATATTAAAATGTCTAAATTCTTCTTGCATTACTTCATACTTATTTGAGGGTCATAATTTTCTTTGCATTGATTACTTTAATGTTATTATTTTTTAAAAACGATTATTACAAGTATTATGTCATGTCAGATTTTTAGTATTTAGATGAATAATTTTAAAATATATGTACTTAATTGATAAATTTATAACTGTGAAGTGTGAACAAAGTACGGCACTTGTTTGAAAAGTTACAGGTACTTTTGAAAAGAAGGGGAATGATGTGACTAGCCAATTGAACAAGTCTTCCATTGACTGCTGACCTTAGGAAATGCAGACTCTCGGAGTACAAATGACTTCGATGGTTTTAATTGGTGATGGGCTTAAGGCCCGTCCGCCCATGTCAAAAGGCCCGGCCCACGGAATAGGGCCCGTGGAGGGGGAATGTATAAAAGGGAGGAGAGAGAGAGAAGATAACGTTTTGCAATTCAATGTACGTCTTTTCTCTTCTCACGCTCTCTCTCTCCCAAAAGGAAGAACAGTAAGCATACGGCGCGCTTTTCTTCCCTTCAAGGCTTCATCGAATCGAACAGGACCGTTTCTCTTCCTCTTGTCGGCGTCGGTGTTTAATCTGTGGCTAACAAGGTACGCTCGAATCCGTGGTGTGCTTTACGATCGGTGATACGTGTTTTTCCCGGGCTTCGTCTTCCGCATTGATTTAGGGGTTCGATTCGGTGTCGAATCCGGTTTTCGGGGATCAGTCATTCCCAACATTAGTATCAGAGCCCTAGTTCACGTTTTTCCCGATCAATTTTGATGTTTTTGATTGATTTTTTCGCGAAAGAACTTCGGCCGTACGGATCGGGGCAAAAATCCCGACACCCGAGCGCTTTTCGGCCATTTTTCCGAGTTTTCGTAAGTCGAAATCAAATTGTGATGGCATAGGAAGAAAGGCGACGTCGAGACGAGTCCGGCGATACGTCGAGTGCCGCCGGGCGACACCGCACGCGCCCACACGCGCGGCCGGAAGGCGCTGCGCGTGGGCGCGACGCGCCCGAAGCGCTGGCATTGGCCAGCGCGTGCGGCACACGCGCCGGTCGGCGAACCGGCGCGTGCACGCCGCCGGCGGGCGAACCGGCACGCGCCGGTCCGCGGACCGACGCGTGCTGGCGTCACGCGATGACGTCATCGTGACGTCATCCAACGGTCGGTAACCGCTCGGATGACGTCACCGATGACGTCATCACCGACGACGTTCGCCGGCGGTCACCGGCCGGCGACCCGACCCGACCCGACCCGACCCGACCCGACTCGCGGACGCAGGCACGCGCCGCACGTGCCGGATGACGTCTACGTGACGTCATCCCCGCACGCGCGAGGCACGTGCGGTCGGTCCGCGCGAACGGTCCGACCGACCCGACCGGTCCGACCGGTCCGTCCGGTCCGACCGGTCCGACGTCCGACGACCGTTGACTGTTGACCACGTTGACCACGTTGATCGTTGACCGACGACCGTTGACCGTTGACCGACCGTTGACCGTTGACCGTTGACCATTGACCCCCAAAAAAAAAAAAAAGGGAAAAGAATGTGTTTCTTTTTCAATTAAGTCTATGTGGATTATAATGTGATCCCTTATTTGTTCTGCATTTGTTGCAGGAACTATGCCTCCCCTAAGGTTGCGCACACCTATTCGCGCAGTTAACGATGAACAAAAGGATAGGCTGTCTAAGTTGATAGCTGAGCTGACTGATCATCGATGGGAGAGAGGTGACTTAATTGATCATGTCCTTGAAGTCAACGGGAAAATTCAACAGGTCATATGGAATGGTCATCCTATGTCACAGTTAGAGATTGTGCGATTTTTCATAAACACTCTTCCATCTGAATGGCAAGATGTGTTGAATCGCATATGGGATGTCAACGGAGCTGCTTCCTATAAGAAAATTGTGATGGATTTTGTAAATGAATATTATTGTATTGTTTCAAGGGAAAAGATCAAGAAATTGAACAAAAGAGGATCTTTCCCAGTTCGTGTGCTGACTTGGTGTTAGTTGTATTGGCTGATATATATTAAGTGTGCTTTGTGGACAACTTAATGTAATGATTACTACCTAATTGTGTTAATTGAAAGCATTATTTTTTTTTAATTGTATGTCAATTATCTGTTGCTTTCTGTTATTGCTGGTTGTTGTGGGTAGTTTTAGAAGTTTTTGTAGTTCATAGAATTGATTTTGCATATGACAATCATATTAATGATAGTTTTAAGTTAGGATTTTTGGAGGATGATTGGAAACGTAGTGACCTTTTGATTCTGAAGCCTTACTTGAAATTATTCATTAATATGATGGGTCTATGTAAAAAGGGATGCATAAATGATAGGCATTAATAATTCGTGCATATTTGTCTGATTTGTTCAGATCAATGGCTTCAGCCACAAAGAGCATAGTTGCCGAGCTGAACAAAGGTGAAAAGATCAATGGAGACAACTATGAAATTTGGCAAATGAAAATCCAATATGTGCTGGAAGAGCAAGAAGCACTTGAGGCTCTTGTCATGACCATGGTAGAACCTGAAGATGGAACCACTGCACAGCACAAAAAAGACAAAGAAGCTTTTTCTACGTGGAAAAGAATGAACTCTCTAGCTCGCATCACGTTGCTGAGCAGCATGGAAAATGACGTCATGCGAGAGTTTCGGCGTTTTGACAATGCCAAGGAAATGTGGGAGGCATTGGCAACTAGATTTGGTCATACTTCGGTGACTAGACTGAGGCAGCTCACTATCAGGTTTGACTCTTATAAGAAGCCTCATGGTCAGACCATGAAGCAACATCTTAGAAAGATGTCAAACATGATAACTGAGCTGAGAGATGCTGGCCATGTCCTCACAAATGAGCAGCAAGTGCAAGCAGTGATTCGTTCCTTGCCTCAGAGTTGGGAGCACATGAAGGTGCACCTGACTCATAATGAAAATATCAAAACCTTTGAGGATGCAATGCGTCATCTTGAGCTGGAAGAGGACCGCCTGTTGGCGGCTAAGCCGGATGCTGAACTCTATCATGCTAGTTCTAGCTCAAATGGAGCTTCGAGCTCCAAACGCAAGCGTCCTAACTGGTTTGATAAGGGGAAAGGCAATGAAGAAGCAGGTCCTTCAGGGAAGAAACCCAAATTTAACCAACATGGAATAGGGAAGTGTCCTCGCATGAAAAAGCTTGCAAGGGTGAAATGCTACAACTGTGACAAGAAGGGTCACTATGCTCGCGACTGTCGTGAGCCAAAGAAGGTATGCACCCCTTGTACTTTTCAGAACTTTGCTTATGTGTCAAGTTCTGTGTTCTTAACTGAGTCTAATCCTTTGTGGACTGTGGATTCAGGAGCGACGGACCATGTAGCGAAGGATAGAGGATCCTTCGTGGAATTCCGACGAGTACCAACTGGAACTAAGTGGATCTATGTGGGAAACAACTCCAGAGCTGAAGTGAAAGGAATTGGCACATGCCAACTCAATATGCGTGGTGGACGCACTTTGTTTCTTCATGATGTGTTGTATGCTCCGGAGATTCGTCGGAATTTAGTGTCTGTATTAGTGTTGGTTAAATTAGGTTTTAATATGAACTTCTATAGTAGAGGTGTGAATTTGTTTTTGGATACAAATTACTATGGTTGTGGTTATTTTCTGGATGGTTTTATTGTATTAGATATTGATTATGTTAATGCTAATGTTTGTTATTCCCTTCTCACGTCTCCTAATAAATATGATAATGATGTGAATGTGTGGCATGCTAGACTTGGTCACATTGGCCAACAGCGTATGAATAGACTAGCCAAAGAGGGCTTGTTGGGCAATATTGAAAAAGTCGATTTGTCCATATGTAAGCATTGCCTAGAAGGGAAAACGACAAGGAAACCATTTGGAAAAGGAAAAAGAGCTGAATTTCCTCTGCATTTAATCCATTCTGATGTCTGTGGTCCAATGAATGTGAAAGGAAGGCATGGGGCTGTTTATTTCATCACTTTTATTGATGATTATACTCGATTCGGATATGTCTATTTGATTACTCATAAGTCTGAAGCAATAAGTTATTTCAAAAGGTTTATGAACCTGGTAGAGAATCAATTAGATAAGAAAATAAAAGCATTGAGATCCGATCGAGGTCGAGAATATTTATCTGATGAGTTCAGAAAATTATGTGATGAAAAAGGAATAAAAAGACAGTTGTCTATTCCGTACACTCCTCAACAAAATGGTGTTGCGGAAAGAAGAAACAGAACCCTACTGGAAATGGTTAGGTCCATGATGGCGCATGCTAACTTGCCTATCACCTTTTGGAGTGATGCATTGTTAACTGCTGCGTATATACTTAACCGGGTGCCTTCCAAATCAGTTACTTCCACTCCATATGAGTTATGGACAGGTAGAAAACCGGACTTGAGTTTTCTTAAGCCATGGGGTTGTGCTGCCTATACACATGAGTCCTCTCACAAGTTTGGGAAATTGGGTCCCAGAGGAAAGAAGAGTATTTTCATAAGATACTCGGAACACTCGAAAGGGTATGTGTTCATTGGTGAGCAGGAAAGTGGGAGTATAACTGAATTTGAATCACGAGATGTCACATTCTTAGAGGATGAGTTTCCTAAGAAGGGCGAAATAGGGGAAGATCACTCCCTATTTGAGACCTTGGATCAAGATAATGATATTAGTGGAGTTCATCCAAGTGGGAGCATAATAGGGAATGATGTGCAAAGTGTACAATCTCCCATACGGCGAACAAGTCGCCAAAGTATTCCCCGTCGACGTTTTGACATTGAAGGGAAACTTTTATGGTTGCTCCACAAGATGAGGATGAGCCAAGAAATATCAATGAGGCTCTAATTGCCCTAGTAAGGAAAAATGGATTCATGCAATGGAAGAGGAAATGGAGTCAATGAAATCAAACCAAGTCTGGGAACCGGTTGATCTTCCAAAAGGACGCAGCTATTGGGAATAAGTGGGTTCTCAAAATAAAGCGAAAGGCTGATGGCTCGATTGAAAGGCATAAGGCTCGCCTTGTGGCGAAGGGGTATAATCAATATGAAGGAATTGATTATGAAGATACGTTTTCTCCTGTAGTGAGATTTACCTCGATTCGCATTATTCTGGCAATAGTGGCAAGTCTGGATCTTGAGTTACATCAAATGGATGTAAAGACTGCTTTCCTCAATGGAGAATTAGAGGAAGAAATATATATGGAACAACCTACTGGTTTCATAGTGAAAGGCCAAGAAGAAAAAGTATGTCGACTTTTGAGGTCGATATATGGTCTTAAGCAGTCATCAAGACAATGGTATATACGTTTTCATAATGCCATAGTGGCATATGATTTTACAATGATTGATGAGGATCATTGTGTATATATCAAAAGATCCAATAATCAATTTGTGATCATATCATTATATGTTGATGATATACTGATTGCCGGAAGCAATATGGAGTTGGTTAATACTGTCAAGAGATGGTTATCTTCTAACTTTGAGATGAAGGATATGGGTGAGGCTGCATACATTCTTGGAGTTAAGATTTCGAGAGATCGTTCGAAGAGATCGTTGTCTCTTTCGCAAGAAACCTATATAAATAAGGTTCTTGAACGATTTCGTATGCAAGACTGTAAACCCATAGACACTCCTATTGCAAAAGGTGAAGGATTGAGCCATAGACTGTGTCCGGGGACTCCACAAGAGAAGGAACAAATGAAACATGTTCCTTATGCTAGTGTTGTTGGGAGCTTGATGTATGCTATGATGTGTATAAGACCCGACATATGTTTTGCAGTTGGAATGGTGAGTAGATACCAATCCAATCCAGGTCCAGCACATTGGAAAGCCGTCAAGAGAATACTGAGGTATCTGAAGGGAACTGCTGATTTCAAGTTGAATTACCAAGGAAAGGATCTGCGACTTGAAGGCTATTCAGATGCTGATTGGGGAGGAGATTTAGATGAAAGAAAATCTACCTCTGGATTTGTTTTCTTACTGAACAATGGCGCCATATCATGGAGCAAGAAGAAGCAAACGTGTATAGCCTTGTCCACGATGGAAGCTGAGTTCGTGGCGTTATCGGCGGCGGTACAAGAAGGAGTTTGGCTTAAGAGATTTTTGGATCATTTAGGTGTTATTGAGAAAGCTGCAAATCCATTGTTGGTTAACTGTGATAGCCAAGCAGCTATAGCGTACACCAAAGATCCAAAATATCATGGCAAGACCAAACATATAGATACCAAGTATAACTTTGTAAAAGATATGGTTGCACGAAAGGATGTGAACTTACAGTACATATCTACGCATAGAATGGTAGCAGATCCTATGACAAAGCCAATACCTAGAGATGTGTTTTGTGGTCATGTAAAATCTCTAGGATTGCGTAGAGTCTGATGTACTGAATTGTAATTTCCCTGAGTTGTTCACATTTATGAAATTTTGTTTTTCATTGATTAATGCCTATGAATCTTTGTATGATCTTTATGCATCTTAATGCTCAGTGCATTATTTTAAGTTGAGAAGTATGTCGGACAGATATAAGATTAGCCCACTCACACGGGTAATCGCCTCTGTTTACTATGTGATAAATAGAGATGAGACTGATTTTAAGCTTATTATCTAGGTGATAATCGAGAGCTCAAGCTTAAAACACGTATGTCGCCTTAACTAGTGTTAAGATGAGGACATAATACTTACTATGTCCGAAAGTAAAATACCCACATATTTTACTTTATCTGTCTAAAATGCCGATGTGAGTTCGATGAATTTTGTGAAAAGAGTAGATACGTGAACTCAAGTTAGACATTGGGTATGTCTAAACTATCATCTATACGGTATTGAAAGGTGTAGACATACGCTCCATGGGAAAGGAGTTAATACCGTAATACGTATTTCATACTACGTATGCATGAGACGACCAATAAGAGTGGCAAAAAGTTTGATCTCAACTTTTATGACGTGTGAGACTCTTGAGGAAAAGAGTTCCTCAATTTTTAGTCCCCTCAGGACTCTTACTTATTCTCAAGATTTCTATTTAGTGTTTGCTATCTTAGGGTGTTGCCAATGGTCATGAGATGATTCGATCTAATGGGGCATTTCTAGAAAAGCAAGCTGGACTGAAATTGAGAGTTTGAAGGAAAGAGGAAGATCGATTTTGGAGAATCACATTGTGGTTTTGTATTCACTGGTCGACCAATTATGACTGTCTTTGTGATAATTATAATTGTGATAAATATATAATATATATATATATATATATATATATATCATGTTTAAAAGAGATCAAGAGAGATATAAATGTGATCGATCGATCTAGGGTACTGCATACTAAATCTACTCAGAGTGTGACGCCCATTATGAGCTGCTGTATATTCCTAACAGATGTATAGCAACGAGCTCTCAAAGTATGCTGGTCGCACGGATTATTCACCAGTATGAATGTTGAAGAGAGGTAAAGAGAATCATGTTCGGCCCACCATGTGCGAGTGGGAGATGATGGTTTTAATTGGTGATGGGCTTAAGGCCCGTCCGCCCATGTTGGGCCCAAAAGGCCCGGCCCACGGGAATAGGGCCCGTGGAGGGGGAAGGTATAAAAGGGAGGAGAGAGAGAGAGAAGACAACGTTTTGCAATTCAACGTACGTCTTTTCTCTTCTCACGCTCTCTCTCCCAAAAAGAAAGAACAGTAACGCATACGGCTTGTTCTTCCTCCCTTCAAGGCTTCATCGGATCGGATTGCTCAGTTTCTCTTCCTCCATCAATGTTGGTGTTTAATCCCACGTGGCTAACAAGGTACGCTCGAATCCTTGGTGTGCTTTAGGATCGGTGATGATGTGTTTTTTGGGCCCTAATAGCTTCGTCTTCCGCATTGATTTAGGGGTTCGATTTTTTACAGGTCGCTACAGTAAAAGGAGTACTCTTGTCAAGAAGGTGATGGCGGCAACAATGTCGGTATCTGTACTAGTGTTGCTGCTCTTAGGCTGCCTTATGTACTACTTTCTGTTGAAGAGGAAAAGAGGTGTGGTAATCTTGCCTTGATAGAAGTTTTTTCTGCCATATTCATTACTCAGTCTATTATACAAGTAGGTAATCATTTCAATGTTTAGGGGTAAGAAATCAATTAAATTTAAACTGGAGCTAATCTAGCCAGGAGTTTACGCTACAGGGTGGTTGATTTCAGTACTGGAAACCTTGATCAAAGAAGCTCCACAAACGGTGCATGATAATTAAAAATGCTGTATTGTGATTCGTCATTGTTGAAGGGAAAATTTGTATTGTTCCTACCTCTACAGGAAAATTTCCAGATTGGCCAGAACGGCCAAAAAATAGGCAGTACAGAATTGCTTTCAGCTTCTTTCTTATGTGTTTTATTCAACTGTGTGACAGCAGATAGAAGAGGGCGTAATCATCTGTTTAGTGTTACCACAAGCTCAACAAATTTCGACCAAATTCCAGGTCTGAAAGACCTAAATAGCAAAGGTGGGCGAAAAACAGACGTGCCAGTCTTTGATTTTGGAAGTGTAGCTGCAGCCACAAGCAATTTTCCTCCGCCAATGAGCTTGGCCAAGGCGGTTTTGGATCTGTATATAAGGTAATCAATCTCCCTGTTCAACTGAATCCAAATGTTTATTGGATATATATCTGTGTGTGTGTGTGTATTCTGCCAATTTTAATTGTCTGTCCCCTAGGGGGATTGATGTCCTCGAATAAAATGCGGTTTCGGAGTGTGACTTGGGTCAACTCTTATCTACCCTTCATCACAAACCCATGAAGTAACCAACGCATCCTCCCAGGAAGTTTAACTACCTAATCTATCTTATATTTTGTCACAACAGCTTTTGAGCCACCGTCTTCATCTGGCAGATCTAAATATTTATTCTTGTGATGTGTTCACTTTCATAGGGGGTGATGAATGACGGAATGGAAATAGCGGTTAAAAGGCTCTCAAAATATTCCGGACAAGGAAATGAAGAGTTCAAAAATGAAGTCAGGTTGATTGCCAAACTCCAACACCGGAATCTGGTGAAAATCTTAGGCTGCTGCATTCAAGAAGACGAAAAACTGTTAATTTATGAGTATTTATCCAATAAAAGCTTGGATTCATTACTTTTCGGTAAGTAATCTCTTCCAGTACAGAATTTTGGTCTACAGCTATTATTATGGATAATAACTTGAGGTAACCCCCAAAATTGGGCCAGATGAAACAAAGAGATCACTTTTGGATTGGGGAAAAGGTACGCAATTGCATATGGGGTAGCTCGGGGACTCATGTATTTACATCAGGATTTGACCCTGAGGATAATCCACAGAGATTTAAAAGTTAGCAATGTCTTACTAGATGTTGCATTGAACCCCAAGATTTCAGATTTTGGGCTATCGAGGATTTGTGGAGGAGACCAAATTGAAGGAAAAACGAAGCGCGTGGTTGGGACATAGTAAGTGTTTTTCTTTGCATTAAATTATGCTTCGCCCAATTAAACAATGAGAAACTAGAACAAAAGAAAAGAGCTCCGACCAACCATTTTCTTTCTTTTATACTGAAGTTTCAACCTTTTGTTATGTCCCCCAAACTTCAACAAGGATATTTATGTGGTGAATCAGATGTCAATTACTTCTCTCCTTTTGGCTTCCGTAGTGGGTACATGGCATCAGAGTATGCTCTGCAAGGCCGGTTTTCTACAAAATCAGATGTGTACAGTTATGGAGTTTTGTTATTAGAGATCATCACAGGCCAAAGAAACAGTGGGTGCTGTCATATGAATCCCTTTAGCAATTTAATTGGCCATGTAAGTATGAAACTCTTACATAATTCAACGTTATGCACAATTTGACCAGTCGCATTGTCACAATCCGAGGTGTTTGGCATGTGTTATTTCCAGGTATGGGAGCTGTGGAAAGGAGGAAAATGCATGGACATTGTGGACAAATCAATTGACAAGACATATTCTAAGGAAATGGTATCGAGGTGCATTCAAATCGGTCTTTTGTCCGTGCAAAGATATGCGTCGGATAGACCAACTATGTCCACGGTGGTCTTCATGTTGGGGAATGCTGATGCGGTACTTCCATCCCCGAAACAGCCTGCGTTCATCGACGAGAGCACCCACAATGAAGATATTCAGACAAAATGTAACAGAACATGCTCTGTTAATGGAGTTACAATTACTGTTCTCGAAGCTCGTTAGTCACATGCCACCCCCATTGAACTGCGTAATCTACTCAACTTGAGAAATTGAGATGCTTCCCGTATTGGTAGATAGATGACACCTAAAGGCTAATCGTGTCGTATATGAGGTAAGTTGTAGTTCTGGTGCGTATGAGAAAAGTTCATATGTAGATTAGGTACAATAGACTCCTGTTAAAAATTTCCTTGATCTATTGATTGAGCTCAATCTTTGTCTCTTAAACAGAGACTTGTACATGTAAAGTGCTGTTGCTGCAGTATTCTCTTTCTCCCACAATCATCTAATTGTTGTACTATCTCATTTTATGTTGCCCGAAGTTATCAAATTGCATCTAGAGATGAAAAATAAAGCCCTTACCTTTTCCTTTTTCCCGTTATTTTTGCATTACAAGTTCATAATAGAGACCTTGCTCTCAAGAAGACAGGGATCCTTGCTTCACCCACAAACTTGAACGTGGAAATTAATGAATTAAGAGCGAAGGGTCACCTGAAACTGACTCTAAGAAAAAGGGTCTTCTCGAATCATACGTTTTAGATCTTTTCACTCACTTCTTCGTTAACACTTCTTAATGTCATCGTAACAAATTTAAGTGAATTGATTGTATTCCTAATTGGCAACCTTACCTTTTTCGAATTCTACAGAGTTTTGTTGTCTAAAGGACCAATCATAAAAGAAAAATTATCATTAGTCTACTTATTTTCGGGCGGATACGTTATGCTGATGCGTGCTCACATCTTATCAAGGATTGATGATGACAAAAAGACAATCTCAGTCTCTAAGCCTCTTGTTCAATAGAACTTTAAAAAAAAAAAATTATTGCAGCATAGTTTCATGATTAGTCCTGAATTTCCATGTCATAAGAACCTTCCTTGAAGTGAAGTATACCTGCATACTTTAATACAATATGTCATTGGTGATGGAAAGAAGACACTTTTGTGGCCGGATCAATTGCATCCTTGACGACATCTTGTGAATATTTTTCGTTATGGAATTGTGTATGATGTTGGACTTCCTTTAAAGGCAAAAGTTGCTGACGTCGTGGAGAATGGAGTGGGGCTATGGCCTGCTGCAAGTTCTGAACTGTCGCAGATTCAAGCAGCCTTGTGTGGGAATATTTCTCCTAATTTGGAATCAACTGATAAGGTAACTGGAAAGCTTCTTCTCAGGGCACATTACCACAAATAGTTCTTGGAGCAGGATCCGAGCTTCTCTGCAAAACTGCCCCAGCAAACTGGTGTGGTTCACATCTAATATCACTAAACATAATTTCATTGGCTGGTTGGCCATTTTGAATAAGTCGCCTATCAAAAAGAGCTTAAAGAAATGGAGTCCTGTTTTAAATGATGTTGTCTCTTTTTCTAAGTGAAGAGATTACCTCTTTCTTGATTGTAAGATTTGTAAGGATTTGTGAACATGAGTTTATAGGACACGGGGAGCTCGAGTTAATTGAGCATTGATGAATTGGGATTGCAGAGCTGCAATGGATATGTGCTAACTGGATAGGAAGAGCCATCAAATGTATCAATTTTGAAGTTGCGGGGTCTGCAACCAAGTACCACATATGGCTCATGAGGAATAAGATGCAGCAAGAGGTTGACTTCGATGCAACTAGTGCTGCTAACTTCTCCGAAGTCCACGGGATTTGTATAGAATGGGCACCGTTCCCTCCCAGTTCCCTCCACGTTAATCGAAAACGGATACCTTCTACATTAATTATAAATTTCTTTTTATTACTCCAGTTATCTAACATTGGTTTTTCCAAACAAAAATTTAATTATTGCACTACATTATCGTGTTACTAACATAAAATGGATTCTTTCAATGACATATAACATGTTTACTTAGAGATCCCCACCTTCCATGCACAAAAATTTTTTCCAACAGAAGAAAAAATGAGAATATGTAAAGTAATTGGAAAACCATAATCCTTGAACATAAAGATGAAGTTATATCTATTCCTTTTTCATTTAGAGAGACGTTGCATAATTTAAAACTTTAGGGAAAAACTGGTTAGTTAAAATAAAGCAGGCAAAGTTTTAAATCAACTTTCCCGATTTGAAGTTCTGCAATGACAAATTTTCAACTTACGCAATATAGAATGAAGTTTATTATTATATGGCGGGAAAAGTGTTTGAAAAATCTTAAACATATTGCATTTGTGTCAATTTAGTCCTAAATCTTTTGATCCAAGACCAATTCAATCCTTCCGGCTAACTTTGATCGGATATTACTAACGTGGGTGCTGGTCAGCTTACATGACACGATTAGTACTAATGTAAACAACTTTTAATAATATTTTCATAATTTTTATTTTTTCCATTTTTTTATTTCTCTTATTTCTTGTTCCTTCTCCTTCCTCTAGTCGGTCGTCAAACCTCAACGACCAACTAGAGATGAGGGATGATGAGGGTCGAGTCTTACTTGCATGAGACCGCCCTCACGGCCTCTAGTAAGGTCGTGTGTGACATCCTGGATTTTTTACTTCCGCTTTCAATTAAATTAATTGGGCATTTCATCGACTCGCCTATAGGGCTGTTCTCAAAGTTGATTACTCTTGAGATAACTAGACTATATAGGGAAGCCATTAAGGATTTTAAGGCAAATAGACTTGAGGATTCGATTAAGAATCGGTTGCTCGACCGTGTTCATCTGCCGAGATCATTACGACACATACGTAAATTGATTAGAGATCAGAGATAGGTCGGCTCGACTAAGATAAATGGTTAAACGTGGGTGATCCCACTAAATTGCAAAATTCTTATTGATCGACACTAGTTTGATTTTTTTATTGTTTTGGTATCCTGTGTCCATATTTAAAATCTCGAGATTTTCACGACTATCGAGAGTCGCCAATGTGTCGAAGGGGTTTATTATGGCTCGAAGAAAATCGACCATGGGTCATTTGCACTAAAAAAAAAAGTTTTGAAAATTACCTGATAACCTAGGTCATACTAAAAACGCGCCGGATTGAAATTAATTGCGAATTTGAATCTGATTTCAGAAATTGAAGGTTCTGTCATGTCATAATAAATTCTAGAAACGTCAACTCGCCTCAAAAAAATTTCTACAACCCGAGACTTTTTGGAAAAAAGTCATCATAGAGCCATTTTTGTTCAGAAAATACCAAAGATCGTTTTTATTGCGAAATTGGGAAGCAAGTGGGATCAATGGTGAGGAAAAATATTGAGTTGATCATTGAGGTGCTAATTGAAATTATGAGGGCCAAATTGGATTGAATTGAGAAGCAATTAGTGCCCATTTGATGCCAAAACCCATGAAATTCGTATGTCTCCCACCCTCATAACTTTTGGACCATTTCAAACTTCTAAATGGGGAGCATGGGTGGCTGGATTGTGGCCAAGGAAGTTAGACATGGATGTGGTTAAGTCAATGGGACAATTTGGTGGAAAAACAAGCCAAGTGGCCCCTCTCTTGCAACAGCCTCCTTCTTCCTCAATCCACTTGCTTTCTCCATTTGTTGAGGGTGCTTAGAAGCTTGAGAAAATTAGAGAAGCAAGGGAGCTTGCCGTTCAACCAAGCTGCACGCCCACCGGACCGTTTTCCTCATCTGTTTTCCTTTATTGCAGTTTCTGCTCCTATTGCCACTCTCATAATTGATGGAGAGATAAATGATCCCAAAGATGGCACGTTAGTCTATCAGGCTTTAAAGCTTCTTCACTTACTTGGCGATGTTGTGCCCATCTTTTCTTCGATGTTGGTGAAGTTGAAGTAAACACAACATTAAAGACGCTTCAACCACCTTCCATAATTAGTCCAATAGTGTAATTGCTGTATTGAAGGGGAGTTGTTCAGGGATTCCAATGTTGCAACTCCAACGAGCAATAATGTTTAGTTGAGTTGGACTTTTGGGTTGTGAAAACAACACAAGAAGTAACACAACTTTCTACAATACTTACTTAAGTGTCATAACTTATATATAATACTTATTTAAGTGTCATAACTTATATATAACACTTATTTAAGGATTATAGCTTTTTTTTCATTGATTACTTCAATGTTATTATTTTTTAAAAGTGATTATTACAAGTATTATGTCACGTTAGATTTCTAGTATTTTGGTGAATTATTTTAAAATATTTGTGTACTTAAGTGATAAAGTTATAATATTAAAGTGAACAAAGTAACTGATACTTGTTTTAAAAGTTATGGGTTCTTTTTGTTTTTTTGTTTTTTTGGTCGGTCGTTATGGGTTCTTTTCAAAAGAAGGGAAATGATGTGACTGGCCAATTAAATAAGTCTTCCATTGACTGCTGACCGTAGGAAATGCAGACTCTCGGAGTACCTTGTCCATGTGAATTTGTGTCTCCCCGGGAGTGATGCATATCAATCATCGGCAGGAAAAAGAAATCTAATAATAATGAATAAAGGAGCACCAATAGAGGGAAGAAGAAGAGTCAAGCACGGACAGGTGGTGTGGAAGTCGCCCCTTCGAGGTATTTGCCCCGGGGGTACAGTTTTATTATTGAATTTTCAGTTGATAAGAAGGGTCACATATGGTGGTTCCACTCATCTATTGAAACCATGACCGCATCGAAAAGTTTGTGGTTTATTGGTTATAAAGAGAAGACATATCTCTGCTTTCTTGCCTGAAACATAAGCACGTTGCATCCAGATCAAAGTAAAACATGAACACTCAGTCATTGCACATCCTTTTTTTATTTCTTCTACTTCATTTGATTGATTCTTTGGACACCCTTGCTCCAAAGAACACCATGGAAGATGGTGATGTCTTGATATCCCAATCAAGAAAATTTGCTCTCGGTTTCTTCAGCCCAGGTAATTCCAGCTTGCGTTATGTGGGGATTTGGTACTTTGGACAACCGGAGCGAACTGTTGTTTGGGTTGCTAACAGAGAAAAATCCGTGAACGATACTTCAGGAGTTCTTGCATTTGATCATTATGGAAATTTAGTGATCCGTGAAAACAACGGGAGCTTGCCTATTTGGTCAACCAATGTTTCCTCCATGACTTCAAACAATTCTGCTACTGCTCAGCTTTTGGATTCAGGTAATCTGGTTTTGAATCATGATTTGAGCAAAGTGGTTATTTGGCAGAGCTTTGATTATCCCACAGACACCTTTCTTCCGTCCATGAAGCTTGGGTTGGACCGGAGAACCGGTTTGAACCGCTTCGTGACATCTTGGAAATCCAAAGACGATCCAGCACCAGGCAGTTGTTCATTCAGGCTTGAACCAACAGGGTACCCACAGTTTTTCCTTTACAAGGATGGAGCTCCGTATTGGAGGGGCGGACCATTAACTATTGGTGTTCCCAAGACGGCTTATGGTTTTATCTATAGTAATGTCACAATTGTGAATGACGCGAAGGAGGTTACTGATATGTATGGCATCATCAATGCATCGGTTATCTCTAGAATTATGGTGCATGAGTCAGGGTCAGTTAAACACTTCACATGGCTTGATGAAGAGCAGCGGTGGAGTGAGTTTGTTTACTATCCAAAGGAGCAGTGTGACTACTACAGGAATTGTGGGCCTAATAGCAACTGTGGCGGAAACACTGCTAACCAGTTAGACTGCACCTGCCTGCCTGGATTTGAGCCCAAGTCTCTGGGCAATCCGTACTTAAGGGATGGATCACGCGGGTGCAAGAGGAGGCAAGGTGCATCACTTTGTCGAAGTGGGGAAGGTTTCGAGAAGGTGAAACAGGTGAAGTTGCCGGACACTTCAACAGCGCATGTCAACATGAGCCTGAGCTTGAAGGAGTGTGAGCAGGAATGCTTGAGGGATTGCAATTGCACAGCCTATTCGAGTGCAAATGAAACTATGGGGGAATATGGATGCCTCATGTGGTATGGAGATTTAGTGGATACAAGAGCATTTTCAGACTTGGGTCAAGATTTATATGTGCGGGTCGATGCAACTGACTTAGGTACTCATTGCTAACATCTACTTCACATACTTTTGCTGCTCTTTTGGGGTTGCAATTACTGTCCCATTCTCCTGATCTCATCTTAAAGGAATTGTTTGCTTATGATAATTCATATTATCAATTGCACTTGTCGCATTCATTTCTGTAACATTCAGGCATCCATGTCATTGGCGCACTTCTTGTGCCTTTTTTACAGATCGCTACAGTAAAAGGAGTGCTCTTGTCAAGAAGGTGATGGCGGCAACAATGTCGGTATCTGTACTGGTGTTGCTGCTCTTAGGCTGCCTTATGTACTGCCTTCTGTTGAAGAGGAAAAGAGGTGTGGTGATCTTGCCTTGATAGAAGCTTTTTCTGCCATATTCATTACTCAGTCTATTATACAAGTAGGTAATCATTTCAATGTTTAGGGATAAGAAATCTATGAAATTTAAACTGGAGCTAATCTAGCCAGGATTTTAGGCTACAGGGTGGTTGATTTCAGTACTGGAAACCTTGATCAAAGAAGCTCCACAAACGGTGCATGATAATTAAAAATGCTGTATTGTGATTTGTCATTGTTGAAGGGAAAATTTGTATTGTTCCAACCTGTACAGAAAAATTTCCAGATTGGCCAGAACGACCAAAAAATAGGCAGTACAGAATTGCTATCAGCTTCTTTCTTATGTGTTTTATTCAACTGAGTGACAGCAGATAGAAGAGGGCGTAATCATCTGTTTAGTGTTACCACAAGCTCAACATATTTCGACCAAATTCCAGGTCTGAAAAACCTAAATAGCAAAGGTAGGCGAAAAACGGACGTGCCAGTCTTTGATTTTGGAAGTGTAGCTGCAGCCACAAGCAATTTTTCCTCTGCCAATGAGCTTGGCCAAGGCGGTTTTGGATCTGTATATAAGGTAATCAATCTCCCTATTCAACTGAATCCAAATGTTTATTGGATATAAATATGTGTATTCTGCCAACTTCAATTGTCTGTCCCTTAGGGGGATTGATGTCCTCGAATAAAATGCGGTTTCGGAGTGTGACTTGTGTCAACTCTTATCTACCCTTCATCACAAACCCATGAAGTGACCAACGCATCCTCCCAGGAAGTTTAACTACGTAATCTATCTTATATTTTCTCATAACAGCTTTTGAGCCACCGGCTTCATCTGACAGCTCTAAATATTTATTCTTATGATGTGTTCATTTTCACAGGGTGTGATGAATGACGGAACAGAAATAGCAGTTAAAAGGCTCTCAAAATATTCTGGACAAGGAAATGAAGAGTTCAAAAATGAAGTCATGTTAATTGCCAAACTCCAACACCGGAATCTGGTGAAAATCTTAGGTTGCTGCATTCAAGAAGATGAAAAACTGATAATTTATGAGTATCTACCCAATAAAAGCTTGGATTCATTACTTTTTGGTAAGTATTCTCTTCCGATGGCTAGAATTTTCGTCTACAGCTAGTATTATGGATAATAACTTGAGGTAATCCCCAAAATTGGTCCAGATGAAACAAAGAGATCACTTCTGGATTGGGGAAAAAGGTATGCAATCGCTTATGGTGTAGCGCGGGGACTCATGTACTTACATCAGGATTCAACCTTGAGGATAATCCACAGAGATTTAAAAGTTAGTAATGTCTTACTAGATGTTGCATTGAACCCCAAGATTTCAGATTTTGGTTTAGCGAGGATATGTGGAGGAGACCAAATTGAAGGGAAAACGAAGCACGTGATCGGGACATAGTAAGTTTCTTTCTTGAGCATTAAATTCTGCTTCACCTGATTGAACAATGAGAAATTAGAACAAAGAAAAAGAACTCTGACCAACCATTTTCTTTCTTCCATACTAAAGCTTCAACCTTTTGTTATGTCCCCCAAACTTCAACAAGGAATTTTATACGGTGAATGAGATTTCGATTGCTTTTCTCCTTTTTGGCTTCTGTAGTGGGTACATGGCACCAGAGTATGCTCTGCAAGGCTGGTTTTCTATAAAATCAGATGTGTACAGTTTTGGAGTTTTGTTGCTAGAGATCATCACAGGCCTAAGAAACAGTGGGTGCTATCATATGGATCCCTTTTGCAATTTAATTGGCCATGTAAGTATGAAACTCTTACATAATTCACCGTTATGCACAATTCAACCTGCGCATTGTCACAATCCGAGGTGTTTGGTATGTGTTATTTCTAGGTATGGGAGCTGTGGAAAGGAGGAAAATGCATGGACATTGTGGACAAATCAATTGACAAAACATATTCTAAGGAAATGGTATCGAGGTGCATTCAAATCGGTCTTTTGTGCGTGCAAAGATATGCGTCGGATAGACCAACTATGTCCACGGTGGTCTTCATGTTGGGGAATGCTGATGCGGTACTTCCATCCCCGAAACAGCCTGCGTTCATCGACGAGAGCACCCACACTGGAGATATTCAGACAAAATGTAACAGAACATGTTCTGTTAATGGAGTTACAATTACTGTTCTTGAAGCTCGTTAGTCACATGCCACCACCAGTGAACTGCGTAATCTACTCTACTTGAGAAATTGAGATACTTCCTGTATTGGTAGATAGATGACACCTAAAGGCTAATCGTGTCGTATATGAGGTAAGTTGTAGTTCTCGTGGGTATGAGAAAAGTTCATACGTAGATTAGGGACAATAGACTCCTGTTAAAAATTTCTTTGATCTATTATTGATTGAGCTAAATCTTTGTCTCTTAAACAGAGACTTGTGCATGTAAAGTGCTGTTGCTGCAGTATTCTCTTTCTCCCACAATCATCTAATTGTTGTCCTATCTCATTTTATGTTGCCCGAAGTTATCAAATTGCATCTAGAGATGAAAAATAAAGCCTTATCTTTTTCTTTTGCACGTTATTGTTGCATTACATGTTCATAATAGAGACCTTGCTCTCAAGAAAGACAGGGATCCTTGCTTCATCCACAAACTTGAACGTGGAAATTAATGAATTAAGAGCGAAGGGTCACCTGAAACTGACTCTAAGCAAAGGGTCTTCTAGAATCATACATTTTAGATCTTTTCACTCACTTCTTTGGTTAACACTTCTTAAAGTCATCGTAAAAATTTAAGTGAATTGATCGTATTAGCAGGTGAACCTTACCTTTTTTCGAATTCTACAGAGTTTTGTTGTCTAAAGGACCAATCATAAAAGAAACATTTTCATTAGTCTACTTATTTTCGGGTGGATATGTTACGCTGATGCTTGCTCACATCTTATCAAAGACTAATGATGACAAAAAGACAATCTCAATCTTTAAGGACGCATTTGATAATGTTTATGTTTCGGGGAATAATTTTTTAATAGAAATAGTTTTTTTTTTCTGTTCCCAAGAACAATTTCTAAGTATAAGAATGCCCTTGATAACTGTAAAAATTTTCTATTCCAAGAATAGAATTGGTAAACTTGTATAATTTGGTTGTTTCTTTTAATTTTTCAATATTTTTATTATATTTTTCTTTTTTTCTTTTTTCTTTTTTTCTTCTTTCTTTTTTTTTTTTTTTTTTTTCCTTCTTTCTATTTGTGGCCGGTCGCCGAGCCTCGCCGAGCTACCGTGAGGGTCGGCAAGCTCACTGGTGGCCTCACGAGGCTCGCCTGGCCACCGAGGCCACTGGCAAGGCTCGACCTTGCCCAGGCGACACGAGGTCGGCCTCGCCCAGCCACGGCGAGGCTCGAGACGACGAGTCTCGCCGTGGCTTGGCGTCTCTGGGTGTCATGCCCCGAACCCTAGGCACGCGCTCATCCCTTAGTGGTCGACTAGAATTTGCGACGTTCCCAAGACACATCGCTGACCCTTTCTTTTATGCACATGCAGAAACGAATTCAATAAACAAACCCCATACAACAATCAACACAGGGATAGTAGAAAGACAAGCCATTTATTTGCACAAACTACTATTCACATATGCACTTGATCTATGTACAACTATATCTACATAAATTTGGTCCAAAAAGAACTACTGAGTCACCTATGCTCCAGATCCTTCAGCCTCTCCATTCTAAGGACCTAAAAAATTTAAACCACGATGGGATGAGATAAAATCTCAGTGAATCAACACCCTAAACCCCGATTAGGATGATAATTCACTAAGAGGCGCCATAAACATGCACCATATAGGACTTACCTCACCTCAGCACCTCCCTGCACATTAGTACATCTTATGTATCATATGTATACAGTAAATGCATTCAATAATTGGAACATTTTATATCACTCATCAAATAATCACAGGGGTCCCAATTATAAGGCCAAATCGTTATGACATGTCTCATTCCGTGCCACACAATTTCATCCCATAATCAGATTCGGCTATCTCAATCACTCAAGCGTATTCTAATTATTACGACCCATTGATCACGGCACCCCACTGAGGAGCTTTGTTTTGAAATCTATTCGCGAATGGCATCATCTAGCATCCTACGCCTAGATGGAACCCCATACAGGAGCTTCGTTCTGAAACCCCTTCACGAATGGCATCATCTATCATCATCCGCCTAGATGGCACCCCATACGGGAGCTTCATTTCGAAATCTATTCGCGAATGGCATCATCTAGCATCCTCCACCTATACGGCACCCCACACAGAAGCTTCGTTCCGAAACTCCTTTGCGAACGGCATCGTCTAGCATCATCCACCTATACAGCACCCCACACAGGAGCTTCATCCCGCGTAAACGCCTCAGGATGGTTTCCACTTAGTGACCACGCGCACATCCAAACTTGGCCAAGAACACTGTGCTTTGCACTCAAATCCTCAATTTCAAATAATGGACTTGGTCAATTTTCTTCGTATTAAAAATCATCCCAATAAAATAATCGTGCGCGGTCACGCATTTAAATCGAACCAGTAAGCATGGTACCATCTCATTTCAAAATTGCATGATTTCATATACTATATAAACATTTTTGGCATAAAAAAATGACACCCTGTATTTTTCTATTTAAATACCAAAATCCAATTTTTGCAATAATAGTCCATAACAACAACCAAGCACTCTTTACCAAAAAAAAAAAAAAAAACAACAACCAAGCACCCAATTGCACAATTAAGCAATCAATTTCACATATTATCAAGCATAAGCTCTAAGAATGCCAAAAGTCAACCACATAACCATATATACATTATCTAGCAAGCTAGATACCAAGAACAACCACAAAACCACTACCGACCCTAACCGACAGAAACTGGGCCAGTCACACGCCTTCAAGTTTAATTCCAAAAACATAAACAACCGAACTCAGAAAATCCTCAAATTTTAATATGTTCTAAAAAACACTTAAAAAAACATTTTTTTATGCAGACACCTTAAACCAGATCTTTCTAGATTGAGATTAGTAAATCACTCAAACCGTTACAAAAAACTGTGTCTGTATCCAGAAAGTCTGTTTTTCAAAACCAGCTTGGTTCGCGGTCCAAAATTTGTCTGTTTGATATGAAATTTGAGTATGTTAAAATAAACGATGTGACAAACAACTTTTGTGAAGAAAATATTTCAAAAATCGAACCCTAATAGTTGATGAAAATTCTTTGAACACTAAAAGGTCACAAGTTCCAGCTTAATATGAGATTTTGTTTTGCAAATAACGAAACTGAAATCTCATTATTTTAATTTCATAAAATCTTGAGTAAAATATATGTCATAGTTAAAGATGTCTAGAACATTTCTGAAGAAGGAAGTAACCTCAAAATCGTAGTACATCTTTCTCCAAAAAAAAATAGCAAATAGCGAGTGTCCAGCAAATTGATCTGGGAGAAATCCACTAAACCAAGCTACATCACCCTCATTAGTACTAATCACCAATTAGATAAACACTAATCCATCTTAAGGCTAATATAACCAAACTATATTAACACTAATCCATCTTAAGGTTAATCTAACTTAATACTAATTTAACTACGCTAATTAGCAGTAATTTAACCCCATAAGCGCAATTAACAACCTAATCAAGGATTAGAGAGTTAATGCGGCCATGAATCTCTCGTTATGTCGAGAAGCGTCAACTAATTTGAAGATTCTTCTTCCTTTATCCAATGCGCACATCCTGAAGCTTCAGCTATTGGAAATATAACATATTAGAGGAAAATACATGACACTACTTGTTGTAATCTGAAAATAATAACGCTGATAAAGCAATAATAACTCTAATAATGACCATGTCAATAAGCAAATAAATTGAACAAATCTTCTCAACAAGTGAAGAGTACACCAATATAAACCAAATATAGACTAGCAATATTGTTATAAAAACTTAACAAAATTAAATAGAAGGTCAACTACGGCTAACCGAATCTCTTTAAGGGATTACTTCTTACCAATGGTGCTAAGCAACTTGATACATTATGTTTCCCAAGATACAACACCTCAAATCTATTTGAATTAGCACTATGTTGATAGAACTCTAACAAACACTTCTCAAAACCAGCACACTTAGATAAAATTGAAGTGAAGAGATGCAAGGTTTATCTTCTTCTTCGAATGAAAGATAGTTCAAACAAATTTATAGAGTTTTGAAAAGTCATGTATAAAAAGATGTATGAACTAAAGTGATGCATGAACTCAAAGAGTTATATAAATTCAAGAGATACATGAACTTAAAAAATACACAAACTCATCATGTAACTATTTCATGTCCTCCCACTGTCTTATGATTTGCGGACTAGCGTGGCACTGTTCCGGTTATTCACTGCATCAGATTATGTTGTTGCCCAGTGTCTTAGGAGTCAAAAAAAGGAAAATAAAAGAGAAATTACATGTTATTCTCAACATGAGATACTTGCACCCATCATGTAACTATTTTATGTCCTCCCGCTGTCTTTAACTAGGCAGAACTCTGAAACCTGTACTTATTCATGTCTAGTTTTTAGATTAGCTATATAATAGCTGAAGCTGCTGCAACCGTTGAACCTAGTTTATTATGTGTAGGTATACGCCTTCCATGTGGTCATTTGAAAATGCATTCGCTATCTCATTCAGTTCTTTCTTAAATTATTCTTAGACATGGTGTGGTAATGCCGATATCAGAAGAATAATGTACCATCATATGGTGATCTTCAGGAAAGATGATGTCATAGTGACGCCAAATACTGGGTAGGTCATAGTGCGACTAACTCAACTTGGTGTTTCCCTTCGAGGATACAGTTTCAATGCTTGATGATGTTTAATTGGACTTGGCAAGCCTGATATAAGCATAGTTTTTGTCCTTTCAATCATCCAAGTCTGATGAGGAGCAAGCTGGTAGTATGCATAATTGGATTTAAATTTGTGATCTCTGCTTCAATGGCCTGGCAGACTAAATCAGAATCACACTACTTAAATTTTAGGTTTTCAGTCCTTCAATGTTAGCTTAATTCTTCTTGTAGATTTTCAACTGACACAAAAATTGTTTGTTACAAAATGACAGCACCTAAAATACCTCCTAGTGCCCTTAAATATGGGGAAATGGATTTGCAGGTTACAGGTTTGTCAGTTGCATTATTAATCTCCAGTTTGATAGTAACCATCTTTTCACACAAATTGCATTGAAACAGTAAGTTTCGTGCACATGCTTGCTTTAGTAGCAATAACAAGTTTTCAGATACTCAATGTGACACTCTTCACAAGGGAAAATTCTTAAGTAGTTTATGCACACTCTCTTTATTTCAGGTAACCCCCTGTGATTTTTAATTGCTGCAAATCTTCAAGGTCTTCCTACCATTTCTGTCCTGATGAGTGACACTAGGTTTTCTATATGCAATTTCATGTGATTTATGATAAGGCTAGTAAGGACACCTAGGGGGTAAATAGGTGTTAAAAGAAGTTTTAAGAGATTTAATATACTAACTCATCTTATGAGGATAATAGATTGATGATGTAAAAGACTATAAACAGTTATATAAAACGATGAATCAAAGTAAAAAGTTCAGGGAAAGAAAATTGAGACACAAGGTTTATATTGGTTCGGCTTAGACCAAGCCTATGTCCACTCTCCCGCACTAACAACATACTGGCTGAATTTCACTAAGAATCAAAAGAGTTTTTACAGCCTCAAGTCCTTGATTCCACAGCATAGAAACTCTAGTACACTTCCTTAAGGTTTCACAAGTGTTTGATCTCTCTTTTAAGTATAACTTAAGCTCAGCTATTGAGTTAGCAAAGAACTAAGAGCTTCAGACTTTGGAATTTTTCTTTTACATACACACTCGAATAACTTGAGCATCTTTCTTATATACTCCTTCATGTCTTTATAACCATTGGCACTTTCCAAAGGAGTTCTTCCAATCTACTCATTGGACAAAATCAATCAAGGAGATCTTGAGTTATTTAAGGAGTGTGATGATAGCCCACCAATTCTGCTCGTCCATACAATCAGGATCTAGGTTTCCATAATAGAACCTTCCAAGTATACTTCGCTTTTCATCGGATCTTGATTATCCGAATTGATCCCAATAAGAATAATTGATCTCAATGTGCTATCTCCAGTCATAAGAACTTCTACAAATTGTACGAACCGAATCCTTAAAGATAAACTCGCATCTGGATAAGTCTTCTCTTCGTTGGTCTATAAACTGCCAGTGTGGGTTGACTTTGAGTCTTGAGTCTTGCGGTCTTCAGACTTTGATAACAGAGTCTGGAGTTCATTAGATTTTAACAATTGAGTCTTGAAGTCTTTAGACTAGACTGATGAAAACGTTTTGTCAACTTCAACATAATAAGAGAGTTTTCTCCAACAATCTTCCCTTTTTTGATGGTAACAAAACTTTCATGTAGATTTGAATACTTTTGTCCTGCAAAACATCACTTAAGCAAAACAAGATATCTCATCAAAGATAAGTAAATTAGGACATGAATAGTAACAATTCTGCAACCGTAGAAAACATGTTAGTCCTGCAAAATAACTATCTTTCCATAATCATTGTCACAGCCTAAGTTACTGCAAGCATCAAAAGATCAAATCAAACAGTCTAAAGTCAAAAAGTCCAATCCACAATGAAACAAAGATAAGTTCAAAGATAAAGTCCAAACCAAATCAAATCTACATCCAACTTCTCCCCCTTTTTGTCAATAGCAAAAAGTGGAGAACAAATAAAAAGAGTTGTTTAAAAATAGTGGGGTTTAAGTCAAGGCTGTTTGGGCAGGCGAACAAGCTGGAATTCTCCCACAGAGCTCACTGTCTTCTCAAGCTTCCCAATAGTCTCCTTCAGTTGCTAGAACTCTTCACCCTTCACATGATCTTGCACTTAAGTCTTCAGGGTAAGTAACTGATCTTGCAATGAAACTGAAGTAGCTAAGAAAGCCTTTTTGAGATCTTTTATCTCATAGTTCAAACCATATTGACCCTTCTTTAAATCCAGTAGAACATCCATTATGGATGAAAAGTCCGCTGAATGAGTTAATGAAGTATTGGGTCCTGCCGATTCTGTTCCTGGAATTCTGAGATTTGAGGGATCTTCAACAGTTTGTTTACTATGAGTTGGAGTGAATTCTGCAAATTCTGGTTCTCTTTTTTCCGCAACTCCCCCTGTCTGTGTGCCTTTAGGAGGAGAAGTAGATTATTCTTCCTATTCTGCTTTAGCAAGAGAGTGATGTTGTTCTTTTGCTTTCTCACCAGCAGTTCCACTCCTTGTCTTTTCAGAGTTACTTGACAAGGATACAGCCAAAGTAGGCTCAAAAGAGTCATCTCGAGCCTCTTCTTCCTCTTCTTCTCTTCTTCCTTCTTCTTCCTCTGCTTCTTCCCCTCTTCCTTCCTCTTCCTCTTCTTCTCCTCTTCTTTTTTCTTCTCTTTTCTCAGTCCCTTCTCTAGTCTCGCAAAAGCTAATGAAACTTTTCAAGTTCCTTAAGGCTGAAAGAGTTATCTCATCTTCATCTTCTTCATCCTGCAAGATGAGAGTTCTCTTCTTCTTTGCTGGAGCATCCATGGGCTCCTTGCCTTTCCTTTTGGCCACTGTAGAGTCTTGTTTCGTCTTGACGAGAGACTTCTCCTTCATGCGCTCCAACACCCTGTTAAGCTATTTCAAACGCATCTTAGTGATCATTTTAAATCCAATCACCATTGGAGTGATGTTTGTCAAACATAAAGATGCATGAATGTGGATTTTAAAATATCTAAAAAGGCACGTGATAAGAGCAGAGTAAGGAAGTTGCCCATTGTCTTTTACCACTGTCCTATACATATGAAACAAGATGGTGTGAGGCAGAGAGAATTTGCAGCCAGCATTGATTACATACATCAGCTTTGCTTCGGAACGAGAGACATCAGTCTTTGATGTAGATTTTACACGGATGCAGCTGATCACAATTTTGTGCAACAAGATTTTTGAAGCATTCATCCTCGAATAAGAGATCTTGCGATCAACATCCCTGTCTCGTACCAATTCCAAAGTAGCATGAGCAAAAGACACACTAATTAGTTGGAAACACCCTCTTTCCACCCTAATTATGTCAGCTAAAGTGTCCATATCCACCAAAACTCCTTATCCCTTACCATGAAAGAGAAATTGTTCGCATCCAAAAAGGATAAATTCAAATAGAAGTATGCTGTGAGTTCAGGATAAGCAATTGTAGATTCAGAACAAAAATTCTCCATTTGAAGAAGTGCACACTTCTCTCGCAGATTTACTCTAATTGAATCGAGAAAATCAAAGTCAACACACCTAGGGTTCATCACTCTTCTTTTCAACAGATTCAGATAAACTTTCTTGTGCTCCTTAGAGCGGAAAATGCTCGCTCCATCACCAACAACATTAACAGCCACTCCCATCCTAGGCTGAAAATGTGTAAACATTCATTCATCATCGTCCTGTTCTTATGGTTGATTAGCAATACCAAAACGTGGGTCACTTGGAAAATTAGCAAAGGTCTTTTTAGTTGTCTCTTTCTCTACAACTCCTAACTTTTCCATTTCTCGCAAAAATAAGGTTTCATTTTTTAATCCTCTTTCTCTAAGAAACTCATCAATCAAAGACATTACAGTGCTCCTTCCTTTAACTTAGAGTAAAGCGAGAAAGCAACATTAGGTCTCAGCGTTCTTACAGGTTCAATTTCTTCCACTATTTCTTCTTCTGGTTGAGGCGGTGGAGGAGATTGACGCTATTGAGAATGTTGTTGCTTACTTCATTGTTGCTGATGAGGAGAATCTTCTTCCTCGGTCAAGTCGAAGTGAGTAAGACTCTCTGGCATGTGTCGTGGTCCCCTGCTTGCGATTCTCGAAGACTTTCTCGAAGACATTGTCACTTCAAGGGAGGAATCTCAAACTTGCTCAAAAAGGTGAGAACTTTTTGGGTTAATCGAGAGTAAAAGTGAAAGCAAATGGGAGTTTAGAATGTTAGGGTTTGAGAGTGAGAATGAAGAAGACGAATTTCAACAATATATAAAGCAAGTGAAGCGAGGCAAACAAATCGTCATAAGAATGCCTTTTTCGAAAATGAATAATTTCCTTTTTGAAAATGAATAACTGCCTTTTTGAAAATGAATAACTGCCTTTTTGAAATTGCCATAAATTCAAAAAACTTGGAAAGATAATTTCTATCAATTAGTGATTAAAAAGATGTTGTACCTTTTCAAGTCTTTAACCAAAAAATTAAATTGCTAGTACAAAATAACTTACAATCATAACTCTTGGTCTTCTGAGTCTGAACACTTTTAGACTTTACCTCTGAGTCTGACCACCTTCAGACTTTACTGGATCAGAGATGTGATATTCAGTTTGGTGCGAATAGACTCAAATAGGTTTTTCTCCAGTGGCTTTGTAAATATGTCTGACAGTTGATTCTTTGAATCAATGAACTGAATCGTAAATTCTCCATTTTGAACATAATCTCTAATAAAGTAATGTTGAATTTCTATGTGCTTTGCCCTTGAATGAAGAATTGGATTCTTTGTGAGATTAATTGCACTAGTGTTGTCACATTTGATCTCGGTGCACGAGTCTTCGATTCCAAAGTCTCTCAATTATTGTTTTATCCATAAGATTTGAGAACAAAGCAACTCCCAAGAGCCACATACTCGGCTTCTACTGTTGAAAGAGCTACAGTAACTTGCTTCCTTGAGAACCAAGATACCGTCCTCTTTCCCAGCAATTGACATGTACCGAAGTACTCTTTTTATCAACTCTACAACCCGCTAAATCTGCGTCCCGAATATCCAAGAAGGGTAAAGTCTCATTTTTTGGGATACCACAGACCTAAATTTGAAGTAGTTGCAACGTATTTGATGATGCGTTTTACAACATTTAGATTAGATTCTTTGGAATTTGATTGAAATCTAGCACAAATGCAAACACTAAACAAAATGTCAGGTCTAGAAGTAGTAAGATAAAGAAGTGAACCAATAATGCTCTTATAAAGCTTTTGGTCAACTTTCTTTCCTCCTTCATCTTTGTCCAGCTTCGAAGAACTTGACATTGGTATCTCGGTCTTTTTGCAATTCTCCAATCCGAACTTTTTAACGAGATTCTTTTGCATATTTTTCTTGATGAATGAAAATTCCTTTATTTAATTGTTTCACTTGTAATTCGAGAAAGAAAAATAGTTCACCCATCATGCTCATCTCAAATTCATCCTGTATAGACTTAGAAAACTTCTTGCACAAGTTTTCGTTAGGTGATCCAAATATAATATCATCAACATAGATTTGAACAAGAAAAAAGTTTTTACCTTCTCTTTTAATAAACAATGTAGTATCTACTTTTCCTTTGACAAAACCATTTTAAATTAAAAACTTATTTAACATGTCATACCAAGCTCGAGGTGCTTACTTTAATCCATATAGAGCCTTTTTCAATTTGAATACTAAGTCTAATCTCTTTGGGTCTTCAAATCCAGGAGGTTGTTCCACATAAACTTCTTCTTGGATAAATCCATTTAGGAATGCACTTTTGACGTCCATTTGGAATAACCTGAAATTTTTATAATAGGCAAAAGCAAGCAATAATCTAATTGCTTCTAACCTTACTACTGGTGCGTAGGTCTCATCATAGTCTATCCCTTCTTCTTGTATATATCATTTGGCCACGAGTCCTGCTTTGTATCTGACCACCTTTCCTTTTTTGTACATCTTGTTTTTGAAAACTCATTTAGCTACAATAATGGATTTACCTTTTGGTTTTGGAGTTAGTTCCCAAACATCATTAATACTGAATTGTCTGAGTTCTTCTTGCATAGCTTCAATCCAGCTTTCGTCAGCTAAAACTTATTCTATGCTTTTGGGTTCTATTTCAGAAAAAAGTGCCACGGCGCTAGACTCTTCTTGCTTTTTGGATCTGGTGCAAATCCCTTCATCAATGTCACCGATGATGAGTTCTTTGGGATGACTAGACTTATGCTTCTAGTTATTGGTCGGTCTGACAGTTTGTTGATTTTCTACTTCAGTTGATTCTTCAACTTCCGTTCGTTGTTATTCTTCAAAAGTCTGAGCCACTTCAGGGTAGGTAGACTTTGTAAAGTCTGAAGCAGGTTCAGATTTTTCAGGATGAATCTGAATCAATTGATTCTACAAAGAGTCTTGGAATTTAACATTCATAGATTCTTCCACAAATTGGGTCTTCTTGTTGAATACTCGTAGGCTTTGCTTGAAGTTGAGTAGCCAAGGAAAATTCCTTTGTCTGACTTCTCTTCAAACTTACCAGTTCGATCATTTGCATTTTTCAAAATAAAACATTTGCAACCAAACACATGAAAATAAGAAACAATTGGCTTCTTTCATTTGAATAACTCATAGGGAGTTTTCTCCAAAATAGGCCTTAAGAATACTCTATTAATAATATAACAAGCTGTAGAAACTACTTCAGCCCCAAAAACGAGAAGAAATATTACTTTCAATTAAAATAGTTCTTGTAATTTCTTGCAAAGATCTATTTTTTCTTTCCACAACTCCATTATGTTCTGGAGTGTATGGAGAATAGAAAACATACTGAAAACCATATTCATCACAAAATTTGGCAAAATCTTGATTTTCAAACTTAGCTCCGTGATTTGTCTGTATACTTGAAATAGCATATCTTTTCTCATTCTGAACTTTCTTGGCAAATTTTAAAAAGTAAGAAAATGTTTCAGACTTACTTGCCAGAGAGAATAATCATCCACAATTATTAGGCAATATCTCTTTCCACCAATGCTTTGAGTTTTAGTTAGTCCAAAGAGATCCATATACAGAAGATGCAAAATTCGATTAGTAGAAATATGATTTATTGGTTTAAAATAGCTTCTAACCTGTTTTCCCAACACACATGGTGTGCATAAGTCATATTTTTTATACTTCAGGTTAGGCAATCCACGAACGAGCTTCTTGGATGAAATCTTGGCAATTTGCTTCATGTTGACATGGCTAAACTTTCGATGCCAAAAATTCGCTTCATCTTGAATCGATATTAGATATTGAGATCTTTCTGGTTTATATCCTGAAGATAAATGTTCACATGTCTTTGTCCAGTAAAAGATCGAGAAAGATCTTTATAGTTCCCAACCATATTTCTTCTTGGAAATTGATTTTGAATCCAATGTCGCACAATTGGCTAATACTGAGTAGATTGTAATTTAGTCCTTCCATAGAGGAGACTTGATTGTGAGACTTCTAATCTTTACAGTTCCACACCCAACAATTCTTCCTTTGTTCCACCAAAAGAGACTTTTCCACCATTTATTTGTACAAGTTTTATAAAACAACTTGAATCTCCAGTCATGTGTCTCAAACAGCCACTATCCAAATACTATTTAACCTTTTTTCTTAATAGTGACCTGTAATTAAAAAAGGAACTCAAGCTTTCTTTAGTACCCATATTTTCTTAAGTCCAAGAGAGTTAGTGCAATATACAGTCTTTGCACATTCCTTCTTAACAAGTCTCCAAACCATAGGACATTCTTTCTCAAAATGTTCTAAGTTGTTGCATTTTGAATATTTGAGAGCACTTTGGTCAACGGGTTTTACAAAGACTTTTTGAAAATGATTTCTGTAAAAAGTTTTTATAGGTCTTTGTTTAATTCTTTCCTTTACTTTTGGAAAATCAATTAGAGGAATAGTTTCTAATGTCAATCCCAAGCTTGATTTGTTGAAATAAGGTCTTTGTACTGAAAGAATCTTTTTCAACTTTTTAGATCCTATTGAAAACCTTTTTGAAATATTTGAAATGTCCTTTTTTAAAAATGTATTTTCTTTTGAAAGAGAGTCTGCATTTTCTTTTAAAACAACAAAACTTTTGTTTAGATTTTCAAACTTTCTTTCCAAGAATTTTCCTGTTGCTTAAATGTAGAACTCTCCCTTTTTAGCTCAAAAATCCTTTTAAGAGAAGTTTTGAGACTAAGACAAAGTTTATCAATGTATTTCGAGACTTTAGTAGGAATTTTAAAATTGTTTACCTTGATTTCGCTATCCGAGTCTGAGTCTGAGTCTCGAATCTATCTCAAAGTCTGAGTCTGATTCTGATTTTGCCATTAGAAAAATATTTGCATAATCTTCATCACTTTCTTCGCATTCAGTATCACTCCATATCTCTACTTTAAGTGCCTTTCTATATTTCTCAGCTCTTCTCTTCTTTTTCTTCAACAAAGGACAGTTAGGTCTAATGTGCCCATTTTTCTTGTATTCAAAATAAATCACATCTTTGTTGGCATCGTCATCCTCAGTATATTTGTTTTGAAACTTTTGAGTGCTTTACTTCTTTTCATTGAATCTTCTTCCCTTTTTGTTCAATTTCCTAAACCTCCTTATCATAAGTGCTAACTCTTTATCGTCCATATCATCTTCAGAGTCTGTAACATCAGAATCATCGTTAGATTTTAAAGCAATTGACTTCTTACCTTTGGGTTCTTCTTCCTCGTTGATTTGCTTAACTTCATAAGACTGAAGTGTGCCAATCAGCTCATCTACAGAAAGTGGCATGATCCTTTAAGTTTCCCTTATTGAAGTTTTCACATGATTCCAGTCTTTGGAGAGTCCACGCAGCAATTTGTTAACCTTCATTGGTCTTGAAATTGGCTGTTCCTGATACTTTAGACTGTTTACAATCTCTGTAAAACGACTAAACATGTAAGTGATAGATTCTCTTAGCTTCATGTTGAAGGCTTCATACTATCCGAGTAGAATATTGATCTCTGTTTCTTTCACTCAATCGGTTCCTTCATAGGTGTCGCAACCAATTTTTCGAGGTGTGAACCACCTAAAGTTTGGCTAATGGATTGTTAAGCCTAGACTTAACTCGGGCTCTCCCAAGCCCATACCAATTCGTGACTTAAGTTCAAATTTCTTAACATGCAAATGGATTTTATCTAAGAGTCGCCACTAATCTATTTTTGGTGGGTCGATTAGAAACCCAAGTAAAATAACGAGAGAATTATTTTACTCCTGCGAACCAGAGATTATGGGTACGGGGACTTGGTTACACTAGATTTTTCTAATGCCCTTTCGGTACCATTCTTTTATTTTGAAAAATGTTTTTTTTTTTTGCAGGCAGCTTAAATTGATTTTAAATTTATTTCCCTAACATGTGAGGTTGATCATGCGGTTACGCAATCCATCAATTTAACGCCCAAGAAAGCAATGAATAAATTACAAGACTTACCTTGTAGCAATGAAAGCATCTGCGTCGTTAGATCAGAATTCACATCATCAACCTTAGATATGATTTCTAATTAACACGCAATTTCTCTTTTTTTTTTTTTTTTTCACTTGTTTAATGAGAATCATGCAATATGCAATGCAATATTAACTAAATGACCTAGTTCTAATGCAATGCAATTTCTAATTGAAAGGACCTAGCAACAACCACTAAATAAATGGCATGCATTTTATGAACCTAATCCTAATGACATGCACATGACATTTTTTATTTTCTTTTTCTTAAAAGAATACAATCTATCCTAAAGATTGAAACTCATTTATTCTATGACATTTTTTGTATTTTTTCATGAAACTCGAAATTTGGTGAAATGTGAAAATTACTAACTAGATTAAGATTCTATTTAATTTGCATTAGGAATTAGGTAAAGATAAATCCTAATTTAAACTAAAATATTATCTTAATCCAAATAATCTTAAAATGCAATCTATTCGAGAAAATACTTAAACTTATAATGAATTACGAAAAGTATTATCTAAAACTAAATTAAGTGCAATTTTACCATAATATGCAATGATATGCCCTAATTCTACACGACATATGCATGATGATTTTTTTGTTTTTATTTTTTATTTAATTTCGAAATAATAAAACTCCTATCCTAAACATGCAAGATAACCCTAAATCATGCAATATTCTAATTCAAACATATTTTAAAAAAAAAAAACAAAGCAATCAGGACAAACCAAACCAAAGATATCATACATTATTCAAATCAAGGGATAATATTTCACTAGTAAAATCAATAAATTGATCTTAAGCCTTAAAGATCAAAAATATCAATTTTATTCCCGCTTAATTAATTATTTCATCTAAAGCCTTATGGATGAAATAAAAAGTTCAGGTGCGGTTGCGAATCATGAAATAAATCTTAAATGAGAATGTCTATCACTCGAAAATATTTAATTAGATATCAACAGCATCAAAAAGACAATGAGATACTCAAATCAACTTGGGATGAGAATTTCACCTAACCCGAAGGATATGATTTCCAAATTCAAATAGGGCAGCGGATCACGATCGATGATTCGGACAGCAATGACCGGCGATTCAGGGTAATATGCGACTGAGAAAGGACTACTTCGCGGTGATGTCTCACCAGAAAGACCTGCAATAATAGAAATCGAAACAAAAGCAATAATGCTTGGATTCTTCGTGGCGCCGAGGGAGATTAAAGAGAATTTCTGCTGAGTTGCATATTATATCCTTTTCTCCAGGTGTCCATCTTTTCCTTGACCGTGCGCTGAGAAGTGGGCGTGCTTGAGTGCTTGCCCGGTTGTCCAGGTGCTCCGCTTCAGTTCCACTTTGACCCAAGGAACAAATCTGCTCCTTCGGTCTCCTCACTAATTCCCAAGCTTTGACTTACTGAACCCCCATGATCACGTTCTTTACTTGGCTTCGTATTGCATATCGATGCCCCAAAACTTGCTTTCTCAATTGAAGGACTAACGGCACACCAAGAATGGTGGTGGTGGCGTTTTGGGATGCAACGGTTGGACGTTGTCTGAAAGCTGGGACGTCGGTTCTGGTTGCTCGAAGTGGACTCGGGGACAGCAAGTCGTAGCAAGTTCGGAGCAAAGCACACGTAGTGATGCCGCGGATCGAACGAGGAAACCACACGTCGTTGCCTCAACACGCGATGCAAAGACATCGCTAGAAAATTTAGCCCTCGCTTAATTTAAGCCCAGGAGGTCCGTTGACGGGAACCGTTTCAGCGACAAGCCGGGCCGTTCTTCTCTTTGCGGGTGACCTTCGTGTCTGCGAGATTGGCGTCGAGAAGGGCTCCGGAGTTCTCTAGGATGTTGAGGTGTCACGGGGATTAAGCGGATCGTGTGTCAAAACTTGCAGAGGGTGAAACAACGGATGAGGTGTCGAGGAAGAATTGGTGTGAACCTTCTCTTTATTGCTCTCTCTCCCCGTAAGAGCTGCGGCAGCACTCTCCTTTGCTCTGCTCTAAACACTCTCTCTCCAAGTGAAGCTTTGAATTATGGCCGCTCTCTCCTTTTGTTCTTCTCCTCTTGGCTCACGAAAATTATGGCTCCTTTTATAGTGATTTTCAGATGGTCATTTTTATAGCAACTTTCGACTTTCCATCTTCTGTTGCATTAAATCAAGCCTGCAAATCGGAACGTGATTTCGCAATCAGCTCGATCCTGCTCAGATTTCTTCCATTTTGCAAAATTCTTGCCTCTTATTCACTTGATTTTTAAATTGCTTCTGCATTTAACGAAATCCGAATGATTATCAGAATTTCAAATTCCCATCCATAATTAATTAAATAAATTTCCCCCATTTTTTTTTTTTTTTTCCTTTTATTTGTTCCAATGCAATTTTTATTTTCCTTATTTTCCTAGATTTGCTAAAAATAGGTGTCAACAATAGGTAATGTGCAGCTTATCCCAGACTTCTTTGGGTGTTTCACAAGAAGAAATTCGATTATACTCAATAGGAGATAAAGCACAATATAAAGAGTAAATTGCTTTAACATCAAGAGCTTGTCTCTTGGTTATTTCTTCTTGTGTCACCTCGCTAGCGTCTGTAACTTCTTTTCATCTTTCTAAAACTGATGCAGTTTTAGGAATGATTCATTTTTCTACCACATCCCATTCAAAGGATCTTTCAATCTTAGGAATGTCTTCATCTTGTTTTTCCATACACTATATTCATTTCCATCAAAGTAAGGAGGTCTGGTGTTACTCTGGCCTTCAACCAAACCTGGAGCCAACATACTAGCCATAGATCTTTAGCTCAAAAGTAAAAACACTTCAATTAAATGAGCACACAAGCTTTGATACCAATTGATAAGGCTAGTAAGGACACCTAGAGGGGGGTGAATCGGTGTTAAAAGAAGTTTTACGAGATTTAATAGACTAACTCGTCTTATGAGGATAATAGATTGATGATGTAAAAGACTATAAACAGTTATATAAAACAATGAATCAAAGTAAAAAGTTCAAAGAAAGAAAATTGAGACACAAGGTTTATAGTGGTTCAGCTTAGACCAAGCCTACGTCCACTCTCCCGTACTGACAGCCTACTGGCTGGATTTCACTAAGAATTAAAAGAATTTTTACAGCCTCAAGTCCTTGATTCCACAGTGTAGAAACTCTACTACACTTCCTCAAGGTTTCACGAGTGTTTGATCTCTCTTTTGAGTACAACTTAAGCTCAGCAATTGAGATAGCAAAAAACTAAAAGTTTCAGACTTTGGAATTTTTTTTTTTCATGCACACACTCGAATAACTTGAGAGTCTTCCTTATATACTCATTCATGTCTTTATAACCGTTGGCACTTTCCAAAGGAGTTCTTCCAATCTACCCGTTGGACAAAATCATTCAAGGAGATCTCGAGTTATTTAAAGAATGTGATAATAGCCCACCAATCCTGCTCGCCCATATAATCAAGATCTAGATTTCTATAAGTAGAACTTTCCAAGTATACTTCGTTTTTCATCATATCTTGATTATCCGAATTGATCCCAATAAGAATAATTGATCTCGATGTGCTATCTCCAGCTGTAAGAACTTCTATAAACTGTACGAACCGAATCCTTAAAGATAAACTCGCATCTGGATAAGTCTTCTCTTCGTTGGTCTAGAAACTGCCAATGTGGATTGACTTTGAGTCTTGAGTCTTGCGGTCTTTAGACTTTGACGGCAGAGTCTGGAGTTTATCAGACTTTAATAGTTGAGTCTTGAAATCTTCAAACTAGACTGATGGAAACATTTTGTCAACTTCAAAATAATAAAAGAGTTTTCTCCAACAATTTAGTGCCCAGAATTCTATTTTTCATTTGCACAAAAATTCACTTTAGGCTGTTGATAGCTAACATCATACCAAGAAATTGAGCTATAGCTCATTGAGCCAGCTGAAGAACAAATTGCACTAGCCTTGGCACCCTTTGTTACTGCATTAAGCCATTCTATTCATCAACTTTACTACAGTTATATATAGCTCATCCCATCACTTTTGTTGTGACTATTACAGATCGGGTATGATAGGCAAGGCCTTCCAATTGGTTTGCAACTAATGGGCCGTCCATGGGGTGAAGCTTCAATTTTAGGCCTAGCTCTGTAGTTATGGTATATCTTTTTTCATTTCACACACCAATTCTTCAAGCAATTTGAGAGACAAATGCTATCACTTGCCTAGTTTTCTCTTGCTTTCACGAACTCTATGGATCTAAGAAGAGGCCTCTATCATTCTATGATGTTCTGAACACAAGCTAAATTCGGCTTAGCTCCTATTGCCGATTCTTCTCTCCTGTTGATAGTATAGGTTCTGAGGCACGTGGGGAGATCTTTGCAGTGATTTAATTGCTCCTGATTTAGCAGACACCTCTCTATTTTAATGTCGATTTGGAAAGGACTTAGTTATTTGTATACTTTTGTGGCTAGATTTTGGCTTTTCTAAAGCTTGATTACGATATGAAGATTCGCTTTAATCAAATAAATCATTTATAGACAATGACTTTCTCTCAAAGATGTTAATTCTTCAATTAATCCACGGTTTCACTGTTGTTTATTTGCATGGTTACTGCTAAGGTGGTCATATAATTCTCATTTCCCAGTTCAAATTGTGAGATATTTGATATGTAAACCGAAAACACAGCTATTTTTCAGCGGCAACAGTAAGCGGTGATGAAAGGAGTAAGGGCGTTAGTGCTGACAACTAACCGAAGATGTTGGCAGGGGTGTCGACTTGTGACGATGTCTAGTAGCCAACGTCGGCTGGTGGTAGACCGGTAGACTGTCGCAATGATGGTGGTGATGCTTTGAGTGATTATTGTTGTTGTTTTGGCTTGTGATGCTTTGTGGCTCAGTGGCTAACTTGACCTCTTATAATGTCTATGGTCCAATGGATGATAGAATCCATTCGCACATGAACTATTATACTTACCATGTTGATATCTACCTACCTTTCGGGGACAAACTAACATATACAAAAAGATTAAGAGGTAAAGTGTGCAAGCATTTCATGCCACTATCGCCCGATAAATATGATAATGACAATATGCTTACAATGTCCTAATGGGGAGGATGATCAAGGGGCTTTCAGGACCAGTCTCACAGCGATGACTATTCAATTCGGAATCTTGCAACCACCTTGGATGCTTAGCTCAAGCTTGAAGCTCAAGGTAGGTAGGCATGGCTGCTTGCTTGAGCATCGACATTATTATGCCCATGGATGCTCAAGCTCATGGCAATGAGCAATGTCATTTGTGTTAGCAATTCTAGGACTTTATTTTATTTTATTTTTTTGGTGAACGGTAATTGTATTAAGCTAAGCCAATATGTACAAGCAACGGCACCGGCTTACACTCAATACGAACAAAGCATAATGAGTGGAAGGGTGCCGAAATAAAAGAAAAGCCAACAAGGCAAAAGCTAGAAGGCACAAACAGCACAAAGATGGGCACCTCCTAAAGAACCAAAACAAAAGAAGGCGACCAGCTAGCCAAACAATGGCAACCCAAGTCCAAAACCCAACACAAAAACGTTAGAGCCCAAAACGGCAACCAAGAACAAGGCAGGATGCAGCCAGATGAAGAGAAGAATCCCATATAGCAAACACTCCGCAATAGGACTCCTAAGGAACCACTGAGGATGAATGAAAGATGCAAATGTCAATCCCCCAGCTACGTTGAATTCTTCTATTTCTTGGATTGTCCTCCACATTTGTAAAAGTCAAGGCCTTATCCTTGACCACCTTAATGAGGTGATTCTTCAAGACCAGGACCGTGAATGTAAGGTTCCTAAAAAGGATCTCATTCCTGTATTTCCAAATAAGATGGCACAACGCTTCAAAGGAAAATCGGGCAATGGAGTGATAGAAGTCCTTTTCGGGTAAAAATTTCAAAGCCCAGCGAAGGTTGTCGGCCCAACTGCTATTACGCCAAGGAAGGTTGCATCGAGCCGCCCAAAGAAATGCACAACTGGGTGTAATGCTACAATCGAAAAATAGATGATCAATCGAATATGGCGTCAATTTGCAAAAAGCACAAACCGCATCACCAATCCTGCCATAAGATAAAAGAAGGGCCTAGGTGGGGAGCCGATTCTTGGTGATAAGCCAGAGATTGAACTGATATCTTGGGGTAATAGCATTATTCCATATCAAAGAAGCCCACTTGACCCGAGGTTTCTTCGTCCTAATTAGGTGCCATGCCGACGCCACTAAAAATAAACCGGAAGTACTTCCTACCCAAGTAAAGCAATCCGGTACTTGTGATAAAAAAGGAAGAGGCTACTCCCAAGACTCTAGTACTGCTAGAATGGACTGACCAGTTGGCGAGAAAAGATCCCCCATCGTAGCGAGCCTGGTTAAACCAGAACTATAGATCAATGAGTCTGAAATAAAAGGTTGAGGGGGCCTCTCAGGTGCCAATTGTCAAACCAGAAGGACACAGAACGGCCATCCCCTATGCTCCAGTGAAAAGAATGCCAAAACTCCATCCTAAAATGGAGGATTCTCTTCCACGCCCAACAGCAAGAGGTGGGTTGTTTAACCATCCAGAAACTCTTCCTTTTCAGAAATGTCGAATGGATCCACCTACACCATAAGGTTTCTTTGTCCATAAACAGGATCCAAATGTGTTTCAACATAGCTGCTTTATTTTAATCCCTCAGCCGACGAATCCCTAAACCACCTTCCTCCTTCGGAAGGCAAACATCATCCCAGGAGACCTTGGCACCACCCCTTCTAGTCCAGGGCCCTTCCAGAGGAATTGTCTCAAGATTTGCTCAATGCGATCTAGCACAGCAACAGGGATAGTAAAAACACTCGCCCAATAGGCTTGGATTGCATGCAGAACTAACCTGATAAGCTAAAGACGACCAACAAAAGAGAGGAAACGCTGGGTCCATGATTGAACCTTGTTGGTTATACGATCAACCAGGGAGACACAATCCGCCTTTCCGAGCCAATAGGAGATAATAGGAACTCCTAAGTACCACACTGGCAGAGTCCCCTCAATGAAGCCAAGAGCAAGGATGATCTCTCTACGCAGATCTTCCGTTCCTCCAGCAAGAAAGACCTCGCTCTTATTTGAATTAGGCCTGAGACCGCTCCATGCAGAGAAGGTATCCAAACCATCCTTCAAGAGAGATATGGAAGGCAAGTCGGCACTGAAAAATAGGAAAATATCATCCGCAAAGAAGAGGTGGGAGAGACCCCAAAGTCTTGCATCTCCAAAAGAATTTGAACCTTGGTTCCCTGGCCCGCGCACTTAGAATCCCAAAAAATACTTCCATAACCAAGGTGAATAGGTAGGGGGATATCGAATCCCCTTGGCGAAGGCCCTTGCCACTAGGAAAGAACCCATGAAGTTCTCCATTTAAGGAGATTAAAAACTTGGGAGTACGAACACAGACCATGATAATCCGAATAAAATGATCCGGGAAACCAGAAGCATGAAGGACCAACTCAAGAAAGTCCCAGTCTACCGTGTCATAAGCTTTCCGAAAGTCCACCTTCACCGCACACTTGGGCTCATATGGATCAAGATGGAAGCCAGCAAATAACTCCTGAGCAAGAAGTATATTATCTCTAATACACCTACCTTTAACGAAAGCATTTTGATACGGACTAATAATATCATCAAAGACTGCAGTAATCCGGTTAGCTAAGACTTTGGTAATGCACTTGTATAAGGTGTTGCAACAGGCAATAGGCCTGTAATCATTGACTGACATCGCATTCGAAACTTTCGGGATCAACACCAGAATAGTATTATTAATTTCCCTAAGAAGTCTCCCCGTGGTAAGAAAATCCTTGACCGCTTTGGTGACCAAAGGTCCTACCAACTCCCAATTATGCTTAAAGAACTCAACACCAAAACCATCCGGCCCTAGAGCCTTCCCGTGAGGCAGGGAGAACAAAGTGTCATGAATCTCCACATCAGTAAACAGACGGGAGAGGAAGTTGATCTGATCATCCTTGAGAGGGCATTGTATGACCTCCCGAATATCCCGCAAGGAGGGGCTGGAAGACAAGGATTCCGGTCCTAAGAGCTCCTGAAAATGAGAGACAAAAGTCTGCTGCACTAAACTCGGCTTAGAGATAATATTCCTAGAAGTGTCCATAACAGAAAGAATCCTGTTTTTTAGTTGTCTCCTATTAACGGAATAGTGAAAGAATTTGGTATTTCAATCACCTTCCCTGAGCCACCTGATCCTAGACTTCTGCCTAAAGAAAGACTCTTCCTGGCTCCTCAACTCCAAAAATTCCTCCGATGAGTCTTCTCCAAATCAACAAGAAGTTCACTAGATGGATCATGCTGTAGGCCAATATGGGCTAGCCTAAGAGCACTTCTTGCTGTTGTAACCCTCTCAGAGATATTAGAAAAAGACTCTATGTTGAGTTGTTTCAAACGGCCCTTAAGAATCTTCATTTTACTCACTAGCCTAAACATAGGGACACCAACACACGATGTAACACCCCGAACCCTTCGCAGGTCGTTAACAGTGCCGATGTTACATCTTTTACCATCTCTATCTCTTATGCTAAATTAAGCCTTGCCAGATTACAGGCATTATTTTTTTTTCTTTTAAAAGCGGTCCCATGCGCGACTCATAGCGGAAGCAAAATTCACATCGTCATCTATCTCCCTTCTAACCCATGATACAAATACACACCACTACTTATCAGGATTTAAAAGATACGCCATGCCACTTTTATTTACATATTATCGTGATGGGTTTTTCCACGGGTCGATACAACAAAAAGGAGACCAAGATTTTCAGCCACACTCGGCCTCAACCCAAAAAGATACTACGACCCCTAAAGGAAATCACATGACATCCCCCATCCAACAGTGGCGGCTACTCCCCAAAAAGTTGACACCGGCTCTCTACCCTTCACGCAACCATCACACCCATCCAGGTGCACCGGGTGGTGGTGGCGGCAACATCCCCCTAAACACTCCGTCTCGGCGGACATGAACAGACAAAAACTCCTGGATGACTAGGCCCTCAGCCAGGCCCACGTCGTACATAACCAGCACACGCACTCGCACAAATGTCAGTCCAGGGATAGTGACGCAGTCGATCTCCGTACATTCTACTTCTACATCTGACGGGATACCATAGAAGGTGCCTCGCGTGACGGTAGGAAGCAGCATCTTTCTAATCTGAAATGTTATCCCCAAAAGGGGTGAGTACAACCACTCAGCAAATAGAGAAATCCAATAACATCCCAATGCATCATGCATATCATCACACGTTGCAAGCATCACTTACCTTATAATCATGCGTATCATGCATCATCACATCATATATATCATCATCGTCATGGCATATCATAAATCATTATCATGTCACATCACACGTCATCATCATCATCATCATCATCACCATCATCATCATCATCATCATCATCATGCATATCATCATGCATATCATCATACATATCATCTATCATATCATGTCACATCACATCATCATCATCATCATGCATCATCATGCATATCATCATGCATATCATCATGCATATCATCATGCATATCATCTATCATATCATGTCACATCACATCATTATCATCATCATGCATCATCATGCATATGTCATTATCATCATGCATATATCATCATCATGTATTGTCATGCATGATTTAATTTCAATTTCATCTTGGACCATCATATTTCTCATTCCCGGGACCAATGTTTGCGTCCCCCATGCATCAAGATACAATTTCAGATCATCCGGCTCCCCCACTCTCCGGGCATCTCGTACCCCAACTGGCATCACGAGGACCCTCCGGTATCAGCCATTTAAGGCCACCGGGTAACCGGCCGCACCCTTCAAGCCAGGCATCTCGCACCCAATCCGGCGTCGCGAGGTATCCCTCGGCATAATTACCATGCCGAGCTTCTGGCTCCCCCACTCTCCGAGCATCTCGATACCACTCGGTCTCCCGAGGACCCTCCGGCATTCGGCCACTCATGACCACCGGGCAACCGGCCGTACCCTTCTAGCCAGGCATCCCGATACTCCCGGGGCATCGTCGGCTCACACCTCCGACGGTCTTCTCAATTCACATTATTGTAATTCAATTTATCATGACATATGATGTGATGACAATTCAAGATCATGCTCAACATCGAATATGTACATACATTTCAATTCCATGTCATGCATATGCCAAAGCTTCATCACATATGCATTTTAATTAAATGCATGTACAAAGACCTCATTACACATGTGCCATACAAATAAAATTAGATTCATGGTCAAGTAAAAATCTATTTTATTTTATTTTAATTTATTTATTATTTATTTATTTATTTATTAATTATTTATTTTAATTTAATATCAATAATTTCCAATTATCAAAATTCAAGGAAATTATTTAAATCAACTTATAGGATGATAATTATTTGTAAAATTCATAGCCAAATTGAATTTTACTAATTCTCATGATTATCCCAAAGTCATCCTGAAATTCTCGGATTTCCAGATTATACAGTTTCCGAATAAATTAGATTAAAATACTCAAATGGCCTTCAAAAATTACGAAATTTTACAGGGTGATAGTCAACACATTTTCGTACACTTTTCGTGAAGAACCTTAAGCAAAATTATTTTTGGATTAATTTCTATAGCCCTACGAAGCTTCTGGAATCACGACCGCGACGTCCAGAACACACTCCTCCGAATTTCTTAGTTTTCACCCATCAATTCTCTTTCGTTTCTTCTGAAATTTGAGTATGGTATGTACCAAGGTGTCCTTTACAAGTTTCATGAAGAGATCTATGCCAAATGACCAAATTATGATCCTCTTTTAAGTCCTTGAAGTCTCGGGTGTCTCGGTATACCTCAACAGAGCCAACCGTCTCAAAGATCTAGCCGATTCACTAGGCTATACTCATTATTTTTTCTTCAAATTTGAGTATGTTGTATTTTAGGATGTTAACTACAACTTTCATGAAGACAACAAAGTGAGATCTCCAACAGAAATCAACATGCAACCAAGAAATCAACAAAAGGTCAGTGAAGATTTCGCAGATCTGAGGTCTCCGTATAACAGAGCTTTTGACCCCTCATATCACCATCGTTTTCCATGAAATTCGAGTATGTCATACTAGAAGATGTTAGCTTCAACTTTCATGAAGACACCGAAGCCAAAATCGAACTCCAAACCCACATGCAAACTCGAACAAGTTACTGACTCCAATAAACCGAACGAGAACAGTCACACGGTTTGCAAAATATCAACTCTTACTTCGGTTTTTCGCACAAATCACACCTATAATCTAACATGCAAAGGAAGTTATGGACTCCACTTGCCTTAAAGATGAACAAACAACAACGAACGGCGACGATCGGACGGCGAACGAACGGCACACCCCTCCGGCTCCGCCTCCTTCCCTCTCGGCTCCTCTCCCTTTCTCTCAAACTCTCTCTCTCGCACACCTCTCTCTTTGGACGAAAATGCAGCAAGGAGTCCGGCCACTCTCTCTCCTAACCCCTTTTATACCCCCTTTTATCCCATGATTAGTAATGATTAACTCACCTTACCAATGGCCAATGCATGCTCTTCCTTTGGCCACTTGTCATTTTGGGTTTTTAAATTTGAATTTGAATGGGCTTGGGCTTAGGCCCATCCGGCCATTCCCCCTTGGGCTGGTCGAGCTCCCTCTTGGGCCCTAATGGGCCGACTAGCTTGGCCCACCAAGCTTTAGGCTAATGGGCCCAAGGCCCATTTCGAATATTGACCCTTTTTCTCTTTTTTTTTTTTTTTTTTTTTTTGAATTCCTTTCTATAAATATTTCTAAATTCAAATTTCATCTTGGCCAAAGTCTTGGGATATTTTTAATTATTGAAATTTAAATCATATGGCCAAGCATTAATCTATTAAATTTGAATTTCCACAATCACAGGCATAATTCATTTAAATTAAAAGACTAATTGGCTAAGGCATAAGCCAAAAGAAATTCTATCACCTAATCAAAGATTTTTAACACACCTTAAGGCTCGGCCTTGAATTTCTGGGATGCCACACACGAGGTCTCCCAAACTTGTGAGACAATGCTGTGGTAAGACGGGTGTTTGGTCCAGAAGTCAAAAAACTTAAAAGGTCTTTCTAGAAAACACCGGCCACATCACTCTAACCACCATAGGCGTGTGATCAGAAATACCTAGCGCAAGGAAAGAAGCTTCCGAATAAGAGAAATCTTGACTCCATTTGGCATTTACAAGCACTCGATCGATTTTCCTAGCCTTGTGGTTAGCCCCGGAGGAAGTAGACCAAGTAAAGCGAAAGCCAATATACCGAAGATCTTCTAGCTCATATTGAAACAAACATTGATTGAAGTCATCAAAACTAGGAATCCAGGTGTCAGAACCCCCAATCCGATCAGAAGGATCTTTGATAGCATTGAAATCTCCTGCCACTAGCCAAGCAGATCCTTGGAACACAGAACTCCACTGTACTAGGTCTGCCTATAAAGGCCTACGAGCTACAAAAGTATGCTCAGCATATACCACAGAGACATAGCAACAAATGTCAATCGTAAGAAATCTCAACCTGCCATGTATCACCTGACTATTGGAAGAAATCACTTCAAAGCTCACCAAAGAAGGGTTCCAACCAATCCAAATTCTACCCCTATGAGAGAATTCATAATTGGCCACTCAATTCCAACCAAAGACCAGTCTATCGAAATGGAACCAAAGAAAGTATCGGGAACTTTGGTTTCCAACAAACCAGCCAGACAAAGCTTTTTAGTAGATATAAGGTTTCTAAACTCAACTTGCCTAAGAGGATCTATTAGACCCCTCACATTCCAAAAACCGAAAAACATAGATATAAATATATATAAGTATATATAATTAGATATAAAGAAGCAGCCGAGCTGAAAGAGGAGCGGAGGCCTACCTCCGCTTATGCGGCTTCTTCCGCCGGTTGGCCACCAGAACCGCCGAAGCTTTAGATGAAGGGGGAGCTCGATCAAGGGCAGCAAGCTTCTCCTGGATAGTCTCTGCCTTCCTTGAAGAATTCTAGGACTTTATTTGTTCTTAATTTTTCCATTTTGCCAGTCATTTTTATGAAATCTTTTGATTTGTGTTGATCCATTTCAAATCTCTTTTCAACTTATTAAACTTATATGAGCCTTCATGTCACCAATTCTTCTTTTCATTAATCCATGTCATCAACAGTAAGTCAATAAGAAAAATTAAGAGATTGGTAAGAGGACAAACATGGTGACTTTTCGCAAATATATTAAGGGATTTTTGAAAAAAAAAAAGTGGTAAAAAAATGGCTTTAAATTTCAGGTAAAAAAAATCGATCAAAAGGATGACATTTTTAAAAACCAAACCATATGATATAACTATCGCATAACTGTTATATGAAAGTCCTAGTAATTGGATCTTCTCCTACTTGCTATTCCATATCTCTCTCTCTCTCTCTCTCTCTCTCTGAGTGATCTGAGGGGAATTCAGGGAGAGATCCGACATCCCTTCTCCCGATGCTGCCAAGAAAAGGGAAGCGCCTTCTCTCAAGCTATGTAGCACGGACACTTTTCGGAAGCCTTCATGTCGTGTCCGACACTCTGACACGTGTTCGACACGCTCCAACACGTCCTGACACGCTCCGACACGCGGTCAACGAGTGTCGAAAAATCCGACACATGGTCAACTCTCTCCGACACGCTCCGACACCCGAGTCTAGAATTTCGACACACGATTCCGACACGCACGGGGTCAATTTTAAAAATTTCTAATACTTGTGGGGTCAAAATATAAATATACACAAAAGAAGTAATAAAATAAGTAATAAAAATGCTATACATATACACGCACGGTCAATTTTTTTTTTTTTTTTTCAGTTTTGTTTTTTTAGAATTGTTTTAGTTTTTAAAAAGTCTTTTACTATGAAAGAAGTAATAAAAAAAATGCTATATATGATAAATAAATAAATTTAAAAATATCATTTCAGTATTTTTCTTTAAACAATGTTTTTTTCCTCTAAGTTTTATGTATTATTGTAACAAATTAAAATAATGAATGATATTATTTAATAATTTTCGTGTAAATTAATTCTATGCTATTTTTATTACTTATTTATTTATTTATAAAATATATTTAATATATAACGTGTCGAAACGTGTCGAAATTCTCTATTTTTAAGAAATGACGTGTCGACATATCATGTCGTGTCGCGTGTCGCGTGTCGAGTGTCCGTGTCGGTGCTACGTAAGCTCCCAAGTCGCCTTCCTCGCTCTTCCCGTTCGCCGTCTTCCTAACCCTAATCATCCTCTTCCTCTCCTCCACTTTCCTCACTTCCCCTGCCTCCCCTCCTCCTCCCCCTCCCAAAGAGAAGGTCTCCCGATCCTGCAACCTCTTCGACGGCCGATGGGTCCGCGACCCGGGAACCCGGAAACCCATGTACGACGAGACGTGCCCGTTCCACCGGAACGCCTGGAACTGCCTGAGGAACCAGCGAGAGAACATGGTCACGATCAATTCTTGGAGATGGGTCCCCAAAGGTTGCAGCTTGGACCGGATCGACCCGGTTCGGTTCCTGGGTCTGATGAGGAACAAGAACATTGGGTTCGTGGGGGACTCTTTGAATGAGAACTTCTTGGTTTCGTTCCTTTGTATACTGAGGGCGGCCGATGCGGGCGCCAAGAAGTGGAAGAGGAAAGGGGCTTGGAGAGGAGCTTATTTTCCCAAATTTAATGTCACTGTTGCTTACCACAGAGCGGTGCTGTTGGCTAAATACGAGTAAGACCATTTATTGATCAGTGGTTTTGTTTTGTTTTCTTTTTCTGTTCATCTCGTTGCATTGTTGAAGAGATGATCTTGAGTGATTGATGTGGCCATTGTTTTGATATTCTATGGGATGAATGTTTTCAAGTAATAGACCGTTATTGATGAATGTTCATGTCCGTTGCATATTTACTCATCCCCAGTTGCTTTTGTTTTCATCAGACAAGCTTCTTCTCCATCAGAACTTTTATCAATATTCTGGAATGGAATTTGGTTACCACGTGGTGCCTCTGCACCTTATTCCTATGTACAGACTTTGTTTGTAGAAACTGCTGTTTAACAAGTGTAAAGATTTCGAGAGAGAGCTTGTGACTTTTTCTTAGAGGTAGTTGTCAACATTGTTGTGAGAATGTGCTAGAACAGCTCAAGGGGTATGCAATTAAACCAGCAGATTGCAATGCCGTAATCTGGAAGAGTTGCTAATTGATGCTGAGTCTAACTCAAGTATCTGCAATTAAGCGATAAAGATCTCTTGCTTTTCGATAGCTGGAACTGGAAGTGTTAATTTTAATTGATCACCTAGTGTATAAAATATCGATGTTGCTTATTTTCTTTTGAATAAATCTGCATCGTACTTGCAACCTCACATGCTTATAACTGATTAATTGAAGGTGGCAGCCGAAGGAGTCCACTCTGGCTGAAGGACAAGGATCAAAAGGTTTTTATCGAGTAGATGTGGACATACCTGCTGATGATTGGGCCCACATCAATGACTTCTATGATGTCCTTGTTTTCAATACTGGTCACTGGTAATCTCCCTCTGTTGCTTAGTTTTGTTCACTGAGATCAATCTCTTTGATGCATTTGCATCCTTGGTGTCTTAATGCTTTCATTTCTTTCCCTGCATTCTCTAATGAAATGTTTGGGCTTTGCCCTTTAAATATCTAAAACATTTAGGCTGTGTAGGTGATACATGATTACTCTGCTTAGTTTTAGGATTTTTTCTGCCTTCATCTCCTCATTTCTAAGCTAGTTCAAGTCCTTTCTTGTGTGTCCTGATGTGTAGGGTAACTGTTTATGCTATCTTTAACATTGTCAGGTTGGATCAACTGGTGTATTCCAGTTATGCCATATTTATTTTTAGTTTTATGAACTAAATTGAACTCTGTGAGTACTTAAATGGGTGGTTTAAGGAGCCTTATTGTCAGGTTGGATCAGTGCTGAGATTAGTGAGTATGGTATCTGAAGAAGACGAGTAAAGGAAAGAAATAAGAGAAGTCTTAGGAGAAAAGTTAAACTCAGCATTATATTTCACATTGGTGGTTTTTTGAAGAAGCAAACTGAGATAATATAGATTGGAAAATAGTCAAAAGTGTCCACCAATCTTTACACTGTGGTTCTCATGAATCTGAATTGCCGCCATTTCGCTAATAGCCTGTTTAAGAACTATTAATATTAGTCACTTGTTCTTGCCTGTATAAGCTCTTATATGGAAGTCTTTTTCCTTTGATAGGTGGGGTTCTGATAAGTTCCCGGAAGAGACACCTCTAGTCTTTTATCAGGCTGGACGCTCCATCTTCCCACCACTCAAGATGCTGGATGGACTCAGAGTTGTTCTTGAGAATATGGTTTTGCATATACAAAGGAAAATCCCCAATAAGACCCTCAAGTTCTGGCAGTTACAGTCACCGAGGCATTTTCACGGTGAAGACTGGAATCAGAATGGCAGTTGCCTTTTCAATGAGCCACTCCTGGATTCTCAGGTACGAAAATAGAATTTTGCCCCATTTGCGCCACACTGCTTTCTCATGCTTCTGTTCCAGCATGTTAGCTGATCAAGTACCATACTTAAAGATATCTTGCATGTCGAATAACACTTTAAGTAAATACTTTCCATAAATTTGGGTTTGCTCTGCCTCTGGATGTCTCTTTATTGAGCTACTTTGAGATTTTCTATATATCGCAATAATAAGATCAGTTCTTACTTGGGATCGGGAACTAACAACTAGACAGCTTGATATGTGGTTTGATCCCTGCAACAATGGGGTGAATAAAGAAGCAAGACTGCTGAATGATCTGATCGAAGGCACGCTGCGAGGATCGGATATTCAGTTGCTGGATCTGACACATTTGAGTGAATACAGAGCTGATGCCCACCCAGCAATTTGGTTGGGAAAGAAGGACGCAGTAGCTGTTTGGGGCCAAGATTGCATGCACTGGTGCTTACCAGGTGTGCCCGATACATGGGCCGATATTTTGTCCCAACTAATCCATCATGGCTTGGAGAGACAGTGACGAACCTGGAAGCATCATGCGATGGTGACTGTTGAAGATGGTGATGAAGCTAGCTGGTTGAATTTTGAGAAGGCGTTTGACGCCTAATCATGTGAAACTATCTTTGAAATTCTTAAATTATTTGCTGGTAGACTTGCAGCTGCTCCATGACTTGCGATGAACTCGGAACAGACGATTTTAAAGTGAAGCGTCTGCTTCATAGCTAGCGACAAGCTTTACCAGTCCACCATCGAGACACTTCAATCGCAACATGTTAGGAACCCGAATCCAAGGGTCTCCATTGTTGCCGGTGTGCTTACCTTAACCATGGCGGTCATTTTTTAAAGCTTATGGCTCATAGATCTGAAGTTTGTTCTTCCTTGTAGATGAGCTATTCTCTTTCTTGTTTTAGTGGGGAGGTGGGTGAAAAAAAGGGGACATATCCGGGTTGGTCTCTCCGACACGACCAATGTGTAAAGACGACATTTGAATTAAGAAATAGATGAGCATAGTGTATTCTTTCGTTCAATGCTCATGCACGGTGAGATGATTTGGTGCGATGTGAAAGGTTTTTGGGTAGATTGATATGATATTGTCTTGTACACATCCATCATTGGGGTGGGTCTATCTGGAATTTTGGACCCCTATGCGATTGTAGCAATTAGATTCGTGTGTTATATGTTGTCAATGGTTCTGATGGCCTTGATCTATTTGAATTTTTATTTGTTAGAAAATTTTGGGTAACTTAACAAGTGGAGAGAGATTGCATGAATAAAAAGAGCTTTATCGGTTGTTAAGCGATGTGGGATAACACTTTGACGATCCAACAATAGAGCATTTACAATATGTTATCAAGCGACGTGAGAGACAATACTTCAACACTCCCATTTATATGAACGCTCTTAGCAATGTGAGACAATACTTCTCATTGTCAAACAATATAAGACAATACTTAAATGACTCCATTATATTTACTGTTGTCAAACGATATGAGACAATACTTCAATAAAACTACTCACATGCACGGTTGTAGCAATGTGAGACAATAGCACGTGATAAGACAATACTTCAACAACCCTAATCACATGCATGCCTATCAAAGGATGGAATTTTGATTATGCATATTTGCAAAACAAATAACACCGTTTCTAATATCATGTTAAAAGTCCAACCTAAAAATTTAAATTAATAGGTAAAAGGAGACCATATGAATATGTGGAGCATTTAGAATCTATCGTCAAGCCATGTAAAACAATACTTAAACACTCTCTCTGTGAGAGGGCACACTATGATTACGGGTTTAATTTTTGACTTTTCCAATATTTTACACAATCAACATTTTCGCTGGTATTTAAATCAGAATATTTTGAAATGTTTCCCAAATTAATACTTTGCCCTCAAAATTATTTCAATTTTTGGAAATTTAACCAATACTTTGTTTTATATAAGTTGTGAGAGTTAAAACTAGCTAATAAGTCAAGCGTGACTAAATTGTTAAAAGTTACTTTCTATTTTGAAAAAAAAGTAGGCAAATATAGGTCTATACTTATTTTCATGCCTCATGATATTAGCGACGATGAAATAGACTCTTAATTTTTCTTGGTGGAACATCAATTATTGTATATATCATTACAAATATTAATGGTGGAACGTTATTCCTTTCATCAAAATTCACTAATCATGTCTAAATAATTAACAGCAACAAGTGTTCGTACATACTCTCTAAAAGTTACCAAATGTTTAAAAGTAGTAATTTCATAGCCTAAACATTCTCATTTCTCGATGAAGAAAAATTAAGATTTTTAATATGATCAGAATTCATTCACATGATGATCAGTAGTAGACTTTCACACAACACGGAAACAATCTTGCACATCCTACGAAAACCACATATATATATAATTTTTTTCGGTCGGAACATGAAAATTATACGCGAATGTGAAGTTAATTTCATTAGAAATCTACAAACTATTTTTTAAGAACCCCTCAGAGCCGCACTCTGTCGATTTTCCCCTTCCCCAAATCCTCCTTCCCGACCGTCGTCCTCCATTCGAATCCTCGTCCTCTCCGAAGCAGTCCGACCCTCCAATGGCGCTGAGAATCCATGCCCTTCCCTGCACGCCCTGCCCCGCCCCCGAAATCCCGCCTCCGCCCCCTCCGTTTCGACCCCCGCAAGCCGCTCCCCGCCTCCGTGTCGTGCCGGGCCAAGGGGCCCACCGGCGACGCCGAGATCGCGTCCGCCTTGGCGGAGGAGGTCGCGAGGGTGCACGCCCAGAAGAAGCAGAAGGACGAGGCCCTGAGGAAGGGCCGGGCCCTCCTGTTCGCGGAGCTCTGCGGCTACTTCTCCCTGGGGAGGACGAGCTGAGGAGGAGGTGGGAGAGGATGGAGGACGGCGAGCGGAGGGGTATGGCGGCGGAGTTCGTGTCGAATTGGAGCGCCGATTTCCATCCCCTGTCCTCGAGGTCCGTCGTGGAGATGGTCGAGGAGCACCTGCGGCGAGAAAAGAAGCCGTCTCTCTCGGACGATTCGGCGTTTTTTCCTAGTTTGAAGAGATTGATGGGCTTGGGTGAGAACAAGTGAATGTGCTTTGGGGTTATAGTTTTGTTGGGGGTAAGTGCCTATTCGCTTTGCAATTTCTTCCTTCTTTTCTCGGATGGGAAGGGCAGAGTAGTGAGTGGTTACTGTAGTGCACGACGTCCGTTTTCTCAATTGATTGTACATGTTTATGCAGAAACTATCCTGGCAACTTGAGTTCGGTTGATTTGTGTTTTATCGGCGTTGCTCTCGCTTTCCCTTCCTTTTCCCTGACCCTCTTTAAAAGATGGAGTTTTGTTCGTTGAATTCAGTTGATTGGCAATGGTTATCAGTAAAACGAACCATAATCAGATTCGGCAATAAATTTTGTTTTTTGATTGGGTTCTATGCCTATAGTGTTTGATGGGTATTGAATATGAAGCAAATTGAATCAGTTGGAAACGGTTCAGATATTTAATGATCCCCCTGGCCCCTGGGAAGTTTGATTTGAGTGGCTAATAAGTGAAGCATTTGACCTCTGCTTCCTGTCATGCTTGGATCATCAACCCGACAACTCAATCAACTTGAGGAAGACTTGTGGGAACGACCAGAAAGGTGCTCAGAGGAGAAATCCCTGGTTTGGCTATTGTGGAAGTGGAGCTAACATCGTACTTAAGCAATAATGGAACCAGGCAAAGATCTCCACCTTACTTAACTGTGCCATCATCGGTTGTACTTTCACTCTGTAATTCGCCATTTGGGCCACGTGGTCTACATCCAATTGCAATTGGCTTCAAAGCTATGTACTTCGGTGGCGACCTCTTGCTTTCTTGGTCATTGTGGATTCCCTGTGTTGCGACGGTAATTTCAGTCATCTTCTCCGTCAATTTCTCAAATGACTTCTGCAAGAGAAGAATGGCACAATCCATTTGTGAAAATGCCAAATTGGATGCACCCCAAGTCAATAGCGATTTGTCTGTAATGCTTGTCCTAGTAAATGGCAATTTGTGCGTCTCTGCTACACCAGGATATGATCATGAGGTTTTCTCTAGCTTGAGGGGATCGGATACGCACAAGGGGTACCCTGATTTTCTCTATGATGGCCTTTTAGATGTCGCTGTCATGGTCATCAAAGACAATGAGGAAGCTCCGTGCAGGAGAAGAGATTGCCCCTGATCGGTTAGAAGCCATCAAGAAAGGATCTTCGTACCCATTCTCTCTAAAAGAGTAGAGAATATCTTTCTAGTAGAAAGTGCCCCAAGGAGTTGGAGCAAATGGTTGAATGTAGGGAAGAAAGGAAAGAAATAATCTTTGCTATCTTCAATTACACTCCATGAGTTTGGCGCTGATCTGGACCTTATGCAAAAGGCCTTCTCACAGGATGAGAAGCGCTATGACTGTGAGACCATCCAAGGATGGAGAAATGATCTCGATGTGATTGGATCATTGAAAAATGGGAACTGAAGAACATTGTCGATGGGTTATTTGTTAACTCATGAATTTGCGTGACTTATGATGTTGTGGATTTCTATTTTCTGGCCTTGTGAATGCATGCTTGGTTTGCTTGAATGTATTCAGGAAAGAGATCCTTGTCATTGTAAATTAGTAATCCAGTAATATCGTATAGAATCTCATCCCATTCAACTATTAAGCAATATAGGAGCTTTAATCTGCATTTGACATGTCGCTATTATCAAGTATGGCTAAGACATTTACACGGCACATCATCGGTGGTTTATCATTGCTTTAACCACAACCGCTAGCTAGCTTGTCACATCCCGACTTGGCGAACACGTGCCCATCCCTACTTGGTCGATATAATAGCGATGTTCTAGGACACATTGCTGACCCGTTACTTTTAATATGCGCATGGCGGAAGCAGATATAAATCCTCAAACAATAAAATAATGGGATAGGAAAGCAGAAACCAACACATTCACATTTCTATACATATATACATAGCAAACCATGTCATATATTATACAAGTGGGTCTAGGTATATAAAAACATATGCACTACAGTAGTTTCTCAAACAGGGGGCGGGGTCTAACACTCACAGCTACTCATCATTACTAAACTCTTCCTCTTCCACATCCTCGTCTTCATTGGAGCCATCTATCGAGTACACCGGGGAATTAGAATCACCCTCGAGTTTGGGATCTTTCGCATCCTTCACTGCTCCATCTTCAGGGTCTGCTATATCCTTACCGAACGCAACTTCTAAAATGTACCAAGGTACATCAGATTCCGGCATAGGACCCTCCCTTCGCCCATCATGGTAGTGACAATACCATGACCGATACTTATGAGGCACATGTTCGGATCCACCCACGTCAACCCAGACGATGGATTTCACCTACACATACTCCAATCCTTCAGGGTGGTGATGTATCGGAATGTGATAAGCTATCTTTGAAATATCCTCTGGTGTACCAAAATGCTCGGGAGGAGCGGGAGGTACTGCCATCTATGGACTTGAAATGTTGTCTTACAATGGGGTGAGACTACGTCTCAGTAAGTTTTACTCCCTAAGATTCAATTGGGAAGCTAATTATGCCCTAAAAGCTACCTAAGCACAACACGAGTCATAAGACTTACCTTGATCTCTGTTCCTTCCTGCAAGTCAGTCAATTAATAAATACTGACAATCACATCATCCCATCAGACAGATCGACTCATTGATCAATAGACTTAGTCAATTACATGTCATCAAGACCATCGTACGGTCATTTCGATTAATCAGTTTTAACTCTCGATTGTGGCCCAACGGGCACAATCTAGATAAAGTGGTAATCACAGCCCCACTGGCAACTTTTCTAGGTTTAGCGGTAATCATGGCCTTATCGAGCAATTTTCTTAGATTTAGTGGCATCACGGTCCCACTAAGCAATTCTTAGATTTGGTGAGATTTAGTGGTATCATGGCCTCACTCGGCAAATTTTAGATTTATACCACATTAATCAATTTTGGGGATAAATCCTCATAATCACCAATTTCACTCAATTATCACAATCCAAGACTCAAATAAATAATCGAAAGCACCATTGAAATTAGCACAAAATTCCAATCACCAACCATCCCGGTTGAATTTTCGGAAAATAAATAAATAATTAAATAATTACATAAAATATTAAATAAATGCACTAAATCTAACTTAGGCATGTTATAGCCTATTGGAAGCCAAGACGGGCTCGGAAAATTACCGAATCACTCTAGTTAAATACTAGAGCTTGTCTAGGCTCTAATTGCAATAACTAACTACCTAACATGCATTAGTAACTAATTTAAAATCACTAATTAAACCTAACTAACCACCTAATCTATCTTAGTCTAATCTAATTAACCACTAAGTGCCATTAACCTACTAAGCGAGGTTTAGTGAATTAAACTCACCCGTTTATTGAACCGCTCGGTTCAATTCGACGGGGACGCAACGAGGGACGATTCTTCTCAAAGCGGGCCTAGGTTTTGAGGCTTCAAAACCACTTCAAAACGGGCCACAAAGCCACTTGAAACCCACTGCACTTTGCCTTTGTTTTGAGCTGCAAAAGAGAGAAACAAAGCTTGTTAGGGGCGGCAAGGCTCGGGGAAGGCTAAAAAGAGCCAAACCGGGCCTTGACGGGGACTCATGGAAGTCGGAGGTGGGCCAAACGACTTCGTCATCGACTGAAATGGAGGCTGGAACACAGGGATAGGCTGGATGGGGCGTCGGGCTGGGCAGTGGCGTGCGACATGCTTGTAGGCGGACGGGGCGGTGTTCCGACGCAATGACGAGGGCGTGCGACGAGTGGGACTCCTTTGGCAAGTGGCTGGCTTCAGCTATCTTCTTCAGCAGCTATGGTGGATGAAAATGGCAAGTGAAGGGGAGAAAAGGGTGGCCAGCTAGCTTGAGGAAGATGGAGGGGGACAAGGGCCCTACCTTGGCCAATTTCTTCTCTTCAATGGTCTCCCTTGACCATCCTCAGCCACCAGCACTTCCTTGGCCCTCCATAAGCCACTAATGCTCATCCTAGGACTCTTGAAATGGTCCAAAATTATAGGCAAATGGGGAGCTACGAATTTCCAACATTTATCCTTCAATTGGACTTAGTTTCATTCTTGATTCAATTCCATTTGGCCCCAATAAATTCCGTTATCGAGTCAATAATCAAATTGGTATTTTCCTCACCAATTGAACCATTTTGCATCCCAAATACACAATCAAAAACGGTCCCTAGCTTTTTCTGGACAAAAATGATCCTAGGACGATTTTTTCCTAAAAAGTCTTGGGTTGCAGAAAAATCTTCTGAGACTGAGTCGACGTTCCTAGAATTTATTGTGACATGACAGAACATTTAATTTCTAAAATTGAATTCAAATTCGCGGTTAATTTCACTTCGGCGCAAATTTAGCGTGACCTAGACTATCGGGTACATTTAAGAACTTTTTAGAGCAAATGACCCGTGGTCGATTTTCTTCGAGCCACAATGAACCCCTTCGACACATTGCGACTCTTGATGGTCGTGAAAATCTCGAGGTTTCAAATACGAACACAGGGTACCAAAACGATAGAAAAATCAAATTAGTGCCGGTTGATGAGAATTTTGCAATTTAGTGGGATCACCCACGTTTAACCACTAATCTCAGTCGAACCGACCTATTTCTGATCTCTAATCGATCTATATTTATGCCGTAATGATCTCACAGATGAGCACGGTCGAACAGCCGATTCCTGGTTGAATCCTCAAGTCTATTTGCCTTAAAATCCTTAATGGCTTCCCTAGACAGTCTAGTTATCCCACGAGTGATTATCTATGAGAACAGCACTATAAGCGCGTCGATGAAATGCTCAACTAATTCAATTGAAAACATGAGTGAAAAATCCATGATGTCACATAGCCAATCTAGTGTGTTGTACTGCTATTGCCTCCACAACCACCACCAATAAGGTAAGACTAATACCAATCAGGTAAGACTAATGTCACCAAGGTTGTGTTACAACCGACTTTTTGAACCATTTGCATACCATATCTTTGTCAGAGACATCTGAGAGCCATCGTTGCAACACTAGGATCTTAGAATATTTGCAGAATTTACTGGTCTCTAATATCCTAAATGATGATCTTTCTGATTTGCAAGTGTCAATGGGGGTATCAAACAGCTTGAGCAGATATTGGAGAATGATAAGAGTTCTCATTCCTCGTTATGAAAAGCTGGAGGAATCTTGAAAGTTGCAGAAGTCCACGTGAGATTGAAGGGTCCGAAGAGATGGAATCATTGGAGTAGTGGAACATTTCTTGGTGCAAAGACATTGAAAAACTTCCAAACCTTTAAAACTAAAGTGGTTACGATATCTAGAAATACGAGCTTGTGAAAAAGAGAGATTCGGGGTCTTGAGAGACTTCAGTCTCTGTATTGTTGAACATTATAGGATGTATACTTGCACAGTGCTTGGAAATGCACCTGATCTGCCGACTATTACAATTAAGCATTAGATGCAGTTATTTAGTAAAGATGGAGGTTATTTTATTTTATTTTATTTTTTTGGTAAGAAGTAAGAGATTATATTGAGCTTTAACCAATTATACAAGAGGAGATCATGGCACCAAACTTACACTCAAAACGAACAGAAACCGTAGCGAGTGAAAGGGTGCCGAGACAAGAAAACAACTTACAGCAGCAAACAAAACAAGCCACAAGAGGCAGCAGGACAACAAAGAAAGCCTAAATAGCGGCAGACAAGCAAACAACAAAAAACAAAAGAAGGCAGGGCCACGGACGATAGTCAAAGTCACCAAGCCAGACTTCAAACGGCTACATAGCTTCGAAAAACCAGATTCACGGCCCACTAAAGGACGTGGCCAGGAGACGAAGGAGGTGGAATCTCCGAGCTTCCAGCCTATCCCAGGGAGGTGGAGGCACAGCCATCACAAACTACCCACCAGTCGCCGAAGCAGTGCAGCTCGAGCATAGCATCAAAGAACAGGTGGAATGGCTTCACCAAAAGAGAAAATAATCGGGTCAATGCCCCAAGCACGCTGGAATCTCCTATTTCTTGCATTGTCCTCAACATTCCTGAATGTCATAGCCTTGTCTCTTACAACCTTAAAGAGGTGGTTCTTCAAGGCCGAGACCGCAACAGTTTGCTCTCTAAAAAAAATGTCATTCCTGTTCTTCCAAATGATATGACAAAGAGCTCTAAGGGAGAATCGGGCCATGTATTTATAGAATTCTTTACCCGAGAGTAGAGTCATAGCCCACCTAAGATTATCTGCCCAAGGTCTATTGCGCCATGGGAGATTGCACCTAGCAGCCCAAAAGAAAGCAAGGCCGGCGGTGATACGACAACCAAAGAACATGTTATTTAATATGCCTAATATTACAAAACACCTTTGGCAAGAAGTTTGATGCGACAGCCATTCCACGCAACCTCCAACATGTATTTAATTCAATTTCATGTTTCTGTCCGCATAATCATCGGAGAAATTGCTTAATCCTGATGAACTTCTTTCCCAACATCCAAAAACATCATTGTCAAATCAAACTTCAACAGACAACACCCTCATATTTCCCTGCATGTTGAATTAGCAAATAGCTGTCATACTAACTACCCTATATTAGTTCTTATATATATGTCGAGCCTTTGAGAAGTGTACTTTCCTCACCTTTTCGTCCTCATGCAAGCTGACAAAACAAATAACCACCCGAGTTAAATGCGCCATTTCCATGCATGCTTCCGTTGGCAAGGAGGATATAATACCGTCGCTGTCCATCTGCTGCGGACGACGATCTCCTGAATTTTGGCTTCATACATTGCACTGAGTCATATGTCATGCTGACTGAAGCCATTATCTCCTTCAGTAGGAGCACATGTCGCTTGCTGGTATGATATCAGCAATCTAAGGGACTTCTTAATGCAGGGCGTTTCTGAAGATGAGAAACTTAAGTTAGTGCTCCGCATTTTTTTAACAGATTGCTAGGGTTCCGGGAGGGAAAAAAGGGGATATCGTTCCGTGCTGATAAAGAGAACCCGTATATTGTTTTTGGAAAGTATAACATTTGTTTATACTCAAAAAATTATGAACTGTTTTAGTAATCTATCAAAAGATATTTGTGGAACTTATAAATTAAAAGTCGTATTATGGACATTAGCATGGGAGTGATGCAGAAAGTGCAAAAAAATAGATCAAATGACCACATCTGGTTTAATATCAAATCTTCCTGGAAATTTGCAACTTAGAGTTTACTCGTACAACAAAGTTGTCTCGATGTTAAAAACTAATGCACAAGACTGGACACGCTGAAATGTTCTATTCGGATCTTGTGCCTGGTTAATCTAACTCGGTCAATCAGTGGAGTTCTGTTTGTGGAGATTTTTACTATTCTATAGTGAAGAGATTGTGATTAAAATTTCTCCCGTTCAATTTTGGCAGATTAAGCTTAATTATCCTAGAGAGTATTTGACTTCGTATTCTAGTTACATAAGAGATGAATTTGGACATGTCGTGATACGCTCCCTCACATTTCAGAGCAATGAAAGAACTTTTGGACCATTCGGTATTGAGAAAGGGAAGTACTTTTCATTTCCTTCGACTGCCGGAAAGATTGTCGGATTTCATGGCAGGTCAGGAACCCTTTTCAATTCACTCGGTGCACATGTAGGGCACTATTATTGAGAGCTACCCATGTGTGCTTGCGCTTGTACGCGTCGGGTATACTTGCAGATGTGCTTGCTTTCAAGTTTGAATCATCCATCACTCTTTGAACATGCCAGTATATGTAATGGTCATTGTCACGTCGCTTGACAGTCTTTGCTATATTGCCCCTAATTTTGGAGAAGTAAATGTCGTATATAGAGCACCCCTTGGTTTGGTTCGTCACATCTTCAAGCCCCAGCTAATTATATTTTTGTTCTTCAGGACCTCCTTATCTACATCTCGCATTGTCCCAAACCCTCTCTAGGCAAGACCTATAAAGTGCGCGACCTCGAGTCAACGGATTGCCAAGTAAATGCGAACGATTCCTCTTATGATGTGGTGCTCACATTTGGCTCGAATTCTCCCAAACCCTGGCGATGGCAGCGGGAGTTCATTTGGTTAATTACGAAAATTTGTTCCTCCTTTTGGGAGCTGCCATTAACCAATTATGGATTTTAGAAACTTGAATAAGATGGGAGACTCTATCTAATTTCTATAAAGAAGAGGTTCACGAGTTCAGCGACTTGGTTATACTTGGTTAATTTAGTGCCCTTTCAATACATTTTCATTGTATGAAAACATTTTACTTGCAGTCTTCAATAATTTCATAATCCTAGACTTCTAACATGCGAAAGGCAATTATGCAAGATTGTGCAAGCAGTAAAGATAAACGACCTGCAATCAAAACAGTACATAAACACAACTAAATAAGTGAACAAGGTACGGGAAAATAAAATCCGGGTAAAAGTAAATAAAGCCTTGTTTAAGCACCGCACAGGATCCCATGAGTTAAGCCCCAAACCAAACGTGTCCATGTCCCTAACTAAAGGATGCATGCCCCCTAAAGAAGACTTAAGTGGTGAAATATTTGATAAAAAAAAATGCTATGGTAAAGTAACGAATTAAACTAACCCTAATTAATCCAATTTTTATGATTTCTAGTGTCTAACATTTGATGCAGCCCTATCGTGAAATGTCTCTACATATGAAACGGAACAATCCTAAAAGCGTAATTTTTCATTAAAAGCCATCTCTACCCCTTCTCTCCTTTTAAGATTTTTTTTTTTTTTTGGGGGTCGTTTTTCATTTCTATTCAAAATAACATTTCCAAGACCTATATTACGCTAAAATAAACCGAATGCTCATGAATTCTACTATGACAATATGGAGCTAAACATGGATTTAAAATTTGCTAAAGATGCGATTTATCACTAAAATTATATTAAAAATAAGCCAAAAAAACCCAAAAAAAGAAGAAGGAAAACTCAGGCGATGTAGGGCTGCGCTGATCCCCACCACTCCGGCGACCCCCACCCGATCTGTCCACATTCACATGGGATTGTGTTGCAGAGCGTGCAAGAAGTAGATCAAGTAAATGTTAATTGAATACAACAAGTTATGGATTTCTTTTTTCTTTTTGCTTCTCCGTTGTAATTTTTCCAGATTTTAGTTTACAGTCCCGATCTTCTCAGATGCAGTATCATTTCAATTTTCTCAATAGTCACATTACTAAATTTGGTTCAATATCAAACTATACTGGAATTTTGCAACTTAGAGTTAACACGTGCAACAAAGTTGTCTCATTGTAAAAACTCATGCAAAAGATCAGACCGCTTAGTGCACTGAAAGCTTCTACTCTGGTCTTGTGCTGTGTTAGTCTAACTCGGTTAACCAGTGGGTTCTGTTTGTAGACGTTATTACAATTCTACAGTGAAGAGATTGTGATTAAAATGTCTACCCTTCAATTTTTGCAGATGAAGCTTGATTGCCCCAGAGAGTACTAGACTTCGTATTCCAGTAAGAGACAATTTTGGATCTATTGTTATTTGCTTCCTCGCTTTCAGATCAACGAAAGAACTCATGGACCATTTATTATTTGAGAAAGGAAAGTACTTTTTCATTTCCTTCAATAGGGAGAAAGATCGTCGGATTTCATGGAAGGTTTGGAAGTCATCTCGACTCGCTTGGTGCACATATAGGACACTATTATTGAGAGCTGACCATGTGTGCTTGCGCATTTTCTTGTCCTGCATATTTCGCAGGGGCGCATGCTTTCAATTGTACATCATTCTCTGTCATATTGCCCCATAATTTGGGATAAGTTGATGTTACATGTAGAGCACCCCTCCGTTTGGTTTGGGATATCTTCAACCCCTAGATAATTCCATTTCTGTTCTTGAACACGACCTCATCTCCATTTGGTATTTGGTCTCTTTATAAATATTGCCGAATGCATTAGGAGCCAGACCTGGCCATTGGGTCTCACGTGAGCTATAAATAAAAGGTTCACATAATCAATAATTGAGACAAATCAAGTCCACTCGATAGGGATTCAGTCAAATATTTGTATGACCATGGGAGGAAAAGGTGACTTGTTTGCATTATTCTCACCCCGGCGTGGATGGGTATAATAATTTAATGTTTCTTCTTGTACTCGGATTCTGTAGCCCTTAATTGCTTGACAAATCACTCACGTTCAGTGCTAAATGTCGGTATGGTTTTAAGAAGACATTTAAAATGATTTGAGCACGCGGGGAAAATTACTAAAAGAATTTTCAATTTATTGTAATTGTGCCAATTTAAAACTTTCTTTTAACCAATTGAGTTCTAAATCTTTTGCAATTATACTGATTCAATCCATTCAGATAATTTAGCCAAAAATTGCTGATATAAACGTTGGCCATCCTACATGACTTGGCTAGCATGGGAGTGGATAATTTTTAATAACATTTTAATATTGTTTCCAATTATTTATTTATTTATTTATTTTATCTTTTTATTCTTGTCATTCTCTTTCATTTTTTTCCTTGCCTTCTTCTCCTTAGCGTTCTCCTTAGTGACCAGCCAAAGGTAAGGGCTAAGGACTTTGGCCTTGTCGGCCTCGAGCAAGCCTTGCCATAGCTAGGCAAGAGCTCCCTCGCTAGAGGCCGCGAGGGTGTCCTCGCCCAAGCTGCTCGCTAAGCTAGCAAGGGTCGAGCCTCGCCACCCTCACCTCTAGCCAATTGCTAAGGTCTAGCGATCAGCTAGAGGAAGAGGAAGAATGCAATAAAAGAAAATAAAAGAGAAAGAAAAGAATAAATAAATAAATATTAAAATATTAAAATATTATTACAAATTTTCTACATTTAAACCTACCGGGCAATATAGGACGACTAGCATCCATATCAGCAATTTTTTTATTGAAATTGGTATAAATGCATAAGGTTTAAGACTCAATTAGCCAAAAAAAAATTGCTTAGGACCGAATAAACACAATTATACTAAATTAATGATTTGTTTGGTAATTTTCCCACGTTAGACACCATATCCCAAGACCATTAGCTACCCTTGGTCCATAAAGAACCCTAGTGCACTCCCACTTTGAGGACGAAAAGATTTAACAATAAGCCACATTTAATTCTACACACAAGTTTCGAACAAAATAGATTTAAACAAATATTGACCTGAGCAGGTCTTTAAACTGCTTAAAGAAAGAAATAGGCGGGATAACCGCCCTAGGGTGGGAGTTCTCGTGCTGTTTCCAGTAAAGGCAGGTTGGGGCCTTGAAAAAGATTCCCAACCCATTGCTGGTCCAGCCACAAAGCCCTTCAAAGAAGGTGCTACGGTTAGCACACCTGATCCTCGTGAAGCTAATCCCTAGGTAACCAATCCTAGGGTAGGTTCAAGGAGAAAATAAAAACCGGTAGGAAATATTAGAAGCCGTCGGCATGTCCACCAAACCCGGACAATGTGTTCTTGGAGCATCTCTAGTCTTGTTTCTCGTTTCAGTGCTGTCAATTAACGTGCAAGTATTCTATAGAACTTTGTTAACAAAACAATTTTTGTGCTATCGTGAGAATAACAGTTTATTATAAACCATAAATTCTTGAATGAGTGGGCTTATAATAATTTATAATTATTTGTTATTCGATTTTTTTGTGATGTAGAATAGATTGTTATTTTAACAGTAGATTAAAAATTGTCATGCAATTATTTCTTTATTCTATATTAGATTTTGCATGCTACGAAGCCGAACGATGAATCTTAGGAGATGAAGAGACTTCGCTCTTGCGATTCGATCCATTTTCTCTTACAATTGTTAGTGGGAACTGATAAGATGTTATCGAGATAAATCCGACTTGCGAATTTGACATGCCTAAGACCAATCAGGAACAAGTCTCTAAGGGTACATTTGGTAACGAATTTATTATGGAGGACAATTTTTTTTTTTCAGAAACATTTTTTTTTTGTTTTTGTTCCTAGGAACAGTTTCTGAGTATTTGTGGTGCCGAGATCCCCTACTATACATTTGTTGGTTAAAGTCTACATAATACTTACCTTACCAAAAAAATATATATATATATATATATATATATATATATATGGTTATATATATAGTTTCTGAGTATTTGAATGCATTTAGTAACTACACAAAATTTCTATTCACGGGAGAGAAATACATTTAGTACAACCGATAAATTTTTATGACTTAGAATTCCTTTTAATTCATTAATAATTGTATTACTTTTTTTCTTTTCTTTTTTCTTTCCTTTTTTTTTTTTTCTCCTTCCTCCGGCTAGACGTTGGCCATTGACCAGCTAGAGAAAGGCCGGCAAGGTCGGCCTCGGGGAGGCTCACCGGTCATTGGTGAGTTCACCGCAAGCCTCGCCCAGCCTCAACGAGGCTTGCGGTGGCTAGGTGATGCTTGGCCTCACCAGATTTGGGCAAGGCTCGAGGGAGCCTCCCCAGCCACGACGAGGCTTAGGGGGTTCTCGTCAGTGGCCGGTGAGCTCGAGGTGATCTCGCTGGGGTCGGTGAGGTCCCCGGGCCTTGTCTAGCCGGCGATTAATTAGGGGAATAAGGGAGGAAGATAAAGAAAAAAAGAAAAAAAAAATGGAAAAAAAATTGATTATTGATTATTGTTTTTTGAATTGTTCTCAAAAACAAGAAACAACGTTTTTTGTTTCTTGTTTCTATTCCAAATCTATTACCGGGAACAAAAAACTTACTAAACGTGTTTTTGTTCTATTTTTACTCTCAGGAACAAATGAATAGAAACACTTATTCTAGGAAGCGTTACCAAACGTACCCTAATTAAGTCAACCGACATTTTTGTTGAAAGAATTGCATCCCGCCGATCATTGGTTTTCCCTGATAAATTACCGTGCGAGAAGGAGAAAATGCACGTTCAAGAAGAAGACATGGGTCTCGATCAAAGTTTCTACGCCGCACATCAACAAGACAAAAACCATGTCTTCTTCTTCTTCTTCTCGTCAACAGAAACACGGACATATTCGTGAGTTTCAGAGGTGTGGCTCTTGAAGACAAAAAAATAAAAATAAAAAGATCAACATACGCTGAAGAAGACACGAATTGCACGAACGTCTACAAAATGAGAAAGCTTTATTCTCTTAAACATACATACTCTTGTTATTGAGCGAGCAGCTCATTATTACCAGGAGTGACTAACTGATTGTGATCTTTGTTGAGAAGTGGACGAGTGTTGAATTAGTGTACGGAAATTAGTAGAAGCAGCACAGTCTATGTCGTAACTTTTCGAAGAACTACCAGTCAAATCCAATCTATTGGATCTATTGGTGTCTGTAAACACTATACAATGTCCATGCAACTCTTCTATCTCTCTCTATTTTATTTAAGTACTTGGTTGATTGGAGCATATTGTACTTGATATATTTAGCTCACACTTGCATTCATTTATTTGTATATATTAACTTATTCATGCATAACTAAATTTGATTTTAATAATTCCGCAAAATCTATTAAGTTTCGATTGAGTGACTTAGGTGGTTTTTAGTCTCCGTTGTCGCTCGATCTGTCGTAGAACTCTTTCCTACTCTCTCTGTGGACGTAAGTCACGCTGATCAAATCACATAAATCTGCTATCTAGTTCATTTCCTTATTTTGTTTATTTTATAATCGATCGCTTGTTTTTCGCAGCACTAATAATGTGCCAATATTTGAAATTAGTCATTGCCAGTATATTTGGAGAAGTAGATGACGTATGTTAAGCACCCCTGGGTTTACTTTATGATATCAGCAATTTCTAGCTAATTACATTTCTGTTCTTGAATACCCTTTACTCACATATGGTATTTGGTCGTTTTTTTGCCTTAAGTATTAGGCCTAAGGTAGCCTATGCTAAGAATTGTGTGCGAAAAAGTGGGTGTGAATAAGTGCATATATGGTGTAGCTACTTTCTATCTACAAGCCAATAGATCTTCATTGGTGAAATCATGCAAAGCTGGACCTGGCTGTTGCGTTTCATATGGGCCCTAAATAAAAGATTAACATAATCAGCCTTCAAGATAATGAAGTTCGGTGAATTCAGATCTAGATAAATTTTTTCTTGATCCCCAAAAGATAACACAACTTGTTTGCGATATTTTCTCTCTCGGTTGAACGTGCAAAATAATCTAATGTTTCTTTTTGTATTGAGGTTAGGTTACCATTAATTGCCTATTAATTTCAAATTCACTCACGTTTTCTGATAAATGTCAGTATGGTTATAATAGAATATTTACAAACGATTTGAGCATCTCATACTAAATCATATTGAAAGTGTGCAAGGCTTGACTTGGCTGTTGGATCTCATGTGGGCCCTAAATAAAAGATTAACAAATTTTTTCATGATCCGTTGAGGAAAACGTGACTTGTTTACAATATTTTCTCTCTTGAGTTTGAACGTACAAAATGATCCAATGTTTATTTATTTATTTATTTATTTATTTATTGAGGTTAGGTTACCAGTAATTGCCTCTACATTTCAAATTCACTCATGTTTTTTGCCAAATGTCGGTATGGTTATAATAGAACGCCTAAAAATTATTTGAGCATCTCATACTAAATCGTACCAAAAGTAGACAAAGCTCGACTCGGCTATCGGGTCTCATGTGGGCCCTAAGTAAAAGATTAACATATTCAATCTTTGAAATAATTGAAGTCCGGTGAATCTAGAACCAGACAAATCTTTTCATGATCCCTAGAGGAAAACATGACTTGTCTGCGATATTTTCTCTCTTGGGTTGAGCGTGCAAAATAATCCAACGTCTCTTTTTGTATTGAGGTTAGGTTACCATTAATTGCCTCTACATTTCAAATTCGCTCAAGTTTTCTGCTAAATGTCAGTATGGTTATAATAGAACATATAAAAACAATTTGATAATCTTATACTGAATCATAGTAAAGGCATGCAAAGCTCGACCTGGCTTTCAGGTCTCATGTAGGCCCTAAAGATTGAATCAACCTTTGAGATAATTAAAGTCCAATGAATCCAAATCCAGACAAATTTTTTCATGATCCCTAGAGGAAAACGTGACTTGTCTGCGATATTTTCTCCCTCGGGTTGAACATACAAAATAATCCAATGTTTCTTTTTGTATTGAGGTTAGGTTACCATTAATTGCCTCTACATTTTTAATGCACTCATGTTTTCTTCTAAATGTCAGTATGGTTATAATAGAACATTTAGAAACAATCTGAGCATTTCGTGCTTAATTTTAGGACCATTAGCTCCCTAATTAATTATGGTCTATAAAGAATCCGATGAGCCGCATTTAATTCTACTCACTAATTGGAACGAAAAAGAACAGCTAGAAAGGCATATTAAAAGGCGTCGTAATGTCCACCAGAACCGGATGATGCGTCCTAGGAAGTCAACGGTGTAACTATCGACATCGTATCGCAGCTCTAGATTCAGTGCTGTCAATAAACGTGCCAGTATTTTTTATTAGGTTCTGCATCTTACGAAGCTGAACGATGAATCTTCGGAGAGAGAGACTCCTGCTCCTGCCATTCAATCCGTTTACTCTTAGAAATGTCAGTGGGAGCTGATGAGATATTGTCTAATAAATCCAAGTTGCAGATTCAACATTCCCTAAGACCAATCAGAACAAGTCTCTGATTAAGTTAACCGACATTTTTGTTGAAAGAATTGCATCCCATCCCACCGATCATTGGCTTTCCCTGATAAATTATTGTGCGACAAGGAGACAAGCACGTTCAAAAAGAAGAAGACATGGGTGTCGATCAGAGATTCTACACCACGCATCAACAAGACAAAAACCATGTCTTCTTCTATTTCTTCTCATCAACAGCAACACAGACATATTCGTGAGTTTCAGAGGTATGGATCTTGAAGACTATAAAAGAAAAATCAACATACCCTGAGGATGACACAGATTGCAAGAACGTCTACAAATTGAAATACACATACTCTTATTATTGAGTAAGCAACTCATTATTACCGAGAGTGACTAACTCACTAATTGTAGTCTCTATTGAGAAGTGAACGGGTGTTGTATTAGTGCATGGGAATTAGTAGAAGCAACATAGGCTATGTTGTAACTTCTCAAAGAACCACCAGCCAAATCCAATCTCTTGGTGTCTATTAGTATGCAAGAGTAGATGTCGGCATAATCTAGGCCCAACCACTATAAAATGCCCATACAACTCTTCTGTCTCTCTCCATTTCATTTTAGTACTTGGTTGAGAGGAGCATATTGCACTTGATATATTCATCTTACACTTGAATTCATATACTTGTGTACATTAAATTGTTCATGCATAACCAAACTCAATTTTAATAATTGCACAATATTTGTAAAGTTTCGTTTGAGTGACTCGGGCAGTTTGTTGTCTCCATTGTCGCTTGATCTATAGTAGAACTCTTTGCTATCTTCGGTGTAAGTCACACCGATAGAACCACATAAATCTATTGTCCATTTCATTGCCTTATTTTGTTTTGGGATAAGTCCATTAAATGTCCTAAAACTTGTTAACTAAGTACAATTTAAACTTAAAACTTTTAAAAAGTGTAATTAAGTCTTATAACTTGTCACTAAAGTGCAATTAAGTTCTAAAACTTGTCAAATTGGTCAAATCGGTCAAATCAACTCATTTTATTGATAACACTTAATGAAAATTTTAGGACTCATATGCACTTTTGTAAGAAGTTTTAAGACTTGATTAAACTTTTCGAAAGTTTAGGACTTAATTGCACTTTCATGACAAGTCTTAGGACTTAATTGTACTTTTTGAAAATTTTAGGACAAAATTATACTTTCATGATGTTTGAAGACTTCTGGTACACTTATCCCTTTTGTTAATTATTTGTTCGGCTTGTTTTTCACAACAGTTAGAACATGCCAATATAAGAAATTAGTAATCGCCACTATATTTGGAGAAATAGATTACGCATGTAGAGCACCCTTTGCTCTGTTTTATGATATCTTCAAGCCCTGGCTAAATCCATTTCTATTCTTGAATACCGATTTATTCACCTATGGTATTTGTTCTTATTTATTTTTTTATTTTTTAATCTCAAGCATTACGCTTAGAGAAGCCTACGCTAAGAATTGCGTGCGAAAAAATTGGTGTGCATAAGTGCATATATGGTATAGCTATTTTGCATATGCAAGGCTATAGATTTTCATTGGTGAAAGCATGCTAAACTTGATCCGGCTATTGGATTTGACGTGGGCCCTAAATAAATTATTAACATAATCAAACTCTGAGATAATTGAAGTCCAATAAATTCAGATCTAGACAAATTTTTTCGTGATCCCCAAAGGAAAACGCAACTTTTTCTGCAATATTTTCTCTCTCGAGTTTGATGTGCATAGTAATGCAATGTTTCCCTTTTGTATTGAGATTCGGTTGACATTAATTGCCTCTAAGAGATATGTTCACTAAAAGTCCTAAATGTAAGGTTTAAGTGCATATATGGTGTAGCTATTTTCTATCTACAAGGCTATATTGGTGAAAGCATGCAAAGCTCAACCGGTTGTTGGGTCTCACATGGGCTCTAAATAAACTATCAACATAATCAAACTTTGAGATAGTTGAAGTCCAGTGAATCTAGATCTAGATAATTTTTTTCCTAATCCTCAAAGGAAAATGTGACTTTTCTGCGGTATTTTCTCTCTTGAGTTTGACTTGCATAGTAATCCAATGTTTTCTTTTTGCATTGAGATTCAGTTGTCATTAATTGCCTCTAAGAGATGTTCACTAGAAGTCCTAGATGTATGGTTTGAACAAGTGCATATATGGTGTAGCTATTTTCTATCTACAAGGCTATAGATATTCATCGGTGAAAGCATGCAAAGCTTGACCCAGTTTTTGGGTCTCACCGGACTTCAATTAAAATTTTTTCAAGATCCCCATAGGAAATCACGACTTTTCTACGATATTTTCTCTTTCGGGTTTGACGTACATAATAAATGATGTTTCCTTTTGTATAAGATTCAGTTACCATTAATTGTCTCTACATTTTAAATTCACTCACTTTTTCTGCTAAATGTTAGTATGATTATAATACAACATTTAAAAACGATTTGAGCATCTCGTATTGACTCCCAGGAACATTAGCTCCCTAATTAATTATGGTCGATGATGAGTCCGATGAGCTGCATTTAATTCTTGTCACAAATTCGAATAAAAAGAACAACTAGAAAGAATATTAAAAGACCTGGATATGTCCTCCAAACTAGGATAATGCGTTTTTGGAAGTCTAACGGTGAATAGTCAACAACGTATTGCAGAGTGCTGTCGGTTTGCGTGCAAATATGTTATATTAGGTTCTGCATGCTCCATGGCTGAATGTTGAATTTGAAGAAAATTTAAAATAAGAGCTTTTTTCTCAAAAAAGACTTCAAAGTAGACACTGTTTCAAATAAGAACTTGAAGTAATCAAATTATCTTAAATAACAGTTTAAAGTAATCAAATTGTCTTAAATAATGGCTTGAGCTTGCCAGCCAGCCAAATCTTTGTCCAATTGGAGAGCATGTGACTATTCTGGTCATCGAAAAGTGGGTATTTTAGTCCAAAAAAATTCTAGGTATATAATCTTTTACTTTTTTTCCTTTTACATATTCCCCTTCCATTCGTCAGCCATCGCTAGGCCTCGTCGTTGGCTGAAAGAAGTTGCCAAACTCAAGGTTGTCTCGGTAAGGGTTACCCTCGCTTGGTAGGCAAGCACCGCCCTTACATGGGTTGGCAATGCCACACGAAGGTGAGGATTGCTCTCATCGGATCTAGTAGGCAGCCGTCGACCAAGGTCGGTGACCTCCACGAACCACCGATAAGTGGCCATCAACAAGGTTTAGTGATGGCCGGGGAGGAAAAAGGGAAAACAGAAAATTAAAAAAGAAAAGAAAGTACCCCTTCTCCGAAGGCTAGAATAGTCACATGCTTGTCGACTTTTATTTGAAACAAAGTTCACTTTGAACCTTTTTGAGAAAGTGACTTTGTTTTTCAGATTTCAAAGAGTGAAACCAGTGATGAACAAGTCTCTGATGAAGTTAATAGACATTTATGGTGAAAGAATTACATCCCATCATTATTTTTCCTTTTTAAATTATTTTACGACAAGGAGACACGCACGTTCAAGAAAAGAAGCCATGGGTTTCCTCTTGATGTCTTTTTAACCAGATGCACGTATGGCCTTTCAATGGGAGTGGGTACACCATATATCAATTAGACAAAAACCGTGTTTTCATCTTTCTTCTTCTCATCAATGGAAACTAGACGTACTCATGAGTTTCAAAGGTAGAAAGATCATCGGATTACATGGAAGGTTTGGAACCTGTCTCGATTCACTTGGGACACATATAGGACACTATTATCGAGAGTTGACTATGTGTGCTTGTGTTTATCCGTGTCGTATATACTTTGCACAATATGATGTCTTTAGTGTTACATTATCCATCATTCTTAGTATCAAAATTATGTCTTAAATTTAAGTTGTTTCAAGTTTTTATTTGAAATTTTCTCTAAAATTTTTTTAAGAGAAAGATCTTTATCCTGCCATTAAATCCATTTTTCTTAACAAGTATGAGTGGGAACTGACAAATTTTGTCCCAAAAACAAAAAAATGAAGTTGCAATTCCAGATTTCAAAGAGTGAAACCAGTGATGAACAAGTCTCTGATGAAGTTAACAGACATTTATGGTGAAAGAATTACATCCCATCATTATTTTTCCTTTTTAAATTATTTTACGACAAGCAGACACGCACGTTCAAGAAAAGAAGCCATGGGTTTCCTCTTGATGTCTTTTTAACCAGATGCACGTATGGCCTTTCAATGGAAGTGGGTACACCATATGTCAATTAGACAAAAACCGTGTTTTCATCTTTCTTCTTCTCATCAATGGAAACTAGACGTACTCATGAGTTTCAAAGGTAGAAAGATCAGCGGATTACATGGAAGGTTTGGAACCTGTCTCGATTCACTTGGGACACATATAGGACACTATTATCGAGAGTTGACTATGTGTGCTTGTGTTTATCCGTGTCGTATATACTTTGCACAATATGATGTTTTTAGTGTTACATTATCCATCATTCTTAGTATCAAATTTATGTCTTAAATTTAAGTCCCCCCCCCAAAAAAAAAAACAAACAAACTTTTCTAATTTGAATAGATTTGTTTGTTGGAGTGGGGTTCCTAGCTTGAGTAAGTTACTTGAAGAGAAACTTTCTATTATGGATCCAATTCTTGTTTATATAAAAAAAAATGGGTCTTTTTTGCGAAGAGCATCCAGGAGGTGACTTTTTTGTAAATTACACTATAAAGTAATCAAAGGCAAGCCAATAAATCTTGGGGTATGAATTATGTATTCTTTGTAAGATTGAGATATTGTTTTGCAAGAAATTGTGAGGATTAAACACTATGGGAGTCACTGTATATAGAGTTCTGAAAATGGTGAGTGTTTAAGTGACTCCAGTGGTTGTTATCTTCGTTGCATCATCTAATCTATAATGGAATTCTTTATTGATCTCATCGTGACATAAGTCACCAACCGAGCCATGTAAATCCAATGTCCGATTTATATGGTCTTGTGCCTTGTTAGTCTAACTTGGTTAACCGGGGGTGTTCTCTTTGTCGAGAATTTTCCAATCCCACAGTAAAAAGCTTGTGATTAAAATGTCACCCTTTCAATTTTGCAGATTAAACTCGATTACCTCAGTGAATGTTAGACCTCGTATTTTGGTTACATGAGAGATGATTTTGGGTCTTTTGTTATTTGCTCTCTCACATTTCAAAGCAACGAAAGAACTTTTGGACCATTCAATATGGAGAAAGGGACGTACTCTTCATTTTCTTCAACCAGTGGAAAGACCATCGGATTTCATGAAAGGTCTAGAGCCTTCTCAATGGTTCAACACACATATAGGACACTATTATTGAGAGCTGACTATGTGTGCCCGCCTTTGTTGATGTCGCGTATTCTTTGCAGATGCACATGCTTTCAAGTGCACATTCTTTGTCATTCTTGGTACATGCCAGCATATGCACTTGGTGTCACAGCACTTGACGTTCTTTGCCATATTACCCCATAATTTTGGAAAAGTAGATGTCGCATTTAGAGGACCTCTGTGTTTGGTTTGTGATATCCTTGAGCCCTAGCTAATTCCACTAAGGTTCTTGAACACCCCCTTTTCTCCGTGCGGCATCTGGTCTTTTTCTTTTTTCTTTTAATGAGGTTCTACGTTTAGAGTAGCCTTTTTTTCCCCCGCTAAAATACGTTTGGAGTAGCCTATGCTAAGAATCACATGCGAAAAGATTGGGTATGAATGAGTGCAAACATAGTGTAGCTATTTTCTATCTACAAGCCTGTGGATCCTTATTGCTGAATGCATGGAGAGCTAGACCTGACCGCTGGGTCTCATGTGAGCCCTAAATAAAAGCTTCCCGTAATCAACGCTTGAGATAAATCAAGTCCTGTTGATCTGGACCTAGATAAATTTTTCCGTCACTCCAAGGGAAAAACGTGACTAGTCTACATTATTTTATGTCCGGGGTTGGACAGGCATGATAATCTAATGTTTCTTTTTGTATTTAAATTCTGTAACCCTTCATTTTATCTTTATTTAACATTCACTCACGCGACAATGTGGTTAAAATAGGACATTTTAAAAACGATTTTTGCATCTCACACTGTATTTCAAGTCCTTCAGCTCCACAACTAATTGTGTGTACGGTGGCATTTTTGTTTCTAGAGCAATTTCTGTTCAATAATATTTTTTTTTTATTTCTATTCCCTAAATAAGTTTATGAGCAGAAAAAAGCATTCGGTAACTGTACAAAATTTTTATTTCTAAAATAGAAACATGTTTGGTACGACTCTCAAATTTTTTATGACTTCCAATTTCTTTAAATTTTAAATAATTTTATTACATTTTTCTCTCTTTTTTTTTTTTTTTTCCTTTTTTTCCCTTTCTTCTTCTTCCTCTAACCCGTTGCCGGCCTTTGGGAGCCTTGCTGGCCATCGTCAAGGCCGGTGACCAGCTAAGGAAGAAGAGGAGGAAAAAAAAAAAAAGAAAAGAAGAAAAAAAGAAAAACTTGGGCTTGATTCGAGTTATTCCAAGAAACAAATAAGCAATTTTTTTGGTTTTTTTTTTTTCTGTTCCAAATCTATTTTTGGAAATAAAAACCTATACAAACGGATTTATTTTTAATTTATATTATGAGGAATAAAAAAAAAAAAATAGAAAAATAGGAGCATTACCAAACACATCATAATTCTAGTTTATGAATCCCGGTGAACCACATTTAATTCTACTCATATATACGAACAAAAAACAACAACGAAAAGACACATTAAGGGTGCGCATAATAACCATTCTATTTCTATTCCAAATTTATTTATGGAATAAAAATCTGTTTAATAAAATTATTTCATTTTCTATTTCTAGAATATATTTTTATTCCAGAAATAGGTTTGGAATAGAAATAAGAAATAAATATATTTTACTTTTCTATTTCTAGAACAAAAATGAGAAATATTTTTTTTTCTTTGTTTGTTCTCATTATTAGTTGGTTGCTCATTTGTCGTCATCGACTGCCGTTCGCCGTCCGTTGCTTTGCCACTCCCCACCGCCGTCGTTGCCAATCGTTGGCTACCACCGCGCTACCGCTTGCCGATCTTTGGTCGCCACCGCCGATCATCGACGATCGGCGATCGGTGGTCGCCGCCAAAAGAAAGAAATTTTGTGCCATTATTAAATGAATTTCTATTTTGGAAATAAAAATTTTGTATCGTTATCAAACGTGTATTTTTTTAAAAAAAAAAACTCATCCAAAAATAAAAATAAAAAAATTTATTTCTCTTTCGAAAATCACAGAATGGTTATCATTTTTTTTTTTTTTATCTTTGGAGGAACCGCCTTGGCCGAGAGCCGCCACATAACCCCAGGTGTCGCTAGTGGGGAAATCACCACCCCGGCGACACGCGTCAATCACCTAATGGCCCACTAGCCTCCCTGTCACTTGCGTCGCAGGGACTTCAAACTCCCGACCTCTCCCTCAAAAGTTTGAAGCCTACCCAGCGGAATTACCACGGCCGGTGATCAGAATGGTTATCATTCGCTCCCTAAAAGCTCTCAAAATGTCCACCGAACCCGCATGATGCGTTCTTGGAAGGCAACGGTGAACTGTCAACATCGTATTGCAGCTCTAGTTTCGGTGCTGTCAGTTTAGGTGCAAATATTTTGTCTGAGATTCTGCATGCTATGAAGTTGAACGGAGACTCTTCGGAGAGAAAAAGATTCTCCTCCTGCCATTCAGTCCATTTTCTTTAACAAATGTCGGGGAACTGATAAAATCTGTCACATAAATCTCTGATTAAGTAAACTGACATTTTTGGTGAGAGAATTGCATCCCACCAATCATTGTTTTTCCCCGGTAAATTATTTGGAGACATGTACGTTCACGAATAAGAAGCCCCGGGTTTCCTCTTAATGACTTTTTAATCAAATACACATACGGCATCTCAATCAAAGTTTCTACACCACGTATCAATAAAACGGGAACCATGCCATCTTCTTCTACTTCTCCTCAATGGGAACATGATTCGTGAGTTTCAGAGGCAATGACGTGAGGAACACCTTCGTATTGCACCTCTTCAAACGGCTGGAACCGGAGGAGATTAACGACTACAGCTACAAAGACGCTGAAATGTTGTCTCAATGTTAAAAAGTCATACACTGGATTGGACCTACTGAAATGTTCCATTCGGGTCTTGTGCCCTGTCATTCTAACTCAGTTAGTCGGTGGGGGTTTGTTTGTGAAGAGCTTGTGATTAAAAGTATTTCCCTTTCAATTTTTGCAGATTAAGCTTGCTTACTCCAGAGAGTACTTGACTTCATATTCTGGTTACATGAGAGATGATTTTGGACATGTTGTGATTCGCTCCCTCACATTTGAGAGCAATGAAAGAACTTATGTAACATTCGCCATCGAGAAAGGGGCGTACTTTTCATTTCCTTCAACCAGTGGAAAGATCGTCGGATTTCATTGAAGGATTGTAACCCTTCTTGATTCGCTTGGCACACATACAGGACACTATTTTTTAGAGTTGATCAAGTGTGCCTGCGCTTTTAGGTGTCATGTGCTTGCTCAAGGGTACATCATCCATCATTCTTAGAACATGCCGGTATATGAAATTGGTCATCGTCATGTCAATTAACAGTCTTTGCCATATTGCCCAATAATTTTGGAGGAGTAGATGTCGTATGTAGAGCACTCCTCGGTTTGTTTGCGATATTCTCATGCCCTAGCTAATTCCATTTTTGTTCTTGAACACCCCCATATCAACATATGTTATTTGGTCTTTTTTCATTTAATATCACATTTACGCTAAGAGTAGCTTATGCTACGCTAAGAATTGCACATGAAAAACTTGTGTGATTTAGCGCATATATGGTGTAGCTATATTCTATCTACAAGGTTATAGATCCTTATTGGCAAATGCATGGGGAGCTCGACGTGGCTGTTGGGTCTCACGTGGGCCTAAATAAAAGATCCGCATAATCAACCATAGATATTAATAGAGTCCGGCCAACACAGATCCAAATAAATTTTTCTGTGATCTCGGGAAGAAAACGTGACTTGTCAGCATTATTTTCTCTCTCGGGCTGGACATACATAGTAGTCTAATGTTTCTTTTTGTATTGAGATTCCGTAACCATTCATTGCATCTATATTTCAATACACACAAGTTTACTGCTTAATGTTAGTATAATTTTAATAGAACGTTTAAAAAACGATTTGAGCATCTCGCACTTTATTCCAAGGTCATTAGCTCCCTAACCAATTCTGGTCCTTGGACCAAAAAGAAAAGAAACTATTTGCAGGTCAGTGAGAACTCATAAAATTTGTCAAGTGAATCCAAGTCAGGCGCCGGATTTCCTAAAACCAATCACGAACAAGTGTCTGATTAAGTTAACTGACGTTTTTGGTGAAAGAGTTGCATCCTACCAAAGATATATTTTTACCTGGTAAATTATTGTATGACGAGGAGACATGCACATTCAAGTATAAATAGGCATGGTTTTCCTCTTTATGCCTTTCAAACCACATTCACATACGGCCTCTCAATCAAAGTTTCTATACCACGCATCAACAAGACACAGAACCATGTCTTTTCCTTCTTCTAATCAATGGACACCCATATTCGTGAGTTTCATAGGCGATGATGTTCCGGAGGGCTTCATATCTCGCCTCTTCGAACAACTGAAACAGGCGGGGATTGACTATTTCAGTCACAAGGACACACAGGACGCTGGCCTCATCACAGAAAGCCTCTTCAAGGCGAGGTTCGCCCTCGTCGTGTTCTCCGAGGGCTATGCCAAAACCCCCAAGCGGTGCCTGGACGTGCTGGTTGAGATCCTCAATCACAAAAGGTATCGCAAACTTGTGGTTATTCCCATCTTTCGCATGGACAGGGCAGCCGTGGTGGGTGATGGCGAATTCACGCTAGCTCTCCAGACCGTGGTGGAGACAGAGAAAGATGCTAAGAAAATGGAATGGAGGAGGGCGCTCGCAGAGGCTGAGGAGATTTCTGGTTGCGAGTTGAGAGCCGCCAACGGGCCCCCCTCTCCGTACGTACCCGTGATTCTTACTACATGATGAAGCTTACCACTGTAGTCTGTGATATGTCTTTTTCTGATGTTATTTCTTTGGTGCGTCTGCTTTGTAGATGGAATTTTTGCACAAACGACGGAATTATTTTTCTAGAGTAAAAGTCTCTTTGGACTTTCCTGAAAATTCTTATTGCATTTTTTGAAAAATTATGTAAAACATGATGTGACTTTACATGTTAATTTCAAGATTTTATAAGTAAAGCAGGAATAATTTCAAAATCACAACTTTTCATTCTAATATCAATTTTTTTCTTGAGTTTGGAAAACCTATAGGCTATAATTTGCACTTCTTACTAGGATCCTCAAATTCAAAAGACCAATCTACCCTCTAACTCATCCAAACCTTAAACCGTTTCCCCGTTCTCCCTCTTTCTTTCTTGCCCTTGCTCTGGCTTTCTCACACCCTTCTTCTCTCTCCGCCGCGGGCTCTCGCCACTGACTCCTACTGACACCGTGCAGCTACTAACCTCTACCGAATCCGCTTTGCATCTCTCTCTCTCTCTCTCCCCACGGTCGGCGTTGAGCTCGACTTAAATTTGTAGACTCAAATCTGAGTCGAACTCGATAGATTTGAATTGTGGCGCAGCTGGAGTGGTGATTGGTGTTGGGTGGCGACGGTACATCGTGCATTGGCGACGCCACAGCGTGCATTGGCAACGCCAGGTGGGGAGGAGTTGAGCAGTGGGTGGATGGATGGGTTAGGGTTTTGGCAAGTAAATTTTCGTCGAGTGAATTTGAAAATGGTGGAAGAGGCAAAATCGAAAGGAAAATGACAAACTGGCAGAGAAGACCAGCTCTTAGATGTAATCAGAATGCCAATTGTCGATTTGCAAAACTCAAGATGCAAATTGATATGAAATTTAATTTGAATTGATTTCAATTAAATTGAAGATGCTTGCTCAAATTTTCCCCGTGAAACATCAATAAAGCCAAAGCAAAAGGGTCGTATTAAATACTCCCCAAGTTTGTAGCTTATATCGTTGAAAATTGGGAAACAGAAATGAGAACTATAAAAGGAGACGACGTATGCAAAAAAAAATTGTATAATGGGGCATGCTATTTTTCTTCCGCTAAGAGTTATTTTTTCTCCCTTTTTTAAGTTTTCATACCTTTTATAGGCCAAATTTTGGTGTTTTATGCTTAAAAACATGATAACATACGAGAAGCTGAGTAAAGTATTGAAGGAGCATTCCTTTTTTTTTTTTTTTTTTTATGGTGAATTTGTTTTACAGAAAATTCAAATTTCAAAAACATTTTTCAAAATTTGAGATATCGCTTAGAAAAACTAATCACTAAAAAGTATTTTTACTCTATGGTAATTTATGTCTAACTATTTTTGTAGATGATCGATATATGTTTTATTCATTAATGCGATACAAATAATTATATTTAGAGAATACTTTCTCAATCTTGAATTTTTCATGAAATAAATGTACTCTTAATAATTACTGTTGTCACAGCACATGTTGTTTCCTGGTATGCAATATGCATGGTTGGACGCGCCCCCTCTGCTGTAGGATATAAAGCTTAGTTAATTACCATTTCTTTCTTACGCATGCCAATGCCTGCGGTGATTTAGTCAAGCTCGATCTTTTCTATTCGTATTTCATATACCCACAAAGAAATTTGCGTACAATGTTTATCATATGTTGTCTCTTGGCGGTATATGTTTATGTTCATTTTGTCCCACATATTGCTAATAAAATTTTTGTATTAACACTTTACTTCAGCGATGAATCGAAGCTCATGAAATTTATATCCAAAAGCCTTGTCAATGAGATTCATTCTCTAGATTCGGGGGAGGCTTTCACCTTCGGGCCTTTTGGACACAACAATGGAAGACACTGGCATTATGATTTTATAAACGGGATTGATGTTAAGTACACAAAATTCATTCAATCCCTTACCTTTGAAGTTGAGGATACCATCGGAAACATACCACAACATGGCAAACAAGACGGGTATCAGACTTACAAGGTTGTATCCAGACACTTTCATTTTTCTCTTTTTCTATTTATACTTGAATGTCATAAGTTCACCTTTCTAACTTGTCATAACATCAGTTGATTACAAAATCGTAAGTCTTGAGATTCTTCACTACTGCTTCACAAATGGACATGAAAATCTCACACCAACGATACATGAAAATCAGTATGATTGTTTGAAAAGCAACCGGAAAAAATAATAACATCACCCTATTAATTTAGGCAAAGCCAACCCTAGTCACAAATAAAAAGTAAATTAAATGTTGATTTACAAAATGAAATATTCTATGAAATTTTTTAGGAAATGTGGTTTACACAAATCTGAGCATATTATCTATTATATAGATCTGAATCGTAATTGAAAAGTGATTTACAACGAATGATGCAACGTATGGTCACTGACGTAGAATACGTCTTTTTGTCGTCTGTTTGCAGGTTAAATTGGAAAATGGAGAGAAGATAACTTCATTTGCTGGATATTTCGAAGAGTCAGGCAATGCTATCCTTGGAATTAACTCTCTCAAATTTCGAACCAACAAAAGAATATTGGGACCCATTGGCATGGTGGTGGAGGCAAAGAAGGAAATGAAGTACTTTTCGGCGCCATCAAAAGGAGGGGAAGTAACCGAATTTTTCGGCAGAAATAATGATCGTCTCGCATCTATTGGAGCACGTGTCAAGCTACACTCCGAGAAGTTCCGTCCCGTCAGCGTCAAGAGTTTGCCGTTGATCGGGGTTGCCCTAGGGTCAAAGTGGGATGATGGCAATCAGCATTCCAATGTGAGGAAAATCATTGTTGAGTTGGATTCGAGTAAAATCATCCGATCAATCAAGTTTCAATATGAAGAGAAGAATGGAAAATTGTCGCCATTGGAGACACATGGTCGCATGATTGGAAACGATTTTGTTAGGGAGGTGATTGAAATTGTATGTCCACATGCAGGCCTAAGCTTTTTAAAATTCTTATGAAACTTGCATTGCCTACGATGACGGTGGGAGACTCTTTGAAAAATTAAATCATGAGCTTTGATGGTTATGACTTTTCTTGCAGGATTCAGATGAGCATTTGACTTCAATATGCGGGTCTTGTAAAGACGGCCGCATTGAATCTCTAACGTTTCTGACTAACACAAAAAGAATTGAAACTGTTGGTGTTGAAGAGGAAATCACTCAGAAATTTTCTGCAACAGATGGCAAAATTGTTGGATTTTACGGGTGGATAACATATGAAGATTCACCAAAAAATGAATATCTTTGTGGAATTGGAGCATATTATGAATGGGAGCCATTTCAAGATGGAGAGGCTTGGGACGACAATAAATTTGACGGTGTGAGAGAAATTCACCTACCGGATGACAAAAGTGCTATCCATTACATTAAATTTGTGTATGACAATGGTAGTGAAAAAGGTCGCCCAATTATTCGTGGTGACTGCAATAAAAGAGAATCCACCAAGAAAGCAAAGGTTAGTGTCCTTTTCCCTTTTACATTTATCTCATCGGCCAAGATGATCTTGGTATGTGCCCGGCCATGTGATTAGTAAATTAAACTCAACAAATAGGTCTTGTTTACACCATTTGTCCAACTTTCAGAGATGCTTTTGAGATTGTGCAGGTTATATCGTTTGATCATCCTCTGGATTACTTGACATCGATTTCTGGTTATATGGGAAAGGATGGTACCATCAAATCGCTCACATTTTACAGTAATAAAGGAAGAATCGATTCCTGGGGCGAGGTGAAGGACGACGACAAGATGTTGTACTTTTGGTATCCATCGACAGGGATGAGAATCACTGGTTTTCGTGGAAGATGCGGGGGGACTCTGAATTCCATAGGAGTTTATGCGGAGCCCATACCGTACATGTATCCATACCGTACATGTATCCTCGGAGACCCTGAGCCCTGTGAAGGCCCTGATGTAGCTGAATGGGATGATGGTGGGCATACTAATGTGAGGGCATTTCGGGTTACCACTTGCCGCAAGGCTGGAGAAGAAGAGAAAATTGAGTCCATCACTTTTAAGTACGATGACAACGGTTTCTTGGTCGAAGGCTTTCGACATGGCGGAGGAGACCGGTCTTCAGGCGAATGGGTGAGTCCATGTATCTCAATCCCTCTCTCTATTCTTTTTCTCTTTCGTCTCTTTCCTGAATACGCGTTGCTTTTCATAATGTTGGGAGCTCCATGGAGCACGAGTTTCTTTTGATCGAAAACTGAGGCACTTCTTTTGGCATCGTAGAGTTAGAGTTTATGTTCTGAAACTTCCTCTGTTCTCACATGAACGACATGTTTCGTTTTGCTATTCTTGCAGATCTGGCTGGATTCTCCCTCCGAGCGTCTAACTTCGATAAGTATTTGGAAGAGCAGATATCGAGATAAAACTATAATCACCCACCTGAAATTAACTTCCAATCGTGGAAATACCCATGATGAACCTTATGGGCCTTACCCATATACTTGTGAAACGGAGGGACATAGTATCAGAATAGATGGTGATGACAAGATCGTTGGCTTCTTCGGAAAGAAGGGGAAATCACATCTTATTTCTATTGGAGTGCACTTGGAAGAAATTAAGAGCCCCCCACCTTATGGGCCTTACCCAAATACTTGTGGAGCGTCGGAGGGACAGAGTAGCAAAATAGATGGTGATGACAAGATCGTTGGCTTCTTGGGAAAGAATGGGGAATCACATGTTATTTCTATTGAATGAAGGAGAGTTACTGAAGTATGAAGACAAATAATGCCAACAAAGGTTATTGAAGAGTTCTCCACGGATTGCTAAGCTTGTCTTCAAATGCATTTATTGTTTTGACTTTGTTTATGTGCTTTCGTTAACTTTGTGGACTTCCTTGTTTTTCTTCATTTAATGCTGTCAGACATCTATGCTAATTTGGGTGCGTCCAGTCACCATTAAAAGTTGTGAAGTGCAGATTTGTGGACACACCCTCGAAGCAACAACATTTGCATTCCAATAAAAAGTTACTTCCAGTTTTATTTGTGCTCTTGTTCCAAATTTTGAATGTTCTTACTATTCTTTTGCTTACAACAGTTCCACCTAATTTTATGAGTAACTATAAGATGCTCTGAGGTACAATTGAGATTATGTTTGGATGGGAAAGCTATTTGTAAAAGAGAGGAAAAAGAGCAGCTACTAGGAGTGTGCAAAAAAACTGGGACCCGCTTGGATCACCAAGAACCGGTGGTTCTTAAGGGAATCGGTCTGGTTCCCGAAACCAATTTATGAGAACCGGTGGGTACCAGTTCGGTTCCCAATTCCATGGGTGGATCCGCCCACTCGTCCATCTCGCCCACCCGAACCTGGACTGGTTATATTATAATAATATATTAATTTTTAATATTAAAAAAAATTCGCAATTAATAAATCTAAAATTTAGATCTCTAATCACCATCTTGTCTCAACTAACTACTCTTCTACTCCATCTTGTCTCTTTCAATTCAAAATCTCTTGAGTTCCCTCTTCCTCTCTGATTCATCTTCCTTTGAGTCCTAGTTCAAACTCGGCAAAACAGTGAGTTAATTATCTTTTCCTCCCTTGAACTCGAACTCTCTCTCCACATTGTTGCCACCTCCGCATTCACTGTTACTATCGTCCTCTTCGTTGTTGGGCTCGTCCTGCTTCTACCTCCCCTCTTCCTCCTCCCCCTCCTCAGGCTTCTCCCCATCATCCTCATCTTTGGGGATGGGCAAACTCTAGGTCTAAGAATGGCTCATCGTCCCTGTCATCCTCCTCATTGTCGATCTTGAGGGAGGAGTGGGAGATGACGGAGGCAGTGGCCAAGATAGTGGTGGTGGCTGGGATGGAAGCGGAGCGAGGGTCGCGACCAGTTGAAGGCAAAAAGGGGAAGGTGTGGAGGTTGGACCAGTTCTATGGATCCACTTGGGAACTGGACCGGACCGGCGATCCAATTCCCAGGTGGATCCATGCAACTAGCGAGTGGTTTTCGGTTTTAGGTCGGGAACCGCTTGCCCGGACCATGCACACCCCTAGTAGCTACTCAACCCCAACATAATCCTTGGATTATTTTTAAAGATCCAAGAATTAATCCGACACTCCATCTTTCACGTTGACTCATGAATTGGAAGTGAATTTGTTAAAAGGAGTAATTTTAACATATATATAATTAATTCATTGTGAATACTAATGTGAAATAAAATGAGTGGAAAGCGTAAGAAGGTACATCATGTAAGGAGAATAATTGCTCCCTTGCAAATGATACATAATCCTATGTGTCAATCACAGTAGCAATCCTTAAAAAAGACATAATTATTATATAGATATGGATCTCACAAACCTAACTTGGTGGATATTTTATTCTTATTCTTGCTCAACTCTATGCCAATATAATAGTTATTCCATCCGTTCCATTTCGCAAGCGAAAGGCTCCGATTTAGTTCTATGGTTTTGCAAAAGAATATTGGACCATATGCGAACCAAATGGGTAATCTTCTTTTGGTATCTTCAGAAAATAAATTCTGAATCCGAAGCCTATTTCATAAATTCTGCTTATCTTCTTCTACTTCTTCTATTTTCTCTAAAGTCTGCTCGTCTTCTTTTCTGCGCTAAAGTAAAAAGTTTTTTTCCTTAAAAAAAAAAAAAAAAAAAAGGAAAAAAGCGCAGAGATGGAAGGATGGGTTCCGGTTCGACCCAGATATCGAAACTGACCAGCGAGCAGGTGACAGATTTTAGGAAGAAACCCCCAACAAAACGGCAATTCCGGCAATCCCCATTCGACCTCTTACGCAGTGATCTCATATGCGGGGACACTCGTATGACTTCGTCGGAGATCGAAGTCACCGAGTCGTCTGGAGCGCCGAACACCCAAAACACTCCCAGATGTGGGTCTCTGCCTATGCGTACGGCGGTTTGAAGAAATTGAGGAAGTTTGTTAGTCTTTGGTCGCCAGCCGCCAGTCATCGACGATCGGCGATCAGTGGTCGCTGCCAAAAGAAAGAAATTTTGTGCAATTATCAAATGAATTTCTATTTTGGGAATAAAAATTTTGTATCGTTAACAAACGTGTATTTTTTTTTTTTTAAACTCCTCCAAAAATAAAAATAGAAAAATTTATTTCTCTTTCGAAAATCACAGAATGGTTATCATTTTTTTTTTTTTTTTTATCTTGGAGGAACCGCCTTGGCCGAGAGTCACCACGTAAACCCCTAGATGTCGCTAGTGGGGAAACCACCACCCCGGCGACACGCGTCAATCACCTAATGGCCCACTAGCCTCCCTATCACTTGCGTCGCAGGGACTTCAAACTCCCGACCTTTTCCTCAAAAGCCTGAAGCATACCCAGCGGAACTACCACGGCCGGTGATCAGAATGGTTATCATTCGCTCCCTAAAAGCTCTCAAAATGTCCACCGAACCCGCATGATGCGTTCTTGGAAGGCAACGGTGAACTGTCAACATCGTATTGCAGCTCTAGTTTCGGTGCTGTCAGTTTAGGTGCAAATATTTTGTCTGAGATTCTGCATGCTATGGAGTTTTTTTTGGTCGGCCATGCTATGGAGTTGAACGAGACTCTTCGGAAAGAAAAAGATTCTCCTCCTGCCATTCAATCCATTTTCTTTAACAAATGTCAGGGGGAACTGATAAAATCTGTCACATAAATCTCTGATTAAGTAAACTGACATTTTTGGTGAGAGAATTACATCCCACCAATCATTGTTTTTCCCCGGTAAATTATTTGGAGACATGTAAGTTCGCGAAGAAGAAGCCCCGGGTTTCCTCTTAATGACTTTTTAATCAAATACACATACGGCCTCTCAATCAAAGTTTCTACTCCACGTATCAACAAAACGGGAACCATGCCATCTTCTTCTTCTTCTTCTTCTTCTCAATGGGAACTTGATTCGTGCGTTTCAGAGGCAATGACGTGAGGAACACCTTCGTATTGCACCTCTTCAAACGGCTGGAACCGGAGGAGATTAACGACTACAGCTACAAAGATGCTGAAATGTTGTCCCAATGTTAAAAAGTCATACACTGGATCGGACCTACTGAAATGTTCCATTCGGGTCTTGTGCCCTGTCATTCTACCTCAGTTAATCGGTGGGGGTTTGTTTGTGAAGAGCTTGTGATTGAAAGTATTTCCCTTTCAATTTTTGCAGATTAAGCTTGCTTACTCCAGGAAGTACTTGACTTCATATTCTGGTTAAATGAGAGATGATTTTGGACATGTTGTGATTCGCTCCCTCACATTTGAGAGCAATGAAAGAACTTATGTAACATTCGCCATCGAGAAAGGGAAGTACTTTTCATTTCCTTCAACCAGTGGAAAGATCGTCGATTCTATTGAAGGATTGGAACCCTTCTTGATTCGCTTGGCACACATATAGGACACTATTTTTTAGAGTTGATCAAGTGTGCCTGCGCTTTTAGGTGTCATGTGCTTGCTCAAGGGTACATCATCCATCAATCTTAGAACATGCCAATATATCAAATTGGTCATCGTCATGTCAATTAACAGTCTTTGCCATATTGCCCAATAATTTTGGAGGAGTAGATGTCGTATGTAGAGCACTCCTCGGTTTGTTTGCGATATTCTCATGCCCTAGCTAATTCCATTTTTGTTCTTGAACACCCCCATATCAACATATGTTATTTGGTCTTTTTTCATTTAATATCACATTGTACACTAAGAGTAGCCTATGCTATGCTAAGAATTGCACATGAAAAACTTGTGTGATTTAGCGCATATATGGTGTAGCTATATTCTATCTACAAGGTTATAGATCCTTATTGGCAAATACAAAAGGAGCTCGACGTGGCTGTTGGGTCTCACGTGGGCCTAAATAAAAGATCCACATAATCAACCATAGATATTAATAGAGCCCAGCCAACCCGGATCCAAATAAATTTTTCTGTGATCTCGGGAAGAAAACGTGACTTGTCAGCATTATTTTCTCTCTCGGGCTGGACATACATAGTAGTCTAATGTTTCTTTTTGTATTGAGATTCCGTAACCATTCATTGCATCTATATTTCAATTCACACAAGTTTACTGCTTAATGTTAGTATGATTTTAATAGAACATTTAAAAACGATTTGAGCATCTCGCACTTTATTCCAAGGTCATTAGCTCCCTAACCAATTCTGGTCCTTGGACCAAAAAGAAAAGAAACTATTTGTAGGTCAGTGAGAACTCACAAAATTTGTCAAGTGAATCCAAGTCAGGCGCCGGATTTCCTAAAACCAATCACGAACAAGTGTCTGATTAAGTTAACTGACGTTTTTGGTGAAAGAGTTGCATCCTACCAAAGATATATTTTTTTACCTGTTAAATTATTGTATGACGAGGAGACATGCACGTTCAAGTATAAATAGGCATGGTTTTCCTCTTTATGCCTTTCAAACCACATTCACATACGGCCTCTCAATCAAAGTTTCTATACCACGCATCAACAAGACACAGAACCATGTCTTTTCCTTCTTCTAATCAACGGACACCCATATTCGTGAGTTTCATAGGCGATGATGTTCCGGAGGGCTTCATATCTCGCCTCTTCGAACAGCTGAAACAGGCGGGGATTGACTATTTCAGTCACAAGGACACTGTTAAAATATGATCCATTTTTGAAAGCACTAGAACTCACTAGACTTCTCATGCTTATGAATTAAGTATACTTAATGGAGAAGCTAGAAGTCGGCAGCAGCCATTTGCTTCATGCAAAAGGAAAGTAAAAGTCAACAAAAGTGGCTGGGAGCTGCACAAGATAGAAAAATGGAGAAAAATGGAGAAGCAACGAGAAGACCCTGAAGAAGCCGCAACAAGCAGAAGCTAAAGAACGCAAGCTGAATTTTATATTGATCCTTGTACGGTGTCAAAGGCGGTGGAGTTCAGTCGGTGGAACTTGTCTATAAATAGGCAAGAGTACTCAGACTTGTAAAAAGAACGACAACTAGAAAAATGAGAGAGAACGTGAGATGAGAGAACCAAAAACTAGAAACTAAGAAACAGCCCTTCATTATCCTTTGTACCTCAAAAGTTCTTGAATAAAATTCAGTTTGTGCCATCATTTATTTTTCATTTATTTCTCACTCCCTTGCCATATTTCATACACACTTGCACACACACACGCTTCCGCAAATATCCAACAGTGGTATCAGAGCAACGTCTTTGGTTGGTATAGGGCGTTTGTCCTAACCATCCGTTCCCAAAATTATCCATCCAAATTTCCAACAACTAAACTATGGCCAACTCTACCTCATCCTCATTTCCTATTCCTATCTTTGATGGGAATAACTATGATTATTGGAGCATCAAAATGACCACGTTCTTGATGGCCCAAGACTTATGGGACATCGTCGAAAGTGGTTATGAGATTTCACAAGAAGGGGCAAGTGTTCCAAAGGATCTACTACAAAAGGATGCAAGGGCACTATATTTTATTCAGCAAGCACTCTCGGAAACAGTATTCCCGAGAATAATTGGAGTGAAGACTGCGAAGAAGGCTTGGGAGACATTACAAGAAGAATTTCAAGGCACTGAACAGGTACGAACTATTCAACTTCAGACTTTGAGAAGGGAATTTGAGAATTCTAAGATGAAAAATTATGAGACTGTTCAAGAATATTGTGGTAGATTGAAACAATTAGTAAATCAGATGAGATCTTATGGAGATGATATTACTGATCAGAGGGTTGTTGAAAAAATATTGGTGACACTCACTAGAAAATACAATTCTATTGTTACTACTATAGAATCATCGAAGGATTTAAAAACCCTCTCAGTGAGTGAACTAATTGGCTCTTTAGAAGCATATGAAAAAAGATTGCAAGTACAGGAAGAAGATACAGTTGAAAGTGCTTTTCAGTCAAAATTGAACATAAGGTCTCATAATCCTAGAAATAGTGGAAGAAGCTCATGGAAAAATAGAGGAGGAGAAACTACATGGAAGGAAAAATATCCAGTTTGTGGTATTTGCAAGAAAAATAATCATTTGGAAAAGGATTGCTGGTTTAAAAATAAACCACAATGCCGGTCTTGTAAAAGATATGGCCACATAGAAAAATTTTGTCGCTCTAAAATAGATTATAGAGCGAATTATGTTAAAGAAGAAAAAGAAAAAGAAAAGGAAGAAGAAAATTTAGATAATTTATTCTATACAGGCCAAGAGGAAAAAGATGAGAAGAATGATCCATGGTATATTGATAGTGGATGTAGCAATCACATGACGGGAGATGAATCTATATTCACAAATATTGATACTTCGGTAAAAACACAAGTGAGATTGGGTAATGGTGAATCGGTTGATGTGAAAGGAAAAGGGACTATAGCTGTTGAAACTAAGAAAGGCCCAAAATACATTCGTGAAGTATATTTGGTTCCTAGTCTTGCACAAAATCTACTCAGTGTGGGACAAATGATTCAGAATGGTTATTCTTTATACTTTAAAGGAGATACATGCACTATCTATGATAAATATAGGAATAATGTTATTGCCTCTGTGAAAATGGAGAACAAGAATTTTCCTATTCGATGGAAATATGTCAAAGATATAGCTATGAAGGCTCAACTTGATGATTCATGGCTATGGCATCGGAGATTTGGCCACCTCAACTTTTATGGGCTAAAAATTCTCCATCAGAAAAATATGATGAGAGATTTTCCAGCTATTACAGAAATTTCAGACGTTTGTGAAGGCTGTCTTCTTGGAAAGCAGCAGAGGAAGTCCTTCCCGTCTGGAGGCACATGGAGAGCTAAGAAGCCATTGGAACTTGTCCATACGGACGTGTGCGGTCCGATGAGGACACTTACACCCAGCCAGAATAAATATTTCATCCTATTCATTGATGACTACACTAGAATGACATGGGTCTACTTTCTTCGAGAAAGATCAGAAGTTTTCTCTATTTTCAAGAAATTCAAGAACCGTGTCGAGAATCAAAGTGGCCGCAGAATCAAAGTTCTAAGGAGCGATAGAGGCACGGAGTATAATTCAAGGGAGTTCAATAAATTCTGTGAAGATGAAGGAGTCCATCATCAATTGACTGTTGGCTACGCTCCAGAGCAAAATGGAGTAGCAGAAAGGAAGAATAGAACCGTCATGGAGATGGCGAGATCCATGCTAAAGGAGAAAGGCATTCCCAACACTTTCTGGGCAGAAGCAGTTTATACTGCAGTATACCTAATAAACAAGTGTCCAACTAAAGCTATTCAAAATAAAACACCAGTTGAAGTATGGAGTGGACGGAAGCCTTCAGCAAAACATCTCAAAGTGTTTGGATGTATTTGCTACGTTCACATCCCTAATCAAAAAAGGAGCAAGCTCGATGAGAAGACCGAAAAAGGGATATTCATCGGCTATAGTGATCAATCAAAAGGCTATCGGGTTTACAACCTAAAAACTAAGAAGCTCATGATCAGTCGAGATGTCGAGTTCGACGAGAATGCTGCTTGGAATTGGGATGAAGAGAAGGTTGAGAAGAAGTATGTCAACTTACCAGACATACCTCGTGCACGTGAGGAATCAACACCTCAAGAAGAAGGTAGAACATCGGATTCCTCCACCCAAGAAGTAACACCACCATCCTCTCCAAGCCCAAAGACAAGAGGAGTCTACTTCTGAGTCTCCTATACTAAGGGTAAAGTCTCTAAGGAAAGTTTATGAAACATGCAATTTTATGTCCTTAGAACCAGAAAACTATGAAGATGCTTCCAAAGAAGAAGTTTGGATTAAAGCCATGGAGGAAGAAATTAAAATGATCGAGAAAAATGAAACTTGGGAGCTCGTTGATCGTCCCGAAGACAAAGAAATCATAGGCGTAAAGTGGGTCTACAAGACAAAGCTTAATGCGGATGAATCAATTCAGAAGCACAAGGCAAGACTCGTAGCGAAAGGATATTTGCAACAACCGGGTATTGACTACACTGAAACTTTCGCTCCTGTTGCTCGCCTTGATACTATCCGAGCACTCATTGCTTTAGCAGCTCAAAAGGAGTGGAAGATTCATCAACTTGATGTAAAATCAGCATTTCTAAATGGATACCTCCAAGAAGAAATTTATGTAGCTCAACCAGAAGGCTTTATTGTCAAAGGCAATGAAGAAAAGGTCTTAAAGCTTAAGAAGGCCCTATACGGGTTAAAACAAGCACCACGGGCATGGTATAGCAGGATTGACGAATACTTCACCAAGCAAGGATTTAGGAGGAGCATGAGTGAGCCAACGCTCTACATCAAGACCCAAGGTAATTCTGACACACTTATTGTCTCTCTATATGTGGATGATCTCATATATACAGGGAACAATGAGACAATGATTCGAGAATTTAAAGAAGAAATGATGAAGACATTCGAGATGACAGACTTGGGCTTGATGAACTATTTCCTCGGTATTGAAGTCAATCAAGATGAAGGAATTTTCATTTCACAAAAGAAATATGCAGAAAAGCTCCTTGAAAAATTCAAGATGAATAATTGCAAAACAGTGGCAACACCACTTGTGATGAATGAGAAACTATTAAAAGAAGATGGAGCTGAAAAAGCAGACGCTTCACTCTACAGAAGCCTAATTGGGAGTCTACTATATCTTACTGCTACAAGGCCAGATATTATGTACGCGACAAGTTTACTATCAAGGTTTATGCAGAGTCCAAGCCAAATTCATTTTGGAGCAGCCAAGAGAATTCTAAGATACTTAAGAGGAACCACTGATTATGGTATTTGGTATCGACCTAATGCAACAGTTAAGCTGATCGGTTATACTGATAGCGATTGGGCAGGATCATCTGATGACAGGAGGAGCACCACTGGTTATGCATTCACATTAGGTTCTGGAATATTTTCATGGACATCTAAAAAACAAGACTCAGTGGCACAATCCACTGCGAAGCAGAATATGTTGCAGCTGCTACAACTACCAGTCATGCAATATGGCTTCGAAGAATTCTTGAAGACATTGGAGAACCACAAATGGAATCAACGCCAATATTTTGTGACAACAAGTCTGCAATAGCAATATCAAAAAATCCAGTCTTTCATGGAAGAACAAAGCATATTGATATAAAATATCACTTCATTCGTGAAGTACAAAGTAAAGGAGAGATCGAGCTAAAGTATTGCAAGACTGAAGAACAAATTGCAGACATATTCACTAAAGCATTACCATCAACAAAATTTGAAACATTGAGAGCCATGCTTGGTGTATCACAAAAATGGATCAAGGAGGAGTGTTAAAATATGATCCATTTTTGAAAGCACTAGAACTCACTAGACTTCTCATGCTTATGAATTAAGTATACTTAATGGAGAAGCTAGAAGTCGGCAGCAGCCATTTGCTTCATGCAAAAGGAAAGTAAAAGTCAACAAAAGTGGCTGGGAGCTGCACAAGATAGAAAAATGGAGAAAAATGGAGAAGCAACGAGAAGACCCTGAAGAAGCCGCAACAAGCAGAAGCTAAAGAACGCAAGCTGAATTTTATATTGATCCTTGTACGGTGTCAAAGGCGGTGGAGTTCAGTCGGTGGAACTTGTCTATAAATAGGCAAGAGTACTCAGACTTGTAAAAAGAACGACAACTAGAAAAATGAGAGAGAACGTGAGATGAGAGAACCAAAAACTAGAAACTAAGAAACAGCCCTTCATTATCCTTTGTACCTCAAAAGTTCTTGAATAAAATTCAGTTTGTGCCATCATTTATTTTTCATTTATTTCTCACTCCCTTGCCATAGTTCATACACACTTGCACACACACACGCTTCCGCAATATCCAACAGACACAGAGGACGCTGACCTCATCACAGAAAGCCTCTTCAAGGCGAGGTTCGCCCTCGTCGTGTTCTCCGAGGGCTATGCCAAAACCCTCAAGCGGTGCCTGGACGTGCTGGTTGAGATCCTCAATCACAAAAGGTATCGCAAACTTGTGGTTATTCCCATCTTTTGCATGGACAGGGCAGCCGTGGTGGGTGATGGCGAATTCACGCTAGCTCTCCAGACCGTGGTGGTGACAGAGAAAGATGCTAAGAAAATGGAATGGAGGAGGGCGCTAGCAGAGGCTGAGGAGATTTCTGGTTGCGAGTTGAGAGCCGCCAACGGGCCCCCCTCTCCGTACGTACCCGTGATTCTTACTACATGATGAAGCTTACCACTGTAGTCTGTGATATGTCTTTTTCTGATGTTATTTCTTTGGTGCGTCTGCTTTGTAGATGGAATTTTTGCACAAACGACGGAATTATTTTTCTAGAGTAAAACTCTCTTTGGACTTTCCTGAAAATTCTTATTGCATTTTTTGAAAAATTATGTAAAACATGATGTGACTTTACATGTTAATTTCAAGATTTTATATGTAAAGCAGGAATAATTTCAAAAATCACAACTTTTCATTCTAATATCAATTTTTTTCTTGAGTTTGGAAAACCTATAGGCTATAATTTGCACTTCTTACTAGGATCCTCAAATTCAAAAGACCAATCTACCCTCTAACTCATCCAAACCTTAAACCGTTTCCCCGTTCTCCCTCTTTCTTTCTTGCCCTTGCTCTGGCTTTCTCACACCCTTCTTCTCTCTCCGCCGCGGGCTCTCACCACTGACTCCTACTGACACCGTGCAGCCACTAGCCTCTACCGAATCCGCTTTGCATCTCTCTCTCTCTCTCTCTCTCTCTCTCTCTCTCTCTCTCCCCACGGTCGGCGTTAAGCTCGACTTAAATTTGTAGACTCAAATCTGAGTCGATCTCGATAGATTTGAGTTGTGGCGCAGCTGGAGTGGTGATTGGTGTTGGGTGGCGACGGTACATCGTGCATTGGCGACGCCACAGCGTGCATTGGCAACGCCAGGTGGGGAGGAGTTGAGCAGTGGGTGGATGGATGGGTTAGGGTTTTGGCAAGTAAATTTTCGTCGAGTGAATTTGAAAATGGTGGAAGAGGCAAAATCGAAAGGAAAATGACAAACTGGCAGAGAAGACCAGCTCTTAGATGTAATCAGAATGCCAATTGTCGATTTGCAAAACTCAAGATGCAAATTGATATGAAATTTAATTTGAATTGATTTCAATTAAATTGAAGATGCTTGCTCAAATTTTCCCCGTGAAACATCAAGAAAGCCAAAGCAAAAGGGTCGTATTAAATACTTCCCAAGTTTGTAGCTTATATCGTTGAAAATTGGGAAACAGAAATGAGAACTATAAAAGGAGACGACGTATGCAAAAAAAATTGTATAATGGGGCATGCTATTTTTCTTCCGCTAAGAGTTATTTTTTTCTCCCTTTTTTTAAGTTTTCATACCTTTTATAGGCCAAATTTTGGTGTTTTATGCTTAAAAACATGATAACATACGAGAAGCTGAGTAAAGTATTGAAGGAGCATTCCTTTTTCTTTCTTTTTTTTTTTTTTTTTTTAAATTTTTTTATGGTGAGTTTGTTTTACAGAAAATTCAAATTTCAAAAACATTTTTCAAAATTTGAGATATCGCTTAGAAAAACTAGTCACTAAAAAGTATTTTTACTCTATGGTAATTTATGTCTAACTATTTTTGTAGATGATTGATATATTTTTTATTCATTAATGCGATAAAAATAATTATATTTAGAGAATACTTTCTCAATCTTGAATTTTTCAAGAAATAAATGTACTCTTAATAATTACTGTTGTCACAGCACATGTTGTTTCCTGGTATGCAATATGCACGGTTGGACGCGCCCCCCTCTGCCGTAGGATGTAAAGCTTAGTTAATTACCATTTCTTTCTTACGCATGCCAATGCCTGCGGTGATTTAGTCAAGCTCGATCTTTTCTATTCGTATTTCATATACCCACAAAGAAATTTGCGTACAATGTTTATCATATGTTGTCTCTTGGCGGTATATGTTTATGTTCATTTTGTCCCACATATTGCTAATAAAATTTTTGTACTAACACTTTACTTCAGCGATGAATCGAAGCTCATGCAATTGATATCCAAAAGCCTTGTCAATGAGATTCATCCTCTAGATTTGGGGGAGGCTTTCACCTTCGGGCCTTTTGGACACAACAATGGAAGACACTGGCATTATGATAATATAAACGGGATTGATGTTAAGTACACAAAATTCATTCAATCCCTTACCTTTGACGTTGACTTTGACGTTGAGGATACCATCCGAAACATACCGCAACATGGCAAAGAACCCGGGTATCGGACTTACAAGGTTGTATCCAGACACTTTCATTTTTCTCTTTTTCTATTTATACTTGAATGTCATAAGTTCACCTTTCTAACTTGTCATAACATCAGTTGATTACAAAATCGTAAGTCTTGAGATTCTTAACTACCGCTTCACAAATGGACATGAAAATCTCACACCAACGATACATGAAAATCAGTATGATTGTTTGAAAAGCAACCGGAAAAAATAATAACAGCACCCTATTAATTTAGGCAAAGCCAACCCTAGTCACAAACAAAAAGTAAATTAAATGTTGATTTACAAAATGAAATATTCTATGAAATTTTTTAGGAAATGTGGTTTACACAAATCTGAGCATATTATCTATTATATAGATCTGAATCGTAATTGAAAAGTGATCTACAACAAATGATGCAACGTATGGTCACTGACGTAGAATACGTCTTTTTGTCGTCTGTTTGCAGGTTAAATTGGAAAATGGAGAGAAGATAACTTCATTTGCTGGATATTTCGAAGAGTCCGGTGGAATTAACTCTCTCAAATTTCGAACCAACAAAAGAATATTGGGACCCATTGGCATGGTGGTGGAGCAGACGGAGGGGGCAAATAACGAAATGAAGTACTTTTCCGCGCCATCAAAAGGAGGGGAAGTAACCGAATTTTTCGGGAGAGAGAGAGAGAATGGTCGTCTCGCATCTATTGGAGCACGTGTCAAGCTACACTCCGAGAAGTTCCGTCCCGTCAGCGTCAAGAGTTTGCCGTTGATCGGGGTTGCCCTAGGGTCAAAGTGGGATGATGGCAATCAGCATGCCAATGTGAGGAAAATCATTGTTGAATTGGATTCGAGTAAAATCATCCGATCGATCAAGTTTCAATATGAAGAGAAGAATGGAGAATTCGCCATTGGAGACACATGGTCACATGATTGGAAACGATTTTGTTAAGGAGGTGATTGAAATTGTATGTCCCCATGCAGGCCTAAGCTTTTTAAAATTCTTATGAAACTTGCATTGCCTACGATGACGGTGGGAGACTCTTTGAAAAATTAAATCATGAGCTTTGATGGTTATGACTTTTCTTGCAGGATTCAGATGAACATTTGACTTCAATATGCGGGTCTTGTAAAGGCGGCCGCATTGAATCTCTAACGTTTCGACTAACACAAAAAGAATTGAAACTGTTGGTGTTGAAGAGGAAATCACTCAGAAATTTTCTGCAACAGATGGCAAAATTGTTGGATTTTACGGGTGGATAAGAGATGAACATCTTTGCGGAATTGGAGCATATTATGAATGGGAACCATTTCAAGATGGAGAGGCTTGGGACGACAATAAATTTGACGGTGTGAGGGAAATTCACCTACCGGCTGACGAAAGTGCTATCCATTACATTACATTTGTGTATGACAATGGTAGTGAAAAAGGTCGCCGAATTATTCATGGTGATTGCAATAAAAGAGAATCCACCAAGAAAGCAAAGGTTAGTGTCCTTTTCCCTTTTACATTTATCTCATCGGCCAAGATGATCTTGGTATGTGCCCGGCCATGTGATTAGTAAATTAAACTCAACAAATAGGTCTTTGTTTACACCACTTGTCCAACTTTCAGAGATGCTTTTGAGATTGTGCAGGTTATATCGTTTGATCATCCTCTGGATTACTTGACATCGATTTCTGGTTATATGGGCAAGGATGGTACCATCAAATCGCTCAAATTTTACGGTAATAAAGGAAGAATCGAATCCTGGGGCAAGGTGAAGGACGACGACAAGATGTTGTACTTTTGGTATCCATCGACAGGGAGTAGAATCACTGGTTTTCGTGGAAGATGCGGGGAGACTCTGAATTCCATAGGAGTTTATGCGGAGCCCATTCCGTACATGTATCCTTTTAAATTCAAAAAGCCCCTTGGAGGCCCTGAGCCCTATGAAGGCCCTGATGTAGCTGAATGGGATGATGGTGGGCATACTAATGTGAGGGCATTTCGGGTTACCACTTGCGGGGCTGGAGAAGAAGAGAAAATTGAGTCCATCACTTTTAAGTACGATGACAACGGTTTCTTGGTCGAAGGCTTTCGACATGGCGGAGGAGACCGGTCTTCAGGCGAATGGGTGAGTCCATGTATCTCAATCCCTCTCTCTATTCTTTTTCTCTTTCGTCTCTTTCCTGAATACACGTCGCTTTTCATAATGTCGGGAGCTCCATGGAGCACGAGTTTCTTTTGATCGAAAACTGAGGCACTTCTTTTGGCATCGTAGAGTTAGAGTTTATGGTCTGAAACTTCCTCTGTTCTCACATGAACGACATGTTTCGTTTTGCTATTCTTGCAGATCTGGCTGGATTCTCCCTCCGAGCGTCTAACTTCGATAAGTATTTGGAAGGGCAGATATCGAGATAAAACTATAATCACCCACCTGAAATTAACTTCCAATCGTGGAAATACCCATGATGAACCTTATGGGCCTTACCCAAATACTTGTGGAACGTCGGAGGAACATAGTATCAGAATAGATGGTGATGACAAGATCGTTGGCTTCTTCGGAAAGAAGGGGGAATCACATCTTATTACTATTGGAGTGCACTTGGAAGAAATTAAGAGCCCCCCACCTTATGGGCCTTACCCAAATACTCGTGGAGCGTCGGAGGAACAGAGTAGCAAAATAGATGGTGATGACAAGATCGTTGACTTCTCGGGAAAGAAGGCGGAATCACATGTTATTTCTATTGAATGAAGGAGAGTTACTGAAGTATGAAGACAAATAATGCCAACAAAGGTTATTGAAGAGTTCTCCACGGATTGCTAAGCTTGTCTTCAAATGCATTTATTGTTTTGACTTTGTTTATGTGCTTTCGTTAACTTTGTGGACTTCCTTGTTTTTCTTCATTTAATGCTGTCAGACATCTATGCTAATTTGGGTGCGTCCAGTCACCATTAAAAGTTGTGAAGTGCAGATTTGTGGACACATCCTCGAAGCAACAACATTTGCATTCCAATAAAAAGTTGCCTCCAGTTTTATTTGTGCTCTTGTTCCAAATTTTGAATGTTCTTACTATTCTTTTGCTTACAACAGTTCCACCTAATTTTATGAGTAACTATAAGATGCTCTGAGGTACAATTGAGATTATGCTTGGATGGGAAAGCTATTTGTAAAAGAGAGGAAAAAGAGCAGCTATTAGGGGTGTGCAAAAAAACTGGGACCCGCTCGGATCGCCAGAAACCGGTGGTTCTTAAGGGAACCGGTAGGTACCGGTTCCCGGTTCCCGATTCCATGGGTGGATCCGTCCACTCGTCCATCCGCCCACCCAAACCTGGACCGGTTATATTATAATAATATATTAATTTTTAATATTAAAAAAATTCGCAATTAACAAATCTAAAATTTAGATCTCTAATCACTATCTTGTCTTAATTAACTACTCTTCTACTCCATCTTGTCTCTTTCAATTCAAAATCTCTGTAGTTCCCTCTTCCTCTCTGATTCATCTCCGATTTATTCATCTTCCTTTGAGTCCTAGTTCGAACTCGGCAAAACAGTGAGTTAATTATCTTTTCCTCCCTTGAACTTGAACTCTCTCTCCACATTGTTGCCACCTCCGCATTCACTGTTACTATCGTCCTCTTCGTTGTTGGGCTCATCCCGCTTCTACCTCCCCTCTTCCTCCTCCCCCTCCTCAAGCTTCTCCCCATCATCCTCATCTTTGGGGATGGGCAAACTCTAGGTCTAAGAATGGCTCATCGTCCCCGTCATCCTCCTCATTGTCGGTCTTGAGGGAGGAGTGGGAGAGGACAAAGGCAGTGGCCAAGATAGTGGTGGTGGCTGGGATGGAAGCGGAGCGAGGGTCGCGATCGGTTGAAGGCGAAAAGGGGAAGGTGTGAAGGTTGGACCGGTTCTATGGATCCACTTGGAAACTGGACCGGACCGGCGATCCGATTCTCTCAGGATCCATACAACTAGCGAAATGGTTTCCTGGTTCTAGGTTGAACCGCCCGCTTGACCGCACACCCCTAGTAGCTACTCAACCCCAACATAATCCTTGGATTATTTTTAAAGATCCAAGAATTAATCCGACACTCCATCTTTCACGTTGACTCATGAATTGGAAGTGAATTTGTTAAAAGGAGTAATTTTAACATATATATAATTAATTCATTGTGAATACTAATGTGAAATAAAATGAGTGGAAAGCGTAATAAAGTACATCATGTAAGGAGAATAATTGCTCCCTTGCAAATGATACATAATCCTATGTGTCAATCACGGTAGCAATCCTTAAAAAGACATAATTATTATATAGATATGGATCTCACAAACCTAACTTGGTGGATATTTTATTCTTATTCTTGCTCAACTCTATGCCAATATAATAGTTATTCCATCCGTTCCATTTCGCAAGCGAAAGGCTCCGATTTAGTTCTATGGTTTTGCAAAAGAATATTGGACCATATGCGAACCAAATGGGTAATCTTCTTTTGGTATCTTCAGAAAATAAATTCTGAATCCGAAGCCTATTTCATAAATTCTGCTTATCTTCTTCTACTTCTTCTACTTCTTCTATTTTCTCTAAAGTCTGCTCGTCTTCTTTTCTGCGCTAAAGTAAAAAAGTTTTTTTCCCTAAAAAAAGAAAAAGAAAAAAGCGCAGAGATGGAAGGATGGGTTCTGGTTCGACCCAGATATCGAAACTGACCAGCGAGCAGCGTGACAGATTTTAGGAAGAAACCCCCAACAAAACGGCAATTCCGGCAATCCCCATTCGACCTCTTACGCAGTGATCTCATATGCGGGGACACTCGTATGACTTCGTCGGAGATCGAAGTCACCGAGTCGTCTGGAGCGCCGAACACCCAAAACACTCCCAGATGTGGGTCTCTGCCTATGCGTACGGCGGTTTGAAGAAATTGAGGAAGTTTGTGGAGCAAGGTGAGGCAGACTGCACTGCATTGGGCCGCCGTTCGTGGATCCTTGCAGTTGCGGGGGTGCTTTTGGAAAGTGGAGCTTGGGTAGAGGCAGCTGATATAAAATGGGTATCGGGTACTCTCTCATCCTCTCCTTTTGCTGTTGGAATATAGTTGTTCGCAATTGCTCACCGTAGTTAAAGGAATTGTAACATTGGCATGCTTAGTTGAGTAAAGAACGGATTTGATTATTGTGGCATTGGCGTGCAGGTTTCGTCTTGAGTTGAAAAGGGATTTTGTGCGTTTTATACGTGACTTTTATGCTGTACTGATAAACAGTAATGTATGATGCAACCAGGCACTTGCTGTGGCGGTCATTTCCATTCTATGAAACTATTTCTGCCAGAGATCATGGAATTCAATCTTCTGAAGGTGTAATTTATTATGTTTGACTATATTTCTCCATTTGGTTCAGGGAGAAGGGTTATTCCTTTTGTTTTCTCCTCTAGTGTCAATCTTTTTATTTTTTTTAGATGACAATTCTTCATTGGCTAGCCTCTCCGCTGCAGCTAATTCATGTTGCTGCCCGACGCGGCAAGATGGCCTGCTTAAATCACAAGGTTGTGAGGTATCATGCTGATTATGGTGCACCAGATAATGATGGAAGAAGTCCTCTTCATCTGTATGTTAAGATGCATGAACGTTATAAAACTGCTTTCTAGAAAATAAGTGGACACATTTGGACGCACTCATTTCTTTGGCATTAAGACTCCATTTTTAGCAATGATGGGCTTATCCGGTATGGTAGAAATTCCTTTGGTGGAATGGAAAATATTAATGCTCATCATCTCAAGTGCTATTCCTATAGAGTTTCATGACATCGAAGGAGTGAATTATTTGCTTACTGTGCAATGTATGGTTGATGGTAGTTGAGCTTGTCATAGCTGATGTCTTGGGTAAATACTTAAAAAATATAATATAGTGGTTCCTCTCTACACGCTCTGTAAATCACTTTGGCTTGTGAAGTTCTTAAACCTGGTTGTTTGGCTTATTGTGATTTGAATGGTTAGGAGGTGTGAAGTTTTCTTTTGATAATAATATGTCTGCGGAATTCATCCTTACCGTTTTTCTTTTCTTTTCTATATGATTCACATCCTGACGTTCTGGAAATTACAGTGGACGATTGAAAAAGCAGTATGAGGTGGAGATGATTTGATGATATGCTCTTACATATATGAAAAAAATAAATAGTTTGGTAGATGCTTTGGTGCCTAACCTAATTTAATTATCAGTTGCTTTAGCATAGAAGGCCTTTGCCTGATTTTGAAATTCTTGCATTGAATTCAGGGTCTAAACATGTTTGAGAAGACATTTATGCAAATCTGGAAGAAGTGTGAATAATTCATCATTAGTTGTTCAAGTGAACCTGTTTCATGGAGGTCGCAAGCTGAACTATTTCTAAACAGTACCACTTGCTTGCCCGAATGAGTGATCTATCATGGCTAGAGATGGTTTAAGTTCAAGTTCCTTGTTGTAATGAGGGATGATTGGGAAGATTTACATTAAAATGAAGTCAATGAAATTTCCATTTCCTTTCGTATTATTTCATCCTGCAGCTTTCTTTTCCGATCATTTGTCATGGTAATTAGTTTTTATGCCTTGGTTGATGTTTTGTTATATCTCTATCCTTGATAGAATTTGAGAATACAACATCTTCTGAATTAACCATCCTGTAATTAACTGGAATTTTTCTTGTAATAACAAGAGATGGACTCCATGAGAGTGATGGCAAGTTTTTTTAATGCTAGATGAGGGGAATCAGCAAAGTGCTTCTGAGAACCTAATGGTCTATCATCTTCGATTGGTGACCCTAAAAGTATGATGTAAGAATGGCAGTCCATTTATACATTAGTTTTAATATACTTGGATTAGGATCAACTTCTAGGTTGTACATGGATGAGGTGTTTGCTTAGGGCACTGTAGTCTATCTATCATATTAGATATAGACCAATATGACAGTTAAATCCAATAAATACTTGCTTTTTCTGCAGGTTAACTTGGACAAACTCAATATCAGGTTATATCAGACGTGATTATTCTGTCATTCAATCACTCACGTTCAGAAGCAATATAAGGAGGCATGGACACTTTGGTAAAGAAAAAGGTTCTTCAGCTTAGGATTAACAAGCAGCAAGATAACTGGCTTTCACGGAAGGTCTGGTGTCCAGCTTGATGCACTAGGAGTCTACTCTGAACCAATTTTATTTCTTGAAAACCACTGGGCCATTTGGAGGACAAGATGGCAGCCCTTGGGATGATGAAAATAGCATTGGTGTGAGAAAATATTTTCAAAGGTGGATTAGCTATTGACTCCATTACTGTTGAGTATGATAAGAAAGGGTCTGTGGTTCAGGGCCCTAAACATGGCAGAGATGGAGGACATAACAAACTCAAGGTATGGCCTTCAGACAGACATATACGTAATCTTATAATTGTATAACTTCAGCATTGTTGCTAAGGTTTGACTGTACGTGGTCGATGATTGATCATCGTTGTTATCTATTTAGCTATTATATCTTTTGTGTAACAAAATGCAACTTATCAACCGAAGGATTCTGTTTCTGCTGATTTTGCAAGATTCTACAGTTCAGCGGTTGGGATAAAATATGTGTGTTTATGATTTTCAAGATTAAACTCTTTTATCCTCGAGAGTACTTGACTTCATTTTCTGGGTACTTTGGAGATCTTTTCGGTATACTATTGTTTGCTCCCTCACATTTCAGAGCAACGACAGAACTTTTGGGCCATTTGGTGCAGAAGATGGGATGTGCTTTTCTTTTCTGTCAACCAGTTCAAAGATTGTCGGGTTTCATGGGAAGTTTGAAGTCTATCTCGATTCACTTAGAGCACATTTTGAGCCTTGACATGCTAAATTCTGCCTTTACGCGTGCCATGCAGTCGATGTTTGACTTTACATTTAAATAGTTATCATCACCGCCATTCTCAGAAGGCTAGGAGTGTCAATAGGTCGGTTTGGTGTATTCTCCAAGAATAAAGTGGGTTAAAGCCTTTATACAGGGAATTAATTCGTTATCAACTAGTCCCACCATCATCATTACCCTATATTTCATACTATCACCTTAGTAAGATCTCATAATCTACATGGTAGGCAGCACAAGATTATGTCCGTGATTTGTAGACTAATCATGGAGTTTAACTTTAATTGAGTCTGATGAATCGATGGAAATAATTGTCTGTAGTCTTTGTATCATGCAGGATTGTTATTTCGAGCTTTGTAGTTGTAGCGCTGATGCTGATCTCTCCTAGCGTTGATGCTATTTTGAGCTTGGTTTCTTATCATCCTTCATTTCTTATGTACAACATTTTTATGGTAGAGTTGTATTTTCTTTTTTTTTTCCAAGAAAAATTTAGGAGAATAATAGGCTAGAAAAATCAATGTAGTCATAAGTATCATCTATATCTAACAATATTTAAGTAATAAGTCGTAAAGGTAAACTCCATGAGAATGAGAAAATATTATGCTTAAAACAAAAGTAAAATTGACTTCTTTGGGCACGGTGTGGTAGAAAGCTAACAACATAATTTAGCGAAAAATCGATTTTGGGCTTGCAATGGAATTGGTATCAAATCAGAATTGATGCCGTGTGAAACATTATATCAAGAATAGAAAAAATCTATAATTATATATAATTGACGATACTATACACATTTTATCATGTGATACAGAAAACATAAATAATTATTAGCATGAATCAATTCTATAAAATAAAATTACTTTTGTTAAGCATATAAAAGTTTAGTAAAATACAGTGTTAGGGTTAATTTCACTCAATTGAAAAATAACAATCGCTTAAAATTGACAGTGGTATCAAATTAGAATTAAAAATAGGGCATGATGAATTTATTTTTAGTAAAATATGAACTAACATTTTCTTGATATGTGCAAAGTGAATATACAAGACAGACAGACCTACAATATTTGATTTTATGGTAAACGATATATGTTGCTTTTGCATAACATCTTCTTTGATGATCTAAATTTGATCGTTCGGTCACTCTTGTAACACTGAAAAGATATTGTATATTCATATAAGCTGAATGGGTTTAAGTAGAAAATGAGTTTATATAATAAAACCTTTTAAAACATGGGCAAGTAGACTATTTCCCACTACAAACGTGACTTCATTTTGTAATGAAGGCAGTGACTAATCAGCATTAGTAATTCACTTTCTATATCATATTCTTATTTAGTTCCGGATGTGAAAACCTATTAACTAATTTTTATCTGTTCATTCTTTTTGATGCGTTGCGAAACTAATCTTTGGCTTTTATTTTACTTGAAATCTTTCTATATCCAAATATTGACATGCAAAATCATATAATAACTTTTTGGTAACTTGGATAATTCTTTTTTATTTTCAAATTCCAAGCACAAAAGTTATTAATAGAAGTGAGTAGTAGATAATTAGTCCCGGCAGAAATGCACTTAACTTAGCAACATTGATAATCACTTTAAATTTCATATAAAAATAATCAGTTTGAGGAGTAATTTGTTAATAATAACTTAATCATCAGATTAAAATGTTAATACATGATCAATAATTTCCACATACAACCAAATATCTCGTTATGTATTCACATGTCACTAATTTATGTAAGATGAGGCGATTTTTCTAGTGATCCAGTTAACAATTGACGGCCAATTAGCTCGGGCATGAATGAGAGTCTGCTTAAATTGAGGTATCTTATCAGCCCAAAATGTAGTTCAACTGCTTAATTAATCAATGAGGGCCAAAAAGTAATGTTTCGGATCCTTCTATACTCCCGTTGGAGAAAAATGAATTTGATTTTGCTTGATCAATCATAATTTTCCTCATTGACCTTAAAATTGCGCACAGAAGGAAAAAAAAAAAAAGATGAGAAAAGAGATAGGACGAGTTACATCGAAAAGGCTGGCACACCTAACCCACATATTTGATCAATTTATTATCTCAACATAATATATATATATAGTTAATTTTATTACTTTGGATTGAGAATTTAGGTAATTTCTGATTGGATTTAAGTTGAAGTTTGACATAAGATATGCTCGTAAAACATGTTACTACTACTCCTTTATTTGGCGGTTGATTTGTTCTTGTCCAGTTTTTTAGAATTCAGAGATTGAGTAGACTTTAATTGAAGAAATAACAACATTAACTATTGATTGTGGGAGTGATAATTCTCAAAAATAAAAAAAGAATTAAAGGCAGCTTAATCCAACCAGGTACTTCACAACATTATCCCATTAGATGGATCTGCGTGCTTCGTGGGCCGGATCATTGGCACTGGCATCCGCGTCAGCTTCAGTCCCGCCTCCACGGTCGATACCCGTCTTTATGGCCCGGCTTTTTCGGCTCGCGTAGATTCTCTTTTATCAGCACCGATAGACGGTTGCTCCATATTTAAAGTAGGGTTTCCGGTTTGTGTACTTTGGATTGATACGCGGTCGTCGTTGAATGCTTCTTCACCTTTACGTGGGGGGAGTTAGCGAAGATGGGGCACCATATACATGCTTTAGCGCCCCAGTGTTTAAGCAGCTTTCAACTTATCAATATCATAACGTGTCATTTCTACTTTGAATGGCCAAGACCACCTCTTCTCATCCTTGTTCTTAATTTTGTTTTTGTTTTTGTTTTTTTTCAGATCAAACCGAGTAATTTGCAAAATCCAAATCCTTATTCAAAGCTCGAATATTCCAAAGCAGCTGAGGAGCTAGAGAGGTTTTTCAGCACATGCAAACAACACGGAAATCAATGCTAAAGTACAAATTGAGTTTATGACAATTCTGCTGCTGCTAGGGAAGGGAAGTCGTCGGTTCCCTCCCTCGGAAAAACTTGAAGAGCAGACCTCCGTGAGTAGCAAAGAAGGGAGCCAACATGAGCGACTCCACTGCCATTAGCTGTATGAGGATGTTGAGCGGTGGGCGTGAAGTGTCCTTCTGTCGAGTGCCAAAGTCCTCTATTGTGCTAGCTTTTTGGAGAAGCCAGTCATCGTTCCCGGCATACTCCAAAGCACCAGCCTGAAAGCAAATTCAAGATATTAAGGAAAAAAAAATCTGTCGAGTCAGACAAGTTTTCTTCGTGGTCGCTGAACCACCACAGACGAATACAATCGATGGAAAATAGCTATCGAGCAGTTAAAGCAGCAGCATACCTTAATATGCACCTTCGCTTGGTCCCATACTCCATTATTCCTGGATGCCGATCTCGCAATCTGTTCGAAACCAAGCCCATCGAACAATTTTAATCAGGAAAACACTACAATAATTTGAGACAACCGATGGGAAGCTCCCACGTATGATGATGAGAGCATTACTCAGTAGTTCACTAAGCTAACACGAATATTGTTCAACACTGAAGAAACTACAATTCTTAACCCGGTTTAACAAGCATTCTATCAAGAAACATACCTTGAGCCCCAAAATAGATAGGCATTGATTATTTTGGTAAAGATTACCTGAAGAACGGAATAGAGAGAGCCAGCCAGAACACCACACAGCATCTCTGCACCAAAGATGGTCCCGACCAAAACTGGTGTACACATGACAATAACACCAGGTATAGTCAACCCTTTGAAAATTTCATCAATTGAATTTTCGACGCGCGGTGCAATTTTGACTTGGTGAGCCATCTTCAATCCTACACGTCCCACACTTTCCATGGTCACAGTAGAGATGCCGTAAGGAAGCCAGCGGCCCAAGACGAAACCGCTGGCAAGGCCGCTGGCACCCTTTACTGTCAGGGCATTAGCAAGAGAAACTTCTGCACGATTCACAAATGTACCAAACAGAGCGACAGACACCAAGGCAGCTGATTCAATGGCAAGTCCCTATATAACAGATAAGATACGAAAAGAGGTCCTTCTAATATTAGATTCAAACAACAGGACAGTAGAATTTGCCAATACGGCTAATATTGAGAATGATAGATGAAAGGCAGCACCTAAAGCAAAGAAAGGTCATTTTAGCCAAACATCATGCCACACCGGCGAGAGTCCAAAAGGACTCGCATAACTTCCGAATTATTTAGTCATTTATGGTGAAAAAGAAAATAATTGGACAATGTGCACAGATTCTGGAAGACATGAATGTAATCTCGAGAACGGTTCTACGCACAGACACCCTTTCCTCTCCTATGTTATGGATTTTATTAAAATAAGCTACTAAAAGGACAATGGGACAGTGTCGATACTATATTCGCATGCAAGGATTGCCTTTACCGTTTCAGTGGCAGCTGCTCGATTGCCAGCAGGAAAGGTCCTTTCGCTAGCCATCTGACGAATACGTTGAGCATAGTGGCTGATGGGATCGTAAGCATCTACGGCCACTTGAGTCGCCATGGTACTTAGCATCCCCAGGGCAACCGCAGCAATTCCATATGTGGCATCAGAACTGAAAATCACAGAAATGCTAATGTCGGCATAATTTGGGATACCGACAGAGGCATGGACAGCGGAGACACAGGCAAGGACAACGCTTACGTTGCTGCCGAAAACATCTGGGAGATATCTGCAGAAATAAGGATCATCACGTGGTCAGCACATGACCATTAACAGTCGTAAGAATTCATATCATTCATTTACTTTAGCAATTTTAACACCTGATGGCATCGTCGGGGTAATATTCAGTTAAAAGCCTAATAATTGACCCAGCCCAAAGACCAACACCAACACACAAGGACAGCTGCCTGCAAGATCATATCCATAATTAGCGACTACATTCGCTCAACGTATTGACTTGATCCTGTAAAAGTCCGCTGACATTAAAGCATGTCACATGACCAACATTAGAAGAAAGCAGCATTTAGGTTCAGAACGAGACAAGGATCATCAGAGAGTTTACCACTTTGTCGCATTATTAAATTTAAATGAGGGGGCCAGAGCAATCCAGCTAACAATAGCTAGAGTCATTAGAAATCTGGAAATAACAAGTTGCTTCTTCTTCTCCAATGCAGTTATGATTTCCCCCATGAGAGTTGTGATTGAGCAAACAAGAATACCCGTAGAGCTGATAAGCAGGGGATAACGCATTGCAGTGATGTGATCAATTCCAAAAGAAGAGATGGAAGCAACAATCAGGGCAGCGCAGGATGATTCGGTGTAAGAGACAAAAAGATCAGTCCCAATACCAGCAATATCCCCAACAATATCACCGACATTATAAGGAATCACCTGAATGATTAAAGTCAACCCCATTTATGACTTAAAGTGAATGATATACTTAGGAGATAGAGCTACGGTAAGAGAGTACATACACTTAAGTTTCGATCTCCTTGGGAACCTGGCTGAATTTCGCCAACCAGATCAACATAAATATCAACAGCCTTGGCATAAATTCCACCACCGGCTCTTCCGAAGAAAGCCATGGAAGATGCACCAAGGCCGTAACTGGTAATGACCTCAAAAAGACCTTCCCAATCATTGCCATAACAGCACTTGAACAGTTGGATAGCAATATAGAGCCCGAGAAGACTGATAGCAGCAAGAAGAAGTCCCATTACTGCACCAGACCTGAAAGCAGCATTTAAATGGCCATCTCCCTCATTAAAGCCATTCCTTGCATTAGTATCTACAGCAATTCTAATGCTAAGGAAACCAGAGAGGGCTAATGCGACAACACCAAGTAGGAATGAAACGGCGATGGCAACTGCAGGGTTGCACATGTTTGGAGGATAAAATATGCTAGGCCAGCTTTGGGTGCTGAATCTCTCAACAAGGCAGAGGAAGGGGAAGATTAAAATCGCAGAAACAGCCACGACAGCTACAACACACAAGCACTGCTTGAGCAAAAAATGTCCTGCAGCTGTTACAATCACAAACGATAACTTAGCCTCTCTATCCAGGGAATAAAGCAACAATCTGATTCTTGAGATTCTACTTATGCGTGACAAAATAAGGTATAATTCAGTTGAATCCAGTTACTTCATTCCGTTGCCTAGTTTTGTTCAACCTAGCTCCAAGAAATAAGAAAAACCTAACCTACAGCGCCCCAAAAGAGTAACTTAAAACATGATACGGTGCCTATTACAATCCACCTTTGGCAAGCTGGACAGTGTAAGTGTCAAATCCCACCGGCGAAAGGGTGACGGAACATAATGTGTAGGACAAGAAGGGAAAAGGGATGAAAGAAAGTACCCAGCTCTACAAAGTACTTAATGTAATACAAAGAACTGAAAATTAATTACAGCTTCCCAAAACCCAGAATATCATTGTAAACACATCTAAACGTTACTTTAAAATTAAAGCATAATAAACGAGCAAGAAACTAGAAACAGATAATGAACTACAATAGTAAACAGGAGGTTAGAACCAAAGATTAAACCGAGAGTATGGAAAAGCATCAGAACTAAAGTTAGAACTGAACTTATATGTTAGAACTAGAAGAGAAGAAGGGTGAAATAGCTACGGCGAAAAATGATATAAAAACACAAAAGAAATAAAAACAAATAAATAATTTCACAATAGAACTGATAATGCTCTAGTTCGAAAGATTATTCAAATCAGAATATAAGGAATAGGTATGGAACATTGTCACATCTAAGGACTTTGGTTAGGAGAAGCAAAAATGTAACATCAAAGAGAACCTTAGAGAAATATAAGAACAATTTGTTACCTATATATTCTTAATTAATCCATTAGAGTTAGTGTTTCGTCACAAGTATGACAAATCAAGAATGATTATCTCATGAAAATGAGAAATGTTGTGCATCAAATTACAAAGTATGATAATAAAACCCTTGAAACACTTTCACTGACGGTTGTGCAGCCTCAGCAATTCACCTTTTTATTACAATATGCTTCCACGAAAGCCAGTTACGTATAAAAATTGCTATCCTAACTTTAATTTAGTTGACGTTGTGTCATTAGTGGCATATACCAAGCTTTCTATAACTAATACTAAACAGCTGGAAGAAAGAAAGAAAAAATCTAGGGTTCATTTGTTTCGAGGACAGCTTGATATTTCTGAAAACTGTGCTTGAATAAATGACAATATTTCCCGTTTTGTCTGAAATTTGAAACGAACTGAATATTATTTTCCATTATTTATAAATGAAAATTTTCTCTTTTTCTTAAAAAATGCATTAATAGTGAGATAGAAGGGCTCCATGTGCTATATCATCAAATTTTAAATATAGCTTTATCGAATTAAATTTCCATAACTTGAAATAAATTGTAAACAACTAATTTTTTCTGATGAAACCCGGTCTCAAGCGGTTAGGCCAAGGGCCTAGCCTTGGGATACTTGGGGTCAGGCGCCAAGGTCCTCAACCCAGCCACAGGCAACCTGGGCTCAGTAGTCGAACTTAGGGGAACTTGGGCGCGACTGGCAAAGAGCCAAGCATGATGCCAAGGCCTTGGCCTCGGCTTTAAGAGTCCCGAGCCCCACTGTCAGGAACCTAGACTCGATTTCTAGTACTGCACCTTGAGCGTTGGGTACTTGGGCCCAACCGCCGTGGTCCCAATCCCAGGAACTGGGGCTTCTCGGGCTGAGCCACTTTAAAACCAAGCACGGTCACTACGGATCTGGCTAGGTCTCAATGGATTTGAACTTAGCTGCTGATGAATAGAACGCGGGAGCCACGATGCCAAGAGAGATATTAAAACTAGTAACTTATTCGAGTCAGCATGAAAAGAGCCTTTGAGAACGAGAAACTGACCCCCTCACTCCATTGGAGACTCAAAATTTATCCTTGTGAATTGAATTAGTAGAATAATCGGGAGGGGTGCTTGCTAGGAATAACTAAAATAGAAAAAAAAAAGTTTGTTTTGATGTTAAGGATAGATAGAAATTCCTCTTAAGATAGAGAGATTATGCATCAAGTCAAATCCTTAAAGATAAGGAGAGGAAAAGTGGGACTTTCGAAATTTCTCAGAAAGGAGGATTGTGGAGCAGTTGTTTTGGTTATTTGGCATGAGCAAAGCTAATCCTTGCTCGACTCTTTTGGCCCAGGCGACTTGACATAAATCACGGATTGAATGTATTATTTTATGATAAATGAGAACATAACTTGTCGATTTATCAATAAGAATTAAAAAAAGAAAAAAGAATTCTGGAAGCGAAAGAGGATGAGAGAGAGAAGGAGGGGGAACTGAGAGGGTGCAGCACTTCATTGAAGTTCTAAGCTCGTGGAAGTTTTTTGATGTTGTGTGACATGAAATGACATAAAACTTAGTTAAGAAAAACGTTTTCCTCTTCTTAGGAAGGAGGAATCTTTTTCTTGATTTTAAAAACACGTAGTTTCTTTGATTGGAAATGCTTTTTCGACCGACTTATCATTTTGATTGTTCCAAATATCGCAAAGTTTAGAAAATCTTTTACACAGAAATTCTTTCCATTGACACAAGCGCACCCTTAGACCTTCGTCGAATGCAATCTGTCTTACAGATGTACATGCGCCCAAATGCAACACCTATTTTGACTTAATCAAAACCAGTTCTTGAGCATAAAAATCAATTAATCTTTTAGAACATGTAATGGCTCGTAGGTTATCTATCCCCTGACGTTAATCAAATAGACTTTTGAAACAGCTGTATTATGAACATTCTTGTCGTGCAATGCCATAATATAAAGTGCCTCCCAGTCCCGTGAGAGCCTGCAGCTAAGTTGGTGAGTAAAGAGACGAAAACATTCACGTGACGTGCACAACACGTGCATTTACTTAATCCAAACAAAGCGCGACCTTGATGAGAAAATAAGAAGTGTGGCAAAAGCCAAAAGGACAAGAGCTACATCAGTTAACACTCCGCCCAAGAACACGACAAAGACCACCAACATCAGCCATCTTCCTGAGAAGAGATCTGCATGAGCAAATATTATATTATTGTGCTCAAATACGTCGCTCAAAGCTCTAGCAGCTGTGACAAACCCTAAATATGACACGCCCCACATCATGATTTCGCTGAGCCATCATCAGATGATGAGACTCGAATTTGTTGCTATTGCGTGGGCTGATGCGAGACTCGCCCGACACTCTGTTAATGAACAGTGTGGGTGAGAGAGAAGGGGGTTGAACTACAACCTCTCAATGCCCAGAAAAAGAAAGACTCGCAACCCAGCAAAGTCAAATGTACTTCATTCTCTGCCTTCGGCTTTTTCCTTTTTCTCTCTTGGACAACAAACATGAGCTTAAAGCTTACGAGCTTTATTGGAAATCGCGACCATAGAATTTCACTAGTAACACCTAAAATGTTTGAGAATGCACGACTATTAATTGCGAGGGTAGCAAAAAGGAAAAGTTCCATAAATCAGACAAGTTGTGAAGCTACGGGATCTGTATAAAGTCACCTGTATAGATGCCTTTCGTTATCTTAACACGTTCGCCCCGTCTTCCCTGCGCGTTCCGGTTGTCAATATTGCACGACCAGGGGCGCCACAGCAACAGGGGGAACGCAATCCCGATTATGGCACAGACTGGGATCGCGATCTCTGACATGAGAGCTGGGAACAATGCCATCCTTGCGGGAACTCTGGACTAGGTCGCTGGACTCGACGCCTATCAGAGAGAGAGAGAGAGAGAGAGAGAGAGAGAGAGAGAGGGAGTGAAGTTGGGAGTGTGCTCGTCCGGAGGGGAAGTAGCGAGAATTTCATGAAGTGCATGCGACAGTAAAAGATCCAGGCCTTTTGATGTCGTCCGTCGGATGCAAAAGCGACGGACTGGCGTTTGAGAGCAGGATAATCGGACGGTGGAAGCGAGAGTGAGTATAATCTCATCGTGTATTTGTGACGCATCTGTCTAAATTGGAGTGATGTATTATTATTTATCAATATTAACCTATATCTTTGTATACACATTGAGCTGGCTTGTACTTTTGGGCAAAAAGATTTTAGCTATTTTCATTAGCTTTATGTGATTAACAAGTACATAAATTCATACTAACGGAAAAAAACCAAGCGTAGTCCAATACACATAGCAACTAGGGATAACATGATTCCAAAGTAGAACCTGGAATTGAATAATTGGATAAGTGGGAACATGTTTGGTTTAGATTCCAAGGTATACAAGATAAGTTTCAAATTCCAAAAATTGATGAACCTGTTTTAACGGGTAAGTTTTAAGCTCTAGATAGGTGCAATCTAAAATAAGTTTTTTTTTTTTTTTTTTGTGTATCTTTATCGTCGCGCAATCTTGTGGCATTTTACGACATTTGATAATGAGTGTATAATTTATAATCACTAGTCTAAACTTCCATTTTTGACTAAAAATTTTATTTTGTTAATTTTTTATATTCTTGGTATGTCTAAATATAAGTTGTGATCAACGTATTATAACAAATGGTGATAATTAAAAGTGATGATTTACTATAATTGTTTAATAAATAATATAGTTGGAATTTGAATAAATCCTGAAATTTATGATAAGATAGGTTCCAAGTTCCAAGATACACATAATATGTTCTAGGCTCTAAAAAATAAAAACCTTGTTATAACAGGTAAGTTTCAGGTTTGAAGTGAAACTTGTACGGAATTGAAATTCGCTCACTGTCCAATAGTAATCCTTCCTGTCAATAAATATAACATGATGGAATTGCTATGTTTGTAATCACATTATTTTTGTCTTGATTGCTAGATTGTTAAAAGAATTTACAACTAAAAACTCAAATTGATTTATTTGTAATACAATAGTGACTACTTTTCTGGATTTTCATCTTTTTCTACGGGTTTAACTTCTTCCCTTATCAAGAGGGTTTTTAAAGCTCAAATGACGAAAAGTGCGTTAATGAGCAGTATTATGGGCATGTGAGGAGAATGTTTTTATATCATATTGCAGTATTAATGCCTCTATGTGATTAAATATAGTGTTTTTTATCTTAATATTTTCAATTTATTTGTTATTTTTATTTCTTTATTTTTGTGCCTCGAGAGTGAGGACGATAACGTGCGGGGACTAATTGGCTGCACAATGGTCTGCTCCCCGTAGAAGGAACAAAGACAAAGGACGGGGCCCACATGACTCGTCCTCCAATGTTGTTCCGGTGGTCCCTCCACCGTTGGATTGGCCCCAACGGATCGCTCGACTCCGAACTTTCAGCCGGCTTTCTTGAATCTATCTGCCGGCCGCGAGAAGTTGGGTGCATTCCTGAATTTGGTGCGTCTGAGCTGATAGGTCACACGGTTCCCCCGATGGACGTAATCCCATCAAAGATTGGGATACGGTGGGCTCATATGCACCTTAAGCCCCTGTTCACCTCGTGAAAAATGTGATGTTTCTAAAATTTATTTTCCAAAAATCATTTTCTAAAAAAATAAGCATATTTTACAGTTTTCGGCTGAATTTTGAAAATAAACTAAAAATATCTTCCGTCATTCGATAAAGAAAATATTTTCTTGCAAACACTCATTTTTAATTTTTTTATTGTTTTATTTTTAAAATCAATTTTAAAATTTTCCTTTCTTTTTCTTTTTTTCTTTTCCTCTTTTTTTTTTTTTCTTCCTTAGTCTTGGTTGGTCGCCAGCTACGGCTATGGCTAGCAACCGGCCATTGGTGAGCTTTGGCCTCGCCCTAGGCCGATGAGACTTGAGCTCGCCAAATTTCGGCGAGGCGGAGCAATGCTTGAGCTTCCCTGAGGCCGGTGTGTCACACCCCCGTTCCATCCTTAGTACGAGAGCATGACCCGATGGGTTAGCATCGATGCCCCAAGTAACGTTGAACATCCCGAAAGTCTTTTATCTTTAGTTAAGCACATACGGAAGCGATCATAAACAATCTCTGTACAAACAAACATGGAAGTCGGGCAAGACATATGCAAGCCAAGCAAATAAAAACAACATATTCATATACATATTCACATATCAAAAGCTATTTTGATTACATGTCCATCCTAATTCCGTGCTACTTATTTTCGTTTTCATATATAATCATCAAAGGTTGAGGTAGCCTAACTCCTCTCAAAAGCAGCCCCCATGTTCATTCCTTTCTTGGACCCGAGTTCACCCATTACAAACTTGAAATTGTCAAAACAACAAGAGTGAGTCGATTATTCAATAAGTAAAAATCCCTAATTCTCTTGTAGGAGGACATCTCGCTGTTGATCGTCGAATATAAGATCACCACCCACTTGTCGATGACAAATCAATAGCAAGGTTCGTGCCTTGCCTTGCTTATGCATATGAAAGGCTCTCAACCGTTTATGTGCTTTCAAGAATAAAAGATAATGAGTTAGTGCATATGAACAAGCTTTCCAAAGATCCATAGTTTATGATCATTTCGGTCACAAAAAGGGATGTACGCATCTCATGAAACTCATTCAAGCACTAAGTGACCCAATTCAAACGTATGCTCAAATTAATGTAAGGACTTAACAATACATATCAAACAAACGTAACTTTTGCAAGCATTACACATGGACTTTCATTTTTCTTTTTCAGTATCATATTAGTTGAAATTAATCAATTCTTCCGGTAACAACTGGACATTGGTCCCCCCTTGGCAACCAGCATCATCCTGATCTCATTATTAGGATGGCATCTAGGGCGACCCCCAAGTATTGGCATCACCAGGGCCAGTATCATCCACGATTTTAATATTGGGACGGCATCTGAAGCTTTACCCCACGCAATGACTTGACATCCCCAGCGTCAGCATATAAGTCTATTGTGTGTCAATGCATTTCAAGCATCAACCGATTCATTTTATGTTTAAACTTTTAGCCGAATGAAAGGCCCGGAGGCGTGCCATATAAGGTGAACTAATGAACGACTCTTGTGTTTTATTAAATCAAACTTATGTTGGATGCGATTCGGGCTTGTGACCTTAACTTGGAACCATTCACTTAGGCTTTATAGTATTGTCCATAGTCACCAAGACTTCTCCTCGACATCTGGGTGTGCTTGACACCCATGCGAGATCTTGAACTTACTTAATGCAACAACAAGCAATACAAATACAACAAGTATAACAATACAAAGCCAACACAAACAAATGATGACATGATCCTAAAATCGATAAGCATAGCACATCGCCCTATCGAAGAGTTAGGAAAGTCTACTTACTACTTTTTGGACCTAGCTCCAAGATGCTTCTTTGGTGGTCGGTCGGCATCTAGGGCAGCTTGGAAGAAAAGGGTGTGAAAGAGAGGAGAGGAAGGGAAAGGAAAGAAGAGAATGGCTCCTCCTTAAAATGTGAGGATGCCTTTTCCTATTTATAGGCCTCTTTCTCTTAGATTTTTATGCAAACTCATGATTACGCCTAAATGACGAGTTGGCCAATTTATCTTCCCGAATTGGTGTCTAGGTCCTTTGGTGTTGGCTTGTGATTGGTCCACATATTTGCTTGCTCTCCAAGACTCACTCTAGGCTTATTATTGCCTATGGTGCCTAAGGAGACACATAAGCCTTTTGATGCATCATGTCCTCTTTTAATTGGCTAGTTTTTGACTTGTTTACCAAGGCTATAATCTAGGGCTATCAGACCCTAAGATTTACCTAAGATTCGGTCATCAAGAAACTTGGATTTTGGACAACTTATTCTCTAAGTTAACTACATGAGTGTGTGACTCATTAAGCTCATTAGATAGCTAGCTTCCAAAAGCATTTAACACATTCTTATTTTCAAGTCAATAAGACTCTAGTTTTTCTTCCATCTCAAGTTAGGCGTGCAGCCCCCTTCCCCTCCAAGTTGGGCATGTGATTCTCCCATTCTAAGACGAAAATAGTTTTGAGTAACTTTCCAAATCAGTACCATTATCTTATCAAACGGGCTCGAAAAATTATAAAATTTTAATATGTTGTAGAGAAGACTTAGAATTTTTTTATTTTATTTATTTATGAAAGAATCCATGCTAAATTCATTTTGTGGAAAGAGAAACAAATCGTTGAACACAACCCAAAAATTCTTCCGTCGAGCGATTCAACGGTCGAGAGAGAGAGAGAGAGAGAGAGAGAGAGAGAGAGACTCATTTTGAAATCTAAATCTTCACAAAACTCTTTAAAATTTTAATATGTTATGGATACGGATGTCATTTAAAACTTTTGTGAATGAAACATGTTCAAATTCGAAAGGGAAGATTTTGTAAAATTTTGAGAAAGTAACTTGGTTATCGTTTTCACTATACTGGGCAGGTTCTATACAATAATTGATTGGGCCTTCGTCCCAACCATTTAACATTAGAAAAATCTGAAATTTATGTATGTTGTAGATCAAGATGTCTTGAATAGCTTTCATGAAGGAAGCTTCTCCAAATTCGAACCATAAAAAAGCTCTATAAAATTGGAAAATAGTGAAGGTCTAGCAATTTCGAACATCAAATGTAGCATATCTAATTGGAAAGAGGTGGCGTCCTACTGGGTCAAGAAGCATTAATTAGTGGACATCCTTATCTTCAAGTTTCCAACTAGGTCCTAGCTTAGTTTGGACACTTCATCTTGCTCATTAAATGGCTAAATTCCCAGAGATATTAATATGAACTTATCTTAAGTTCAAAGTTTGAACTTAACTTGGCTTCTATCTCTTTTCATCTGGGGTGTGTGGCATTTTCCTTATGGGCTCCAAAGTCCACATTTTACACTTGGGTATTTAGGGTATGATTAGGCCTAGGCTATAGGGACACCATTTTCCACCCATCATTTAATGTGTTTGCATTAGTTCACATTTTTTTTTTTGGGTAACTTAGGGAACCCCGTAAGCCGACAATCGGCGAGCAAACCCTGGGGGAGCAACTGCAGGACCTACCACCACAGTACTCCAGATAAGAATCCCTAACGACGCCTCTGGGATTTGAACTTCTCCCCTTCATGAGGGGGAGAGAGCCCGAGCCAGCTGTGCCACTGAGGGCGGTGGTATTAGTTCACATTTGTTCACACTTGTTTTTCTAAGAAATGTTGACTAGTCCAAGTTTCATACTTATCTTCCAAGGCTAAGGCCTAATGTGCCATGTGTCCATCTCAATCGATGCTCATTAATTAACTACAAGACAAGGGCATTAAATGCAATTTGGAATATCTCAATTTTGAAGGCCTTATCATCAAGCATGGACTAATCAAGTTTCACCACAATCGACTATCTTATTTGGCTTTGGGTTCGTGCCTAAGACATGATTGGAGAAAGCGGACACAATCGGGCTTAACCGGTGAAACCAAGTTTGGACTTCTCTTTTACCATGTAAAGGGCTTGAAGTTGAGGATGTTCTACGATGAGTCGACGAGCTCGGCTTCTCTAGATCAGGTGAGGCCGGAGCTCACAAGTGGTTGGGCGCCAACCGTCACTATAGTCGAACAGCGGCCAAGGCCAAGGACGAAGAAGAAGAAAAGGAAAAGGAAAGGAAAAAAAAGAAAAAAAGAAATATTAAAAAACTCATTTTTTAAAGAAAAAATAAAACATAAAAATAAAAAGAAAATTGTGTTTGGTGAAAGAAAGTGAAGTTGAAGAAGTTAAGGAAAATTCCAAATAAGGGCATGAAGTATATTCTCAAGAAGTTAAGGAAAATTCCAAATAAGGGCATGAAGTATATTCATCTTCTCAAGTGAGGGCATGAAGTAAACCTTGTTTCAAATAAGAGTCTTAAGTGTCACGGTTGTTTCAAATGGGAGGTTGAAGTGAATTTTGTTTTCAATAAGGGCTTGAAATTTTATTTCAAATAAAGGCTTGACTTTCTAGTTAATAATGGCATTTTAATCATTTCCCTTTTTATTATTATTTTTCTTTTTGTTTCCTTTTTTTTTTTTTCCCCTTTTTTCCGGTTTTCTTTCTCCTTCACTCACTAGTGGCCAACTAGCCATTGGTGATGCCAAGAAGGCTTAGGCAAGAGTTACCCTCGCTTGATCTGGCAAGGGCCACCCTCGCTAGCAAAGGACAACCTCGCCTGGGTGAGACGACCCTCACCCTAGAGAGGCTGCCCTTGCAGTCAACAAGAGGCCAACCCTTGCTTGATCTAGGCAACGGTTGCCTTGCCAACAACCGGTGAGGGACAACCTCGCCTGGGCTGCCCCCGCGGCCATTGGCCAACTCGACCCTCATTAGATATGTGAGGGCCACCTCGCCAACGGTCGGTGAGGGATGGCCTTGCCTAAGGCCACCTTCACTTTGGGTGAGGTGAAGGCCGCCCTCTTTGACCTGAGGGGAGGCCACCTCACATAGGGTCAACCCTCACTAGACCTAGCAAGGTTGGCCTCACCCATGGCCAGTGAAGGCTTGCAACCCCTTGCTGGCCTTTACCAATGATCGATGAGGGTGGTCGACGAGGGTCGTTGAGCCCTCATCGGCAACCACTAGCCTTCATAGAGTAAAAAAAGAAAAGAAAATGATAAAAATAATTTATAATTATAATTATAATTGGAAGACAATGCCTTTGACCAATTAAAATAGTTAGCTAGCCGATGATTGGTGAGGTTGAGCCCTTATTTGAAACAACCATGGCCTTTTCGTGCCTTTATTTGACACAAGGTCCTTTTCGGGCCTTTATTTGATCAAATGAGGATACTTCGGACTACTATTTGGAATTTTCTCAAGGAGTTATGAAAAGTGAAAAAAAAATTTCACACCTTAGAATGTGTTTTGTTCAATAGCAGAAAATGTTTTCTTTGACTAGTTCATTTTTCGTGAAACAAATACTGAAAAATCTAGAAGACTTTCTTTTTGAAAGTTATTTTCTGTGAAATGAATAGTCTTAATCATATAATTTTTTTTTTCAATCTTTACATTTCACTTTACCTAGGCCTTGATGGTAGACCTCTACGAGTCATCTAGAACATGCCATTGCCCCTTGCAAATTGAGGTGATTAACACGTGGATCCAATTGGTACATCACATCCGGCCAATATTATGGCTTAGATTCGCCTACCGACGAGAAACATACATAACACCATTCTATGTTAGTCAGGCTTGGATTGGTCCTAGTCAGTTAAGTCGAGCCCTATAATTATATGCCCTCGCGTTGCCCTCGCCCAATGTGCGCTTGGTGTCCTGGTGAGGCTAACTAGTTGTCATGCTCATTATCAGATTTGCAATTTCTCTTTAATAGATATATATAAATTCTCCTTCACTGACCTGTAGTTCCAACAAACGCGTCACCCAATTTTTCAATAAATAAAAGACATGTTGGTCTTTGACAGTGTGTTTCTTTGAATTGAATGAAAGTAATTTTTCATATTCAAATTTCAAAGAACTTTGAAATAGTTGTATGCGAATCTAAGTGTGAACCTTTACATGTGAAATTTTGAATTAACAAAAGTTAATAAAAAAGTATAAGTCATATGACTTAGATTAAAAAAATTATAAGTAAAAGTCTATTTAGACCCGCCAAAATTGTTGCAAATGATCCAATTAGATTAAAATTCTTGGATTATGTAATTCCTTTCGTGTTAGGTCTTCCGTCAAACATACGAATGAAAATGTTGACGTGTAATTCCAAGTTAGTGCCACCACAATTTTAATTAGATTAATTGTCAGTGAGGAATAAAAGACAGAAAAACTTCAACTCAAATATATAAACAAGAAAGTATCTAGCAAGGGTCTTCCTCACCACAGTGGTGGCCCGACATGGACTTCTTACACTTTGATGTGCACTAGAGGTGACCGATTTCAAGGTGAGTCGTTTTTCACATTGAAACCAAAAATTGCCCACAAAAGATCGGTTTCACAAACTGAAAACCGAGAGCCGCACACTGTTTTCTGAATCCACTTGAGAACTAGATTATCGATCCAATATGAATTTCGGGTGGGTTCATAGAATTGGTCGTATTCTGAGTTGGCTGTGCATGCAATTTTGAGAGCTCTCTTTAATCACAGGGTGTTAACAGCGCAACAGGAGCAACATTTGAATGTTGACCGCCAACAAAGACCTAGGGCAATGAAAATCCGAGGTTAAGAGGTCTCAATAGGAGTGAAATCCCCGCCACAATGAAGCTTTATAACAACGAAACAGCAAGAAACCATGAGCAAGATTTGACAAATCGCGAAGCTATCGAAAGAAAGGGAAAAAGAAAAGGATTCCACACACGGAATCTCTCTACAAGTACAGACTCAAACAATACAAACAAACCAACTCGCTTGTTAGACATTGGTAAGTCCTTAAAATGTCACGACTGGACCACGAATCGTTAAAAATTAATTTGGATATTGCCAGGGTTGGGATAAAAAAAAAAAGATTCTGACTCAACAATGGGGTTAAGTATGTGGACACTAGCACATTAAAATCAGGAATACATCCGTGGAGCTCGTTCTTATTGCTGGAACAGGACGCAGAGACCCCCTGTGAACGAAACTCCCTCTGCGTTGGTTGATCCACGAGGTTAACCCCCGAAAATAATTCAGCAGAGGCCCCCGGTTAACCTTGATCCACGGAATCTCTCCACAAGCACAAACTCAAACAATACAAGGCAAAAAACTCAATTGTTTGCGTAAGTCCCATTAACAGGCTCAACAGTAGATTGGGGTCTAGGTGAATGAATAGGTAATTTTAAACATTAGGTTTTTATTTGTTATAATAAAAACTAAAATATAAATATATATAAAAATTTCGAGTGGTCTTTGTGGATGATACCACACTTGGAACTGAAACCAGATCATACTCACTAGTTCCAATTTTTAAGAATTGGGAACTAGACTAATTCTCGTTGAAACCACCCAAAATCGGCTACTTCGGGTGATTCCTAATTCAGGTGGTTTTTTTTTGCTCACCCCTAATGTGCACCAGTCACACCCCTATTTTAGCTTTTGCTTCCTATTCTTTCTCCATTTTACTTATTCTGTCTTTTTTTCTCTCTTTTTTTTTTTCTTCTGAAATTTAGAAAGGTTCTATATTCTTATGGTCTTTAAGGCAGGATATCACTTATGATGCTGGAATAGCTATTAAATGGCCACGTCAGCAGTCTCCCTTACATTTTGAGCTGAATGACTACCGTTAACAAGAGAGCGATGTAAAAAAGAAGAAGAATTGACTGACCATTTTATTAAAAAAAAAATAATAATAATAAGTTTTTTAAGGAGTTACATGCTTCGATAATTATCTAGCCTCGGGTGGCGATCATCGTACTTGAAACATAGGTTACTGTGATTATTTGGCTTCGGGGCTCAGATGAATCCAACATTTCGTAGAATTAAAGACAAGCTCCTCATTTTCGAACAAAAGCCCGTCCAATCCAAATTTTAGGAGAAATTACCAAAAAAATATTAAATATTTTACACTTTTGCCAATTCAATTTGACAATTTATCAATTTAGTTCTTCTAGCCTAATTTGATCAAAAATTGTTGATGTAGATATGGCAGTCTTATATGATACGATCAGCGCTGACATAAACAATTTTTACAAATTTTCAAAAAAATTTTGAATTTTTTTGATTACTTTTGGTCTTTTCTTTTCTTTCTTTTTTATTTTCCTTCTTTCTCCACCGGCCATTGGACCTTGGCAACAATTGGTGACCCACCATAGGTGATGCTAGCAAGGCTCGAGCCTCACCAACATCACCTATGCCTAATAATCAACTGTCACCATTACCAGCATCACACCGGCGAGATCGAGCCTAACCTGGCCTCGTTGGATCTAGGCTAACTCGAGCCTTATATGATCTTGTGAGGTGGAGCCTCGCTCGATCCCGGTGAGATTGAGCCTTGCTTCCAACCGATCACGATCATCGCCAAGGCTTGACGACCGGTGGAAGAAGAAGGAAAATGGAAAAGAAAGAAGAAAAAAAGATTAAAAATAATTTAAAATTCTATTTAAAAAAAAAAAAATCTATTAAAATTATCCATGTCGGTATCAACCATATCACGTAAAACAATCGATATCTATGTGAGCAATTTTAGCCAAATTTAGCCTTAAGAATTAAATTAACAAATTGTCAAAAAGTTCATGACTTAATTAGTACAATTAAAAAGTTTAGGACTAAATTGACAAAAGTACAATAAATTTATGACTTTTTAAAGTAATTTTTCTTCAAATTTTAAGTGCTCTCTAAGTTTTAGACAAAGAAAGACCTTGCTTATGTAGCGACAAATCCTCCCTCGGCATTATCCCCATCCCACTCCTTCAACATATTAATTAATTCATGGCTTCTGACCATACATATATATATATATTCATGGCTTGATATTAAAAACATTTTTGGATACATCCGCAATGTGTTCAAGTTTCAAATATCACAGTTGTTTTGTTATAGTTGGCAAGTTGAATGAAGATTATTATGTTCTTTGGCTGCCAGAGAGAGTTGGCAGTACTCTCTGCGATTCTTGTCCTTGTGCCCTTATTTTGTAACGGAAGGGCTTTTGAATACTAAGTTCTGATCTTGGCGTTGACAAAGCGTTTTACTGTTGGCGCTAACACAAATATCATGCTTCTCAGTGCATATGCCACTTATCGGAAGATTATGACATCATATGCACCTTAAGGTGCATATATTTCAATTTAAAGGCGATAAAGATAGTGTAAGTATCATAACTTTCATAGAATGCTCGCTTGAGTATCCCATTAAAAAAAATCATTCACTTTAAGTGTCTAGTCTGTCGAATCACTACATGACTTTGTATATTAAATTTTGATTGCAATTTGGCTTTTCTAGAAGAAACTTGATTCGAACATGGATAATCTATATTTTGGCCCTTTTGTTCCTCAAATTCATTTCAAAATATAACCTTTAATTCTAGAGAGGGGATGCTCTTGCAGAAGCTTGAGCAACGGCGAGGGTCAAGCATGAGATAAGCAGTAGAGAGATCTGAGCTTGCGGATACCAAAAAGGGGGACGGTCAAATTAGCTTCAGTGAGTTTGAGATGGTGGCGAGTCTTAACAGTCCAACAAAGAGAGTGCCCTTGATTCGGACAAATTGGAAAGACATTAATGGATTCGGGACATAAATCGCCATGGTGCATGCAGGAATAGAGTAAATCGCAAAGAAGTTGAAACTGATTTGACTGTATCAATGGAAAATCACCGGCATCTTACTCCAGTAGATCTGTTCTTGGCCACTATTGCTTTTTTGTTTTTTTTTCCTTTTTCTTCTTTGTTTTGCCGACCCTTTTGTCTTTCTTGACCTTTTTACTCTTCAGCTAACACAATTTTGGCTTCCTCTCTAAAACATGTTTCCCCCTTTTTAAGCTTTTTTGCTGAACATCTTCTCCAAAAGTTTTGCCGAGTTCACGGTTTTAAAGTGCAAAAAACCCCTCCACAGAATCTGTTAAATTTTTTTTGACTCTTGATTGCCATTTATATCATCTTCATGCCTCAACCACTAGAGAAGAAGAGAGAGAAATAGAAGATTTGGTAAGCAACATATCTCCTCCCCTTCTTCTTATTTTGGTTTTCTTTAATATTTTCTCTTTTACCAATAGGGCCAAAATGAGATCACGTCTTATGATTTTTGCTTATTGAATTTTTTTTGCGCCATGTCAGTAAATTTATATAAATTACTGTCTTATCGGATTTCCATTCATATAAATCGTCAATAGCACTCAAGTGAAAGATTTTTAAATAAGCTGGCACTTTTGTGTTTGGTTCAACATTTCCAAGGGGCTTTTAGCCTCCAAAGACCCTTGGGGAAATGCTAGACTATTTAGCAACTATTTTGAAATAATTTTCAAGTGAAAGTCAGCATTGAGAAGGTTGAAAACCTAATGTTAGTAGGGACTAGTTTGAACTTTCAGCATTTGATTAAATGCTGAAATTTATTTTTTCTTCCAAAACTATTCTCACTCATTTTTCAAATTTTTGATTTTGCCCTCGTTATTATTATCTTTAAATGCCAAGTTAATACTAATAAAATAAATATATATATAAATGCCAAAAAAATTAAATATATTTTGGTCTTTTCAAAAAAATTATTTATATTTGATTTTTATGCATATATATTTGATTTTTTTAGTTTAATTGTCAACATTTATATTTAAAAAGTCGCATACATTACCTTTTTCAATTTTAAACAAATAAAAGTTAAAAAATTCAAACGAAGAGTTTGGTCTTTTTTTTTTTTAAAAGTTATATATATGTATTTGATTTATTAGCATTATTTTCAAATTTATATTTAAAAAGTCGCATACATTATTTTTCAAATATTAAAAAATAAAAATTAAAAAATTTTGACAAAGGATTTTGTCTTTTAAAAAAAAAAAAAAATATATATATATATATATATATATATATATATATATATATATGTTTGATTTTTTTAGTATTATTGTCAAATTTTATATTTAAAAAGTTGCATACATTATTTTTTTCAATTCTAAACAATTAAAAATTTAAAATTTTGATGAAGTGTTTTTGGTCTTTTAAAAAAATTATATATATGTATTTGATTTTTAGTATTATTTTCAATTTTATATTTAAAAATTGCATATTTTAGTTTTTCAATTTTAAACAAATAAAAAGTAAAAAATTTCAACCAAGGATTTGGTATTTTTAGAAAAATTATATATATGTATTTGATTTTTTTGGCATTATTGTGAAAATTTATATTTAAAAAGTTGCAGACATAATTTTTTTTATTCTAAGAAAATAAAATAAAATAATTCCGATGAAAGGTTTGGTTGTTTTTTAATATATATATATATATATGTATATGTATGTATTCGATTTTTTTATTAATTGCCAAAATTTATATTTAAAAAGTTGCATACAAGATTTTTTTTCAATTTTAAACAAATTAAATTTAAAAAATAATTTTAATCACCTAAAGAGCTTTACAAATGTGTTTTCTACCAAACGATATTTCTCTCAAAATTGTTTTTTAAAACACAATTTATCAAACGGCTTTTACATTTACCTAAAGTCCTTTAGGCTAAACTCGCTTTTGGGCTTTCAAATGCTTTGAACCAAATGCATTCTTAAACAATCAAGTCAGAACCATTTGAAAATTATGATATTTATACCATCCTTATCCTTAATTTAAAAAGAGAAACAATCTATCCGATAAAAGATTCTGAAGCAAGCGTTCTTCAAGCAATTAAACAGTCACTAAATTATAGTTATGCCATGAGAGTCAGTGGACTGAATAATTCACCCACCCTTGGGGATTTTTTTGAGATCCACGCTGTACAAGTCTTTTAAGGATGGATATTTGTCGAGCGTGGAACTTCGGAATCCTTTTTTGGATATAAATCTGATTTGTCCGTTGACTGACCAATGCGTCCATTCCGCGCATTCACCGGCATTCAACGAACGTGTCTTGTTTTTTACCAAGAAGACATGTGACAACTTAGCCTAGTAACTATACTGGTTCCACCGAAAATACAAATTCACATGAAACTTTTGCATCGCGATAGAATCTGTCTCTTTACCACGGGCGCACATGAGATGATTCCTTTCGGTAGGGACAAAGGCATTTCTGACAGATTCACTTACACAAGTTCCCGCATAAGTCTTGAAAAATAACTTCTTACCTTTAGGAAGAACAAAAGCTTTAACAGGGAAGACAATCGAGACTGAGTATCTTCCTCGCAAGGAACATCCTCATAGCTTCCATGACCTTTTCAGGCCTGAGAAACATGGTAACTGTCGATGGGGCATGGGGACGTCAAAAAGGAAAATGAAAGGCTAGAATTAAGAGTGCCATAGGTACTCCGAGAAGCCTACCACTCTTCTTGTGGCATATGACGCTCGCCCTCTATCTCCTTAAGCTTGATCACTGAAGGGTTTCCCTTTTGGAATTCTTCGGTTACTGATTGTGGAAAATACTCTTCCGATACACCCAGTGCGAGTAATATTAGTTTTATCCTAGCTGTAAGTGGAAAAAGGATAGCAACATAAACAGAGAAATTGTAATCTCATATGAAACAATGGAAACTCACTTGCAATTTGTTATCTTAGACGAAAAGACATAAGCAATTTGAGTTGTTGTTTCTCTTAAATTATAAAAAAAAAAAAAAAATAATAATAATAATCATAATAAGTTTTTTAAGGAGTTACATGCTTCAATAATTATCCGGCCTCGGGTGGTGATCATCGTACTTGAAACATAGGTTACTGTGATTATCTAGCTTCGGGGCTCAGATAAATCCAACATTTCGTAGAATCAAAGACGAGCTCCTCAGTTTCGAACAAAAGCCCGCCCAATCCAAATTTGAGGAGAAATTACCAAAAAAATCTTAAATATTTTACGCTTTTGCCAATTCAATTTGACAATTTATCAATTTAGTTCTTCTAACCTAATTTGACCAAAAATTGTTGATGCAGATGCAACAGTCTTATATGATACGATAGCGTTGACATAAACAATTTTTACAAATTTTCAAAAAAATTTTGAATTTTTTTGATTATTTTTGGCCTTTTCTTTTCTTTTCTTTTCTTTTTTATTTTCCTTCTTTCTCCACCGGCCATTGGACCTTGGCAACAATTGGCGACCCACCATAGGTGATGCTAGCGAGGCTCGAGCCTCACCAACATCACCTATGCCTAATCATCAATCGTCACCATTGCTAGCATCACACCGGCGAGATCGAGCCTAACTCGGCCTCGTTGGATCTAGGCTAACTCGAGCCTTATCTGATCTTGTGAGGTGGAGCCTCGCTCGATCCTGGTGAGATTGAGCCTCGCTTGATCCCGGTGAGATTGAGCCTTGCTTCCAGCTGATCACTGATCATCGCCAAGGCTTGACGACTGGTGGAAGAAGAAGGAAAATGGAAAAGAAAGCAGAGAAAAGATTAAAAATAATTAAAAATTCTATTTTTAAAAAAATCTATTAAAATTATCCATATCGATCGACCATATCACGTAAAACAATCGATATCTATGTGAGCAATTTTAGCCAAATTTAGCCTTAAGAATTAAATTAACAAATTGTCAAAAAGTTCATGACTTAATTAGTACAATTAAAAAGTTTAGGACTAAATTGACAAAAGTACAATAAATTTATGACTTTTTAAAGTAATTTTCTTTAAATTTTAAGTGCTCTCTAAGTTTTAGACAAAGAAAGACCTTGCCTATGTAGTGACAAATCCTCCTCGGCATTATCCCCATCCCACTCCTTCAACATATTAATTAATGGGAAAATTCCAAATAAGGACCCAGAGTGGATCAATTTTCTCAAATAAGGATCCGAAGTGAACTTTGTGTCAAATAAGGACCCGGAGTAAACTCATTGTCTTGAATAAGGATTTAAAGTAAATTTTGTGTCAGATAAGGACCCGAAATAATCAACTTAATCTCTATTGAGGACCTTAGCTCACCGGCAAACATTTTCCGGCGATTACAATAGGGGCAATTTTGTCAGAAAATTATGATTGGAAAAAAGGGAAAATTCTAAATTAATTAAGTTTATATTTTCTTCTTTCTTCTCCCTCGCCGCTCTTCAGCCAAATCGCTGCCTGATCATCATTGCAACTTGATTCTCGTCGCTCCTCGCTCTGCTCGATTCTTGTCGCTTCTCACCTGCCCCTTGCAAGCATCGGTCTATTGTTCACCATCGTCTCTTCTTTCTATCGGCAGCCTCTTGTAAATTTTGTCAAGACGGCTCCCTGCGCTGGTAAGTTCGGCAGAGTCGCGGAGGCGATGGCCATGGGAATCTACACCGCACGGAACACTCCCTTGGGGCCGTACTGTCCCTCCTCTCTCTCCTTTGTTGCGGTCCCGCTCCCGGTTCTTGCTCAGGGGTCGCCGGTACTCGTTTGCTCTGGGTCAGAGCCGAGACGGTTCCAAGGTCTCTACTTTTCTTTAGATACAATCTCTGTTATGAGAAATTCCGTTTGGCTGTTTGTTTTCGCTGTACTTGTAGCTGATTAGATCGCTAAAAGGCCAGTGTTTTGTGTCTCTGTGCACAAAGTCCGTGTCTCTGTGTGTATGTGTGTTCGGCACTGGCACTTAGGTGTTTGATGGGTTATCATCTCATAGTTGCCGTTGTTGTGCTTTCGCCATTGCAACTTTGGTGGAAATTGTTGCTAGTTCACTCGTGTGTGCGCGCGTATTGTAGTTTTGCGGCGATTTTTGGCCAGGAAATTTTAGGATGACAGGACAGTGCAGTTTTTGCTGTGCTGTTGGATTTGAGGTTCTCGGGGCAAAGTAGATGTATGTGGGAGGAAATTGCGTATCTACATTCTCTTTTTCGTATCCACACTGCAAGTTGGCTTGTGCAATCTTGAGTGAAATGCTAGAGTATTCAAAATATTTTAGGCAGGCAGGAAAACTTTTGAGGACAGGCTTTGGAGCAGTCATCCCCGTGGATTGGTAATTAATTTGTTTCTTTTTGATAACTATAACCCAGTTGCTTTGCTAGTCAAGCAAAAATAGAGAATAAGAAAATTTTGAAGGGACCTAATAAGAGAAGGAAAATCTGGATGACCGGAGGTAGGGAAGATATTGCTAAGACAACGGGGTTTGCAATTGATTCGTGATATTATAGATGAAATCAAAACTCCGGCTGTCCGTTTTAGGATTTGTTAATTTTTCCCTATATTTTTTTTTTGGGACAAAATTGCCCAAACTCCGATCGTCGGAAATGTCACATGCTTGATAGCCAGCGAATATTTGGTTGACTAGCAAGCTCGGGTCCTTATTTGGAATTGATTCAACCACTTTGGGTCCTTCTTCGAGACAATAAGTTTACTTCGGATTCTTATCTGACACAAAGTTCACTTCGGGTCCTTATTTGAGAAAATTGGTCCACTTCGGGTCCTTATTTGGAATTTTCCCTTAATTAATTCATGGCTTCTGACCATATATATATTCATGGCTTGATATTAAAAAATTTTTTGGATACATCCGCAGGTGTTCAAATTTCAAATATCACAGTTGTTTTGTTGTAGTTGGCAAGTTGAATGAAGATTATCATGTTCTTTGGCTGCCAGAGAGAGTTGGCAGTACTCTCTGCGATTCTTGTCCTTGTGCCCTTATTTTGTAACGGAAGGGCTTTTGAATACTAAGTTCTGATCTTGGCGTTGACAAAGCGTTTAATATTTTTTCTTTAATATTTTCTCTTTTACCAATGGGGCCAAAATGAGATCACGTCTTATGATTTTTGCTTATTGATTTTTTTTTTTTGCGCCATGTCGAAATTTATAATAAATTACCGAGATTTCCAAATCATATAAATCGCCAATAGCACTCAAGTGAAAGATTTTTAAATAAGCTGGCACTTTTGCGTTTGGTTCAACATTTCCAAGGGGTTTTCAGCCTCCAAAGATCCTTGGGGAAATGCTAGACTATTTAGCAACTATTTTGAAATTGTTTTCAAGTGAAAGTTAGCATTGAGAAGGCTGTAAGCCCAATACTAGTAGGAACTAGCTTTGAACTTTCAACATTTGACTAAATGCTGAAATTTATTTTTTTCTTCAAAAACTATTCTCACTCATTTTTCAAATTTTTGATTTTGCCCTCGTTATTATTATCTTTAAATGCCAAGTTAATACTAATAAAATAAAAATATATATAAATGCCAAAAAAATTAAATATATTCTGGTCTTTTTCAAAAAAATTATTTATATTTGATTTTTATGCATATATATTTGCTTTTTTTTTTAGTTTTATTGTCAACATTTATATTTAAAAAGTCGCATACATTACTTTTTCAATTTTAAACAAATAAAAGTTAAAAAATTCAGACGAAGAGTTTGGTCTTTTTTAAAAAAAATTATATATATGTATTTGATTTATTAGCATTATTTTCAAATTTATATTTAAAAAGTCGCATACATTATTTTTTCAAATCTTAAAAAATAAAAATTAAAAAATTTCGACGAAGGATTTTGTCTTTTTTAAAAATATATATATTTGATTTTTTAGTATTATTGTCAAATTTTATATTTAAAAAGTTGCATACATTATTTTTTCAATTCTGAACAATTAAAAATTTAAAATTTTGATGAAGTGTTTTTGGTCTTTTAAAAAAATTATATATATGTATTTGATTTTTTAGTATTATTTTCAATTTTATATTTAAAAATTGCATATTTTAGTTTTTCAATTTTAAACAAATAAAAAGTTAAAAATTTCAACCAAGGATTTGGTATTTTTTAGAAAAATTATATATATATATATATATATATATATATATGTATTTGATTTTTTTGGCATTATTGTGAAAATTTATATTTAACAAGTTGCAGACATAATTTTTTTTATTCTAAGAAAATAAAATAAAATTATTCCGATGAAAGGTTTGGTCTTTTTTTAAAATATATATATGTATTCGATTTTTTTTTATTAATTGCCAAAATTTATATTTAAAAAGTTGCATACATGATTTTTTTTCAATTTTAAACAAATTAAATTAAAAAAGTAATTTTAATCACCTAAAGAGCTTTTCAAATGTGTTTTCTACCAAATGACATTTCTCTCAAAATTGTTTCTTAAAACATAGTTTACCAAACGGTTTTTACATTTACCTAAAGTCCTTTAGGCTAAACCGCTTTGGGCTTTCAAAATGCATTCTTAAACAATCAAGTCCGAACCATTTGAAAATTATGATATTTATACAATCCTTATCCTTAATTTAAAAAGAGAAACAATCCATCCGATAAAAGATTCTGAAGCAAGCGTTCTTCAAGCAATTCAACAGTCACTAGATTATAGTTATGCCATGAGAGTCAGTGGACTGAATAATTCACCCACCCTTGGGGATTTTTTGAGATCCACGCTGTACAAGTCTTTTAAGGATGGATATTTGTCGAGTGTGGAACTTCGGAATCCTTTTTGGATATAAATCTGATTTGTCCGTTGACTGACCAATGCGTCCATTCCGCGCATTCACCGGCATTCAACGAACGTGTCTTGTTTTTTACCAAGAAGACATGTGACAACTTAGCCTAGTAACTATACTGGTTCCACCGAAAAATACAAATTCACATGAAACTTTTGCATCGCGATAGAATCTGTCTCTTTACCACGGGCGCACATGAGATGATTCCTTTCGGTAGGGACAAAGGCATTTCTGACAGATTCACTTACACAAGTTCCTGCATAAGTCTTGAAAAATAACTTCTTACCTTTAGGAAGAACAAAAGCTTTAACAGGGAAGACAATCGAGACTGAGTATCTTCCTCGCAAGGAACATCCTCATAGCTTCCATGACCTTTTCAGGCCTGAGAAACATGGTAACTGTCGATGGGGCATGGGGACGGCAAAAAGGAAAATGAAAGGCTAGAATTAAGAGTGCCTTAAGTACTCCGAGAAGCCTACCACTCTTCTTGTGGCATATGACGCTCGCCCTCTATCTCCTTAAGCTTGATCACTAAAGGGTTTCCCTTTTGGAATTCTTCGGTTACTGATTGTGGAAAATACTCTTCCGATACACCCAATGCGAGTAATATAGTTTTATCCCAGCTGTAAGTGTTAAAAGGATAGCAACATAAACAAAGAGAAATTGTAATCTCATATGAAACAATGGAAACTCACTCGCAATTTGTTATCTTAGATGAAAAGCCATAAGCAATTTGAGTTTTTGTTTCTCTTAAATTATGTCTCAAGTTTGAGCCATGTACGAAACTCAAACCAAATTGGATGATGTGGATTGGAATTATTGACTGAATCCCTGAGTACTTAAAGTTCTCTTGGTTGCTAGAAACATCCATCCAAGATTTGACCATGGCTTTGATTGCCTATTTTGGTTTGGGCTTTACTAGTATAACAATTTTTGAGCTATTATAAGAATAATGATTTATTATGAGTCATAAATTCTTAAAAGAGTAAATTTCATAATAATTTATAATAATTTATTATTTGATTCTTTATGATTTTGAACATGTTATTATTTTTATAGTAGATTAAAGACTGTTGTATAATCATTTCTCTTTTAATTTTTTATGATATTTCAAAGACAAAGAAGACGTTAGGTGAACATGTCATCTAAAATCCAAACAAGGAAAAGGTGAATTCAAATATCCGGTGGGTCCCAATCCAAAAGTAAGTCCCCTCAGAGAAAGGGGGACAAGAGGGCAAATTCCAAAAAAGGGTTTGAAGTAGATCTTATTTCAAATAATGGACTAAAATAACTATATTTGTTTTAAATAAGGGCCTAACTTTCTGATAGTCAATGTATTTTCGTCATTTATCATTTTCATTTTTTTTTCCTTTTTTCTTTTTTCTTTCCTTGTCTTTTTTGGTTCTTCTTCTTCTTCCTGACGATGCTCATAGAGGGTTGGGCGAGGCTTGGCCTCATTTGATTCACTGAGGGCCACCCTCACCAGCTACAGGCGAGGTGACCCTCGCCTAGGGGAGGCTGGCGAGGTTAGCCCTCATCGATTGTGGGCAAGGCTAACCCTCACTAGTGGTTGGTGAGGGCTCGAGCATTGGGAACGGTCATCGATCGACGCCGGGGAAAAAAAAAGAAAAAAAAGAGAAAAAAATTGGATGAAAATTCTCTTAATTGGTTAGAAAATTTAGCCGATCGGTGATAGGCGAGGTCCGGTTTTTATTTGAAATAAGATCTACTTCGGACCCTTATTTGAGTAAATGATGGCACTTTGGGCCATTTTTTGAAATTTTCCTAGGAAAAAACGAGGGTTTGCTTTTAGTTCTCCTCTTTCTTGGAAAAAGCAGCAGCCGCACAAGGGAAAAAACAAGAAAGTAGGCAGGCGTGCGTTCTTTCAAGAGACAGAGCCGCGCGAAGAAGCAAAAAGAACAACGCACCACGTTCTTGGTTTTCGGCCGCACGGACGTCAACGCGAGGATTTTGTGCTGTGAATTTTTTGTCCTACTTGTGTTTATTTATTTAGAAACACTTTAAATTTAAACTTAATCTAAATGTGAGAAATATTCAAGTGTGTGAACAATTGTAATTTTGATTCTCCAATTATAATAAATTATTTACGGCTAGTTCTCTCTATGTATATAGATATCGACATTCAAATCAAACCACGCAAATCTCCAATGTTCTTATTGTTTATCGTTTATTTTTTGCATTGATTTAATTACAAGATCCTGTTAACATTTTCGCGTTAATTTTACAATAATTTCCGTGAGGTCGATTATTGCGGCTTGGAGAACGCTTGTAATAAGAGGAAAAAAAAGAGGAGAGACTTGAGGCTTGGAAGTTAGAATTATGCCAGCCACATTGGCTACTAATCCAGGCATTCATAACGTTATTTCTCTGATGACTAAATTTCTTAACTTCAGGTGACTAAATTTCTTAACTTCAGGTATTCCATTACTTTCCTTTTCTGTTTCTGAAAATTTTATGATGCATTTATTCTCTAGTCAATCAATTCTGACGGAAAGGTTCGAACGGATGTTTTGCATTCAAATGAATATGAGAATGTCTCTTGTAGAAATGTCAATTTGATGCCAAAATACGGTCTTTGGCGCAAGATCATATAATATTTCTCATTAACGCTTACATTTGTTTTTCCAGGATTTTCAGAACTTTAGAAAAACGTTACGAACCAAATCCCGGTCCGCCGCTTGACGAATATGACAGCCGGTAGACACCTGCCTTTTCTACCTTAAAAAATAACTGCAAGACAGATAGTTATATGTCGTGTGTCCACACAAGAGAGAGAATTTAAGGGTACTTCATGAATTTTCAGACACAACGGAGCCAAAGTAGAACGATGCTCTTCATTCAACCGCATTTCAAGAGGACACTCTCCAGGCTTACGTGTGCCAACTCCAACTAGGAAACTATTAGCGCTTGGGCCTAAGCTCCTGAACCAGCAGGAAGAAGAAGCGCACCCAACCCCCCCACTTCTGACCGGAAAAGTCTTTTTTTTTTTCAAAAATGTTTAGCTGACCAAGTAAGGGCTGAGTGTGATGTGGGCGGGATGTATTTAAATAAAAGATAGGATATGTGTAACAAGGAAGCGAAGGTACCGGATTGGATTGACCCCTTGCCCTTACCATTAAAGGGGAGTTGACCTATTATTTGATTGGAGAGTTTCCGTTTCCACATTTCATCTACATATCGATAAAAACTTTATTAATGCAGTTCTTCTCCTTTGAGGCAAAGAGTATCATTGCACTCATTCTAAAAATCCTTCGTAAAGCCATCACGAACTGTTGAAAAAAAGTGCACCAGCTAAGTTCATCTGAAAATCTTTGCAAGTGCCTGACATGTTAACCATGTGAGCTGCAATAAGCAATCTTGTAAAGCACAATATGATTCTTTAGAACAGAAAGCAGACTAGGATATTACAGTTCTTAGATCCAGAGGAAATATTGTTGACGCTAAAACAGATAAAGATGTTTCCTTGTTGGAAAAAGTACATTGAAAATGTCATAGTTTTGTTATAATTGTATTTAATATGATCCTACATTCAATTTCGAATTGCAAACATTAGATTTCATTGAGGGTTTATCATGCAAATTTAGTTGCTAATAACTATGGAGATTGCACATATCTACTAGGATTAGTCTTGATGGAAGACTATATTTATTAAGATTTGTATGGACATATAAATATATCATCTAAGCTAAACCCTCTTATTATTATTTCTATTATGATTATCGATAATCGGAGAATACACCATGAACGTTGAGAGTGCAATTGGCTAGAAGTGCCTATTCACAATCGTTCAAGCTTCGCGTATTTGTTCTTGATGTCATCAATGGCTAGAGATTAGTACATAATTTACATGTTTCCACTCCATGTGTCCAGGAGGCCATTCGGCCAACATAGGCCGCCGTTCAGCCACTGTGGACCGCTGTGTGTCCTCGCCTTAGCCCACTGGAGCTCCGCCTAGCCGTTGTCGGTCCTTGCTCGCCCATCTAGCTGTCGTTCAGCCCTCAACCAGCCCAAAATAGAGAGCAAAGAAGTGGGTATCTCAGCACTATTTAGGCTCGTTTTGAGGTGGTTCCAAGCCTCGAAAGTTAGGCCTGCTTTGGAGAGTATCGAGTCTCGTCATGTTCCCGACGTTTTGAACCGTCCGGCTTGCTGAACAAGTGAGTTGAACTCACTAATCCTCGCTTAGTTTGTTAATTACGCTTAGGGGTTGATTAGATTAATTAAACATGATTTATGTGGATAGATTAGAATAGATTAGTTAATTTAATTATCTACCGATGCATGTTAGGTGGTTAGTTAGTGTATTTAGCGAGTAGACACGTTCTATTATTTATTGCACGAACTTTGGAATTTTTCTGGTTCGTTTTGGCATCCAATTAGGCATTACGGGCATAAATTGGATTTATTGGCATTTATTTAATATTTTCTATAATTAATTATTTATTTATTTATTTTCTGGAAATTAAATTGGATAGCCGGTGACCGGAATTTTATGCTGGTTGTTATGGTGCAATCTATTTATTTATTTGAGCTATAATTTGTGTTGAATTGAATTAAATGTGATTTTAGGATTTTATTCATAAGTTAATTATTTTTGGTAATTAATTGAGAAATTACCGGGTGTCGGTTTACAGCGCCAAAAATATGTTATAGGCTGTTGAAACTGGTGGGATGTTTAAAAATGTGAAATTATTATATTTTGGCTAAGGCCGACTGTGTACGCACACACAACTATATTTATCGGGTGTGATAAAAATGACAAATTGAGTAATTGGTTGAGATGATATACTATATCAACCTACGAGCTCTGATATGTTAGCTTAGTGAGAGTAGTATACTGGTGTAATATATCAACCTACGGGCTCTATGTCAGCTTAGCGCGAGCAGTACACTTTATCAGCTTATAGTGAGCATTAGGGGTATACTATATCAGCCTGCGGACGATATGTCAGTTTAGCGAGAGCAGTATACCTTAACCCTATTAGCTTAGTGCAAACTATACTATCTATTTATTAGCTTAGAGTGAGCAGTTATAATATGGTCGAACTTTATAGATAGTATTGAATGGGCTGAGCAAGATATGGTCATGATAACATGTAATCGACTGGATCGATTGATCGATGATTCGATCTGATTTGATTGGGGGTTATGTCTTTCAGTATTTATGAATTGAATTGACTTGCAAGGAGAGACTGAGGCTAAGGTAAGTCTTCTGACCCGTGTTGTGCTTAAGCAACCCTTAGGGCTTATTGGCTTCCTAATCGGGTCTTAGGAGGTAGAATTTGCTGAGACATTGTCTCTTTGGTTATTGTATAACCATTTTAGGCCCTTGAATGGTTACTCTTGAATTTTTGGGTCAGCCTAAGAAGATTACGAGCGTACTTCTTACTTTCTGTTAAATGGGAGCCCTAGGGGCTGGACCTATGAGCTGGTGAGGTCTATAGTCTAGGTCGATGCGGGTCTCACCCACAAGGTGCCCCACCGATACAGATCATGGTATTGCCGGGCTTAGGACGGCCAGAGAGAGGGTCCCTACCAGAGTTTGAAATACCTCTCTATGTTCTGGAGGTCGCTTTTGGAAAGGGCACCGTAGATCTTCCTCAAGGCTTTATCATAAATGCAGCAGATCTGAATTTTGAAGATCTCGGAAGTCCGGTGCAGTCTACTGAAGATTTCAATTAGAGTGTGGAGGATGATGAAGAGGAGGATGAAGACCCATAGTCTAAGAAACCTCCACCTATATCTACAAACTGTGTTTTCTGAGCTTGTTTAAGTTGAACTTGACTAGTAGTTCACCTTGTATATACATGTATTATGGTTTGCATTGTATATAAATGTGATTGTTTTAAAAAGTTTGAAATTTGGTCCTACTTTCATATCCCATTATTTTATTGTCTGAGATTTTATTATGCTTCCACATGCGTATTAAAAAGAATGGGTCGACCAGTGAGGGATGGGCACGCGCTTGAGGATCGAGGCGTGACATCCCCAGTTAAATGGTATTAGAGCAAGGTCAATAGATGGAGTAATAAGGTGCGATGAGGCATGTGATAGTTAGTAGGAATGGCCTTTATTTCATGCCGATGCACATGATTGATAACTGATTGGTAGCTTGTTTGTGTGGGTCACTCAAATTCTAATATGGTATTAGAATTAGAAAACAGGTTTGTATAAAGATCCTGTAGCATGAGTGATCAGGTCTGAGGACTCCTAGTAAGAGGGTTGTAATCTCTGTGACTTGGGGTGAAACACCGATAAGGATCGGTGCCCGAGGCAATTGTGGCAGAGCATTGGCTTAGGCCAGTGCGAGTGTAAGAGTACCGCTGTAGGCCGATACTAGTGTAGCAGCATCGAGCAATCCTAGGTTCGACGAGATCGTTCAAACACTAGTGTCCTTGGAATTGGTTGAGCCAGCAAGCTCAAGATTGAGCCGCCACTATTGCCGTTGTCACTACTGCCGTCAGTGCCGCAACCGACGTTGTTGCCACACTTGCTAAGGTCCAGTGTGGAGATATGATCTGAGAGCGAGCCGTTGCATCCGAGTTGAGGTACAGATCCAGTAGAGATGGAAACCAGTTTGGGAAGGAGCTAATGACCGGAAAAAGGTATTCTGTTCCGCCCAACAGGAAGGGTGGGATGACAAGTCAGCATAGACTCATAATGTCGTGTGTTGCGGAAGGCGATATGGATCGGCCCCGTGCCGCTTTAGGAATGGTGCTTGTTACTGAGTGTGACCGACAAGGTCACCACTTGGTCGAAACCCCCCAAAAAGGTTGATGGAACAATAAGAGAGAATGCGCTGCGGGAATGCACCGTGGGGTATTTGGAACAGACTCGGTGCAAGAAAGAGTGTCTGCTGTCATTCGACAATAGATAGAGGACTTACCAGTTGTGTGTCGAACTTGTAGAAAGAAGCATGGATCAGTCTAGTGTCCTGGTGTAACGAGAGCATGCTATAGATGTGACCAGCACGGCCATCAGGGAGGGACTGTCAGTATGAGTCCAAGGGAGCATAGACACTGCTACCGCAGATGGGACGCCACTAGGATGGCGAAAGAGACAAGAATGAAAACAACCATGCACCAATTAGAGGAAGAATGTTTTTGCGATGATTTTATCAGAGTAGTGCAGTAGAGTTTTGGTTAAGTTTGTGGAACTTCAGTTTGTTGTATTAAAGCTATAGAATGGAAATCACTGACTAGAGTTGTATTTGACCAGTTGCTTGCATATAATTTTGACGTCTTATACAAAATTAGTTGGCTCAATGAGCTTTTTGTAGTGATGAATTGTTGTCATAAAATAACCCAGTTTAACTCAATAATATATGAAAGTTTCGAGTTTACAGGGAGTCGGGAAGGACTCTTGATTGCATTAATCTCGTCGTTTGTAGGCAACCCGTTTGATAGACGGAGGTTGCCAAGGTTACTTGATGACGGTCATAGATAAGACAATGGAGGAACCAAAGATTGAGGACATCGTAGTAGTTCAAGAATTTCAGGATGTGTTCCTACAGGAATTGTCAGGCCCGTCGTTAGAGAAAAAGATAGAAATTGTGATTGAATTAGCACTCGGGACATAGCCAATCTCTAAGGCTCCTTACCGGATGGTGTTATCTGAGTTGAAGGAACTGAAGATGTAGATGTAAGAGCTACTGAATAAGGGATTCATTCGTCTTAGTGCATCACCTTGGGGAGCACCAGTTCTGTTTGTAAAGAAGAAAGATGGTTTGTTGCGCTTGTGCATCGACTATTGGCAACTCAATTAGGTAACGATCAAGAATAAGCATCCACTACCAAGGATCGATGATTGTTCAATCAGTTGCAAGGAGCATCGATTTTCTCAAAGATCGACTTGAGGATAGGATATCATCAACTGAGGATTAGGAAGGAGGACATTCCTAAGTCAGCATTTCGTACTTGCTATGGTCACTATGAGTTCATAGTGATGCCATTCGAGTTGACGAATACTCCAGCTGCCTTCATGGATTTGATGAACCGAATATTCAAGGAATATCTAGATTAGTTTGTGATTGTGTTCATCGATGATATTCTGGTGTTTTAGAGAAGTGATGAAGAGCATGAGAGTCATCTGAGACTAGTGCTGCAGACACTGAGAGTCCATCAGCTCTATGCCAAGTTCAGCAAGTGCGAGTTTTGGTTAACTCGTGTTGCTTTCTTAGGTCACGTGATTTCAGGCGAAGGAATCTCTGTAGACTCGAGCAAGATTAAAGCCATGGTCAACTGGCCAAGACTGACTATAGTGACAGAGATTAGAAGTTTTCTGGGTTTGATAGGTTATTACAGACGGCTTGTGGAAGAGTTCTCATCATTAGCGTCGCCACTGACAAGACTCCTAAAGAAATAGGAGAAATTTGTTTGGTCGAATAAGTGCAAAAGTAGTTTCCAAGAGCTTAAAGAAAAGCCAACTACCACACTTGTGCTGACGATTTCATTTGGTCCTAGAGGATTCGAGATCTATAGTGATGCGTCTAGAAGATTGGGTTGCGTGTTGATGCATCATGACCGAGTTGTTGCATACGCATCTCGTCAGTTGAGGTCTCATGAATAGAACTATCCGATGTATGACTTAGAACTCGCGGCGATTATCTTTTCCTTGAATATTTGGAGACACTATTTGTGTGGAGAAAAATTCCAGATTTTCACAGACCATCAAAGTCTCAAGTACTTGTTCTCTTAGAAGGAGTTGAATATGAAACAATAGATGGATGGAATTGCTGAAGGACTACAACTGTGATATCCTATATCAACCGAGAAAGGCGAACAAGGTCGCCGATACTTTGAGTCGGAAGTCTTCAGCTGCTCATATCTTGATTAAGGAGTGGAAGTTAATCGAGAGAGCTCGAGATTCGGTATTCAAGTTTGAGGTAAGCCACATTTCAAGTCTTATGGCCACCCTCAAAATTGAATCGAATGTCCAAATTAGAATCAAGTTACTCCAACTGACAGATTCAGATGTGCAAAAGATTCTATAGGAGGACAATGAGAAAAGAAATGCTGACTTTCAGATTTCTGATGAAGGAACACTGAGGTTTCAAGGACGATTGGTTGTACCTGACGATGTGAAGCTTAGAGAAAATATTTTATCAGAAGCGCATCGTAGCAGTTACAGGATCCATCCTAGTAGTACCAAGATGTATCAAAATTTGCATCAACATTATTGGTGGTCAAGTATGAAGGCGAACATCGCCAAGCATGTCGCCAAGTATTTGACATATCAGCATGTGAAAGCTCAACATTGTAAGTCGGGAGGACATCTGCAACCTCTCGAAATCCCAGAATGGAAATGGGAGCATATCACGATGGATTTCTTGACGGACTACCAAGGAGTTCGAGAGGAAATGATTCGATTTAGGTAGTAGTCGACACACTAACAAAGTCGACTCACTTCATTGCAGTTCGAAAGGACCTTAGTTTGGATAGACACGCCGATTTGTATGTGTGTCAGGTAGTTTGTCTGTATGGAGTGCTAGTTACGATAACTTCAGATAGAGATCCGAGGTTTATTACCGCTTTTTGGAAGAGTTTACAGAGCGCCTTAAGTACCAAGCTGTAGTACAGTACGACATATCATCCTCAAACGGATGGCCAGTCTGAGAGTACAATTCAGATTCTCGAGGGCATGCTGAGAGCTTGTGTACTAGACTTCAAAGGAAGTTGGGAAGATCAATTACATTTGGTGAAATTTGCTTACAACAACAGTTATCAACAGAGCATACAGATGGCTCCATTCGAAGCATTGTATGGCAGAGTGTGTAGGACACCAGTGTGTTGGGATGAAGTTGGGGAAAGGAAGATTACAAGCCCGAGTTGGTCCAGCAGAAATAAAGGATACCGTTGCGGTGATTAGAGGCGAGATTAAAGACAGTTTAGAGCAGATAGATAAGCTACCCATATAAGGGTCGAAGGTTTTTGGAATTCCAAGTTGGTAATCACGTTTTTCTAAAGGTGTCACCAATGAGGAAAACTTCGCGCTTTGGTAAGAAAGGATAACTGAGTCCGAGGTACGTAGGTCCATCTGAAATTCTTGAGAGAATTGGGACCTTAGCGTATCGTCTTGCGTTGCCACCTAGATTGGCGCAAGTGCACGACGTCTTTCACATGTCGATGTTGAGGAAGTACGAGCCTGACCCGACCCACGTGCTTAATTTTGAGGAATTGGACGTGGATGACCGTGTGTTATATGTTGAAAGCTCGGTTTAAATAGTGGATTGGAAGGAACAAGTTCTATGTACAAAGACCATTCCGTTGGTCAAAGTGGTCTGGCAACACCATCGGTCCATGGATTTTCTTTCCTTTTGCCGCATTTTACTCAAAGGGTTGAAGGGAGATAGTGCATCAAGCTGTTCGCAAGGGCCAACTTGATCCTCTTCCCCGAGGATCCCGGATGAGGGAACCCTAAGAGAGCCGCCGGCTCCAACTACCGTCCATGTACGATCCATACTAGATCGACCAACTGTCCATCCTACCTCCTCTACGTTCTTGACAGCCCATCTTTGTCTACTTCATTAATCTTACTGATTAGTGTACAAATCTTTCCATTTTGCAATTCGATCCGATCCATTAGTTCGTAGAGCTATTTACTCGATCGCAGACATTTCTGGGTACCCCCACCTTTTTGCTTAAGTTTTGTAATTATTTAAATTTCGAGAACGAAATTTTTATAAAAAGGGAAAAGTTGTGACATCCCAAATTTTCAATTCTGTTTTCCATTGAATAAATCGAGCATTTCATCGACGCGCCTATAGGGCTGTTCTTAGAGCTAATCACTCTTGAAATAACTAGACTATCCAGGGAAGCCATTAAGGAATTTTAATGCGATAGACCTGAGAATTCGACTAGGAATCGGCTATTCGACCATACTCATCTTTAGAGGCCATTACGGCACAGTTAAAAATCGATTTGAGATCAGAGATAGGTCGGTTCGATTGAGATGTGTGGCTAATCGTGGGTGACACTATTAAATTGGAAAATTTTCAACAGCCAACACTAGACTAACTTTTCTATCGTTTTGGTACCCTATGTCCGTATTTGAATCATCGAAATTTTCACGACAACCAAAAGTCGCCAATATGTCGAGTGGGTTCATTGTGGCTCGAAAAAAATCGATCACGGGTTATTTGCACTAAAAATTTCTGAAACCTACCGGGTAGTCTAGGCCACGCTAAAAAAACGTACTAGATTGAAATTAACCACAAATTTGAGTCCAATTTCAGAAATGAAAGTTCTGTCATGTCACAATAAATTCTAGAAGTGTCGACTCAGTCTCAGAAATTTTTTTTGCAAACTGAGACTTTTTGGAAAAAAGTCTAGGTAGGGCCGTTTTGTGCAGAAAATGCTAGGGATCGTTTTTAACCGCAAATTTGGGAAGCAAGTGAGTTATATTGGTGATGAAGAATGCCAAGATGATCGGAGAGGTGCCAGTTGATTTTATTGAGACCGAATTGTAGTGAATCAAGGAAGATTTGGTGTCTAATTGGAGGGAAAATGATTGAAATTCGTATGCCCCATAGACCCAACCTTTTGGACCATCTCAAGTCTTCTAAAATGGGTATTTGTGATTGAATTTTGTTGAGGGAAGTCAATTGAGCACGAGGACTGTCAAGGGGAAACAAATGAGGAGAAAACAAGGCTTGTTGTTCCCCCTTGGTCCCCTTATCTCTATCCTCTCTTTCCTCTCTCCCTCCCGTTGTAGCTTCTTCCCCTCCATCCCTTCTTGCTGTTCGACACCCCGCAAACTAGAGACCAGCGAAGCCAGCTCGCCGTTGGAGCCTCACCGTCGCATGCCACAGCCGAAGTCACCACCGCTGCATGTTGTCGCCTCGTCCTGCTTGCGCGACCACGATGCCCAACCGTCTTTGTCTGCCTCTGTCCATGCGTCCAGGAGGCCGTTCAGCCAGCACAAGCCGCCGTTCAACTGCCAACATGGACCGCCGTGTGTCCCTGCCTTAGCCCACTGGAGCTCCGCCTAGCCGTTGTTGGTCCTTGCTCGCCCATCTAGCTACTGTTCAGCCCTCAACCAGCCCAAAACAGAGAGCAAAGAAGTGGGTATCTTAGCACTGTTTAGGCTTGTTCTGAGGTGGTTCTAGGCCCCGAAAGCTAGGCCCGCTTTAGAGAGTATCAAGCCTCGTCGCGTTCCCGACGTTTTGGACCATCCGGCTCGCCGAACAAGTGAGTTGAACTCATTAATCATTGCTTAGTCGGTTAATTATGCTTATGGGCTGATTAGACTAATTAAGCATGGTTTAGGTGGATAGATTAGATTATATTAGTTAACTTAATTATCTACCAATACATGTTAGGTGGTTAGTTAGTGTATTTAGTGAATAGACACGTTTTATTATTTATTGAACGAACCTTGAAATTTTTCTGGGTTTGTTTCGGCTCTAATTAGGCATTACGGGCATAAATTGGATTTATTGGCATTTATTTAATATTTTCTATATTTATTTATTTATTTATTTTATGAAAATTAAACCGAGATAGTCGGTGACTGGAAGTTTATGCTGGTTATTGTGGTGGAATCTATTTATTTATTTGAGCTCTAATTTGTGTTAAATTGAATTAAATGTGATTTTAGGATTTTATTCATAAACTTATTAATTTTGGTAATTAATTGAGAAATTACCAGGCGTCGGTTTACAGCGCCAAAAAAAAATGTTATGGGTTGTTGAAACTAGTGGGATGTTTATGAAATTATTATATTTTGGCTAAGGCCGACCGTGTACCCACACACGATTATTTTTATCGGTTGTGATAAAAATGACGAATTGCGTAATTGGTTGGAATGGAATACTATATCAACCTACGGGCTCGATATGTCAACTTAGTGAGAGTAGTATACTAGTGTACTATATTAGCCTACGGGCGATTTGTTAGCTTAGCGCGAGCAGTACACTTTAACAGCTTAGAGTGAGGATCAGGGGTATACTATATCAGCCTGCGGACGATATGTCAGCTTAGCGAGAGCAATATACTGGTATATTATATCAACCCTTCGGGGGATATGTCAGCTTAACAAAAGTAGTATACCTTAACCCCATCATCTTAGTGTGAGCTATACTATCTATTTATCAGCTTAGAGTGAGCAATCTTGATAATGTCAAACTTTATAGATATTATTGGATGGGTCGACCAAGAGATGGTCGTGATGACATGTAATCGATTTGGTCGATTGATCGATGATTCGATCTGATTTGATTTAGGGTTATGTTTGTTAGTATTTATGAATTGTATTGACTTGCAGGGAGAGATTGAGGCTAAGGTAAGTTCTCTAACCTGTGTTGTGCTTAGGTAGCCCTTAAGGCGTATTAGCTTCCTAATCGGGTCTTTGGGGGTAGAACTTGTTGAGACATTGTCTCACTGGTTATTGTATAACCATTTCAAGCTCTTAGATGGTCACTCTTGAGTTTTTGGGTTGGCCTAAGAAGATTATAGAGCAGACCTTTTACTTTCCGTTGCATGGGAACCCTAAGGGTTGGATCTATGAACTGGTGAGGTTTATAGTTTGGGTCGATGCGGGTCTCACCCACAAGGTGCCCCACCGATATAGATCTTAATATTGCCAGGCTCAGGACGATCGGAGAGAGGGTCCGCCTACCAGAGTCTGAGATACTTCTTTGTGTTCTGGAGGTCGCTTTTGGAAAGGGCACCACAGATTTTCCTTAAGGCTCGGTCGTAGATGCAGCAGACCTAGATTTTGAAGATCTCGAAAGTCCAGTGCAGTCAGCTGAAGATTCCAATTAAAGTGTGGAGGATGATGAAGAGAAGGATGAAGACCCGTAGTCTAAAAAACCCCCACCCCTGTCTATAGACTGTGTTTTCTGAGCTTGTTTAAGTTGAACTTGACTAGTAGTTTGCCTTGTATATATATGCATTATGGTTTGCATTGTATATAAGTGTAGTTGTTTTAAAAAGTTCGAAATTTGGTCATACTTTCCATATAAGTGTGGTTGTTTTAAAAAGTTCGAAATTTGGTCCTACTTTCCTATCCCATTGTTTTATTGTCTGGGAATTTTATTTTACTTCCGCATACGTATTAAATATAATGGGTCGGCGATGCGACCTAGGATATCGTTATTTAATCGATTAGTGAGGGATGGGCGCGCACTTGAGGATCGGGGCGTGACAGTTTGCCTAGGCTACAATGGTCTATCTAGCACAACGAACAAGGTATTGGTGCCATTCGAGTAATGAACTGTTGAGCTTGATGTTAGATAAAAGCTACTCTTTTTCTTTATGATTCATGCAAGCTCATAATGGCATGTGTTGAAGACATAATGCATAGATAGAAATCATTAGTTGCTAATGTTTGAAACATGGCCAAGTTGAACCACCATAATTATAACTCATCTGGGAAATAAAACAACGGGATATATAACATAATAAAACTGAAAAATTATTCTATTACGATTTATTTGTTTTTGAAATTTGGTGATTTGTATGCCTGTGAATGTTGCTTTGCGTACATGAGTTTTTTTTTTTTTTTTTGGGTCAAAAGGAGGACTTAGATTATCATAAAAGAGAGTAATTACAAGCAGCACAACCAGCCGCTAAAGCATCAGAACAAAGTAAGGTAATCAAAAAAGAGGGCGGCGAGATGGCCCAATCTTGAGAGAGGAGCCCATTTCGATGGGCTTTTGCGGCCCAATCCACAATAGTGTTCGCTTGCCGTTTGCAATGCATAACCCTAGTACTAGAAAACGGGAGAGGAGGCTGACGGCCTCTGCAGCGATCGCATGAGCTTCCCATGGCAATGGCGTAGAGGCATTGACAGATTCTACCAAAACGAGGTTGTCTGACTCTATGATTAGCCGATCTCATTGTCTTCTAGTGTCCAGCAAATGGTAAAGTGTGGTGGTAATAGCCATGAACTCCGCTTGCAGAGCTGTCGATGCTTCGAAATCTCTGGTGAGTCCGTCGACCAACCTCCCATTTTGATCCCTACAAATACACGCCATAGTCCCTGTTTTGCTGTGAGACTAAAAAGCCCCATCTATATTCACCTTAAGGCAGCCCGGATCTGGAGGTCTTCACAGTTCGCCAAGACTGATTTATGGTTGTCCCGTTGTTGCTCTTATTCTGTTCCGTGTCTGCAATGGGAGAAACGAGCAGCTCGAGCGATGCGAGAACCACATTAACAACTTGCATCGCGTCTAGACAATGGCGACGGAAAATGAAACCATTACGCACTTTCCAAATTTGCCAAAGGACAGAGGCCAACGTTTCTAGATCAGGTGAGGAGTGATTTCTCTTGAAACAATCTACAATCCATGCATCAAGTCGTTGAATTCCCTGCGGACCTATTTGAATGTTGAGTTGCGGGTGCGACCATATAGACTTCGTCCATGGACATAGTAGGAAAATATGCTCTACTGTTTTTGGTATTTGGTTTTGGTAGAGGGTACATACCGATTCTGCGCATATAAGTCGATGACATAGGTTAGCTTTAGTGGGAAGGGCGTTGTTACATAGCGACCATAGAAATACACGAACTTTGGGCTCTATCTTCAGCTTGCATAATTGTTTCCATAGAATTGCCAGGGTCTGGTAAGAGCATGTTGGTGCATGTTGGTGCATGTTGATTCTTTGTGACCGCAGCATTTTTTATTGCATGGTAACCGCTTTTAACAATGTAATCATCGTTAGTAGTTGCTGTCCAAATGAGTTTATCTCTGACATAAGTAGGTTGCACTTGAATTGTGAGAATTTCTTGGACAGTAGATTCATCGTATAAGTTATGAAGCGTGGGATGTTTCAATCATGTTTTTGCATGTCAAACAGTTCGGTAACCTTTGCTAGTTCGTTGCAGTTCGCGGGTCCTCCCAAAATTCCTCTAAGTAACCAGCGATCTTCCCTGATTCTGATATTCTGCCCATCTCCTACCGACCATTGTAAATGTGGTGTAATTAAGTCCCTCCCTAAAATAAGACCTTGCCAACCCCAAGACGATCTATAACCTTTATCAGCATGCAGGAAATTCGTGGAATTAAAGTAAATACCCTTGAAAAGCAGGCTCCAGAGTGCTGTAGGATGCTGGATAAGACGCCAGGCTTGTTTGCCTAGCATGGCCCTGTTAAAAGCCATGAGATCTTGAAAGCCTAGACCGCCCATATTCTTACTTGTCTTTAATACATCCCAACTTTTCCAATGAATCCTAGGTCTTCACAACCATTCTCGCCACCAAAAGCAAGCAATCTTCTTTTCAATGGATATACGGATAGATCTTTGGAAGGTGAAAGATGGACATGGCATATTGAGGGATCGCTTGAACAACAGATTTAATCAGGATTACTTTTCCGCCCTTGGATATTAAATTCTCTTTCCACCCATCCAGTTTCGTGTTCACTCTCCCCATAATCCAAGTGAACATTTCTTTACGTGATCGCCCCCAATCTGAAGGAATCCTTAAGTATTTCCCAGTCTTTGATAGTACTGGAATTCTCAGTTCATTAGCCAGATTTTCCTATAAGCTACTAGGGCACGCCTTGCTAAAAAATATTCCGGATTTATTTCTATTTACAGCCTGTCCTGTAGATAAACAGTATTGATTCAAAACATTGGCCAAATTTTGGCATTCCGTAAGCTTACCATCTAGGAAAAAGATAGCGTCATCAGTAAAGAATAAATGTGAAAGAACGGGACACCACCTGTTGATTTGGATTCCTCTGATGTTGCCCATAGCAATAGCTCTGTTTAGTAAGACCAATAAAACGTTGGCCTGCAGGATGAATAGATATGGGGAAAGAGGGTCTCCCTGTCTGAGTCCTTTGGTTGGATGGAAATATGGTAACTGCTCCCCGTTGAATCTAATACTAGGAGAGATAGTTTTGATGCATTGCATGATCCACCTTACCCAAGTTGTATAGAATCTTGACTGTAGTAGATAATCTTCCAAAAAAATCTCATTCGACTCGGTCATAAGCCTTTTTTCATGTCCACTTTGAGCACTACTTGAAAATTTTTCTTTCTTTTCCTGGTCCGTAGTTGATGGAGTACCTCCTAGACAATGAGAATGTTGTCTTGGATCTGGCGGCCACTCACAAAGGCGCTCTATTCCGGTGATATTAAGTTAGGGAGCCAAGGTTTAAGCCTATTGGCAAACACCTTTGTAATAATCTTGTATGCATAGTTACATAGACTTATAGGTCGGTATTGATCAAAGCTTTTGGGTTTGGTACTTTCGGAATCAGCGAGATGATGGTCTTATTAAGAGTAGCTAGCATGATCCCTGTTCTAAAGAAATCCTTTACTGAGCAGAAAATTTCATCCCTTAAGATGTCCCAATGGGGTTATTAAAACAAACCATTCATATCATTAGGCTCGAGGGCTTTGGTTTTCCCTAGCTGGAAAGTTGCCTTATGAATTTCTTCTAGAGTGAGCTCAACCGTTGAAGTGTCATTCATTTCCGAAGTAACTATTCTTGGGCATTGGTCAAGGATTGCACCATAGTCTCTTTGGCCGTCTGATTTGTATAGGTTAGAGAAAAACTGTTGTGTCAATTCCTTTAGCTGGTGTTCGTCCCTAACCCACGTGATATTAAAAACGTACATGAGTTAAAGTGGCCAATTTTTATATGAAATGTCATTAATCACATGCAAAATTAGGGTTTAGCAATTCTAGAGTAGGTTCAGGTTTTATCTAGAACTTATCCTAAGAAAATTGATTTTCAATTTATGGAACATAAAATCTATCCTGTGTACTATAGAACTAATAGGGTTGAGTTTAGGGTTTACTCGGGGACTAGCGAATTTTTTTTTTTTTTGGTTTTTAGTCAAGCAAAATAAAACAAATTGTAACAACAAAAATTTCCCTTTAGATAGATAGAGTTCCATTAACAAGACTACCTATCCCAAACAAAACCATTTGTAAGTAAAATAATCTATGAAACCACACAAAAAAGTTGTATTACGTTGTCATGTAAAGTAAATGAATGGGGTTGATACAAGAGTAAATTAGAAATATGTGTTAAAGATTAGTGATTAGTTAATTTGAGGTTACTAAAGTGCATAACATACTGGTTTCTCCTATAATGAGTATAGCTGCAGCTGGATTTTAATGGGTATATATCTTCCATTTAGACTAGAGCAAGTTTAAAACTAACCTAACCTTAGCAATGGAATGGCATGTTGAATAACATTTGTAATGAAATGATGTTCTGAATTTTGAAAATTCAATATTACTAATATGAAGATTGGTAAAGATCCATAAATACAACTAGTTTTAAGGTTATCTCAATTCGGTTTGATTCTCCGCTTCCCCATCCAATTCCCTGGTTCTACTTAGGAACCTAACCGAATAGTATACGTTCCAAAAATTATGGATCTTGGAATCAGATAAAGGAGTCTAAGAATCGGGAACCAGACCAATTTATAGGGTTTGTTCGGTCTGATTTCTGGTTTTGCTTGGGGCTCATGCTCGCCCATAAGAAAAGTTATTATCATCTTCCTTTTCCGTAACGAGTATTAGTAATTTACATGAAAGCTTCAACTTTCTAAAATATATTGAAACTCGCTCCATTTTTTCTTTTGCATGAAAAGCTAACAACAATATTTGAGAGTTACCATCTTCTGATAATTATAGAGTTCCAAATTTTAAGTTTGAACTTATATATGAAAATCTTGGGTCAATGTAGAAGAAATTCAATTCTATGAAAGAGAAAGTTACTAATCGATGTGGGAAATTTACTCCGTTGCAACTTACTAGTCTTAAATAATTTAGGGAAATTTTCAAATAAAAGCCTGAAGTGAGACTCTTTAAAAAAAAAAAAAAAAAAAAAGTTCAAAGTGGATTATGTCTCGATTAAGGACTTGTCTCAAATAATGGCCTAAGCTTCCATGTGCATCTCGCATGTTACCCTTCGCCTACGATCAAAGGCATTTTCATCCAAGTGCATTTTTTTTTCTTTTTCTTTTTCTTTTTATTGCATCTTATTCTTGATTGTTTTGAAACTAAGAAAAAAAATACACATTGTGTGAACTCGGAAAAAAATACCTTGGAGAAAAAAAAAGATGGTGGCCTCAACCTCATGAAATGTAAGTCTCGGAATCTAAAGACAAAAGTCCAAAACCTAATACCCAAATCTGGCAAATCCCTTGTTGGTCTCCCCAGAAAACAGAACAATTGACAAAGAAATGTATACACCCTGCGGCAATCCAACGCGCAGAACCGCCAAACATAAGTCATATAACGACGTTAAACAAAAGGGCAAATCTGTTTTGTTTTGTTTTTGGGGTTTGGGGATTCTTGAAGCTGTGGAATTGACCAAAGAAGAAGGGGAGCGGAAGTGGAGATGGGGAGGCCCAAGGCAAGGCAGAGACGGAGAAAAGAGCCATCACTATGATTGGGTCACGCCCTTTCCCGTATAAATTCACCGTCGCCCTTTGCCTCGTCCATAATCAGCAGTAGAATGGGAATGCCATCATCTTCTTCTTGAGACGAAGAAGATGAACAAAAAATTAAAAAAGAAAAAAAAAAAAGATGCTCTTGAACATAAATGCCTCCAAACATGACTTGAAAAGTGACAGGCGAGAAGCATATGTGAGATGGAGTCCTTATTTGAGAGTATGCTGACCACTTTATACCTTATTTGAAATAAGATTCATTTTAAGTAATTTTTTTTAAAAAATAACTTTAATTCAAGTACTTATTTGAAATTTTCCTTATAATTTACTCACCACATTTAAAATTATAAAACTAGCTAATGAAATTTTGCCTTTTTAAGTTTTTTTTTTTTTTTTTGGAAAATGCTTTTTCAAGTTTAAGAATTGACTAAACATGCAGCAGAGGATTTTTTTCATAAGTATCTTCCTACAAAGGTGGGAGACGAAATAAAAAAACTAGTATTTACATGCAGCCATGTAAGATTGCGTTTACGTCAGCAAATGTGGACTGATTATTCGCAGAATCTTCTTTCCGCCAATCGACGCGCGTCGTTCCGAAGCTTCAAATCCCCGTGCGCGATGTTTCAGACATGTCTCTGTCGCGCAGACCGAGCTCAAGCTTTTAACCGACATCGGTCCATGGTCTGGTTTGACGATTCAAAGCGAGGAAGTTCTCTTCAGTTCTTTGAACCCAGGAAGTCGTCTCCCTCGCCAGCTGGTCCCGACTCTCCATGGGAGAAGCGGGGCGCGTAACGGTGGCGAAGCTTTGAACTTTCGTCCCTTCTTCTCATTCGCCACTTGCGCCTTCTTTCTGTCTCTCTCTCATTCGTACGCCTTCGCCTGCGGGGAAGACTTCCGAGCTTTTTCGCGGTCTCTCACTCGATCACGGATTGTCCTCATGGGAATCGAAGGAATCGGGGGACTCGTTCCATCTTCTTCCTCTTCGGTACAGAGGCGGAAGTACGACGTGCTTGTGAGCTTCACGAAAGATCATTTATTTTATTTTTTTCTGCTCATGCACATTTACCTTGGACTTGAGCATGTCCTAAAACTGTTTCATCTCAACTCTGGGTTGTAAAATTCAGGAGTATTCATAAGGGTGATTTTTTTTTATTGGGACGAGGTGGGGAACAGAGGGTGTGAGCACTGTCATATTAAAATAAGAAACGCATTCAGGCTAAAGCATTAGGATACCAGACTATAGTTGGAAGCCCCTATCGAAAGTTTGCTTACTACTAGTTAGACACATGCTTTGCATAGTGTCTAGAACCGGCATGTCTAATCAGTATTCCTTGGTTCTAGACACTATGCAAACATGTCGTATATCTCATATAAAAAGCAGATGCTTTGAGTTGCACATGAGATATCGTTGGTAATATTATGTAATTTCGAGATTAATTGATTGCTTTGAGTTTCGTAAAATAACTCATTACAATAAAGATATCTAAAAAGACAGTTAATTATTCCAACAAGTCATTATGGAAACAACTCATGTACTCAAAACAGCATTCATGGGCACAGAAATCACCAATTTTTGAAAACAAAATAATCGCATTCGAATAATTTTTCAATTTTATTATGTTGTACATCCTGTTATATTTCACGGGTGAGGTTATAATTATGGTGGTTCAACTTGGCCATGTTTTAAACATCAGCGATTAATGATTTCTATCTATGTATTACGTCTTCAGCACGAAAGATCATCTATTTTATTTTTTTTGCACTCAAGCACATTTACCTCCTATCTAGAAGTCGGTGTCACGTGGTAGTTACTATCATGCATAATGTTTTTGTTTTTCAAGTTGTTGCATTAACTATTCCTTTCACTCTAATGATTCTACAGATAAATTTGGACTACTTAAGTGAGTATCTAACTTCAATTTCAGGCTATATTACGAGTAATTTTGGCTTTACTATCATCCACTCACTCATGTTTCGAACATACGGACCATTCGGCACTAAAATGAGAAGGAAGTTTTCATTTCCAGCCACTAGTGGAAGGATCATTGGATTTTATGGGAGTTCCGGTTCCCTCTTGAACCTCTTGGAGCATATTTCGAACCATTCTCTCATCTATATCTGATTGAACTTATTGGACCATTTGGAGGCCAAGGTGGACTCCATTGGGATGACGGAAAATTTAGTGGAGTAAAGAAAATAAAGATGATGTTAGAAGATGTTGTCAGCTGCATCTCTTTTGAGTATGACGATAATGGCAAGTCTATTTGGTCCTCTGAACATGGTCACGGTGGCAACGGAGATACCCATATGGTGGGTTCATCGCACATTTTCCGTTCATATTATGGTTGATCCTCTCGCTCTTTGCCTCTCTGTGCGTGCGCACTTGCACAAATCTCATTATCAATTCTACAAGATCTTTTATTGAAAGAACAGCTTAGCAATCATCTCCAGGTTTACAAGTCAAGAACCTTGCAAAATGAGAAAGAAATAATCTTACTTGCACTTCTTTGAGCGATACTTGTAAACATATGAACCCTTACGTAAATTCAAGTGCCCTAATCCGAAGAGACTTTGTAAGGGACATAACATAGGTTGGGTTAATGGGTTGAGAAACGAAAGAATCATTAGGCTCAAAATATGTGTGAATGGTCAAAGCTGATGATTATCTAGGCATTGTCGCCGGTCTTCTCTTTCGCCAGGGATGCGCCTTTGATTTTGACTCTTTTGAGTTCTTTGCTCCATTGAGATACAACATTTTGCAACTGATAATCACCTATCATGACTCTTTATTTTTCATTTTCATTGGCATTACTTCTACTATGCATGTCACTTTTTTTTTTCATGCCCCTAGTTTTCATGCATTTTTTTCATTTCTTTTTTCATGGGCATTAGCCTTGCTTTTACCAGGCACATTGCTTCTTCATGCCCCTTACTTCTATTTTGATTTCAATTCTTGCGCACAATGCATGCGTCAAGCAATACTTTGAACGACACTCAAACTTTCAAGAGTCTTCATTTGTCTTTTGCCTTACTCCAGTGTGGGGGATGATCACCAGCTGGGTTTAAAGAAATAAAATTGTAGGCTCAAGTGGGCTATGCAAATGGTATAAGTATGTAGGATGGAGAAAGAAATGCTCTTCGTTATCCTAAGACACTTAATTTAACACATGAATTCAATGCAATAGCATGATTTGAAGATTGATGCAAGTGAGAGCAAGAAAATTTCAATTCATTTTCCTCACCTCATGATGCAATTTTATCTCCCCTTTGCCCCAATGTGGGGTGATTCTTGATAGGGGTAATTTGAAAAGAATATCCATAAGTGTATGGGTTCAAAACGGTTAAGCAATGGATCACCTATAGTGTTTGGGATAAAGAAATGAACTATCTCTCATCATTTCGGTTGCCATACCTTTTGCGAGAGAACTCTTTACCTTATGTATATGAACCTTCCTACACTCATCTCACAAGTGCATGAGTAGGGGACTATGTATAGGATAAGGTTTGCCTTTCATCATCCCGACTCGTCTCATTTAGTATGCTCAATCAATTCCACATCATTCATTAAATTAGTCCATCTTGATGTTCTTTAGTGGAATTGGTGGCTAAAACTCATCATGCAAAATCTTTTTTTTTTTTTAAAGAAAAAAAAAAGAGCTCAACAGCTTTAGGCATGAAAAATTATCAACTCCAAAACAAACAGTTTTCCATACTACAAAATGGTTTTAAGCATTCATTCAAGGATTTATCTACAATGGGATTGCCTCGGCAGTTGATATCTTTGGATTGTCCCTATCCGCTTTTGCCCCTGCACAAGAGAACGTGCATGAATAGGATACTATGCAACATCAAGGTGAATTCAAATTGCACATTCATTTTATCTCAGTCATGTCACTACTAGAATCTATAGTGCTCCTAACTCAACATCTGTTGAGTAATAGTTGAGCCAATTGATCTATCATTGCAACCTAATGTGCCTTTTCAGATGCCTTCTCATCAGACCGAAAAAGTAATGCTCTGAAACATGAAGTAAATGAGTTAGAAAATTAAACAGTGCTAACCTAATGTATGCTTTTGGAAATGACTTCAAAAGTAATATTTATTTTTTTGGATTTTTTTTTGGATGAGGAAGCATGAAGAAGCCCGGTCCTCGAGAATTCTCCTTGGATGATATTTTCTTTTCATTGTTGGATATCGTCACCGGATTGGTTTGGTGTGCCTCATTATGCCCTCAAAATTGGATGTAAAATTGTAATTTCATTGAGTATAATCAAATGAATTACATTATTGGAATGGAAAATGCAAACAAGCAAACCCTAGAAACAAAAGCAATAATTGAAATCTCAAAAAGCATGAAATCCTAAAAAACTTGAAGTCCTAGAAGATAAGAACTTCTTCACTCAGCAACAACATTTGCGCCTCCATCATGGTTGGGCGGAGGATTATTCTGATTATTACTAAAAGAGAATGCCTTTGTATCCAAGAGGTCTTGGACCTTATGCTTCAAAACATAGCAATCATCAATGGAGTGACCAATCTCTCCCATGTGATAGTCACACTTTTCGGAGAGATTATATGCGTGATAATGCTCGGAATTTGGTCGCTTCGGCTCGAAGAGAGTAATCCCTTCTTTTGGAGGACAGACAAAACTTTGGATAAGGGTCCAGAAGAGGTGTGAACTGTCTTCTAATATTACGTCGTCGACTAGGGAGCTGATGGTCTCCACCTTGTTGCTCAATAGAAATCTTAATTATTGGAGTGCGACCACGATTCGGTTGAGAATAGGTCATATTTATTTCAGCTTCAAGATCCTTCTCCTTCTTGGTAGAAAATCTTTTGTTAGATGGCTCAGTAAACCACCCTTCTCTTATCCTTATCTCGATCTGTTCTCCTACAGGAATAAGCTAGTTAAAGCTCTCGACATACGTACTGGCCATTCGAATACGAAACTCATATGGAAGGGTCTTCACAAACAACTTCATCAACTCCTTGTTGGTAGGCTCAGGAGTAATTTGAGCCCCCAGGTTTCTCCATCTCACAGCATATTCTTTAAATGACTCACTCATTTTCTTTTCCATCCGCTCCAGGTCTTCTCAGGAAGGCGCGGTGTCCATGTTGAAATTGTACTATTTGAGGAACGCGTCTGCCACTTCGTTCCAGGTTTGGAGGAGGTTTACGTTCTTCATCACGTACCAGTTTAGTGCGGGCCCGGCCAAACTCGCATGCAACAATTAGATCATAAGGGGCTCATTTTTTACGTGCTGGGCCATGCGCACGTGGTACATCTGCAAATGAGATTTTGGACAAGATGTCCCGTCAAACTTCTTGAATTCTGGCATTTTGAACTTGTTTGGCATTTGGACCTTCTCATAAACGAGAGGTCAAATGGGAGTAAGCTTTGTGACTCTTGCAATTGTCTCACTTTCTCTTCCAGCTTTGCAACGCGCTCATCCTGCTCTGTCTTGGGAACACTATCAGGCTTGGCTTTTCCAACAAGGACCGGGTCATCTTCTAGCTCAGGCATTTCGTCATCGCTCATTTGGGCCATGTTCCTCGGGACTACTATCTCAGGGAGAATGGGTGGAGGATTTGGGTTCATCTGGAGGGATTGAAGTTGAGTTGTTATAAGCTGCATTGAGGCGGCTAACTGTTTGAGTTGATCTTCCACGGAGGACATGCGATCACGCATTTTAGCTTGATCGGCCATTCTAGCTCTTAATCGTGTAATAATGGATGAATGTGGCGGCTCCGTTGTCACCTATTTCGAAGAAATGAACAAAATAAGCACGAAGTGTAAATAGATAGCCAATCCATGACAATGATCTGATTTTTTTTTTCATTTTTCATTTTCATTTATTCATGAAAAGTTCGTACAATAAAGGAATTTCCTAAAAAGGCTAGAAAAATAGACACCGTAGCAAGATCAAACTTCCTAGACATGAATTGAAAACAAATTCTCCAAAGTTTTTTTTTTTTTTCAAAAAGATTCATTGCATGACAATTTTCTCATTTCATCTCTAATTGATAAAGGAGTTAAATCAATGCTTGACCTAAATTGTCATGGACAGACTAAAAAGCACGACAAAATAAATTGCATGGTATAGGGATAGGAAACTTACTTCACCAAGAAAAATCGACAGCAATCACATAGACATGCACATGAGATGTGAGACTCAATTTCTATCTAGATGACTTAACAAAGTGGAGCTAAGAGGATGATTTGACCGTTGCAGTTTCACATTAACGTGTTAGGTCTCCCTAACTCCGGCTCAGTCAAATGGAATGTCCAATAGTCACGCAGTCTCGCGGATATGGACAAACACATTCAACACCATGAAAAGACTTTCGGGGAAGAGAAGGTCAACCTCTACATAACAGTCTTACTTTGGAGGAAGTATTCTTCTCAACACCATCTTAGAAATCCTATCGCAACCCAAGTCCGGCCACAGGTTGTGTGTGCAATAGTGCAGTGCCAAAAGCAATAAAACATGCACAACAGTTTAAATGCAAACAACACTTCTAATCATGGAAAAATAAATCATTAATCCTACACTCCATTCTACAAGACAAATGTTAGTATAGACTACTCCCCTTATACCTCACATCTGCAAGAACATTTAACACATTAGAAATGTTAGGGACGTACCTGGGATCCTCGCTGTCAAACACAAACATTTTTAAAAGAAAAGGAAAAATTGGCCTAAGTCCACTAAGTGTTTTAACACAAGTCCCTAGCAGAGTCACCAAGCTGTCGCGACCTAAATTTCGAGTGCACCACCTAAAACTAGGTTAATGGACTACTAAGTCTTTAAACTTAACTCGAGCTCTCCTAAGCTCATACCAATTCGCGACTTAAGATTCAAATATTTAACATGCAAATGATTATTATCTAGGAGTCGCCACTAATCGGTTTATGGTAGGTCGATTAGACACCTAAGTAAAATAATGAGAGAATTATTTTACTCCTACGAACCAAAGACTAAGGGTACGGGGACTTAGTTACACTAGAATTTTCTAATGTCCTTTCGGTACCATTTGTTTTATTTTCAAAAAAAGGTTTTTGCAAACAACTTGAATTTATTTTAACCTAAATTACTACCATGCAAAAATGACCACACGGATGCTCAAACATTTAATAAATAAATTGCATCACATGAAGCAAACAATTTTTTTTTTTTTTTTTTTTTTTTTGGGTTTTCTTGAAAATTAGAATTCTTTTATGAAAATGCATTTCTTAACTAAATGACTTAATCCTATTAATATGAAAATTCTAATTAAATGGGCTTATTATGCAAACTAATTAACCTACACCTCATGACCTAATTTCACTAATGAACAAATTCTAATTAAATGATCCTATTATGCAAACTAGTTAACATGCACCTAGTGTTTTTGCATTTTTTATTTGAAGTTTAGAATTTATGAAAACCCTAATTAATCTATCTAAAAGGGATAATTTTCTAATTTATTCTAGGGATTAATTTCACTTAAACCCTATCTTATCTTAGAAAACTATTTTTTGAAAAATGAGATAATTAAAATGTGCGAGCATTATCTAAAAAGATTAATTTAGGTCCAACCCTAACTTATTTTTAAAAATGCAACCCTAAAAATATAATCCTAAGAAAATTCTAATTTACTAAACCTACATGTCTGATTTACTAAACCTATATGCTCATGCAGGATTTTGATTTTTTTGATTTTTGATTTTTTTAGTTTTTTTAAAATATAAGTAATTATTAAATAAATATTAAATCGAGCTATCAACAAAATAAATGATTATAATAATAAAAAAATAACCTATTGTCTCACAGGTCAAATTAACAATTATCTTAACCTAATTATCACGACAAAGATATCAAAATAATTAAAAATCTAATCCGAAGTCTTACGGATCAAATTAATAATTATAATGATTTAACAATTAAAATTCTACCAAAAAGCCCAAAAATTAATATAAAAAAATAATCCGATGTCTCTCGGATTAAATTAATAATTACAATAATTCCGGACAAAGTCCATGCGGATAATGCCTACAATATTTATTGACATTAAATATTACAACTTAAATAAATAAACTAAAAAAGAACAAAACAATGAGATAAAATGAAATAAAAAAAAAAAAATTAAACTACCTAAGGGGGCTCAAGGAAGACTGCAGCGTCGACGGGGAAATGGATCGCAAGCGGAGGCGGTGTGATGGCGCAGCATCAGCGAGGTCAAGAGCAACAGGCTTCGTCCACCAAGCGAGTAAGGGCAAGGGCGACGTTCAGCGGCAGCGGAGGCGCTCGGGTGCTTGCGGCTGTGGAGACACCGTCGTCGGAATTCAAGGGCGTTCAGTTTCACTAATGCAAGCGCGGCAGAGGTGGCGCGGTGACTGAGTAGGGCTTGGACGGAGGTACAGGCGGAGGCAAGCGACGTCTGCAGAAGCGGAGGCGCGAGCAGAGGCGCTGTGACCTGCGAGCGAGTTGCTGCGGGTGTGATGCTTGCGAGTCGCCAAGGCGCGGCGTCGGGTGGAGGAGAGCTCAGATCTACAGGTGTCGACACTCAAGCGGCGAGATCGGGTTCAGCACCAGCCGAGCGGTGAGGGAGCAACTGCGGCGTTGGCGACGGTGCTTTGCGGTGGAGGTGTAGGCACGGGCGTCGAGTCGAGCAGCGAGGGGGGGCTCGTGGGGCTGGCTCCTGTTGGCGTCGCTGGGAAGGTCGAGCGGCGGTGACGGAGGCGTGGTGGCCGGCGCGAGGCGGTGTAGGCGCAATCAGCAGCAGCGGAGCGGCATGCGGCTTCACAGAGAAGGAACCCACGAAAAAGAAGCACAGTGCACTTTTTTTTTTTTTCACCTGTAGCACGTACTCCTCTGTCTCTTCTCTCTATTGCTGACTTTTTCTTTTTCTTGTCAGAGAAAGGAGAGAGAAAAGGTTTTCTCTTTGACTAAGATGGACGAAGACTGTTTTCCTCGCACAAGTTTTCTCTCAATTTTTTTTTTTTTTTTTTTGCTTCTACATTCGCCCCCTTTTTCCACAAAATTCGGTCCCTTTTATAGTGGTTCTGAGCACCATCCTCCATGGCAATTTTTGAGCTTTCTTTTTTCGTTGCCTCAATTTATGGTATGCAAATTAGAACAAAATTTTGCAATCGGTTTGATTTTTCCTCGAACGTTTTGATTCCTTCCATTTTATCAAATTCCTTGCCTTTTTTATTTACCTGATTTCTCTGATCGAGAATTTGCTTCCACATTTACTATGATTTGAATATTCGCCGGAACAAAGATGGCTAATCAAAATTTCCACATTCCATTCATAATCAAATCAGACTGATCTTCCCCTTATTTTCCTTTTGTTCATTTTATTTGTTCTGCTGCATTTTTTTTAGAGGTTAAAATTAACCCCTTTTTTTATGCAAAAAATCTATGACTGGGTCACCAAAATTTAGGTATCAACAGATAAGAATGTCAGGGATTTGTCGACTAAGGGAGGGAGAGAGGGAGAGAGAGAGAGAGAGAGAGAGAGAGAGTAATTGACCACAAGTCAAAGAAAGAAAAGTAGGAGAAGACCAAGTTGCAAGGGGTTTTCCGTCGGCTGGGGCAACGTGAGAGAGAGGTAGAAATAGAGAGAGAAAAAAAGAGAAAGACAGGGGAAAAAAACGTGTGAGCAAATGGGACCAAGAAATGGGAGAAAAATAAATAAAATTTCTATATTAATTTATTCTTGATCCTGCAACTTCTATTCAATCCCATTTTGGTTCCCGGAAATTCCCATGACTACTTGATCCTCACCTGCTTTCTTGCATCATAATTCCCCCAAATAATGAGTCTTGAGCAACAAAAACAATCATTTTCCCTCAATTCCGAATTCTAATTTCATTTTTCTTGAAATCCGATTTTCCGAACAAATTTCTCCGATTAAGGTCCAATTTGATGCAGAAAAAGCCCACGAAATTTCCTTTCACCTATTTACTCACAACAATTGCCAAAAATCCCTTTCAATTGGTCAATCCGGATTTTCGTTCGTTTTCCGAAACGTCCGAAACAATTTTCTATAAAAAAATCTTGAACTCGCCGGAAATTCCTCAAAAGGTGAGTCAACGTTCCTAGAATGACTCATGACACGACAGAACTTTCAATTTCTAAAATCGAATTCGCGATTAATTTCAATCAAACGCAGTTTTAGCATTACCTAGCCTGCTAGGTAATTTTTAAGAATTTTTGGTGCAATTGACTGGTGGTCGATTTTCTTTGAGCTACACGTACCTCTTCAACACATTGGCGACTCTCAGTGGTCGTGAAAATCTCAAGATTTCAAATACGGATATAGGATACCAAAAACGATAGAAAATCGGTCTAGTGCCGATCGACGAGAATTTTACAACCAGATGGAAGCACCTACACTTTGATCACCATCTTAGTCGAATCGATCTATCTCCGGTCTCTGATCGATTTTTAATTGTGCCGTAATGACTCTTGTAGACTAGCACGGTCGAGCGATCGATTCCTAGTCGAATTCTCAAGTTTATTGTAGTAAAATCCATTAACGACTTCACCTAATAGGTTAGTTATCTCAAAAGTGGCCATCTCAGAGAAAAGCACTATAGTCACGTCGATGAAATGCCCAACTTATCCAATTGAAATTAGAACTTGAAAATCAATATGTCACAAAACCAATTTCTAAGCTTCATCTCTTGAAATCCATTGGGCCATTTGGAGGACAAGGTGGCATTTCGTGGGAAGATGGAGATAACACGGCCATGAGAAAAATAATTGTAAAAGGTGGATCGGCTATCGACTCCATTACTGTCGAGTACGACAATAATGTGTATGTGGTTCAGGGCCCTACACATGGTGGAGATGGAAGACATCTAACACTCGAGGTATGGCCCTTTAGACATTTACTTAATCTTATGAACATGCAACTTCTGTGTTGTTGCTAAGGTTTTGGTTTTAAGTGGTCTAGAGGTCACGTTTATGCACATGAGCAAAGTACTCTAAACATAGCGTAGAGGTAAAACTAAGATATGAGAACAGTCCGTGGATTTTGAATTTAGATTGACAAATCATCTTGAATGAGAAAGTCATTTTAGGGGCATGATGTAATATCATCATATTAGAACAGGGACTTTCTCTTTGGTTTTCCAACCTTCCTCAGTTACACTTACGACTAAAGCACCCAATATATTCAGAAAAGTACTGCCTCCGAAAAAGGGGGAATAAAAGACGTATTGAAAGGTATTTCTACTTTATGACTAAGTCTGAGAACACTTTTCCTACAGGAAAATTACCAAAAAAGTCCTAAATCTATTGCAATTGTACTAATTCAGTCCTAAACTTATTTTTTGATCAATTGAGTCCTAAACCTTTTATAATTATTCCTAATTAGTCCATCCGGCTAAAATTGGCCGGCTAGCATTGACATGGTAGCTGGCCGGTGCCGACAAGCTTTTTTTAATAATATTTTATTTTTAAAAATGTTTTATTAATTTTTTTATATTTTTTCCCCTCTCCCTTCTCCCTTCTCCCTCCTTCTTCCTCCAGCTCCGACGACCGACTAGGCTGGCTAGTCGCCTAATTGAGGCGAGCCCTCACCAGATCTGGCGGGGGCTCGCCTCACCGTTGCTAGGCACAAGCTTGCTGACTTGTGAGGTGAGCCCGCTAAATCGCCTCGGTTCGGTGACCGGCCCGGCCCGGCCGATCACCGAGCCAAAGGAAGGAGGAGGGAGGAGGGAGAAGGTGAAAAAAAAGGAAAAGGAAAAAATAAAAGGTAAAAAAATTAATAAAATATTTCAAAAAAATAAAATATTATTAAAAAAGCTTGCCGGCATCGGCGGCTACCACGTCGTCTTGCCAACCAATTTTAACTAGATGGACTGATTGGGAATAATTGTAAAAGGTTTAGGATTCAATTGGTAAAAAAAATAAGTTTATGACTGAATTAACACAATTGCAATAGGTTTATGACTTTTTTAGTAATTTTCCCATTTTCCTTCTAATTGTTCTCAAAGCGTTGCCAATCCATTTTTTAATCAATTGCCTTTCTTTTTACAATTGTGGTGGACCACAATAGGTCTCATGCTCTAGATGCAACAGAATTATCTATTTAGCTATTACGATGTTAGTCATAACCAAATACAAGTTATCAACCGGGGTTCTAGTTATGCTGATTTTCAAGATTCTACGGTTTTGGGGGGCTGGGATTAAATATGTTTGTCTTTCTATTATTGCATGTTAAACTCGATTATCCTCGAGAGTACGTGACTTCATTTTCTGGTCACTTTGGACAACTTAATGGGGATGTTGTTCTTCACTCCCTCACATTTGAAAGCAATGAATGAACTTTTGCGGGAAGTACTTTTCTTTTCCATCAACCGGTAAAAAGATCATCAAGCCTTTACCTTTATGTTTTCAATGTATATATGTATTATCATGGACATTCTCAGAAATTTAGGGGTGTGAATAGGTCAGTTTGATATCGTTGCCACCTTATCAAAAGTAACCAAGTAGGGGAATACTAATGGACCACTAAATGGGAACAAAGATTTCTTTCAAGAGACAATCAATGGCTCATGTTTAACACGAATTCTCTCAAACCCTCCTAATTATAATTTGACACTAAATTTAACATACAATTTTCTTATTTTCGGAAGTCACCATTAATCAGCTAAGGTTGATTATAACCTAATTAAAGTAAGAGAATTTTCACAAATTCACTCCACTGTTCCCTTTCCCCGTTCGAATTCCTCCCGTCTCTTCCAAGAGTACAAGAAGTACCCCGAAATACTCTTGACTAAGCATTTGGGTCAAAGAAGTACCGGGATTGGTGAGGGTCGTAATGGGGATGGGGGGGAGAGAGAGAGAGAGAGAGAGAGGCCGGCCACATGACGGCCCTTGGCATGCCCAAATAGGCCTGTCTTAATGGGCCAAAGTGGGCCCAAATGGACTGGCCTTGATGGGTGTTAGTGGGCCGGTGTGTTGACCGGCCAGAGCTCTCCTCAATCAGAAGTTTGGTCGTTGGATCCGATGTTTCAAAATTATGTTGTCCCTAGTATAAAAATGCAGAAGAAACCTAGTGGAAAAAAAAGAGTGTTTTACATCAAGTGTTAAATTCTGCTGTTATAGGCGAATTAAATTTCGAAATTTTTTTTGAAAGTGTGAAATATTTGATGGATCCATATGCAAATTTTAGATGTCAACAGATATTTGGTCTTTTTTTTTTTATATCAAGTTCCATGCTTAGAGTAAACTATGCTAAGATTTGTGTGTGAAGAAGTTGAGTTTAAATATGAACATATAACATATATGAAGACCCAAAAAAAAAAAATGTGAACATATATAGTGTAGTTATTTTTACTTTTTGCCGAAATATATAGTGTAGTTATTTTTCTCTTTGTAAAACTGTAGAATTTTATTGGAGAATGCCTTGTGAGCTAGAACAAGCAATTTGATCTCATGAGGGCGCTAAATATAAGGTTCACATGAACAACACGAGATGGGCCAAGTCTGTGGACGTGGGTCTAGACAAGTTTTTCTATACATCAAGAGGGAGGAATAGGTGACTTGTTTGCATTATTTTCTCTCTCGAGTCAAACAACGACAAGGAGCTGAGGGTGCTAAATATAAGGTTCACATGAACAACACGAGATGGGCCAAGTCTGTGGACATGGGTCCAGACAAGTTTTTCTATACCTGAACCAGGAGGAATAGGTAACTTGTTTGCATTATTTTCTCTCTCGAGTCAAACAAACGGCAAGGTTGCGTTATTTTCTCTCTCAAGTCAAACAACGACAAGGAGCTTATTATTATTATTATTATTATTATTATTATTATTATTATTATTATTATTATTATTATTATTATTATTATTATTATTATTAATTTTGTCCTCATCATCATCATCATCATCATCATTATTGTTATTGTCCACCAAGCCCGTAGGACGCGTTCCTGAAGGTCAACTGTCAACTGTCGACATCCTTTTTGTAGCACTATTTCAGGCCTGTCAATTTCCGTGCAAATATATCTGTTAACCTCCGTGCAAATATTCTACATTTGATTTAGTAATATTCTAAGTTGAACGTGCAATCTTCGGTAGACATACCAAACTACCACGTGGGTTTGAGAGAGAGAGAGAGAGAGAGAGAGAGAGAGTCCTCCTCCCGCCATTCAATCCATAATTTTTTCTTGCAAACGTCAGCGGGAACCGAAAATATTTGTCAAATAAATCCGAGCTAGAGACTCGACATTTCCTTAAAGCAATCATGAACAATGGTCAACGAAGAGCATCCCACCAATCAATTTCTTTAGCCGGTAAATTATTGTTCGAGAAGGAGCTTTCAGAAAAGAAAGGAAAAAAGACGTTAGTCGGAGAAAAACATGAGGGATCGGTTTCGTTGGGAGAGTTGGGGACAATAAATCACCACAAACTAAATCTAATACATGATCAATTTCTTCCCCGAAACTAAATCATTTGAAATTCTTTTAATTCTTAGCAATGACCTCACAATATACAAATGATAAATAGACAAAATAAATAACGACATCAAGAATTTATGTGGAAAATCCAATGCAGGAAAAATCACAAACTGCCCGAAACATCCACTAATTATCAAGAATAACAGGATATACAAAATATTATTCTCTAGTTACACACTAGATGCACAATATCCACATTATAACAATATTTTCTCACCACAAAGATGGATAAACAAATTCAAAGCAAGGACCCATAGTCGTGACCAAAGAATTTGAAGGCAGTTCTCGACAAACAAAAAGAGATCAACTCATAGCCTTTGGTCTCTTGAACAACATACTCAAATTTGAGCTAATTTCGTCAACGTTTGACCTTCGAATTGGGACCACAAAGATTCAATCCTTTTTCTTTCTCTTCTCCATGAGCACCTTCAAGATCTCTCTAGTTTCTCTCCTCTCTCTCCTCTTGTCTTTACCTTATGAGCACCCTTTTTCTCTTCTCTCTTGTCTCTTCTCTCTTGTTGACACACCCACACGCACAAAGCTTTTCTTTCTTTTTCAACTTTTTGACTTTTTCTTCTTTTTGTTTTGTTTTGTTTTGTTTGTTTTATTTAACTTATTGTTGGGCCCCACAATTGAGGCAGACCGAGCCAATATATCTCCCCCTCTGCCTCATGTAGAAAGATCCATTATGCACGCTTTTCTTCTACAAAAGTCAAGCTTTATCACAAGCAATACTTTGGTCCATTGTTGTCGGTGTGGACTTTCTTAAGTAAGAAAAGTTTTTATTCTAACTTCTATTGGATCCAATGATACTTCACATCAAAATACTTCAATCTTGAATGCAATACTGGATTCTTGCTAAGATATATAGCACTCATGCTATCGCAATATAGAACAAACTCCTCTTACTTCAACCTCAACTCTTGTAGGAATTTTTGCAATCTTGATTGCCACAAGAGCTCCTTACCTCCTTCAGTAATTGCAATATACTCCACCTCGATTGTAGACAAAGCAACACATTTTTGCAATCTTGATTGCCATGAAACAACTCCCCTGCCAAAGTCTTCATATAACCTAATGTGGATTTTCAAGAATTAACATCACTGGCATAGTCCGCATCCAAGTAGTCACACAACTCAGGCTTTATGTTTCCATAACACAAGCAAAATCTAGAAGTGCCTCTAAGATATCTTAAAATCCATTTAATAGTAATTTAATGTTCCTTACCTAAATTTGAGCGAAACTTATTCACAATACCAAGTGCATGAGTAATATCAAGCCTTGTGCAAACCATGTTATACATCAAACTACATACGACTAATGCATAAAGAATTTTCTTTATCTCTTCCTTCTTTTTTTCACTTGTAGGAAACTTATTACTACTCAACTTGAAATGTCATGCAAGTGGAGTACTTATGGTGTATATGTGCTCATGTTGAATCTTTCAAGTACCTTTTCAATGTACTTCTCCTAAGATAACTAAAGTTTCTTGTTCTTTTTGTTAAGAGTAATTCTCATGCCAAGGATTTGCTTGGCTAGCCTAGATCCTTCATTACAAAAGTTTTACTCAACTCATTTTTCAAGCTTTTGATTTTCTTAGCATCATGTCCAACAATCAACATGCCATCCACATAAAGTAGGAGGATGAAAAAATTATTATTTGAGAATCTTTTCATAAAGATACAAGAATCAAAGTTTGTCTTATTGTATCCATGTTCTTCCATAAATGATTCAAACTTCATGTACCATTACTTTGACGCTTGCTTGAGATCATATAAGTTTTTTTCTCAATCTACATACAAAATGCTCTTTACCTTCAACTTCAAAACCCTCTGATTGCTATATAAAACCCTCTGGTTGCTATATATATCTTTTTCGAGGTCTTCATGAAGAAAAGCTATCCTTACATCAAGTTTTTTAATTTTTAAATTTAAATCGGCAGCCAACCCAAGAACAACTCGAATAGAACGCGTCTTTACAATTGGTGAAAAAATCTCTTCCAAGTCAATGCCTTTCTTTTGACAATAGCCCTTCACAATAAGCCTAGCCTTGTATTGTGGTTGAGAACTATCTTCTTCCATATTTAACTTGTATACCCACTTATTTTTTAGTGTTCTCTTACCCTTAAGCAATTTCACTAATTAAAATGTGTGGTTCTCATGTAAGGATTTAAGCTTCTATTGCATGGCTTTATGCCACTCATTCTTTTGATCGCATAATATAGCTTCTTCATAAGTTTTTAGCTCTTATGCATTAGTGAGTAACACATACTCATGTGGCAAATATTTTTGTGAAGATCTACGTTCTATGTCAAATTTTCTAACTGAAGGTAAAATCGGCTGTTCTTGCTCAATTAGCTCAACTTGTTGCTCTTGCTCAACTAGTTGTTTTGGCTAATCTATTTCACCTGTTTAAATTGAAGAATCAACATTATGTGAGGATTTATTATCTCCATAATTTTCATACACTTCTTCCTCATAATTTCCAGCCATGGTAGAATGATTTGGGATGAAACTAACAGAACGTTGAGTTACATTTTTTGATTTCCCTGACTTATCAATGTCTTCAATAGTTTGATGCTCACAAAACATCACATCTCAGCTTTTAATGACTTTCTTTGCCACTAGATCTCATAATCTGTGATCAAACTCTTCATGTCCATAACCCAAGAAGATACACTACCTGTCGGTAAGTTTGAACCTTTCATTTCTTGGAACATGTATAAATGCTCAGTAATCAAACACTTTTAGGTGATTGTAGGAAACATCTTTTTCACTCCAAATTTTTTGCGGAACATCCCCTTTAGAGAAACTGATGGAGAAAGATTTAACAAATTTACTACTGTTCTCATTACTTCACCCCAAAATGACTTAGGCAACTTCACATGAGAAAGCATACACTAAATCTGATCATTAATTATCCGGTTCATTCTATCCACTACTCCATTTTGTTGTGGTGTTTTTTGGAATAGTCTTCTCAAGTTTCATATAATAATCCATGCAATAGTGTTCAAACTGGCCTCTATATTCACAACCATTGTTAGCTTGAACACATTTTAGCTTATTCCCAATTTCTCTTTCCACATTGACATGAGTTTTTTTTTTTTTTTTTTGAAAACAACAAGCATCTGATCTTTAGATTTCAAAACAATAGCATATGCTTTTTCTAAAATAATTATTAATAAATGTCATAAAGTATAATGCACCACCAAGGGTTCTAACATCCATACAACAAACATTAGTGTGAACTAAATGAAATAAATTTGATATTGTTTGTAAAGATGAAGTATGAAATAAGAATCTATATTGCTTAATTGTCATGTAGTGTATACATTTCTTCAAATTTCTCTCCTTCAAAGGTAGAAGGTTCTTTTTAGCAAGAGTGTCAAACCCCTTCTCATTGAGATGATCGAGTCTCATGTGCCATAGGTCAATTGAGGAGTCCTCCGCTGCATTTATCTCTTCCTTGATCAACTTGACTTGCATGCTGTAGAGAGACCATTTATTTTTACCCTTAACTATTATCATGGAACTTTTAGTCAATTTCCATTTTTCATCAAAGGAAAAATTGCAATAACCATCATAATCTAAAGCACCTGTGGAGATCAAATGAAGTTGAATATTTGGAACATATCTCACATTTTTCAAAAACAAATTACATCCAACATTAGTTTCTAAATAAATCTCACATGCCAATAACCTTGGAAACACTACTGTTTCTCATCCTAACACAACTAAAATTATTGCTGCAATAGGAAGTAAAGTGGTCAAGTTGTGAAGTGACATGAAAAGAAACTGCAAAATCAACAACCTAGCTAGAATCTTAGCATGTAAGGTTCACACAACCATCGTCACATATGAAGATCACCATTGGAAGCAACCACTGCGATAACTTGCTCCTCTTCTTTCTTTCAATCTTCATTTTTGTAGTGGGATTTATTTTCTCTTTGGTAACTTGCATTCTATGGCATAATGTTCCATTTATCACAATTATAGCACTTCATACTCCTCATCAACCTAGATTTCGACCTTCCTCTTGACTTGCCCCGGTTGTCATTTCTTTGAAACCTTTCTAATTGACTTCTCACCATGTTTTCTATGAGAAGAGCATGCCTTTTCTTCTTGTTTCTTCATTGAATAAGTTTTCTTTAATAATGCCCATAGAAAGCACACCATAAGGAGCTAAATTATTTAACACCACACAACTATCCGGAAGAGTACCAAGTAAAAAGAATACTTACAATTTATCACCAAGGTCAATCTTAAGAATTGTCAATTGATTTACAACATCTTAAAATTCATTTAAGTGTTTTGACATGCTACTCCCGTACTTGTATCTCAAATTCACAAATTGTTTAACTAGGAAAGCTTTATTTTGTGGAGTTCTCATCTCATAGATATCTTGTAATTTCTTCCATAAAGTGTCCGCTTTCGTTTCTTGAGTAACATGATGAAACACACTATCATCAATCCATTGTCAGATAAGCCCAACCGTTTTCCGATTCATTCACTCACATTATGTCTTCTTTATCTTCTTTAGCCATGTTCACCCTTAATGGGATCAAACAAATCTTTAAAATATAACATGTCTTCCATTTGAGACTTTCAAATAGAATAATATGAGGCATTTACTTAAATGTGATGTCGCTAGTTTCTTCCGTTTAACACTAGAATTTCAATCTTAGCTGTGATACCACTTTGTTGGGAGAGAACTGGGGACAACATTTTACTATAAACTAAACCAAATTTAGGATCAATTTCTCCCCGAAACTAAATCAACAGAAATTCTCTTAACCCCCAGCAACAACCAACAATATATAACCTCACAATATATAAATATAATGCCAAAATAATAAGTAGACAAAGTAAATAACGACACTAGTAATTTAACATGGAAAAACCAATGCGAGATAAACCACAAACACCCCCCAACATTGAGAAAACATTCCCTAAGTGATTTTGATGATTGACAAAACTTAAAGACTTTGGTTCTAATAAAACGTATTTTCAGGCAGAAAGTCTGATGGGATAGGATTAGACAATATCAATTAGAATCAGTGTCGTGGTTTATTCTTCCTTCCTTACTTATTTTTGTCAAACAGTTAAAAATGAGTCAAATACAATTGTGCAACAGCTAGTGGTGATTGGTTGGATTTTTTGCCATACTTATAAAGAGTTTCAAAAGGAAAGTCTTCCTAATATCTATCGAAGTTTCAACCTTCTTGGAATTTCTTACTAGAGGTGAAACATTCTTTCTATTCGTAGACACTCAACTTTTGGAAACCCGAATTGTTGTATGGGCGGTAGAACATATAGGAAGCTTCACCCTCAGAGATCCTAAAGCAATCAAATCTTCTCAACCAGATCTAGGGCCAACAAGTAGATTGGCCAGATGTTCCTCCTAGAGATATGTCCAATGGTCAACTTAGACTGGGAGGAATATAAGATGAGGTCTAGAAGTTGAAAGAATATAACTTGCATTTACGAGAACTGAAGTTTTTAATTCCAAAATCTAAAGAGTGTTTTGATCATACACATTCGTCTTGCTTGAGCAATATTGTGTATTCCTTTAGAGGTTGAGAGTGTGAGGAGTTGTTCACACAAACTTGAGTACTTGTAGCTCATGACTTGTAACCTCTAATCAGTTCTTATTACTAAATTCCAACTAATATGTTATAACACAGGAGAGTAGATATATGTTTGCAAAAGCCGAACCATTATAATTTTGAGTGTACAATTATCTATCCATTACTCTTTTATTTATTGTGACAGAATTGTATACTGGTAAGATCTGACTACTTCATCATAAGTTGTCTCATTGTAATATTTGTTAAAATTCTTTTATTTTCGCACAATCATCTATTCACCCCTTTAGGTGATAGTTATAGCCATAACACTCAGAACATCTACTAATCATTAAGAATAGCAATATACACAAAGTATTATTCTCTAGTCATACATTAGAGGTTCAACATCAACATTACAACAATATTTTTTCACCACATAGATAGATCCGAAGTAAGGACATCCTAACTGCGATAGGAGAATTCGGAGGCGGTTCTCGACAAACTAAAAACCATCAACTTGTAGCCTCGGTCTCATAGACAACATACTCAAATTTAAGCCAATTCCATCAATGTTTGACTTTCAAATCAAGACCACAAAGATTCAAATCCTTTTTCTTTCTCTTCTCCACGAACACCTTCGAAGCTCTCTAGTATATCTCCTCTTGTCTTCACTTTTTGGGCACCCTTTTTCTCTTCTCTCTCCTCTTTTGCCGACTACGAAGCACGGACATGTTACGGGACCTTCCATGTCATGTCAGACATCACGACACGTGTTCCACACGCTCAAACAAGCAGCCAACATGTGTCGAAAAATCCAACACGTGGTCAACTCTTCCCGACATGCTTCGACACGTGTGTTCAAAATTGCGAGAGCCATGGTGGGTTTCTGGGGCAGGTCCGCAATTGTGAAGGGAGAGAGAATCGTTGAAGAAGGTGATGGAGGGTGAAGGTGAGGGAGCGAGAGCAAGGCCACGAATGATGGTAAGGCCATGACTGCAAGTGAGGGCTAGAGGAAGAATAGAGATCAAGATGATCGAGAGGGCCGCAATTGCGGTGTTGCGATGGAGGCCAGGAGGTGAGGCTACGATTGCGAGGGAGGGAGGGCCAAAGGCAAGGCGGCGAATTACTATGATGAGGCAACCAAGAGAGAGTGGAGATTGAGAGGAAGAGGATCATGTGAGGAGGAGGAGGAGGAGGAAGAGAAGGAAATGGCTAGCATTTTTGGGTTTCTAAGGTTGTTCTTTTAGTTTTAGGAAGAAGAGTAGAAAAAAATTTAAAATGGGGATGCCTGGCAAGGAGTGTGAAAGCTAGTACGAGCACCTAGAGGGGGTGAATAGGTGTAAAAACAATTTTATGAAATAAATGTGAAGCACTACTCAACAATAGATTATGAAAAGGAAATTTGTCTCTTGTAAACAAAACGAATTACGATCAAAGTAAAAGAGCGTATGGAAGAGAATATGAACACAGAGATTATAGCGGTTCGGCTTAATCCAAGCCTACGTCCACTCTTCCGCACTAACAGCCCACCAATTGGATTTCACTATGAACAAAAGAATTGTTACAGTAAAGCTCTTCCTTGATTCCACAGTGTAGAGACTCTACTACACTTCCTCAAGGTCTCTTGAAGATATAGACTCTCTTTTGCGTACAAGATTTCGCTCAACATTTAATTGATTAAGAATAAGGAGCTTCAGACTTTGGAATTCTTCTATCGCGCACACACTCGAACAACTGGAACGTCTTCCTTATATACTCCTTTATGCCATCATACCCGTTAGCACTTACCAAAGGAATTCTTTCAATCTACCCGTTGAACAGAATCAATTAGGAAGATCTTTGAGCTATTTAAGGAACATGACGATAGCCCATCAATCCTGCTCGCCCATACAATCAAGATCTAGGTTTCCATAAGTAGAACCTTCCAAGTATACTTCGCCAATCAACGGATCCAAAATCCCTGAATCAATCTTGATTTGAATAATGGATTCCGACATGCTACATCCAGCCAAGAGATCTTCTCCAATCGATAAAGTTAAATCCTTAACGAAACATTTAGTTCTGGATAAGTCTTCTTCGATGGTCCAGAGACTGTCAATGAGGATAGATTTTGAGTCTTGAGTCTGGCAGTCCGGAAGTCTTCAGACTTTGATGGAAGAGTCTGCAAGTCTTCAGACTAGACTGATGGAAACGTTTTGTCAGCTTCAAAACACTCAAAGAAGTTTTCTCCAACAATCTCCCCCTTTTTGATGGTGACAAAACTTTCCTGCGGATTTGGATAACTTCGACCTGCAAAACATTTCTCAAGCAAGTATGGATATCTCACAAAGATAAATGGCTTAGTAAAAATAACACTAGAATCTACATCCATAGAAAGTAGGTTAGTCTTGTAAATGAACAAAGCCATGAGATATCAATAGTACTTAAGATAAACAAATGTTCAAACATTCAAATTCAAATCCAAATCCAAACAGCCAAAAGTCGAGTCAATCAAACATAATCGACACAAAAGTTCAAAAAGCTTCAAAGTTCAAAGTTCAAGTTCAAAGTTCAAATCAAATTTGCACCACATCTCTCCCCATTTTTGTCATCGTTAAATAGGTAGAGGTGAAAAGAGAACGGAATTAAGATTGCTTGGGAACACGAACAAGCGGAAAATCTCCCATTGACTGGACAATCCCTTTCAGCTTTTTCAAATCCTCCTTCAGTTGCGCCACATCTTCACCCTTGGCATTTGCTTGAACTTGAAGAGCAAGGGCATGAATTTGATCATGCAAAGAAATTGAAGAGGTTTGACCTGCATTTTGCAAGTTCTGTACTTCGCATCCCAAAGCATATATTTGACCCCGCATCTCCAAGAGAACATCAAGTATTCTGCAAAAGTCTGCTACATTATCAGTTTGAGTATTGGCTTCTGCATGATCAGACGGTGTATAGGCAGATGATGGCAAATCAGCATGATCACGCAGATTGGGTGATGAAACATCATGTTCTTCCTCAGGAAATTGAGAGGCATAGATGTCCTCTGGTTCTGCTGGAGAACGATTTATTCCTTCACTAGTGGCAAGGAATGAGGACGTTCATCTTTTCTCAAGATCTCCCCCCGTTTCCATGCCTTCAGTTGGAGAAAATTGTTCCTCATGCTTTGCTTCTGCTTGATCTTCTCTCTCTTCTTCTTCTTCTTCCTCAATTCTTTCCTTCTCTGCATCTCTCTCCTCTGCTTCTTTCTCCTCTGCTTCCAAATCTCCATTCCTCTGTTCTATCTCATCCATGTCTTTTTCTTGTCTCTCCGTTGATTTTGGAATAGAACGACTCAAGTTCTTCAATGCCATTGCAGAAATGGTGATATCATCCTCATCCTCTTCATCTTCAATGATGAGAGCTCTTCTTTTCTTGAATGGAGCAACCATGGGCTCCTTCCCTTTTCTCTTTGCAGCCGAAGAGATTTGATGAGTCTTGACAGGGGTTTTCTCCTTGAATTGCTTCAACGCCTTGTTGAGTTCCTTCAGACGCATTTTAGAGATCATTTTCAGTCCCACCACCATTTGATCGCACGTTCGAACACAAAGAATCCGGGGAGGCTGAACGTTCAAATGTCTGAATAACTTGGTCACAAGAGCTGCGTACGGAAGTTGACCCTTGTCCTTTACCACTGCTCTGTACATGTGGAACATAATAGTGTATGGAAGAGAGAACTTTTTCCCGTCATTGATGGCATACATCAGCTTTGCCTCCGAGTTTGAAACGTCAGTCTTTGAAGTTGATTTTGGTCTGAGATAGTTAATCACTATCTTGTGAAATAGAATGTTGGACGCATTCATCCTCAAATAGGAAATCTTTCCTTCCGTCCTTCTATCCTTAACAAGCTCCAACGTTGCACGAGCAATAGACACATTTATAGGTTGATGTCTCCCTCTTTCAACCCTAATCACATCAGCCAATGTATTCATGTCAACCACATAGTCCTGATCTTGAACATTAAAAGAGAATCTATTCACATCCAAGAAACTAAGATTCAAATAGAAATAAGCAGTAAGTTCAACATAAGCTTCTGTAGTTTCTAAACAAAACTGTTCGAGTTGAAGAAGACTGAATTTTTCTTGCAGATTAACATTCACAGAGTCAAGAAAATCAAAGTCCACACTTCTAGGGTTTATCACCCCACGCTTTAGCAACTTAGAGTACAGTTGCTTGTGTTCCTCCGATCAAAATAAATCCGTCCTTTTGCTTCGGATTTTTGCTGCAACACCCATTTTAGGTTTAAACTGACTGTACATCCTATCATTGTCATTCCCATCTAGCTGACTCAGCCCTCCAACACGTGGATCGCTTGGGATATTTGCCAATGCCTCTTCCGTCTACCCAACAGAGGCAATTCCCAATCGTTCCATTGTGCGTAAAAAGAAAATTTCATTTCTATACCCTTTATCTTTCAGAAATTCATCAATGTAGTTCAATGGAGTACCACTCCTCTTTAAAGCATGATAAAGCTTGTAGGTAAAACCGGGCTTAAGAGTTCTTACGGGTTATGCGTCTTCGATGATTTCTTCCTCTTCTTGATGTGCAACATCCTGAGGTCTAAATGGAGGAGATGGATGCTATTGAGAATGTTGTGGGCTCTGCCGCTATCTAGGAGATTCTTCTTCCTTGGTGAGATCAAAGTGCGTAGGCCCCTCACGCATTTGTTGTGGTCCCCTATTTGCGATCCTTGAAGACTTTTTTTGGGACGACATCTTTCACAGTCTTTGAGAGATTCCAAGCTTGTTTTCCAAGAAAGATGACAACTTTCGAGGATTAAACAAGAGAAGAAGACAGAAATGGAAGATCGGTGTTCTCTTAGGATTTTTGTGAGTAAAATGAAGAGGAATCGATAGTATATAAGGCAGTCGAAGCAAGGCATACGGAACGTCATAAAAAGGAAATATAAAGATGCCTTTTAAAAAAAAAAAATAACTGCCTTTTCAAAAATTAGATAACTGTCATTTTAAAAATAACTTCTTTTTCAAAAAGGAAAGATTGTAATAATCACGAAAATTGAAAATAGCAACAATCAATTATGGATAGATGATCGTACCTTTTCGAGATTTGATCTAAGAGAAAATAATAATAATAAAAAAACTTACAATCAAGAATCTTGATCGTCTGAGTCTGAGTGTCTTTAGACTTTTAGTCCTGAGTCTGAACTTCCTCAAACTTTAAGATATTGAGTCTGGAACGAATAACTTCAAATTGATTTTTCTCCAAAGGTTTTGTAAATATATCCGCCAGTTGATTCTTTGAGTCAATAAACTGAATCGAAACTTCTCCATTTTGAACATAATCTCTAATGAAGTGATGTCGAATATCTATATGTTTTGCTCTTGAGTGAAGAATCGGATTCTTGGTGAGATTGATTGCGCTGGTGTTGTCACATTTGATTTCAGTGCATGAATCTTCAATTCCAAAGTCTCTTAACTATTATTTTATCCATAGAATTTGTGAACAACAACTTTCAAGAGCTACATACTATGCTTCTGCTGTAGAAAGAGCTACTATAGTTTGTTTCCTTGAAAACCAAGACACTATCCTGCTTCCAAGTAGTTAACAGGTGCCTGGGTGCTCTTTCTATCAACTCTGCATCCAGTTAGGTCTGCGTCTAAGTATCCAAGAAGAGTAAAGTCTCATTCTTTAGGATACCAGAGACCCAAGTTTGAAGTTGAGGCAATGTATTTGATAATACGCTTTGCAGCACTTAGATGAGATTCTTTAGGGTCTGATTGAAATCCGGCACAAATGCAAACACTAAACAAAATGTCATGTCTAGAAACAGTAAGATAAAGAAGTGAACTAATGATACTCATGTATAGTTTCTGGTCAACTTTCTTTCCTCCTTCATCTTTGTCCAACTTCAAGGAACTTGACATTGGTATATCAGTCTTTTTGCAATTCTCCAGCCCAAACTTTTTGACAAGATCGTTGGCATATTTTTCTTGATAAATAAAAGTTCTTTCCTTCAATTGTTTCACTTGAAGCCCGAGAAAAAAGGTTAGTTCACCCATCATGCTCATTTCAAATTCATCCTGCATAGACTTAGAGAATTTCTTGCACAGACTTTCATTAGAAGATCCAAAAATAATATCATCAACATAAATTTGAACAAGTAGAAAACTTTTGCTTTATCTTTTGATAAACAATGTAGTATCTACTTTACCTTTGACAAAGCCATTTTGATTTAAAGACTTACTTAGTCTGTCATACCAAGCTCGAGGTGATTGCTTTAAACCATATAGAGCATTTTTCAGTCTGAATACAGAGTTTGGTTTCCTTGGGTCTTCAAAACCGGGTGGTTGTTCCACATAGACTTTCTCTTGGATAAATCTATTTAGGAAAGCACTTTTGACATCCATTTGGAATAACCCGAAATTCTTATGACAATCAAAAGTAAGTAATAATCTAATTGCTTCTAACCTTGCTACTGGCACGTAAGTCTCATCATAGTCTATCCCTTCTTCTTACGTATATCCATTGGCCACAAGTCTTGCTTTGTTTCTTACAACCTTTCCTTTCCCGTTCATCTTGTTCCTGAAAACCCATTTAGCTCCAATGATAGATTTACCTTTCGGTTTAGGAGTCAATTCCCAGACATCATTAATGTTGAATTGCTTGAGTTCCTCTTGCATAGCTTCAATTCAGCTTTCATCAGTTAAAGCTCCTTCTATGCTCTTGGATTCTATTTCAGAAATAAGAGTCACAGCACTAGGCTCTTCGCGCCTTTTGGATCTTGTGTGAATTCCTTCATTAATATCACCAATAATGAGATCTTTGGGATAACTGGACTTATGCTTCAATTTGCTGGTTGATTTGTCAGACTGTTGTTCTTTTTCCTCATTTGAATCTTCGACGATCATTCGTTGCTGGTCTTATGAAGTCAGAGCTGCTTCTGGAGATTTAGACTTTGTAGAGTCTGGAGCATGTTCAAAATTTTCAAGTTGAGTTTGAATCGATTCATTTTGCATAGAGTCTTGAAATTTGACATTCATTAATTTCTCCACAGATTGAGTCTTTTTGTTGTATACTCTGTAAGCTTTACTTGTGATAGAATATCCAATGAAAATACCTTCATTTGATTTTTCTTCAAATTTACCAACTCGATCATTTGCATTTTTCAATATAAAATATTTACATCCAAACACGTGAAAATATGAAACTATGGGCTTCTTTCCTTTGAATAACTCTTAGGGAGTTTTCTCCATAATAGGCCTTAGAAAAACTCTATTAATGATATAACATGCTGTAGAAACTGCTTTAGCCCAAAAACGTGAAGAGATGTTGCTTTCAATTAAAATAGTTCTAGCCATTTCCTAAAGCGATCTATTCTTTCTTTCCACGACTCCATTTTGCTCTAGAGTATATGGAGAAGATAACACATGCTGAAAACCAGATTCATCACAGAATTTTGTAAAGTCTTGATTTTCAAATTTGCCTCCATGGTCAGTCCGTATATTTGAAATAACATACCCTTTCTAATTTTGGACTTTTTTTAGCAAACTTTTTAAAATAAGAAAAGGTTTCAGACTTACTTACTAGGAAATATACCCAAGTGAATCGTGAGTAATCATCCACAATTACTAAATATTATTTCTTACCTCCAATGCTCTGAGTTCTGGTTGGTTCAAAGAGATCCATATGCAGAAGCTACAGTACACGATTAGTGGAAACTTGATTTATTGGTTTGAATGAGTTTCTTACCTATTTTCCCAACACGCATGGTGTGCATAGATCAGACTTTTGGTATGACAGATTGGGTAGACCACGAACAAGCTTTTTTGCTGAAATTCTGGCTATTTGCTTCATATTAGTGTGCCCAAGTTTTCTGTACCATAAGTTTGCTTCTTCTTGAATTGAGATTAGACATTGGGTTTCATCTGATTTGATGTCCAAGAGGTAGATATTCCCATGTCTTCGACCCGTGAAAGACTGAGATGAGTCTTTACTGGTTCCTGAACATATTCCCTCTTGAAAATTGATTTTGAAACCGGTGTCACACAGTTGACCAATACTTAGCAAGTTGTGGTTGAGTCCTTCCACTAAGGAAACATTACTGATCATGAGGCTTCCAATCTTTACAGTTCCGAATCCCACAATTCTTCCTTTGTTATTTCCTCCAAATGAAACTTTTCCACCATTAACTTAAACAAGTTTTATGAAGCAATTTGAATCTCCTGTCATATGCCTTGAGCATCCACTATTTATGTATCATTTAACCTTTTTCTTGATAGTGACCTACATTTAGAAAAGAGACTCAAGCTTTCTTTGGTACCCATATTTTCTTGGGTCCATTGGTGTTAGTATGATATACGGTTTTTGCCCATAACTTCTTAACAGGTTTCCAAACCATAGGATATTCTTTCTCAAAATAATCTGAGCTATTACACTTAGAACATCTAAGAGCACTGCGACCTACTAGTTTTACAAAAACTTTTTGGAAATGATTTTTGTAAGCATCTCTTGTAGGTCTTTGCTTAATTCTATCCTTTACTTTAGGAAAATCAATTAGAGGAATGGTTTCAAAGAACCATTCCTAAACCCGATTTGTTGAAGTAAGGTCTTTGTGCTGAAAGAATTTTTTTCAAGTTTCTCAGATCCTATAGAAAATCTTTTAGAAATATTTGAGATGTCATTTTTTAAGAATGCATTTTCTTTTGAAAGATTGTCTTCATTTTCTTTCAAGGTAGTAACACTTTTATCTAAACTTTTGACCTTTTCTTTCCAAACATTTTCCTGTTATTTTAGTGTAGAATTTTCTCTTTTAAGTTCGGAAATCCTTTTAAGAGAAGTTTTGAAACTAAGACACAATTCATCAATGTATCCAGAGACTTTAGTAGGGATTTTCAAATTACTTACCTCGATTTCACTGTCTGAATCTAAGTCTGTCTCGGAGTCTAAATCTGAGTCTGATTGTGCCATGAGATAAATATTGGCATAATCATCATCACTTTCTTCACATTCTGTATCATTCCATGTTTCTACTTTGAGTGCCTTTCGATATTTCTCAGCTTTTCCTTTCTTTTTCCTCAGAATGGGACAATTGGGTCTGATATGTCTCTTTTTCTTACATTCAAAACAGACTACATCTCTATTGTATTCATCATCCTCAACAGATTTACTCTGTTGCTTTTGAAAGCTTTGTTTCTTTGGATTAAATCTTTTTCCATTTCTGTTTAGCTTTCTGAATCTTCTTATCATGAGAGCAAGCTCTTCATCATCCATATCGTCTTCAGAATTTGTGACATCATAATCATCATTAGATTTTAATGTAATGGATTTCTTACCTTTAGGATCTTCATCTTCGTTGATTCGCTTCACTTCATAAAAATGAAGAGTCCCAACCAATTCATCGATAGAAAGTGGCATAATTCTTTGTGTCTCCCTTATTAAGGTCTTTATGTGATTCCAATCCTTGGAGAGTCCACATAGTAACTTGTTTACTTTCATGGGATCAGAAATTGGTTGACCTTGATTTTCAAGACCATTCACAATTTCTATAAAATGACTAAACATGTCAGTGATAGATTATCCTAATTTCATTTTGAATGTTTCATATTGACCGAGTAGAATGTTGATTCTAGTTCCTTTCACTCGATCAGTTCCTTCATAAGTGATGTGTAATCTATCCCAGATTTCTTCAGCTGTAGCACAAGAAGATATTTTGTTATATTCAGTAGGTGATAATGCACAATATAAAGAATAAATTGCTTTTGCATCAAGAGCTTGTCTCTTGGTTATCTCTTCTTGAGTCATTTCGCTAGACTCAACGGCTTCTTTTGCTCTTTCTGAGATAGGTGCAGCTTTAGGAATGATTCATTTGTTTACCACATCCCATTCCAAAGGATCCTTTGATCTTAAGAATGCATTCATCTTGTTTTTCCATTGTTGTATTCCTTCCCATCAAAATAAGGCGATCTAATATTGCTTTGTCCTTCAACCAGTCATGGAGCCAACATACTAGCTATGGATCTTTAACTCTGAAGTAAAACACTTCAATTTAAGTGAGTACACAAGCTCTTGATACCAATTGTGAAAGCTAGTACGAGCACCTAGAGGGGGGTGAATTAAGTGTAAAAATAATTTTATGAAATAAATGTGAAGCATTACTCAACAATAGATTATGAAAATAAAATTTGTCTCTTATAAACAAAACAAATTACAATCAAAGTAAAAGAGCGTAGGGAAGAGAATATGAACACATAGATTATAGTGGTTCGGCTTAATCCAAGCCTACGTCCACTCTTCCGCACTAACAGCCCACCGACTGGATTTCACTATGAATAAAAAAGTTGTTACAGTAAAGCTCTTCCTTGATTCCACAGTGTAGAGATTCTACTACACTTCCTTAAGGTCTCTCAAAGATATAAACTCTCTTTTGCGTACAAAATTTCGCTCAACAGTTTAATTGACTAAGAACAATGAGCTTCAGACTTTGGAATTCTTCTATCATGCATACACTCGAACAACTGGAACATCTTCCTTATATACTCCTTTATGCCATCATACATGTCGGTACTTACCAAAGGAATTCTTCCAATCTACCCGTTGGACAGAATCAATTAGGAAGATCTTCGAGCTATTTAAGGAACATGACGATAGCCCATCAATCCTGATCGCCCATACAATCAGGATTTAGGTTTCCATAAATAGAACCTTCCAAGTATATTTTGCCAATCAACGGATCCAAAATCCCTGAATCAATCTTGATTTTAATAATGGATTCTGACATGCTACATCCAGCCAAGAGATCTTCTCCAATTGATAAAGTCAAATCCTTTACGAAACATCCAATTCTAGATAAGCCTTCTTCGACGGTCTAGAGACTGTCAATGAGGATAGACTTTGAGTCTTGAGTCTAGCAGTCCGGAGGTCTTCAGACTTTGATGGAAGAGTCTGCAAGTCTTCAGACTAGACTGATGAAAACGTATTGTCAGCTTCAAAACACTCAAGGAAGTTTTCTCCAACAAGGAGGAGGAGGAGGAGGAGGCGGCGGCTAGGGTTTGGGTTTCCAAGGAAGAGCAAAAAAAAATTAATAATGGGGATGCTGTGCAAGGAGGAGGAGCCTGAGAGGTGGAGGAGGTAGCTAGGGTTTGAGTTTCCAAGGAATAGCAGAAAAAAATAAAAATAAATAAAGATATCATGCAATAAGGAAGAGCCTAGGAGGTGGTGAGGCAGCTAGGGTTTGAGTTTCCAAGGAAGAGCAAGAAAAAAAAAATTAAAAATGGTATACCCATCCAATCTGGTGAGATTTTTCTGTGTTATTTTCGTTTTTGGAGGGGGGAAGGGTGGAGGGTGATTTTAAAAAGGGAGGTGATAGGTGGTGATGGGGAAGAAACAAGAGGGTGAAATAAATGAGTGAGGCTAAAAAGTGATTTTGGGAAATAAAATAATTGAATATTGAAGAATGATAAATTATAATCACAGAAGAAAATCATAGATTTATTTTTAAAAATTGACTCTAGTCTCTATTTTTGAAATAATCATAAAAATAATTATTTATCATGTTTATATAAAAATATTTATTTAATATATAACGTGTCATAACGTGTTAAAATTTTTTATTTTTTTAAAAATAATGTATTGACGTGTCATGTCGTGTTACGTTGCGTATCGCCGATCCGTGTTGATACTACATAACTTGCGGACACATTCACAAGCACGGAGCTTTTTTTTCTTTCTTTCTTTTTCTACTTTTTGACTTTTTCTTCTTTTTGTTTTGTTTTGTTTCTTTTATTTAACTTATTGCTGGGCCCCACAATTGAGGCGGACCCAGCCAACATTTTTTAACAACATCCGTGTTCAAATTGATCTCACCGTAAAAAATGTGCATTATTTCCTCGAAGTCATCATGAAGTCTCCGCTTAATGTCTTTTTAACATATATACACAACACCTCTTAATCTAAGTTCCGCCACCACATATCAACAAGACAGGATCCATGTGTTCTCATCAATGGAAACACGATGTCTTCGTGAGTTTCAGAGGCCAGGACCTTAGGAAGAACTTCATATCACACCTCTTCCGCGAGCTGAACCAGGCGGGGATTAACTACTTCAGCGACGAAGCTAGAGAAGACGCTGGAAAGGAGATCGACGAGAAGCTCTTGAGAGCGATCTGCCACGCGAGGTTCGCCCTCGTCGTGTTCTCTGCGAACTATGCTGATTCCAAGTGGTGCCTGAATGAGTTGGTGGAGATCCTCAAGTGCAGAAGGCAACTCAAGAACCATGGTCACGTGGTTATTCCCATCTTTCATGGCGTGGACACAGCCGAAGTCTCGAAGTTGACAAGCGACGGCAAATTCGGGCAAGCTTTCGAGAGGTTGCGTGAGAAAGCCAAAGATGATAAGCAGATAAAAATATGGAAGGATGCTCTAGCCGAGGCTAAACATATTTCAGGCTTCCATTTGCAGAACGACGCCAATGGGTACGTACCTGTGATTCTTGCTCCATGTCGAAGCTTAGTATTGCCATCTATGATTTTTCCCTTTTTGATGTTATTTCTTTAGTTTGTCTGCTATGTAGATGGAATTTGTGTATAATCGACGGAATTGGTTTTTTAAGGGAATGCAATAAATAGAAGTCCCATTCAACTTTCCTGAAAATTCTTTTGCCGATTTCTGAAAAATTTAAACTGAACCCTCTGCACCTCTCTTTCTCGCAATGCTTTTCGGCATCTCCCTCTTCTCGGCCAAGGTCAGCATCGAGCTCGACTCAGATTAGTCAAGTTGGGGTCAGATCTGACTCGGTCAGAGCTGGACGGGTCGTGGCAGGTGGCGACGGCACTGCGGTCGTTGATGGGAGGGGCTGAGCATTGGGTGGGTGGTGGGTTAGGGTTCTGGGCTAGTGAGTTCTCATTGTTGGTGAATTTGAAATGGTGGGAGGGACAAAATGGAAAGGAAATGACGAACTTGTAAATAGGACTGGATGGTAGATGCAATTGGAATGCTAATTGTAGGGTTGCAAGACTCTAGGTGCAAATTGCAAATTGACATAAGATTGAATTGTGATGCCTTTTGAAAATTTCCCCATAAAGTCAAAGCGAAAAGCTCATTTAAATATCCCCAAGTTTGTAGTATGCATTGTTGAGGTTTCATATCATCTTTGGGCCAAATTTTGGAGTTTCAAACTTCAAATCATGATAACATAATAAAATCGGGGAAAAGTATTGACGGAGAATTCTTTAGGCGATGGCCTAATACCCAAAAGAATTATGAGCATTGGGGAAAAGTAAGATCAATGTATATCAAGTATTATGAACGTTCTTCATATTTGCTTTCAAATTAGCACTCTTGTCATTGGCTTCGGTGAATATCAATTATTGAAGAAAAGTAAGATCAATGGCATAAAACTTTGGACAAATTGGTGAGAAAGAAGCCCTTATGGGAAATATACAGATGTGAGGGAAATCCACATAGGCTTCGATTAAGCAATCATGTATATCTCCATTTTGTGCTATAAGTATGGACGTCCAGTTGGTCCCTTCACACATGGCACAAGTGGAGGAAGTCAACAGGGGAGGAGGCGACCCTCTCCTGAATCCAAGCAAGGGCACAGAGGCCCCTGCCCAAACCTCACCTACGGCTAGCGATCTCGATGTCCCAACTGAACAAGAAAGGAAAGAAAAGAAAAATATAACATCAAAGCAACTAGGAAAAAAATATCAATAGGGTGGGCGGTGACGAGAGTGAACAATGAGAAGATTTTTCATTTCTCACTTTTGTTTTAAAATTAGAAAAGCTGAAAATTTTAGCTTATGATTTATGCTTCAAATCTACTTATGGAATAAAAATTTGTTCTAGAAATAAAAAAAAATAAAAAAAATGCGTTACTAAACGGATTTTTATTTCAAACATATTCCATGGAACAAAAAAACAAAAGAAATAAATAAATAAAAATTTTGTCATGCACACCCCAAGCGTCCATGTAAGAGATTTCTAACTAAATTGATTAGATTAACTATATTGGTAAATCGTCAAAAGATTTATAACTCAATTGACATAATTGAAAAGTTTATGACTGAACTTGTGCAAGTATAATTGGTTTAGGAATTTTTTTGTACTATCCCCCCATTTTTGGAAAAATTCTAAAAAAAAAAAAAAAAAAAAAAAAAAAGATGTGATTCTTCATGTTAATTTCAAGATTTCATATTTAGAATAGCAATAATTTAAAAATCATTATCTTCACTTTTCATTCCAATATCAGTTTGCATTGCCAATTTTGAAAACTGGCAATTTGCACTTCCCAACAGAATTCCCAAATTCAAAAAGACCAATGTACCATCGAACTCATCCAAACCTTAAACCATTTCCTTTCTTCCTCTTTATTGAGTCAAGAATTGAGGCCTCACAATCACTATCTCTCACCCCTACTCTCCCTCTCCAGAGTGATCTCCCACCATCAACGCTGACTAATGCCACACTGCCACTAGCTCTTATTAAGCCCTTTGTGCATCTCTCTCTCTCTCTCTCTCTCTCTCTCTCTCAGGGGTAGGCATGGTTCCAAGGTAGAATTTGGAACTTGAGAACCAAACCGATAAGAATTTGTTCGTTCTAGATTCTAGGATATGTAGGATAAGTTTTAGATTTCAAAAATTGGAGAACTTATTTTAACGGATAGATTTCAGATTCTAAGTATGTGAAATTGGAAATTGAGAACCTGGACAAGTTTTTTTTTTTTTTTTTTTTTTTTTTTTTGTGGTCTATGTTTTCCCAATATCCTGTGATACTCCATGATGTAGAATCACTAGTCTGAACTTTTATTTTATGACTAAAAATTTTACTTTATTAATATTTCATATTTTTCATGTGTATAAATATAAGTTTTGGTCAATAGATTGAGAAGTAAGTAGTGATCATTAAAGGTAATAATTAACTGTAGTTGTTCAATTAACAATACAAATAAAAACTGGATAGACCCTGGAATCTCTTCTTGGCCATGGTTAGTGTTGAGCTCAACTTAGAAATATAGGCTTATGTTTGAGTCAAACTCAACATATCTGAATCGAGCTGGACGTCGGTGGACCTCCCTAGATCTATCTAGTCGAGGTCAACGAATCATGGCTCAGCTGGGTTGGTGGTCGGTGGCAGGCATCTCCGATGCTGGAAGGGGAGGGGCTAAGCAGTGGTCGGGTGGATGAGGTTACTATCGAAAATAAAGCTTCGTTTTCTTCTTCTTGTTTTTGTCAAATGAAAGTAAAACTTAGTTAATCACTATTCTTGGTTACACATGCCAATGTCTATGGTTATTTTGTCAAGTTCCATTTCTTCTATTGTTATACCATAGAAATTTAAGTCCAAAGTTTGTTGTATGTTGTCTCTTGGGAAATGTGTATGCTTATTTTATCATACATATCACTCATAATTTGTGTACTGACATGTAACATCAGTAATGAATCGACGCTCATTAAAATAATAGTCGAACACCTTGCCGAGAGGATTCGTCAAATACGGCCTCCTACTTTGTGAAAGATGCAATTGGAGTAGATCATTTGGCAAATGACGTGATTTCCTTGCTAAATAATGGCCATGAAAAGGATGTGCGCATGATAGGTATATGTGGTACAGCTGGAATGGGTAAGACAACAGTGGCTGGAGTTGCATTTGATCGAATTCGTGGCAAATTCGAGTGTTCTGTCTTTCTCCCTAAAATTGGGGAAGCGAATTGGAGTGATATTCCCGACTTACAGAAGAAGTTACTCCAAAATCTCATGAAGAAAACAAGACAGGAGTGCTATGACGTCATCGACACCAAGACCGACAAGATAAAGGGAAGCATGCGTCATAAAAAGATACTTCTTGTTGTTGATGGTGTTACTGAGAAAAAACAATTGGACGATTTCGGCGCCGGAGAGCGAGAATGGTTTTGCCCAGGGAGTAGAATCTTGATCACGACGAGAGATCAAAATTTACTGAAAGTTCTGAAGGTAGATGAGAAGTACATCGTCAAAGGATTGAGTCCAAACGAAGCACTTCAACTCTTTTGTCACCATGCCTTCAAGAAATCAGAACCTACACAAGGTTATGAGGAGTTATCTGAAAGTCTAATTCATTATGCAGGAGGTCATCCATTGGCCCTCAGAAAATTAGGTTCCTACCTTAGGGATGAGTCAAAAGATCAATGGCATAAAACATTGGACAAGTTGGTGAGAAGCCCTTATCTTGATTGCATTGTTGGAGTCGGTAGTTCACTGGGCCTCCCAATACAATCCGTCGGGCCATATGGAGGCCAACGTGGCGATGCTTACGATGATGGAAGATACACTGGTGTAAGGCAAATTAGTGTCCGGGTTGAGTCGGTTATCAATTCCATTACCATTGATTATGATCAACACGGCTGTATGGTGCGTTCTTTCGAGCACGGCAGATGTCCTTATGGTAAAATTTTTACGGTGAGTATCCTATTAGTCTTAAAAGTTTCCTCGGTTACTATTTTTATTTTATTTTATGCTGGATCATCATGATTAAGTGATGGATTAGAAGTAATTATGCGCTCAAATCACACATTAGCATACCACACAAGAACCAAAAACCCATCGTATGATTTATATAAACTCTCACATGGTATTGTTGATAAGAAGTCAAGTAGGTGGAGCGATAGATCAAAAGGACGGAAAAAGATATAGAATTTAGGTTCTACATATAAACAAATGTAGTTCTTAATCTTGAAAGACAACGTGACTTACAAGATTCTTACACTTGTTGCAGGTCAAACTAGATTATCTAAATGAGTACCTGACTTCAATCTCGGGCCATATAAGTGACTACCGAAATTCTATGGTTATTCGTTCTCTCAAATTCCATAGCAACAGAAAGACATATGGACCAGTTGGCTCTGAAAACGGGCAATTTTTTCGTTCTCCACAAGTTGATGGCGGAAAGATTATGGGGTTTCATGGAAATTGCGGTGGCCATCTCGATTCAATTGGAGCACACTTTGGGCCAATTTCACATGCATATCCTTTTGAAGTCGTGGGACCATTCGGAGGTGATTATGGTACAGACATCTGGGACGACGGGAGACAGACAGATGTGAGGGAAATCGTCGTAGGCTTCGATTCAGCAATCACGTATATTTCTGTTTTGTACGATAAGTGGGGACATCCAGTTGGTCCCTTCACACATGGCACAAGCGGCGGAAGCAAAACATATAGGGTAATTCCTCCTCCTCGTCCTCGAAAATTTTTGGATTGAATAGCCCAGCCGCAGTTGTTTAAGCTATCGGGAATAAATGGGGCCAAAATGAGTAAAAGGAAAATTCAGAAGTAATGAAACACTCACAAAACCAAGAAAAGTGAATATAACGGTCATCCCTAGAGATATGTTAATATATTAAATGTCGTCTCTTGAGTTATGGTCTTACTTTTGTGGCCCCTTCTTGAGCTTTGATTTTTTTTTTTTTTTCCAGATTAAACTTGACTATCCCTATGAGTATTTGAGTTCGGCCTCGGGCCACACGGAAAAAGATTCTGGAGTTGTCATTCTTCGGTCATTAACATTCCATAGTAATGTAAAGAGTTATGGACCATTTGGAACAGCAGAAGGAAGGCGTTTTTCTTTCCATACACCGGCGGCAAAATTATCGGGTTTCATGGGAATTGTGATGGCCCTCGTCTCGAGTCCATTGGAGCTTTTTATGAGCCAATTCCTCATACTCATCCTTTCAAGCTTTTTGGGCCTTTTGGAGGTGATGGTGGAGATCCTTGGGATGATGGAAGATACATTGACATAAAGAGGATTGTTATTCGTTACTCAGACTTCATTTATTCCATCGATTTTGATTATGTCAACATGGATGGTTCTATTCGATCCACAACACATGGTCGAAATCTTGGGGGACATATCTATGAGGTTGGTAAACCAATTTCCTATGATCTTTCAATGTAAGGATCAGAATCATAAAGGTTTCAATAAGTGAATCTAATTATTTTGATTGTCGAATGAAATCAGTCCCTCGAAGATAATGCCACCTGAGAAGAAACTTCTATGAACTCTTTTCCTTTTCTGTTTGAAATAGAGGATGTAAAGTCTCGGCCAGGAAAAAAAAGGTTGATGATGATCTGTATAACCTTTTTAATTGATTATATAGATTTGCCTCACGTTTCCCTAGAATACTAAATAGCCAATTTACTGGTTAAAATTGAAATACAATGATTCATGTCCACAACATGATCTTGTTTAGTGACTTATAATTTGCAGGTTGAATTGGGTTACCCAGATGAGTTTGTAACCTCATTTTCAGGTTTCTTCACCGGCATTATCAACTCGCTCACATTTCGAACCAACAAAAGAATATGGGGACCCATTGGTAGAGAGAAAGGGGAGTACTTCTCCTTACCATCGGAAGTCGGGAAAGTTGTCGGTTTTTTCGGGACTAGTGGTGATTTTCTTGAATCTATCGGAGCACAAGTCGAGCTTTACTCTAATAAGCTCTATCACTTTAAGTATGTGGGGTTATTTGGGAGTTCGAATGCATCATTTTGGGATGATGGCAATAGGCATACCAATGTAAGGAAAATGGGAAAAGTGCCAAAAAAGTTCTAAACCTTTTGTCATTGTGTCGATTTAGTCATAAACCATTTTTTGGTGTCGATTTAGTTAAACCTTTTTAAGTTGTGCCAATTCAGTCCTTTCCAGCCAATTTGGCCCGATTTTGCTAACCGGTCGCCGCTAACTTGGACAACTTTTTACTAATATTTTAATTTTTTTGAATTTTAATTTTTTTAATTTTTTTAATTTTTTTATTTTGCTCTTCTTCCTCCAGCCGGTCACCGGACCTCGGCGACCGGCCGAGGCAATGGCCGGCGAGGTCGAGGTCAACCTCGTCGGCCACCTCGCCAATGGCTCGACCTCGGGGCGGGCGAGCCTCGCCCGCCTGCGCGAGGCCGCCCTCGAGGCTGGGCGGCGAGGGCGAGCCGCGCTAGCTCGCCGGATATGGGGGCGGAGTCGGCGGCGGCGGTGGACAGCATCGGGTGGCGGCATTGCGGCGGTGGTCTCATGTGGCCGGGGTTTCCTCGGCTTGAGGGCGGCCTCGCGCGGGGCGAGCGAGGCTCGCCCTCGCCGGATCTGGCGAGGTCGAGCCTCGCCGGCCACGGGCGAGGCTCGACCCTTGCCGGATCCGGCGAGGGCGAGCCTCGCCGCCCGCGCAAGGTTGCCCCCGCGGCCACTGGCGAGGTGGCCGGCGAGGTCGACCTCAACCTCGCCGACCGTCGCCTTTGGCCGGTCACCGAGGTCCGGCGACCGGCTGGAGGAAGAAGAGCAGAATTAAAAAAAAAAAAAAAAAATCAAAAATATTAAAATATTAGTAAAAGTTGTCCACGTCAGCCGGCCGGCGTCCAGTCAGCAAATTCCGGCCCAATTGGCCGAAAAGGACTGAATTGACACAACTTAAAAAGGTTTAGGACTAAATTGGCACAATGACAAAAGGTTTAAGACTTTTTTGACACTTTTCCCTAAGGAAAATCATTGTTGAATTTGAACCAAGTAAAGGGCCATTGATCCAATCAATCGCATTTCAGTATGAAGAGGAGAATAGAGAATTGTGGCAATCTGAGACACATGGAGGCATTCATGGAAACAAGTTCCATATAGTAAGGGACATCAAGATCCATACTGTAGGTCCCCATACATACGTATACTTTGTAAAATCATTATGAAATTTACAATGCCCATGCTGACAGGACTCTTTGTAGACTTTAAATCACGAGTTTGATGGTTGTCTATAATTGCAAATCAAAATAGATGATCCAGATGAGTATCTAACTTCTATATCGGGTTACATTATGGGCGGCATTACATCTCTCACATTTCAAACAAACAAAAAAATGATCGGACCTATTGGTGGTGAATTGGGAGGGCACTTCTCATGTCCTGCAACGGGTGGGCAAATTGTTGGATTTTACGGGTGGAGTGGTGAACATCTTGAAGCAATTGGAGCGCATTTTGAACCGATCTCACATCTCCACCCAATCAAATCAATTGGGCCATTTGGAGGCCTAGGTGGATGTGCTTGGGATGATGGGAAATTCAACGGTGTGAGGGAAATTAAGGTAATGCACGACAACGTCATCCATTACATCATGTTTGTATATGACAAGAGTGGTGAACGAGTTTGCTCAGTTATGCACGGTGGCCACTTAGGAGAATACATGGCCAACGTCACCAAGGTTAGTGTTTTTCTCCCTCTCTAATTCGTGATTGTTTAATTACTTGTATCTCACTGATCGAGATGATGTTAATATGTGTCTGGTCCTGTGAAGTAGTAAATTAAACTCGACAAATAGGTCTTGTTTACGCCACTCAATCCAATTTTAGGAGATACTTTTGAGATTGTGCAGGTCAAATTGGATTATCCACGAGAGTACTTGACATCGATCTCAGGTTACAAGCGTGCGAATGGGGATGGCGACATCAATAATGCTATTGTTCAGTCGCTCACATTTCACACTAATAAAGGGAGACATGGTCCATTTGGTAAGGAGACGGGGAAGTACTTTTGGTATCCATCAACCGGAACCAGAATCATTGGCTTTTACGGAAGGTGCAGGGAGACTCTCAACTCCATAGGCGTGTACGCGGAGCCCATACCGCACCTGTATCCTTTCCAAACCATCGGACCCTTTGGAGGCTCCGGGGGAACCGAATGGGATGATGGAGTGCATACTGACGTGAGGGCATTTGATATAACCGTCGGCGATGTAATTCAATCCATCGGGATTACGTACGATAACAATGGTTCCCCGGTCGTACGCCCTCCACATGGCGGAACAAAAGAGCCTTCGTTCATCCGGGTTTGTTCCATATATCTCAATCCACCCCTCTCTATTTTACCTCTTTGATCCTCTTTCTGTCTGTAAGTCGTTTATGTATACAAGGTGCTTGTCCTAATGTTCTTATCTTCGTGTAGCAACCGTTTCTTTTCATCGAAGACTGGGGGAGGCCATATGTTTGGCATCCTGTATCTCGAATTTCCTCCATAAGTTTTCACAAGTAAAACACGTTTCGCTTTGCTATTCTTGCAGCTCTTGCTGGATTATCCCAAGGAGCGTCTAGTTTCGATGTCAGGCTACACTAACGGATATGGAAACAATCCCGACAACATCATCCACAGCCTGAAAATACATACTACATGTGACGACCCGAGCGGCGGTGCGCGGGGAGGAGGGATGGCGGTGCGTCCGCGCCTCTGGTCCTCGGACGTGCGCAAGGGAAGGAGGAAGGGATTCCTCTCCCTCTTGTCCCACATCGCTTAGGGAGGGGTTCCTGGAAGCCTTTATAAGGCTTGGTCCCTCTTAAACTTGTATGACGCGTTTTAAAACCGTGAGGACTTAGTGTCCAAAGCGGATAATATCACACAAGTGGAACCCGGGATGTTACACTACAAAAACCACTTACGGCCCATTCGGATCAAAGGATGCTCGTGGAAGGTTAACGGAATTTCATATCCCGTCAGCATCAGGTGGTGGTAGGATTGTTGGCTTTTTTGGAAGGGCAGGATCACATCTTAATTCTATTGGAGCACGTTTGGAACCATATTAAAATCAACACCCTCCCATCCCCTAAGCTTTTTTTTTTTTTTTTAAATCTTTTTCCTTTGTTTTTGGCTTGTGATTGTAAGAATCTTCTTTTTTAATTTCCTCTTTTATGTTAGAATATATAAATATTAAGTCATGCCTTTTACCAAAAAAAAAAAAAGTCATGCCTCAATTTAACAATTTAAACTTTAAAAATAATTAACAATAATTTCACAAAATATTTTATGGTATTAAAATAGTAGATTTTGAGTTGAAATTTTTTTCAATCCCCTATTTGCAGCCCTTTTGAGAGAGAGAGAGAGAGAGAGAGAGAGAGAGACGTCACTTTCACAAAATCACTCGGTCTTTCCCCTTTCAAGTCCCTCCCTTGTCTGTTCCAAGAGCGCACGAAGAAGTACCCTTGAAATGCTCTTGACTAGGCATTTGGGTCAAAGAAGTACTTGGATTAGTGACCGTCTTAATGGACAGCGAGAAAGCCCATATAGGCCGGCTTTAATGGGCTAAAGTGATCCCAAATGGCCGGCCTTGATGGACTTACCTGGGCTGGTTAATGACCGGCCCAAGCTCTTCTCAGTCGAAATTGTGGTCGTCGGACCCGAGGTTTCGAAATTATGACATCCTTGGTTTGAAAATACAGAAGAAACCTAGTAATGCGGGGTTCATATAAAATGACTGTTTTATATCAATGGTTGAATTTCGTTATTATTGGTGAATTCGATCTCTAGGAATTTTTTTAAATGTAGATATATGATGGATCCATCGGCAAAATTTGAATGTCGGCAGGTATGTAGACTTTTGAATTTATATCAAATTCCACGCTTAGAGTAACCTATGCTAAGATTTGCGCCTGAAAAGGTTGAGTGTAAATATTAACATAAATGCTGTAGTTATTTTTCTCCTTTAAAGCCGCAGGTTTTTATTATAGAACTCCTTGAGAGTTAGATCCGGCAATTTGACCTCACATGGGCTCTAAATATAAGGTTCATATGAACATCATGAGATGGGCCAAGTCCGTGGATGTGGCTTCTAAACAAGTTTTTGTATGCCTAGAGAGGGAGGAATAGGCGACTTGTTTGCGTTAAATAAAGAGAAAAAGTGTACAGTGGCCGATGAGCCGCATCTCATTTTTCTCACGAATTCAAACAAAAAGGATATAACAAGAAAGAACTAGAAAGAAATATTAGAAGGCCTTGAGTTGTCCACCAAACCCGGATGACGCGTTCCTGAAAGTCAACTGTCAACTGTCGACATCTTTTCTCACGCTCCGGTTTCAGTTCTCTCAATTTTTCTGCAAATATTCCATGTTTGATTCTGCATACGGAGGTTGTAGTACTACTACTTGTAGGGGAGAAAGAGAGAGGGGGAGGGAGAGAGGCTGCTTCTGCCATTCAATATTATTTCCTTTTAGAAAATTTCAAATAAATCCAAGTTGCAGACTCCAGATTTCCTCGAATTAACCACTCGAATTAAGTTAGCTGACTATTTTCGTCATCGAAACGCATCCCACCAATGGTAAAATTATTGAACGACAAGGAGACGCGCGTTCAAGTTGAATTCAATTATGTTCCGGAGAGAGAGAGAGAGAGATAATTTCGTCGAAGTCGTCGAGAAGAAGTCTCCGCCTAATGTCTTTTTAACATAGATACAAGTGGCCTCTCAATCAAAGTTTCTACACCACATATCAACAAGACAGGATCCATATCTTCTCATCAATGGAAGCACGAAGTCTTCGTGAGTTTCAGAGGCAAGAACATTAGGAAGAACTTCATATCACACCTCCTCCACGAGCTGAACCATGCGGGAATTAACTACTTCAGTGATGAGGACAGAGAGGACGCTGGGGAGGAGATCAAGGACAAGCTCTTCAGAGGGATCTGGCATGCGAGTTTCGCCCTCGCCATGTTCTCCGCGAACTATGCTGACTCCAAGTGGTGCCCGAATGAGCTGGTAGAGATCCTCGAGTGCATGGGCAGCTCAAGAACCGGGGCCACGTGGTTGTCCCCATTTTTCATGGCGTGGACGTGGCTGATGTTCCGAAGTTGACGAGCGGAACCAAGTTCTCGCAAGGTTTCGAGAGGTTGTGTATGATCTGATGCGCAGACAACAATATGGAAAAATGCTCTAATAGGGGCTAAGCATATTTTCGGCTTCCATTTGCAGAACGACGCCATTCGTGAAGTACCTGTGATTCTCACTCTATGTCGAAGCCTAGTATCGCCATCTGTGATTTTTCCCTTTTTGATGTCATTTTTTTTGGTTTGTCTGCTTTATAGATGGAATTTGTGTATAATCGACGGAATTGGTTTTCTTAAGGGAATGGTATTGACAGAAGTCTTATTCCACTTTCCTGAATTCTTATTGCCATCTTTTGAAGAATTACGACTGAACCCTCTTTGCATCTTTCTCACAATGCTTTCAGCCTCTCCCTCTTCTCAGCCACGGTCGGAGTCAAACTCGACTCAGATCTGTCGAGTTTGAGTTGGATCTGACCTGGGCTGATGGTGACGGCGAGGCGGTTGTCGAGGGGAGGGCCTGAACATTGGGTGGGCGGATGGGTTAGGGGTTTTGGGCAAGTGACTTTTTATTGTTGGTCAATTTGAAATGGTGGGAGGGACAAAACTGAAAGGAAAATGATAAATTCGTAGACAGGATTAGATGTTAAATATAATTGAAATGCTAATCATAGAGTTGCATAACTCAAGGTGCAAATTGACATGACATTGAAATGTGATAATGTTTTAAATAATTTTCCCGTATGTCCTAGCGACCTAATCAGCCACCTGATTAAATTGTCTATGTTCGAAGCAGATGGTAACTCCCTTCAACTGGCCCAAAAAAGCAGTGCAGTCCTGGATTATAGATCATGCGGCCCATGACGCTTCTGGCAAGCTCAAAATGCAATTTACCACAGCTAAATTGTCTGAAGTCAAGACCGTGCACTGTTAAGGAGACAAGTACATGTGTAGATCAGCTGAAACTCCTTCAGCTCGTGCCATTTGTGCGTCCGATTTTCCCTTTAGCTAGTTCATTGCCTCCCTAATAGTTAGGGTTTCAGCCACAAACAAAGATGAGGCGTGAATCCTTTTCACGAAGCCATCAAGAAGCACTCCATCTTTATTTCTCCATACCCCTGCTGCCAATCCCTCTAGATCTGAGCTGCTCCAAGCGCTGTCCACACTAATTTTGCAGAGATTGAGGTTCAGCGAGGTGGGTGGCGTTGCTACCGAAGGCTGCTGGTTTGCTCGGTTTGTGCTTCCTTTCGTATACTTTGCTTGTAGTTGTTGCAAGTACAAAGTTTCTTCAACTATTAGTGTTGTTGGCAAGTGAAAGTTGAAAGGACTTTGAATTGGCTAATTATGTAGTTCAAGCTAGATTACCCCAAGGAGCATTTGATTTCCATATTAAGTTACACAAGAGAAAGCGGATGCTCTCCACCTACCGTTATCCAATCTCTGAAAATATGTACCACTAGATGCGCCTATGGACCGTTTGGCAAGCAAAAGGGCAAGAAATTTCATATTTCTATCATATACTATTGGTGGCAGGATCATCAGCTTTTATGGACAGTCTAAGAGTGCTAGTATGAACACCTAGAGGGGGGTGAATAGGTGTTTAAACTAAACCTTGGCAAATATATGCGGAATAAAATAAACTTCGAGTAAAACAAAGGAGTTAAAGAAGAGAATAAGAACACAAGATTTATAGTGGTTCGGCTTAATCCAAGCCTACATCCACTCTCCCACGCTAACAGTCTTCTTAGCTGGATTCCACTATGCAATCAACAAGAGATTACAACTTCAAGTGCAAACACTTAGTAGATCACACTATCTCACTAAGTCACTCTTTTGGTATTTCTCTCACGATCACAAACGTTTAAGCTCTCCAAAGACAAGTGTATGATCGAAGGTCGCTCAGACTTTGGAATTATAAATTCTACGCTCTATCTCTTACTTGCTTATCGGTCCTTCATCTCCTTAAATAATTCTCCACTTCCAAACTAGCCGTTGGATAGTATCCTAGAGAATCGTCTTCCAATATACCCATTGGACAGCTCTGTATCTAGAAGATTTGGTAGCCGTTGAGTGACAAAAGGTAGAATCCCAAATTGATTCCGATCGCCCATACAAACGGAATCTTGGTTTCCATAAGTAAAGCTTCTTCATATAGAAAATTCTTGTATTCAAAATCCAATCGTCAATCAATTAGATTGAATCAATCAAATCAATCTTGATGTGGAATCCAAACCAGATCACTAGTCGTTGTATGATTGGGCTTGTGTTACATTCTGTCAAATCTGGATGTAAGGTCTGAGAGCAATAGACTTTACAATCTGAGTCTGAGTGCAATAGACTTTACAATCTGAGTCTGAACATATTCTGCTTCAGCATAGAGTCTGTCTTCTAGTTTAGCTTCAGCATAGAGTCTATCTTCTGGTTCTTCCAAGAATAGACTTTGATAATATCTTTTACACGTTCTATCATCTGCATAGTCTATTACTCAACCAGCAAATACATTAGTAGCCTTTGATTTATTTTGTCATCTTCAAAACATCATAAGAGATTTCCCTAACATAGTCTAGATCACATCTTGATTCAATTGGAGCACGTTTGGAACCATATAATTAAGCTTAAGTTATAGGATGTTAATATTAGTGATTATCGTTTCAATGGAATTTTTGTGAAATAATCATAAGTAGTTGCTTTGCACTCAATGAACCGCATTGCAATGGTTCATTGAGTTGAAGGGGGAATTACAAATAAAATCATGAACTTATGCAGTCATAAACTTTCTTTTTTTTTTTTTTTTTTGGTGACCCGGGAACTCCCGTATAGCCGGCAGCCGGCGAGGTAAACCCAGGGTGACGCTAGCGAGAGGACCCACCACCCCGACGTTACGCTTAAGATCCCGTGCGGCCAACGGGATTCGAACTCCTCCCCTCTTCGCAAAGGGTTATGGGAGCCTTATCCAATTGGGCCACCGCAGGCAAAAAAAAAAAAAAAAAACTTTTTTTTTTTCGTTCAGTCCTAAACATTTTATATTTACACTAGTTCAGTCCATCCGATCATTTTTGGTTGCCCAACAATGGTGTGGTGCTACTAGCGCTAACGTGGCATTTTTTTTTTATAATTTTTTTCTTTATTTTCTTTATATTTTTTCCCCTCTGGCAAAGGCTGCGATGCGATCGCCGGCGAAGGAACTACCGGACTAACATTGAGGGACAAGTCACGTGGGGCCCATCCTATGTCTCTGTTCCTTCAAGAGGAAGCTGACAATTTTTGGCAGCTATTTACTAACTTCCAAAATTCATCAGCATATCACCATCCTCACTCCGAGGCAAAAAAAATAGATATATATAAAGAAATAAATAAATAGGAATATACGTAAAACACTATACATTAATACTGTAATATAATTTAAAAACATTCTCCTTACCTGCCTATAATACTGCTCATCAACGCTTTTTTCGTAATTTGAGCTTGAAATCGACAAAGGTTAAAAATTAACCCCATAGAAAGATGAAAATCCAGAAAATTAGCTACTATTGTATCACAAAAAAACTGATTTTTAGTTCTTAACCATGAATTTTCAAATAGCTAGCAATTGCGATAGAAATATATGTGGGTGCAAAGACAGCAATGCAGGCAACAAGAACTTGCTATATGTATTAATCTATGCTTGATTTTTTTCATCCATTTGGATTTATTTTACCCATCAATCGCATAAATCTAATGGAAATGGCGAAAGTCTTTTAGCCACAATGCAGATAGAAAGTATATATATGTTAATATTGAGAAATAATACTACATTACTTCTATTTAGACATTGATGCGTCAAAATTACACGATAAGATTATACTCACTCTCGCTTCTACGGTCCGATTGTCCTACTCTCGAACAGCTGTCCATCGCAACATGCTTCCTCAAGCATTAGGGTTATACTCTCTCGTTTATGCGAGTCTCTCTCTACCCTCTGGTAGCGTTGTCTTCTCCACAAACCCTAGATCTCTTCTAAATCTCGGTACTCTTTCCCGTTTTTTCGTCTCTTTTACACAATGATTCACAAACAAGAAAACCCCCTAAAAATGTCTCGTCCGATCTAGCTTATGCTGAGAGCAGTGGCCTTCTCTTCACTCAATAGAACAGTAGTTTCGGTCGCAGCTTAGTCGGCTGGAGTTCACGCTCCCGGGGCTTCATTAAGGTAGGATCTCATCTTCATCTCTCTAATTGTTGATGGAGCTCATGGCGGCGAGTAGTATCGACTGGGATGTATGCAGTATCTGTTGTTGGTGTGGTTACGATTCTAGTTCAGGACCTCTGGCATGAAATCGCAGCAGATGATATCTGTGAAATGGGTCCGATCGGCTTATGGGTCGAGCTTTGATGAGGAAACCTGATGAATGTAGTAATGAGTATATGTCAGCCGGATGTTTGGGAAAAAGAACAAGAAGAATTTGAGCAGAAGACGGAAGTAATGAAAACTTACCTTGCCCCTCTTTGTATGTGTTAATGCCGGTGTTTGCCCTTGCTTTTCTATCCAGCCTTTCCTTTTCTTAACCTAGTCAAACAGTATGGATAGTAAAGAAGAAAATGAGTTGCGGGTGGCAGCATTATGTAAACGACTAGGAAATCTATGGTCTGAGGAAGATGTGGTTGAAGTAAGCCCAGAGATATCCTCACAAAAAAGAGATGAATGCAACGGAACAATTTTGGGCAAACTATACTCTAAACCCAATGTCAATTTTCCTGCATTTCTCACCACTATGAAGAAAGCCTGGAAAACAGAAGCAGTAGCGTGTGTACAAAAAGGACCAGGTCTCTTTACCTTTGTCTTTCAATCAGAGGAGGAAAAGGAGAGAATTATGAAATCTGCACCTTGGTCTTACTCGAGCAATTTGCTTGTCCTTAAACAGTGTGAGCCTGAAATCCCAGAACACTGTTATGATTTTTCCAGAGCAGCTTTTTGGGTAGGAATTGGAGGTATTCCCCCTGGTTGGAGGATTGAAACAGTTTACCATGATCTGGGAAAAAAGCTAGGCCAGGTACAGGAAATCCAGCTCGAATCTATGGGAAACATGCAGCAAAAAGGAGGAAGAGTTAAAGTGGAAATTGACTTATCTACTCCTCTGAAAGTAGGGGCCATTTTGCATATCGGCAATAAATGGTTGTGGGTAGATTTTAAATATGAGAGATTACCTCATTATTGCTACTCTTGTGGAAGAATTGGTCACTATGCCCAAGATTGTCCATAAATCCCTTATTCGGAGTCACCATGGGCAGTCGACAAAATCGATTCCTATGGACCCTGGCTGAAAGCAGAAGTAAGTGATCATAGCCCTTATTGGGAGGCTTTTTATGGAAACATTGAAGAAGGACTTATAGTAGAAGAAACCATACCTGTAGTACCTTCTCCAGTTAGAGAGCAGGATATAACCGCATGAGAGAAAGGTCCAGAAATGCGACTAGAAGCTTGCAGCAAAAAGAGAGCCGAAAGTTCCATGGAGTAGGAGATTATGGAAGTACCTATTACAAATCAGAAGGCAATCAAAGATCATGGAAAACAGATCATTTGCTCAGATGCTTCCATACAGAATTCTTTGAAAATAGGAAAAAGCAAAGAAAAAGAACATGAAGGTGCGAAAGCAAAAAGCGAAAATGTTTACCCGAACCAACTCCTATTCTCATAGATGATTCGGGTATGACGGAGACTCCAGTGAAGTTGCTCAAAGATGGAACAGATTGGGCTTTGGTGGCTAGCCCTAATAAGCCACCACAGACGACATGAAAATTATTAGCTGGAATTGTCAGGGGCTAGGCAACCCCCTGACAATCCAGGAACAGGAACTAAGAGCATTAATTGCTCTTGAACGGCCCAGTATAGTTTTTCTTATGGAGACTAAAACAAAGCAACAATGGTGGAGAATATATGCAGAAAACTTCAATTTCAGCACCTATTCCTAGAAAATCCAACAGGCATAGCAGGGGGATTGGCGTTAATGTGGAATGAGGAAGTAAATTGAAAGTGCAAGACAGTTCAAAATAGTTCATTGATGTAAATTGCACTAATCCAGCCAGAAAACTAGTCATGCAGATCACTTTTATTCACGCTTCAACAAATTTTGGAGAGAGGATGCAATTATGGCAACAATTGAAAACATTGAAACCTCACAGTTCCACACCATGGATATGCATGGGGGATTTCAATGAGATTTTATGTGTATGGGAGAAGGTTGGGAAAAGAGAAGCATATAACAAAAGACTTGCAGCTTTTAGAGATATGCTCAATGAGTTATCTTTGATGGATATGGATAGCCAAGGATGTGCATACACATGGGCGAACAACAGAGAAGGGGAGGATCTTGTTAAAAAACGATTGGACAGGGTGTTATGTACCTTGGAATGGTGACTTACCTTTCATGAAGCAGAAATCCATGCACTTCCAGCAATAGGCTCGAACCACAGCCCTCTTGTCCTTAGGCTATACCTTGAACGCAAGAAAAGAAGAAGATAATTTAAAATGGAGGCTTTCTGGCTTGAACATGAAGAGTATCATGGTGTTATTCATCACATATGGAACCATACAGCTTATCCCCAGGCCACTTTTTCAGAAAAACTCCAGGAGACCTCAAAAAAACTAACACAATGGAGTAAAGAGAAGTTTGCTCATGCACCCCGCAGGATAAAAGAGCTAACTAAGACCCTAACAGCAATAACTAATCAGCCACAAGAGCATACAAGCATAAAGAAAGTGCAAAGCATCATACACCAGATAGACACACTGAGGAAGCAGGAGGAACAATATTGGGGATTGAGATCGCGAATCAAATGGTTACAATGGGGTGATAAAAATACACGATTTTTTCATGCCACAACAGTTCAACGGAGGCATAGAAATCACATTACAATGCTGCAAATGGAAGACAACAAGTGGTGTCGGGATCCAGGAGCAATCAGAAACCATATTCAAACTTTTTACAGCAACTTATACAAAACAGAAGGGCAACGAAATTATCAGCCAGTCTTAAGCCAATGCCTTTCTCCTATTAATGACAGCATCAATTCAACTCTGGTGGCCAACCCCACGATGGAGGAAGTTCGAGCACAATTTTTCAATTGGGAGCCTTGAAAGCGCCTGGTCCTGATGGTTTCAATAGGCTTTTCTATCAAAATGCGTGGGCAATTATACATACTGACCTGTTCCAGCTTGTGCAGAATTTCTTCAACACAGGTATTATGGATCCTCATTTAAATCAGACATATATAGCCTTGATCCCCAAAGTGAAAAATCCTGAGACAATAAGTCAGTTTAGACCCATCAGTTTATGTAATTTCAGTTATAAAATTATCTCAAAACTACTAGCAAACAAATTGAAAAAGTGGCTGCCAGAGATTATAGCACCAGAACAGAGTGCATTCGTTCAGGGTAGACAGATACATGATAACATCATAATTGTGCAAGAAGTGTTACATCAGCTGCGCATTACCAAAAGAAAGAAAAAAAATCAGGCAGTACTCAAATTAGATATGCAGAAAGCATATGATAGAATAGAATGGGATTTTGTTCGGAATTGCATGCTGAAAATGGGTTTTTCTGAGAAATGGGTGGCTCTAATAATGCAATGCATAACAACAGTGACTTTCAGTGTCAAGCTCAATGGAGAACCTACCCCTTTTTTCAGTCCATCCAGAGGTCTCAAGCAAGGAGATCCCCTGTCACCTTATTTATTCATCTTAATCACAAACATGTTAACATGGCTGATGCAAAAAGCAGTCGCGGAAGGCAGCATAAAAGGTATACAGCTTAACAGGTCTTGTCCTAAGCTATCTCACCTTATTTTTGCGGATGATGTTATTTTCTTCCTGGATGGCACTATAATGGAATGTCAAAATTTGACACTTACACTAAACCAGTATTGTTATGCAACGGGGCAAGCTGTAAACTTAAACAAGTCAGGAGTTTATTTCAGTAAGAATTATCCCTTACCACTTAAGAGGAACATGGCCCAAGAGTTGAGAGTACCTGTTTTTGAAAAGACAGATAAATATTTAGGCATCTCTACAGAATTGGGACAATCAAGAAAAGAAATTTTTGCATGGATATTAACCAGAGTAAACTTAAAGCTAGAGGGTTGGAAGGAAAAGTTACTTACCAAAGTAGGAAAGGAAGTCTTGATTAAGAGTGTGGTGCAAGCCATACCAACCTATGCCATATCGATCTTTAAGCTGCCAGTGTCCATCTACAGAGCAATTGAAAGGCGAATAGCTTCATTCTGGTGGCAGAAAGGGGATACAAAGAAGGGGATTCATTGGAAGAATTGGGAAGTTTTGAAAAATAGAAAAGATGAAGGAGGGATGGGGTTTGAAGACTTAATTACCTTCAATTGTGCAATGCTTGGTAAACAAGCATGGCGTTTACATACTTCCCCGAATGCATTATGGAGTAAAGTTCTAAAGGGCATATATTTTCCTTAGGGCGATATATGGAATGCACAAAATGGTCAGAGATCATCTTGGAGTTGGCAGAGTATGCTGTTGGGTCGAGACACCATCAAAGCAGATATCAAATGGTTAGTCGGGGACGGCAAATCAATTAAAATCAGGGAGGATAAATGGTTATCACAGGAGTTAATAGGAGGACAAGTAAACCAATCAGAACCTACCATGGTGGAAAGTCTAATTAATGAAGAATCTCGAACTTGGAAGTAGTCCCTCATTCAACAGCTTTTTGAGGACAAAATAGCAAACGAGATTCAAGCCATTCCCCTGAGTAAGAACCCCAAACCCGACATCTGAATATGGATAGGAAACAGTACAGGGGAATTTACAATGAAGAGCGGATATAACAGGGCCCATTTATTGACCATCAGACTAAATCAAAACAAAGCCACTTGTTCATACCAGCCTCCACGCAATGCCTCCACGCACTTTATGGACACAGATCTGGCGTCTCTCAGTCCCACCAAAAATCCGAACCTTTCTCTGGAGCATCTGTCAAAATGTTGTTCCCACAAGGGAGAATCTCTACAAAAGAAAGATTAGCCCAGATCCATTATGTTAGATGTGTTATGCGCAAGTTGAAACCACCGAACATCTTTTTCTTTTTTGCAGGTGGACTAAACAGATCTGGAAAGATAAACTTTTGTAGGGAACGAACATTATGAAACAATTTAAGAGACTCGATCAATGGCTTCTGGTGGTCTTTGACTCAAGAAGGAAATCACTTGATTGGGAGTTCATCGCAGGGGTTCTATGGCAGATCTGGAAGGCTCGAAACTCATGGATCTTCAGAGCAAAGGCTCTCAAACCGGCGGATATCCTTGATCTCGCACGAATCCAGAATATCGCCTTCAGCAAAGGGTCGAAGGACCAGCCAGGCCAAAGCACAACTCAACACTTACCAGCGAATTGGACACCACCGGGAAGTCGGGAGTTAAAATTGAACGTAGACGCGTCATGGGTCCCAGGTGAGTTCCTTTGTTCTGTTGCCGGAATCGCCAGGGATGGAGATGGGTGCGTCATCGATGGCTTCACAGCGGAAGCTAGGGTTTCCTCGGCATCTCAAGCGGAAGCAGAAGCAATTCTACACGGGATATGCTATCTCAAGGAGTTAAAGTCGAGACACGTGAGCAGTCAAGTAGTTCAATGGACCTGCGAAAGCGACAGTTTAGCGGTGGTGGAGTTTATAATGGGCCGGACCAAGACACCTTGGAATTGAAAAGAAATTATTCAACACTGTCGAGAAGAGCTATCCATGTGCAACAACGTTTCAGTAACCTATTGCCCCCGAGATGCAAACAAAGCTGCAGATTGGCTGGTACGTACACATCGAGCAAAGAAACTTCCGTTAAATTGGGTGCATATACCCCCTCAATTTCTATGGGAACTTTTAGTTTCAGATTGTAAACCATCGTTGTGTTCTAAGACTACTTAATCGAATACATATATATTACTTTTGACCAAAAAAAAAAAAACAGAATAGCTGTCCATCGCTTGCAAATCCCAAATTTTACTGTACGATGCACTTAACCATAACCTTCTAATTCATGAGACTCTCACCACTTTCCACACAAACGAGCACATTCCCCACTTCATTCCTCTCTGTCTCTCTCTGTTACTTTGATAGGTGTGGATTCCATCTAGGCGTAGAGTCCAGTGATTCTAGCGACGTAGTCTAGAGTTCCGATGAGGATGGCATGGCTCTCGCTCTCGCGACAGAGATCGCTGTTAAAATATGTCTCGAGTTTGAGCCTAATGCGAAATTCCGAATATTCCGAATTGGTATGTTGCAGACGTTCAAAATTGAGCAAAGAAGATCCAAAGATCAACTCCCCAAAATTCCGAATCTACGTTGGAGAGTTTGGCCATTAAAATGGGAAAGTCCAACTTTCACTTGAATTTGGATTTTATTTAAAACATATAGAGATATGTTTTGGATAAAATCGTTTAAGATAGGAAACATAATCCTATGAGAAGTTGGTAAAAGAATAAGGGTCTCACTTATTTAGAGGCTTGTGAACGTGGGTGGCAAGAGGTTGATCATGAAGAATTGGTCTTGAAGCGCCGTCTCATCGTCAAGTGCTTGGGAGGAATTTTCTTTGTCGTTCTTGTCCATGAATTACATCCAAGAAGATTTAGTATTCAAGCCAATTAAATCTCGTGGTAAGATTTGCGTGTAATTCCTTCGTGAGATTGAGATATTATTTCTTGAGGAATTTCGAGGCTAAACACTACGTGCGTTATTGGGTGTAATTGGAGCTTGGGAAACACCGAGATAGTGTTTGAGTGACTCGAGTGTATAATCTTCTTGTATCGCTTGATCTATAGTGAAATTCGCCGCTGCTCTCCCCGTGGACGTAGGTCTTTATGACTGAACCACGTAAATCTGGTGTCCGATTTATTTTCTTCTTCTGTCTAATTATTGTTCGATCGCTCACTTTTCGCAACAATTCGTATCAAAGCCAGGTTTGGCTAAGTTGAAGCGAATCGATGGTGACAGAAGAAGTAAAAGTGAGAATCAACGGATTTGATGGGAAGGATTTTAGTTTCTGGAAGATACAGATTGAAGATTATCTTTACCAAATGAAACTACGCTTGCCTTTATTTGGGAAAAAATCAAAGTCGATGAAGCAAACTGATTGGAATTTGCTAGATAGATGAGCTATGTGTATTATTCAGCTAACATTGGCTCGTAACGTTACGTTTAACATCTTGAAAGAGAAGACCACTACTGATTTGATGCAAGCCCTAACGAATATGTACGAGAAGCCCTCTGCGATCAACAAAGTCTATTTGATGCGACATTTATTTAATTTGAAGATGAGCGAAGGTAAGTCAGTTGTAGATCATATCAATAAATTCATTGCGATTGTTAGTCAATTGAGTTCAGTTGAAATTGACTTTGAAGATGAAGTACGTGATTTGATTCTGTTATCCTCATTGCCTGATAGTTGGAATACTATTGTTACTGTTATTAGTAATTCCTCTGGGTCAACAAGTTTGAAGTTTGACGGAGTTCGAGATTTGATTCTGAGCGAGGACATTCGTAAAAGAAAATCTAGCAAACTTGTATCTGCTGCTTTAATAGGTGAAAATAGAAGAAGATCTAGAACACGTGTAAGTAAGAGTAGTACTAATATAAACAGGCGTAGTCAATCTAGGATTAGTGATTTTGTCTATTTGAGCTGTGGCAAGAGGGGGCACCTTAAAAGGAATTGCCTTAAGTTGAAGAATGAGAAGGGTAAGGGAATTATAGTTGATTCTACATATAATATTGCAGCTGTAGCAGATAATGTTGATTATGTCTTGTTTGTTACTGATGAGTCATCGTTTGATAGATGGATTATGGATTATGTTTGTTCTTTTCATGTTACACCAAATAGAAACTGATTTACTACTTATCAATGCATGGATAATTGCAAAGTGCAATTGGGGAACAATGCTGAATGCGATATGATCAGTGTTGGCAATGTTAAAATCAGAATGCATGATGGTATTGTGAGGATATTAACTGGAGTAAGGCATGTTCCAGAGTTGAAAAAGAACTTAATTTCCTTGAGTGCCCTAGATTCAGCTGGGTATCGATATATTTCAGAATGTGGTATTCTAAAAATTGTTCAATGTGCTTTGATAATAATGAAAGGAATCAAGCACAATGGCCTATATGATCTCCAAGGTGAGATAGTGACAAATTTCGCTACGAAGACGTCGGGTGCATCTGTTCGAGAGTATGAACTGTGGCATATGCATTTGAGGCACATTGGTGAGAGATACCTGAAGGTTTTAAGTGAAAGAAATCTGCTACGTGGTTATGTTTTTAACGAACTGAATGTATGCAAGTGCTGTGATTTAGGTCAACGGCGGAAAGTGCATTTCAGTACTGCTGTCAAAAAAACCATGAAAATTGTAGAGTTAATTCACTTAAATGTTCTCCAGTCGTCGCGGTTTCCTTCGAGGAAGAGTGCTAGATATATGCTAACAATTGTTGATGACTAGTCGATGAAGACGTGGGTATTTGTGCTTAGGCACAAGTTTGATGTTGTTGTCAGGATCAAGCAATTGATAGCGTTGATTGAAAAAGAGATTGGTAAGATGATCAAGCAGGTGCGAACTGACAGTAGCATGGAGTTTTGCTAAAAGCTGTTAAACGAATTATGCATGAAAGAAGGTATAGTGAAACACCGCATTAATGTTGATGAACCACAATATGTTGCGGAATTAATGAACAAAACATTATTAGAGACAGCACATAAAATGCTCTCTAGTGTTGGTATGGCTAGGAGCTTCCTAGCGGATGCATTAAGTATATCGTGCTACCTAATGAATAGATCCCCATCGACTGCGATTGGATATAGGACTCCCGAAGAAGTGTGGTAAGGTAACATTGCTGATTATTCTGTTATTAGAATATTTGGTTGCCCATGTGATGTTCGAGCGATGGTAAGCTCGATGAAAGGGTAAGAAAGTGCATATTCCTAGGCTATGCACGAGATGAGAGGGATTATCGGTTGTGGTGCCTGGAGTTAAATTCACCTATTATCAGCAGAGAAGTTACGTCTGACGAGTCTCCAGTACTTCTGGCTAGGAGTGATTATAGCAATGTTTAAATGGATCTGAACGGTGTTCAGCTTGAGGTAGAGTTGCGACCAGAAACTCCTAAGGTAGCGAATACGAGTACTAGCAAAGTAATCGACACGGATAGTACTTGTAGCGAGATGGAGCCTATAGAGCCAATGGTTGTTGTATTGCTAAAATTAACAAGGTACGTATTCGATCTCCTAATAGATATGGATGCAACAATAGTTTTGCTTTATCTGCGATTAAGGGGGTTGCGTCGGAAAATCCTTGCGAAGCAGTTAAAGGTGCATGTGGAGTTGGTATTCTAATGAAATTCTTGATTATGGTAAAGTTCAAGTGAAGCTCTTGGATAATATCTATGGCAGTTGAGCCCATCGAGGGCTATGGGAAAGTAGCGGTAGGGTTTGAATTTTTGCGAAGCGATTGCAACTTGGCCCAAACATCGAGCCAAGGTGGAGATTGTTAAAATATGTTTTGAGTTTGAGCCTAATACGAAATTCCGAATATTCCGAATTTGATATGCTGCGGACGTTTAAAATCGAGCAAAGAACAACCCATTCATTGAAATTACGGCAACCCATTTCTAGCCCATTTCATCAAAGATGGTTTAAAAAAATGGGTCATCAACATATTTTGACACCTAGCATAGGAGCATGCACTATCATTAGAGGTGTCAACGGTTCGGTTCGGCTCGGTTTTTCGGTTTTTGAGTTTTCGATTTTTGATTTTCGGTTTTTGGTTTTTGGAAATCGGGGGCTTCTGTTCGTTCTTTTGAAAAAAGCAACACAAAAACAAAAGAGAAAAGAAAGCTTTATAGGGAAAAGTTAAAAGAAAAGCTGTACAGCAAGTTGTCTTCTCTTCTCGGCAATCCTGTCAGCAACAACTGTAGAGAAGAGACAGAGAGGGAAGGGACGTGAAGGACAGGCCAGCAGAGGGAAAAAGCGGAACACTGTTCATCTTCTTCCCCCCGCTCTCGTTGCCCGCGTCCGCCGTTCGCAAGCCCAGCACAGGCGGCCTAGCGGCCGGTCACTACCGCTCCGCCGGTCTCGCTCGCGATGTGCAGCCATGTCGCCTGATCGCCTCCGCCATTGCCCGCTCAGCCATGCCGGAACGCTCGCCGCCTCCGAGCGTCTCCGCTTGCAACTGACGCCCGGCAAATCCCGGGCCGGTCACCCCTCACCCGCGAGCTCGCACCGCCTCTCCGCCCCGCCGACCCGCGAGCCCGACGCTGCGGTCGCGCCACCACTCACCCGTCCCCTACGGCCTGCAGCTCCTCCCTCCGAGCGACGGCACCATAGTAGCTTCTCCTCCGCCGCACCTAAGTGATCGCCGTCGCCGTTGCACGTCCAAGCCAACCAAGACGAGACACGAGGAGAGGCCTCAGCGTCGGGAGAGAATAAAACCGACGATTTGATTTTATCGGTTTTTGGTTCGGTTTGGTTCGGTTAACCGATAAAAACTGAACCAAATAAAAGATAATGGTTTTTCACGGGAACCGAACCGAACCGAAAAAATCGAATTTTTCAGTTCAGTTCGATTCAGTTTTCGATTCAGTTCGGTTTTCGGTTCGGTTCCTGACACCCCTAACTACCATTATTGTCGTAATTAATTTTCTCGTGCAAGGGATACATAATCATTCGCTTCAATCTATTCCTAATGAAGGGCATCAGCAGAAATCAACAAGTGTTTTCAATTCAGCACAACAATATTCCTAACTAATTTCATAGAGTCAAACGCATGAGCCATAAGCTTCGAATACATATCAAAATCGATATCCTCAGAGATTAACTCTGAAGCCAATGGATTTATCCAACCTACGAATCAAAGAGGCGCAAAAGATGTTTTCGCTCAAATCTAAGACTATGTTCATACTAGCGTGGTTCTGGCATTTCAGCGAACAGATGATATGCACTCGATCCGAGAGAACAAACCCTCGGCAAAATAGTGAGGATCGCAGCCAGTTTCAAGCTCGCAAGAACTAGCTCCCTGGCCGCTGCTTTCATTCTCATACATCTAAAGCAGAGGATATGGTTCTATCTAGCAAACGGTGATTACCTACAACGATGACCGATCAGCATTGAACAAAACAGTCGCGTAATCCATTTCGAGGGCTGGAATCTGTGAAGGAGTCAACCGTGGCCACTGGCGCCCGAAAACAGGGGTTGCAGGGCAAACTTGGAGTGGCAATGGAAGTGACGGAAACCAGCGACGGCGATGTTTCTCCGGCAATTAAGGACGATAGCCTCTGAAAATACTGAGGAAAAAATCAGCGCAATTAATTGAGTCACAATCGGAAACTAAGGAAAGAGAAAGGACTCAGCTTAGAATCAGTAGCAGCGATCAAGTGATGCAGAGCGGGAATTTGGAATCCGAGTTTGGCCAGACTCTACTTGAAGCTGTCCTCATTTCTTATTCAATTCTTTCTATGATCGGAGCTCTAAGAAATTCGCTCAAATTCTTCCTCAATCAGACGAACCGATAGTATTAGGTTTGCTGAAACCGTCGAGATGAAGATTCGAGCGTCGAAATCCTTGAGCGAGGAAGAGCCAAAGATCAGCTTCGATTCTGCAAAGGTCGAGTCGAGAAGAAGGAGATGTGCAGGTCTGCTTCAGAGAAAACTCCAGGTTCAGAGCAGGCGATGGAGGAGAAGAACAGCGCCTCCAACGACTTCAGCAATGGCGTCCGAAAGACGGAGCGTAACAGAGCACCACAGCTCGGAGTCGGGAAGCGGCCAACGGCGGCGGTTGGCGGTCGCTAGCGAATCCTACGCGTGACCTCATCCAGATGGGCCCTCTGTTTCACGGACTTAATTATTCTTACGGGCTTTTGGGCTGCTGGGCTTAAATTGTTGGGTTCATTGATGGACTGAAGTAAATGGTTTTGAACTTTGGGCCGCATGCGAATCTGGGCTGTGTGAACTGGGCTTGAACGATTTGGTTTAGTGGGCTGACGTCTGATGGGCTTAGTTTGAATGAACTGGACAGCACGAATGGGCTTCACCGCTGGTCGTGGATCTGGGCCGCAGTCCAGATATCTAATAAGCCTTTCCTTTTTCCTTTTTTTTTTTTTTGGGTATTTCGCAAAATATGTGTATTTCGCATATTAACAAAAATTCACGTGTCAAAAATACAAATCTATGTCTGCAAAAGGTCGTGGAATGCCGTCTTCTGAAGTCGTGATTTATTCTATTTGCCTATATGTTCTCCATTTTTGTTCATTGAGAAGGGTTGCTCATCTAGCGTAAATTTTTTTATGACCATCATTTGCTAGGCTCTCTGCTACAGGCAGTTGCTGCCCAATATGGCCAGACGGCCTTCTTAAATCATATTATTACAGGAGGTATCATGCTGATTATGATGCACCAGATCACGATGGAAGAAGTCCTCTTCATTGGTGTGTCAAAATTGCTCTATATGTTTAGTCGCACAAACGTCATGAAACTGCTTTCACAAAGTTGATGGTACTCATCCCTAATTTTCTATACAACTTAAATCTTAATATTTAACCAAAATTTAGGTGTCGATAGATATGATTAATGATTATTGTTTCAGTGGCATTCCAATAAAATTATCATGAGCATTGCTTTTTTTTTTTTTTTTTTTTTAATTTAATCATGAGCATTGCTTCGCATTGCAATGGATGGTTGAAATTAACAGTGTCCAACCTAATGTCTCCCATGAAGCAAAAGAAAAAATGTGATTCCCCTGTTCCTTTTTATTTGCTTGCTCTGCGCATCTCGAATTATTTCCCATAATCACTTTAGAAACTATACCTTGTAATGTAAGAAAAGCATAAATGACTAGAATATGTTCTTGAAGTTTCATTTTTTCCCCTTCACTTTAGTTTGATAGTAAAAAGATGAGATTGTAGAGGACACTTTCGCCTTTTCTTTTCTCTCATTTTCTGGGTTTGAGTTCTTTTCTTCCAGCAAAGAGGTTTCTTGTTCCAAGTGTTTTTTTACCCTGGCTAATAAAACTTGACATGCTCCTCAGCTTGGACTATGCTTTCTACGACAAGCCTGCTTTCACTTTAGACCAGAATCGCCATGTTTTATCCTCGGGATAGAAACTTTTGAAGAAAATCTGTCTTCTTCTTAGTGTTCAGTGCTAAAAAAATGATTTTTTTTTGTGTTCTACTTTGAGAGCAAATTCGATGTCTCACTAAATGCATTTCCTATTGTGTTTGTCTTCCACTGAGAAACATGTAATCGTAGTATATTCTCAAACCAAATAGGAAACTCATTTTTCATTCTTATTTCACTAAAGATAAAAGTAAAAATAGTTGGGCTACATTTTACTGCCAGCATGATGTAAAAATAATAAGCGTACCCCGGAGTTTGGCCTAAGATTAAGGGTATAAACAGATAATAAGGGAGACAAAAAAGGGGCTAAGTAAAATTTTGTGTGATCATTGGTAATTATTTAAAAAACTTAAATTATTATATGAATGCTTAGTTCAATATTTAAATCTTTTAACTCATGATTGAGGGATCAGTCGACCAATTTATAGAATTGATGGTAACAAATGAAATCAGATTTGTATGGATAATTCCGGTCACAACCGAAAAAACTTAATATCATTTCTCTCATTCCCTTTCTAGCTAAGCTCATCCACCTCCGCGATCGCTCCGCCATGGCCCCCGCTGACTTCTCTGATCGTTATCACCATCATCATCCGCGCACTACTACCTTGCAATTCATACATGACACATACTTGCTTGGAGGAACCCATGAGAGGAAAACATGGTCTAATTTCTTTTTCTGAATGCCAAATAGATCATCGGTCTTTAACTTACTCTTAAAGTGAAAGAAATGGATCACAATAATCAATAATCCCCTTTTCCTCGAATAAATTATTGCAATAAATCTGAACATGAATTTGACAATCCGACCAGTTTATTTAGGTCCGAACACAATTTGAGCGAGGATGAGCAAAGCATATTTCTTTTTCATCCTAGACCCATCCACTCAGGTCCGATCCAACTGTCCACGCCTAGCCATTATATCAAGAAAATTTAAAATTATCATGCCTGAGCCTGGGTAAGGATTTTAAGCTCATTACCGAATGAAAAAAATAATTCAAAGACACTGCTTTTGCTGGTGATAAAAAATTTAAAAAAAAAAAAAAATCTTACAAAATTGACACACAAAATAGAACGTAGACTACACTGGATGATTAAATGATCAAGTACACAGATTTTGTAAATTAGTAGCACCGTTGGAATCTGCGTAGAATGCTTCTTAAATAAGTCTCTCTCCAATGTCTTGATCAAACTTACCTTATTTATAGCCCCTACTGCATAACAAATCATCGTAGGAGCATCGAATCGATGTCTGAAATCATGTATCCTTACCCTTCTGCTCCTCTACCACCACGACCAGCTCCTCCTCGCCGTCCTCCTCAATGGAAATATCATGTCTACGTGAGTTTCCGAGGCAAGGACCTGAGGAAAAACTTCATGTCACGCCTCTTCCATGCTTTGAATCAGGCCTCTATCCAATACTTCAGGGAAGCGAGCATTTGGGTCCGCTTGACAATGAAATAAAATGAAAAAAATAGAAATCTATTCGGACCACCTAGGCTGCGCATGGTAAAATTTCTGTTTCTCAATTTCTCTGTTCCCCGGAACAGGTTTGGAACAGAAATCCGTTTGGTAACGCAAATTGATTTCTCTGTTCCCCGGAATAGAAATCTGTTTCGAAATTGTTTTGGGTGAGAAATCGGAAGCTAAAAATTTTAGCTTCTCTATTTACGAAGTAGAAATAGAAATTGTTTTCTATCCACCCCCTCTTCTTCAGCAAACACGTCGACTCCTTTTCTCTCCTCGAAATAGAAATTTTGAGTCGTTATCAAACGGGTTTCTTTACTCGAAACTCGTCCGGGAATAGAAATTGAGAAATTGATTTCGGCGAAATCAATTTCTGTTTCAGAAAATTTTACCATGCGCACCCCTAGTGTCTCTCTCTTCCCCTCCGTCCACACCACCTCGAGCTTGACCACTGCCATCGCCCAGCGCCGCATCCAGGCCAACACTGCTAGGTGTCCAAACTGAGCCACTCCCTCTATCATGTTCGTCTTCCTCCGAACTAGGCCTGGAGCCATGATGACCATGTCCCTCCGTCATGAGACGAGCACAAAGACTGGGACTTCCAGATTTGGAGCTTGTCCATGGCCCTGAGCCTTGATGGTGAGGTCCATTCGTCTTCGGCCACCAGCCAGATCTCGTTGCTTCGCCTTCTTGCCATCACCATGGCTCATGATCTGGTCTTCAGCTTCGTCTTACTCAGTTTGTCTTCGGCGTCACAGTCCTTTGTACGTCTGCTTGTCTTCAACTTCGTTTTCCACTGTTTTTGTTTTGAGCTCATAGTGTAGCAGTGGCCCATTCCGGTCGTAGCAGCCCAGGAGAGCAAGGCTCGTGTCTGTGGACGAACCCCCTCACCGATCATGGACCAGCAACGTCATTATTCAGATTTGGTCGGCTCCGTCTTCCGCCATGGTTCCAAATCTGCTTGGAGCAGATCCGCGGCAATGAAGGTAGAGAGTGTAAACTTGCCGCTGGGTGTGATGGCCATGACGTCGCGAAAGGCTCGGGGATGGAGGTGGTGGCAGCTTGAGCGGAGGCAACGGTACGGCGATGCCTGTCATGGTGGACGAAGAGAGAGAAATGAAGTTTTTAATTTTTATAGGGAGAAGAACACTATAAATGCATTCACTTATGTACTACCCTCATTTTGGTGCCACAATTTTTCATCGAATCACTTAAGTGTCACTTAAAAAAAATGATCATAGAAGTGTCAACTTCGACATGAGTCGCTAAAAATCTGACGTGATTATATCTTATTAATTTATCAATCCTACGTGGCTTGCCATCATGTCAGCCAATATATAATCTCTAAATGACATCGTGTAGTAAGTTAGAAAATGATTATTTCAATGTTGTCAATCATTATAAAAAAGTGATCACTTTAGTGTTGATTGTTGCTGTTAAAATAAAGTGATATTTTAGTGCCAAAAAAACCTTTAAATGACTTCGTATAGTAAGTTAAGAAGTGACCACTCCAATGCTAGTCATTGTAAAAAAATGATCACTTCAGTGTCTATCATTGTTATAAATTGATTACTTTAGTGTCAATCTTAATGAAAAAATTATCACTTTTTTTTTTTGGTCGGGAAAAAATTATTATTTCAATGCCAAAAAAATGCCACATTAGATAAAATTTTCAATTATAAAAGTTACGTAATTTCTCTAGTCAAAATTTTTTGCTAGAAAGACTTAAGTAATCATTTTTCTCCGATTTTGGCATTTAAGTGAACCAACAAAAAGTTTTGATATCAAAGTAAATGCCGTAAACAAGTTAATGCACTTTTTGTGTCATTCTCCCAACTTTTATATGTGTCTATGTTTCAAAGACAACGCGAGAGAAGATATTGGGGAAGACATGGAATCCAAGCTTTTCAAAGCCATTTGGCATGCGAGGATTGCCCTAATCGTGTTCTCCAGGAACTAGGCCGACTCAAAGTGGTGCATGAACGAGCTAGTCGAGATTCTAGAAAGGTTCTTAGGTAGCTTGATATGATACCATCTTGTATGTTAGTACACGTCCATCACTGGGGTGGATCTATTTGGAATTTTGGACCCTGGTTGGAGGCCCTTTGCAATTGTGGCAATTAGATTTGTATGTGATTTGTATTATCAACGGTTATGATGGTTTTGATCTATTTGGATTTCTTCATTTGTGAGAGGGCACATTATGATTACGGGCCTTCTAGTTTAATTTTTCCCTTTTCCATATATTTTACACAATCAATATTTTCACCAGTATATAAATCGGAACATTTTGAAATCTTTCCCAAATTAAAACACTGCCCCTCAAAATTATTTCAATTTTTGCAAATTCAACCGATACTTTCTTTTATGTAAGTTGCGATGAATCAAAACTAGCTAATAAGTAAAGTGTGACTAAATTGTTAAAATTTACTTTTCTATTTTGGAAACGTAAACAGATATAGATCTATACTTATTCGTATGTCTCGTGATAATAGCCACGACCAAAAAGACTTTCTTTTTGTAGTTAGTACATTAATGGTTGTATATAACCATTACACATATTAATGGGGAACGTTTTTCCTTTCATCAAAATTCACTAATCATTTCTAAATAATTAATGTGTGCAACAAGTGTTTGCACACATTTTCTAAAAGTTACTAAATGTTTCAAAACTAGTAATTTCATAGCCTAAGCATTCTCATTTCTCAATGAAGAAAAATTAAGATTTTTACTGTGATCAGAATTCATTCACATGATGATCAGTAGTCGACTTTCACACAACACAGAAACAATCTTGCATATCATACGAAAGCCATATTTTGTTTTTTTGGTCGGAATATGAAAACTATACGCGAATGTGAAGTTAATTTCATTAGAAATCTACAAATTATTTTTTAAGAACCCCTTGGAGCCGCACTCAGTCGATTTTCCCCTCCCCAAATGCTCCTTCCCGACCGTCGTCCTCCATTCGAATCCTCGTCCTCTCCGAAGCAGTCCGACCCTCCAATGGCGCTGAGAATCCACGCCCTTCCCCTGCACGCCCTGCCCCGACCCCCGAAGTCCCGCCTCCTCCCCCTGCGTTTCGACCCCCGCAAGCCGCTCCCCGCCTCCGTGTCGTGTAGGGCCAAGAGGCCCACCGGCGACGCCGAGATCGCGTCCGCCCTGGCGGAGGAGGTCGCGAGGGTGCACGCCCAGAAGAAGCAGAAGGACGAGGCCCTGAGGAAGGGCCGGGCCCTCCTGTTCGCCGAGCTCTGCGGCTACTTCTCCCTGGGGGAGGACGAGCTGAGGAGGAGGTGGGAGAGGATGGAGGACGGCGAGCGGAGGGATCTGGCGGCGGAGTTCGTGTCGAATTGGAGCGCCGATTTCCATCCCCTGTCCGCGAGGTCCGTCGTGGAGATGGTCGAGGAGCACCTGCGGCAGGAAAAGAAGCCGTCTTTCTCGAACGATTCCGCGTTTTTTCCTAGTTTGAAGAGATTGATGGGCTTGGGGGAGAACCAGTGATTGTGTCTTGTGGGGTTATGGTTTTGTTGGTGGTAAGTGCTCATTCGCTTTGCATTTTCTTCCTTGTTTTCTCGGATGGGAGGAGCAAAGCAGTGAGTTTTGATCAATTGATTGTACATTTTTATACAGGAATTATCATGGCAACTTGAGTTGGGTTGATTTGTGTTTTCTCTGATCTGCTCTCGTTTTCCCTTCCTTTTACCTTGACCCCCTTAAAAAAATGGAGTTTTGTTCGTTGAATTCTGTTGATTGGCAATGGTCGTCGGTAAAACGAACCATAATTAGATTCGGCAATAAATTTTGTTTTTTGATTGGCTTCTATGCCTATAGTGTTTGATGGGCATTGAATATGGAGCCAGATGAATGAATTAACAACGGTTCAAATGTTTACTGATCCCCCTGGCCCCTGGGAGGTTTGATTTGAGGGGCTGATAAGTGAAGCATTTGACCTCTGCTTCCTGTCATGTCTTGGATTATCAACCCAACAACTCAATCAACTTGAAGAAGACTTGTGGGAACGACCGGAAAGGTGCTCAGAGGAGGAATCCCCGGTTTGGCTGTCGTGGAAGTAAAGCTAACACCGTACTGAAGCGATAATGGAATCAGGCAAAGAAGATTACCACCTCCTTGACTGTGTCATCGTCAGTCGTACCTTCACTCTGTAATTCGCCATTTGGGCTGCTTGGTCTACATTCATCGCGAATTGACCTCAAAACTATGTACTTTGGTGGTGACGTCTTGCTTTCCTTGGTCAACGTGGATTTCCTGTGTTGTGACGGTAATTTCAGTAATCTTCTCCGTCAAATTCTCAAACTTCTGCAAGAGAAGAAGGGCACAATCCATTCGTAAAAATGCCAAATTGGATGCACCGCAAGTCAATAGCGACTTGTCTTCATGCTTGTCCAAGTAAATAGCAAATTGCACGTCTCTGCTATACCAGGATATGATTATGAGGTTTTCTCAAGCTTGAGGGGATCGGATACTCACAAGGGTTTCCCTGATGATAGCCTTTTAGATGCCGGTGTCAAGGTCTTCAAAGACAATGAGGGACCTCCGTGCGGGAGAAGAGAGTGCCCCTGATCTTTTAGAAGCCATCAAGAAAGGATCTTCCTTCCCATTTTCTCTAAAGAGTAGAGAATATGTTTCTAGTAGAAAGTGCCTCAAGGAGGTGGCACGTACGGATGAATGTAGAGAAGAAAGGAAACAAATGATCTTTGCAATCTTCTATCACGCTCCATCACTTCGGCGCCAATCTGGACCTTATGCAAAAGCCTTCTCACAGCACGAGAAGCACTATGACTGTGAGACCATCCAAGGATAGAGAAATGATGTGGTTGGATCATTGCAAGGTGGGAACCGAAGAACATGGTCGATGGGTAATTTTTCGACTCATGAATTTGCGTGACTTATGATGTTGTGGATTTCTATTTTCTGGCCATGTGAATGCATACTTGGTTCGCTTGAATGTGTTTAGGGAAGAGATCCTTGTCGTTGTAAACTAGTGATCAAGTAACATGGTGTAGAATCCCATCCCATTCAACTCTTAAGCAATTTAGGAACGTTGATCTGCATTTGACATGTTGCTACTATAAAGTATGACATTTACACAGCGCATCATCAGTGGTTTATCGGTGGTTTATCACTGCTTTAACCACCACCACTAGCTAGCCAATCTAGCGTGCTGTACTCCTATTGCCTCTACAACCACCACCAATCAGGTAAGACTAATGTTGCTGAGGTCGTGTTACAACCAACTTCTTGAACCATTTGCATGCCATGTCTTTGTCACAGACATCTGAGAGCCGTCCCTGCAACACCAAGGTCTTAGAATATTTGCAGAGTGTACTGGTCTCTAACATCCTAAATGGTGATCGTTCTAATTTGCAAGTATCGATGTGGGGATCAAAGAGCTTGAGCAGAAATTGGAGAATGATAAATTTCTCATTCTTTGTTATGAAAAAGTGAAGGTATCTTGAAAGTTGCATGAGTCTACGTGAGATTGAAGGTTTGAAGAGATGGAATCGTTGGAGTTGCGGAACATTTCTTGGTGCAAAGACATTGAGAAACTTCCAAACCTTTCAAAACTTAAAAGTGGTTACGATATCTAGAATTGCGAACTTGTGAAAAAAGAGAGATTCAGGATCTCGAGGGATTTCAGTCTCTGAATCGTTGAACATTAGAGGATGCACACTTGTACTGTGCTCAGAAATGCACCTGATCTGCCGAATGTTACAACTAAGCATTAGATGCAGTTATTTAGTAAAGATGGAGTTATTTAATCTGCCGAATGTTACAAAACACCTTTTCGCAAGAAGTTTGATGCGACAGCCATTCCGCGCAACTTCCAATAGGTATTTAATTCAATTTCATGTTTCTGTCCGCATAATCATTGGAAAAATTGCTTAATCCTGATGAATTTTTTTCCCAACATCCAAAAACATACAGGCAACACCCTCATATTTCCCTGCATGTTGAATTAGCAAATAGCTGTCATACTACCCTATGCAGTGGCTCAGTTACGGTGGTGGTTGGTGGCGGGTAGCGATGGCACACCAGGCATTGGCAATGCCGGGAGGGGAGGGAAGTACATTTCTTTTCCATCAATTGGTAAAAAGATCGGATTTCATAAGAGGTCTAAATTATGGGTTGATTCACTTTGTCACACCCTAAATCTTGTAGAGACAGAGGTGACATGGCCATCCTTTCACCCAATGGATGCAACCTCAAACCATATCTAAAGTCCACTTCCATAAAGTCCCCATCGATAGAACTCTTGCTCTACTAGTTGCTAACTAAAGAACTTGAAAAGAATTGGAAAATAGAAAGGTGAACAACCACAAATTCAGTGAGTAGTGCGTATCTCTTCTAAACAGATTGAGTATCCATTATGCAATTTCGAAACCAAATCATAGCTTAGTTAATCCAAATCCAAAATATAATACACATACTAGATAAAAATAGGTTATATAGCTTTTACATAACCATATACATATCATAAAACACTTGTTAAATCAATAATTTCGTAACAAATATCAATGGTCCAATCCATTGATCAATCTCGTCATTCAGATGCCAATGGTCCATTTCGTTGGTTAATCCTATGCCACACATCAATATTTTGTTTCATTGATTCATCTCTTATGAAATCACATGTCGATGGTCCATCCATCAACCAATCCTATACTCAATAGTAAACCATGGTCACAACATAACGCCTAGTGACAATGTGATGAAAATTCTCATCTTGGCAAGTTGTTCACCTATTATTAGCTAGTGCCTCAGCCCACATGGATATCCTAGACTATTGTGCACATACTCACAAGGCCCTCATTAGGCTCGTAGCAATATTGAGCACAACCTCATCCTCCAATATGAGAAATCCAATCCATTAAAAATCTCACATATCAAAATACATTTCACAAATCAATCACCAACAACTTTCGCAACTCGACTCATCTACCAGAAATACTTTTTATAAAACATTCTCAAACCATTTCAAGACTCGTCTCATCCCTTGGTTTTGTAAACCAAATCAAATTAAATGCATGTGATAAAGTATTTCACAAATCGATATGTACAATATTTCTTAACTTCGTTCATCAAACAATATATATATATATAATATTTTCATATATATATATATATATATATATATATATAATATTTTCTAACAAATCTCACATCATTCACAAATACCAAAACATAGTAAATGCCCTATCCAAATTTTTATGCAACAAATATGCTTATTCATAATTCATAATATATTAAATATTTATTATTTTGAAGACATGAGTTTATAAATTCTTAGAAGAGATTGCACTACTCACCTGGAAAAGTAAAAAATCAGCCTAAAGTGGTTACTCGAGCCAACGCACTCGTATTATTATTATCAATTAATCGAAAAAGATATTAAAACCAAGTAATATGCTAGTCTAATTAACAACTCGACTAAACTATTGTTGTACATCGATAAAATGACACCTACACGCTATGAAAGAAGCTCATTTATAGCAAACGTCATCATTCTCCATTACTCGAATTATCCACTACGCATAACTTGAATGCGAATCTTCAAAAATTTGTTCTGATCAAACTGTACTTTGGAATTGAAGTTTGTCAAACCCCTAAGCTCAACAATGCCTCAGACTACCTTTCCATATAAATGGCAGCTCAAAAACTCCTTGTTTGAACCTTAGAGTTCAAGATCTACATAACTCAAAGTTTGCACCCTAACAAAATTACTTCGATTAGATGAATAATCGGCTTGAAAATTTACCAAGGATTACAATTCGCAATTGATTTGACCAGTCAATGTATCCAGGGCAACTGTGCGTGACAACTTTCTTTTCCTTTTTCTTCATTTTCTCTTTCTCTCCTTCTCGATTCTACTTAGGCTTCTTCTTTTCCTATATTTTTATCCCCAAGTCCTCTCTCTCTCTCTCTCTCTCTCGACTCTATATTGAAGCTAAACTTATTCATTTTGTATTATGACAAAGTTCAAACTTTAAGGTTAAATCTATTTAGATAGAGACTCTAAGGATAAATATGTTCGGACTTAAGTCCAAATTATAAAGTCTACCTTAGATAGAACATACTTAGACTTTACATACAGAAGACAAGTCCTTTCTAAACTTAGACTTTACATACTTAGACTTTAAGGTTTGGACTTCACAGCAAAATATATTTGATTAACTCAATCAAATTGATTGGCCAATCAATCCAAAGGCAAACTCTTTCTAAATAGAGAAACTCTACTTATGGAAATCAAGACTCTAGTTATATAGGCGACCAAAATCAAGTGGAGATTTTGTTTACATCACTCAACGGCTACTCAATATTCTTGATATAGTTTTGTCCAACAAGTAGATTGGAATATAATCCTCTAAATACTATCCAATGGCTAATTTGGAAGTGCGGAAGTATTTAAGGAGATCAAAGAGCAAGTAAGAGACAAAGCGTAGAATCTATAGTTTCAAAGTCTGAGTGTAATTTGACCATATACACTTGTCTTGTGAGCCTTGATTTGTAATCATTTGAGAGTTGTTGACAGTGTTATAAGTGTGTGCTTTGGTATAAGTCTTATAGGCTTGGGTATAAGCAGCACTAGTTTTGAGTAGAAGCGCTTGCGTATAAGTAGCACAACTTGACCGTAACATTTCATAACTTATCTAGTGGAATCTAACCAATAAACTATCATTGTGAAAGAGTTGACGTAGACTTGATCTAAACCAAATCATTATAAATTTCGTGCACAATTTTTTTATCCCTAAATTCTTAGGGCAAGAATGAAAACCATTATAACCAAAAAATTGATTTCTAGAACATAAATATTCTAGGATGAGTTTTTGAGCAAAAATATGCATTTGATAATGACATAAAATTTTTATTTTTGGAATAGAAATTCGTTTGATAACAACTTAAGATTTCTCTCACCCAAGCGGTGGCGGCGGACAGTGAGGGGTGGCTAGCGGGGTGGCAGTTGGCGGTGGTGGCGAATGGCGAATGGCGCATGGTAGCGATGGGGGATGATGAGTGGGTGGTCAGCTAATAGCAAAGATGAGCAATGAGAAGAGTTTTTATTTTTCATTTATGTTCCATAAATAGATAAGTAGCAAGTTTTTATTTATCATTTCTATTCTAAACCTATTTCTGGACTAAAAATTTGTTCTAGAAATAGAAAAATGAAATTACATTACCAAACGGATTCCTATTCTAAACTTGTGGAACAAAAAATTAGTTCTAGAACAACTATAAAATGGACATCATGCGTGCACTCACTATTCATTCCTATTGCTTATCACACACTTGCTGGGTGCTTCATAGATTGTTCTACGGCATTTCAATATCTAACCCTTATTCAGATTTTAATATTGACTCATCCTATTCCACATTAATTTATCATCATTTTTTTTAATCACCTATTCACCCCGCTTTAAGTGATACTTGCTAGCCACCTCAAATAGGTTTGTTTGATGTATCCTCTAAGAATAAGGTGTGTTAAAGCATTTATTATAGTGAATCAAATCTTCATCAAGTAACCTTGTAGCTTAGGGATTACATCATAGACAGGAAGCAAGTTTTTATAGAAAAATGATTTGTTTAAAAGATTCGTCATAAATCGAACACTTCTTAAGTTTTGCATTTTGAAACGATGGATAAGGGTGAGTGAATCAACTGTTCTTCTCCATCTATGGGTTTTGGTCGGTAAGACCAAATCTACTTATTCTCTCTGGGCATAGTGTTCCAACGAGTTTTATTTCTGACAAAGGAGCATTAGCAAGGACTTGCCCAAGATATATTTTTTACAACCTCAGTGCGTTTCTGTTTTGGCAAATTCATAATTTGGAAGACATGTTCATAAAATAATTATTTATATCGCTTATAAAAATTAGTCAATGAATTTTCATTATCAATAATAATTTATTTTTAAATATTTTCATTGATGATGAAAATCTTTTCGTTAATTCAATTTTGTAAGCTATACATTTGATTAATTTTAACAAAATATATTTTGAATAATTGATTGACCGCAAAATAAAGACTGGTAGGTTGTCGTTTTTCTTATCATCTAATATATGTTGATATGATATTGAAGTAGGCAAGATAATCTACTGTTTTCCAGATCGGGCACTATCATCTCAATCGTCAAGAGAGGGGTCATACACTAAGAATTGTCATATCTCACTTTTGCTTCTTGACTTGTTGCTTTAAAGTTTCTTGACCCATATACATAATGTACAAGGACAACGTATGGGGCGTGGAAAGCATCTTGACGGAAAATCAAAGCCATTCAAATGTACTTAAAGATTGAAGCTGTTTTTTTTATTTATTATTAATAATAAGTGTATTGGAAGTCCTAAAACTTATTTTGAAACTTATCACCTAAAATTTACTTTTATAAGCTTGGTCTTCACCTTGCCACACGACATGCTTGATGCGAATAAATTAGTCCTAAATACTTTTAGGTAGGGGTGAGCAGCGGTCTAGGGTTGACCATGGACCAACCCTGGACCGCCCAACCCTGCCGGTCCTGGTCCGGTTCCCAGGGGGACTGGGTCGGTCCTTGGTCCTGAAATTCCAGGACCAACACTGTGTGGGTTGGTCCTCAGTCCTAAGAGTTTTGGATCAGTCCAACCTTGGACCAACCCCGTATATTATACTATATTATATTATATTATTTATAATTCTTTTATATATTCAAACTTAAGTAAAATGTTTGTTATATTATATTATATTGAGATGTTCTATCAATAGCACTAATAGTAATTTCAATTTAAAACTTTTGTTGAGTATTAATTATGTATTGTTTGTTTTGCTTTCAAGTGTTTAGAAGTTCAAGTGAATTAGCAAGATGTGAAGTTATATATTCATGGTTTATATTAAGTATTTTGAACCTTTTATGGTTTAATTGTATTTTACTAATGAATTTCAGCTGCACTTTACTTTTCAATTTGTGTCAAATGGTAGAAGTTTTTGAAGAGTAGAGTAGTACTGCAATTGCTACGGTGATTTACTAGTCAAGTGGTGTGAAGGTCATTGTTTGGTTGAGTGGACTTTACATGATCAAATGCTAGTCAAGTGGTGTGAAGCTCATTTTTTGGTTGAGTGGACTCTACATGATTAAATGCAGGAAAACGCTTTTGCATATGGTGTTATGAATATTAAAGATAGATGATTACAAGAACTTTCCATCTTGTCCCGTATCTCAATGAGTGGTTAGCAGGTACGAAATTTCTATTGTTGTGTCATCTTAAATTTGCTAAATATGTATTGGTATTTATAGTTTAGTTGCACAATGCCGCATTGTCAATGGATGTGTAATTTGAATTTATAGGTTTGCTTTTTTAAGGAATATAAAAAATAAGACGAAAAAAATTATTGATCGATCACGGGTTGACCTTGGAACCAGACCGAACCCATTGGGTCGGTCCAGTCATTGGTCCCAAGCTCAATAGGGTTGGTCCTCGGTCCTAAAAATTGAGGACCGACACTGTACGGGTTGGTCCTAAGGTTAGGGGGTGGCCCGGACCAACCCGGACCATGCTCACCCCTACTTTTAGGGTGACACTACTTCCACTCCATATATAACTAAATTCACCCATTTGTTTAACCAAAAAAACAGAACTACCCTTTATCATTCAATTTAAATTTAAATTTGTTGTCCCAAATTTATTTACTTTCCTTTTTTTCTAGTTTTTCTATATTATGTATGATCTACTTTCCATAATTAAGAATTTCATCTGTTTTTTTTTTTTTTTTTTTTTTTTTTTATGTATATCAAAGTCATTCTCTTAGATATTACTTCCATAAATTTTTTTGTCGAAAAGAGAAATTTCGAAGAAATTTAGTTTTTATTTCCGTGTTGTCAATCCTATTTATGAATAAAGTAAATGAAATTTAATTAAATCAAAATATTGCATAAAGTAATAATTTCTTTTTGAAAATGCCAGTGAAATATTATTATTATTTATTGACAAAAATTAATATCATCTATGAAATGTTAACAATAAAAATTTCAAAATTCGTCATTGTGTGTAATATTTTAGTGTATTCCTATATATTCCTCTAATGTTTTACATGTTCTGTATAAAATTATTTCACCAGTATAATAGGGGAAAAAACATAATTTTTTTTATAGTAAATAAAGAGACTTGATTAAAAATTGTGGACTAATGAAATTAATAAAAAGTTCCCCATGAAAGTAAGCTTTTAAGATAAGAGGGACACAAAATAGAAAAATTATTGGGAGATCAATGATAAAGAAGAGACAAAGAATGTCTTTTTTCCTTACTATTAATGAGATCATTTTAGATAGGGTATGTGAACGTTATAGGAATATGAGAGCATGCACTTTTCTTTAATGCACTAAAATAAAAAAAAATAAAAAAACATGTGCAATGTTCAATTTATGGTGGCTATCATAAATAGAAAAATAAAAAATAGAGAAAAGAAAGAGTGGGTCATCACTTTAAACTACAATTAGGGTAGTTTTGTCATTTCAATATAAATAGGGGTGGATGTACTTATTTATGAGCTGGAAATAGCTTTGCCCCTACTATTAAATGATACAAATTGCAAAACTATACAAATTAATATTTTTGTATAAGGATTAAGTTAGATCCCTAATTTTTTCATGCAATGGGTGATATATATATAACTTGACAGATGTCAGGATATATGTGGTGGACTTTTTTATGAAATTTTATGTAAAATTAGGTTATATGTTGTCACACTTGAGCACACTAGGCGACGGGAGACTCATTAGTCCTTAACAACTATCTCGACGCTCATCGTTTCTCCATTGAGAAAAGGGCAAGGATCACAAAGAGAAGTTTCCAATGAAATTTAAAAAAAAAAAGAAAAGAAAAGAAAAGAAAAAAGGTGTTGCTGAGGTGATGGTACCATTATTCCTTGTGAATAATAGTGCCTTTTTGACCCCACACTAAGTGAAGATGCAATTAACAACCGAAAGAGACAAAATAAGAGACATTCGACAAATATAGAATCATTGAGCAAAGACTTATGAAGCACGGACATGCTGTTGGAGCTTCCGTGTCGGACACGACACGTGTTGTCTGACACGCTCGGACATGCGGTCAACACATGTCGAATTTTCCGACACATCGTCAACTTTTCTTGACATGTTCCGACACATGTGTCCGAGAGAGGATCATCAAAGAAGATAATGGAGGGGGGAGGCGAGGGCGAGGGAGGGTTAGAGGAAGAGCGGAGACTAAGACGATCTAGAGGGTCATGATTGCGATGATGTGATGGAGGGTCGATGGCAAGGCTAAGACTGCGAAAAAGGAAGGGCCAAAGGTAAGGTGGTGAGCAATTGTGATGAGGCGATTGAAAGAGAGCAGAAAGGATCGTGCGAGGAGGAGGAGGAGGAGGAGGTCACAGTTAACAAGTGATGGGGGAGGGGGAAGAAAGGGAAAGAACTGGGGAGGGTGGAAGAAATGGGAAGAACAGGAGGCGGAGAGGGGGCCCCGGGGTTGGGGTGGCGCTTGGGGAGAAACAACGGGTGATTAGGGGGTGGTGTGGGGGTAGGAGAGAGAATCCAGGGAAATGACAGGTGATTAAGGGGAGAAAGGAGGAAAAGAAACTGAGAGGGGGATTGAGGTGGGGTGGGAGAGAGAGAAACAAGGGAGGGAAATAATTTTTGGGGAATTAGGGTTTGGGAAAAAAAAAAAAAAGGAGGGAGGGAAATAATTTTGGGTGGCGAGATTATTTTTGTTAGAAAAATAAATAAATTGACTAATAATAGTTTCCAAAAAAAAAAATACTGAATGTTAAATAATGATAAATTTTGATCATTATAAAATATCATAGATTTATATAAATAAGTTGATTATAATCTTTTGTTAGTCACTAGTTTCATTTATAATTTTTGTTAAAGTTAGAAATAGGTTCCCAAATATAGGTATGCATTAACTATGAATAAATTTATTAATATTATTAGTGTAAATTCATTATAAGCTCTTTTTTATTATTTATTTATGAATTTGAATCACATTAATTATTAAAATATTTATTTAATTTATAATGTGCCTCAACGTGCCGAAATTTTTTATTTTTGAGAAATGACATGTCAACGTATCCTCGTATTGTATGTCTATATCACGTGTCGATGCTACTTAGGCAAATACGGTTACATGCCAGGGACTCTCTCTCTCTTTCTCTCCCCTCTGCAAAGCAGTGCAGTGTAGTGCGGAGTAGCAAGGAAAGTCAGATGTGGGGCTTCAAGTATTCAATATCTTTTTCACCAAGGGGATCTCTGTTGGTATCCCATTGGACCAGACAAGTAACTCATCCAATGCCCTTGACAAAATACATGAAAAAGTGATGGTGCGGTCAGCTTATCGTTTGCCATGTACATGCAGCCGTGTAGATTGCACTGAAGTCTACCGTCACAGAGACCGAGGTCAAGCTTTCAAGAGAGTACGAATCATGGATGTGGTGTTGGAACTAAAAGGATTTGGAGGGAGAGAGTACAAACACACAAAAAGAATATATTACACAATATGCCTTGCAGAGGCTTAATAGAGTACACACACAAGCTTTGCTAAGCTTAAAACTCTCTCATTCTTTCTATATGCTTCTGAAGCTATCTCACTCTCTCTCTCTCTCTCTAAATAAACTAATGTAACCCTACATTTATAAGCATCGTTCATCGCTTGGACTCCACCGCCTAAACTCCACCGCCATTGTCTTCAACGTGCAAGAGTTTTTTTTCTTTTTGGTCGAAAAACTAGCAAGAATTGAAGTTGAACTTTTCTTCTTGGCAGTCAAAAATTGTGGGCTGCTTTTCCTTCACGTCCAAGTTGCCAGCCGCAAGTTTTTCTTTCCTTCGTAGCAGCCATTATAATAATATTTTAATATGTGCCCATTCTTTTGATGCTTGTGCCTTCTTCTAGAAATTTCTTCTTTGGCGGTTTAAGTGTGGCGCTGCAGCACACTTTTCTGAGGCGGTTTACGTGCAGCCTTCATGCATAATGGGACTTTCATTATTATATTAGGTGTTGACTCCAACACTCTCCCTCAACACCTAATACTCTTCTTCTATAGCATTTGATATTCATCTTCTTCAGTTGCCTCAGCAACCGTGACTTCCAACTGAGCTTTGCGAAGCTCAGATTTCATTAATGCCATTTAACTTTGCGTATCAATCTCTTTTTCCTTCTCACGGAACTTCTTCTCTACAATGTTCCATTTGTTTTTGTCCCTAGGATCTTTTTCTCTTGGCAACATTTCTTGAGCTTTTGCAATTTCTTGAGCTCGTATCGGAGCTTCTCGTGCTCTCTTTCTTTGAGATTGAGCTCCTTGTCCTTTTGCTTCATCATTTCATCCTTCTCTTTCAACATCTCCCACATCTCTTGCAATTCCTTCTCACGATTGCTTTGAAGCTGGTACTTGCTTCTTGGAGCTTGCCCATGGCTTGCTCTTCTTCGGGGATGTCTCAATGGCTATCCCATCATCTGCCATGACGATACCGGTGGCTACGGGCTCTTCTTGCTCCTCTGCTGCAACAATCGCTTGGAGACTCCATTCTCTATTACTATGGTTCTTATTATTGGTAAAAGTTGTAGCATCTCGTTTTACCTGCTTAAACCAACAAACTCTGGCAAAGTGATCTACTTTGCCACAAATGTAGCACCGTTTGCTATACCTTTTGTTATCTTTGTCACAATCTCGATGTGCTCTCCCTAGTTGAGTGCTTCTTGCTACCGGTCGCCTCTGCCATTCACTATGACTTTTCCACCGTTTGCCATTCCTAATGCCAGCATCATTTCTCCATTGGCTCTTGAAACCTCTTTTATTTCTAGAGAGAGTACGTGCATCATCCACGGTACATACTAGCACCACATCTTCGTCATCATTGACAATATGTGCATGTTCTGTCACCTCTTCTTGACATTCGGATTTGTAATGTCCGAATTTATTGCACTTGAAACACCCGACTTTTGATTTGTCACGTGTTTTATATCTTCTGGTGAAATTTGAATTTCCACCCCTACCTCGAGTACCTCCACGACCTTGTCCACCTTGGTAATCTCCTTGATTTGACCGAACAACCCGACTCTGCAATACTTGTTTGGGATACGAACCGATGGACTTCTGATTCATTCTTTGCTCATGCGAGCATAATGAACCCATCAACCGCTCTAACATCATGGTTGATATATCTTGGCCTTCTTCGATCGCCGCAACAATGTAGTCAAACCTTTCAGTCAAAGACCTCAAGATTTTTTCTACGACCCGTACATCTTGGAGTTCTTCACCATTAACCCTCAGTTGGTTAACGATGGTTTGTACACTATCAAAGTAAGCCGAGATAGATTCAGAGTCATTCATGCGTAAAGACTCAAAATCTCCTCGAAGTGTTTGGAGCCGCACCCGCCTAACACGATCATCGCCTTTGTAGGATTTTTGCAATATATCCCACGCTTCTTTCGCTGTCTTCGCACTCGATATTTTCTCAAATATTGTCTCCTCCACAGCTTGAAAGATCGTAAATAATGCTTTCTGATCTTTCTTTCGAGTTTCCACCAATAAATCTTTCTCCGTCTTTCTTAAAGCATCGAATGCTTCGGCATCGGCCACTTCGGTGTAGCCGTTCTCTACTAGGTTTCACAAATCTTGGGATTTTAAAAGAATCTTCATCTGGACGGACCAGTTGTTGTAATTCTTTCCATTCAACTTTGGAAGTAGCAACTGAACAAAATTGGTGGAAGCCATTGCTAGCTTTGAGTTCACGATCCTTGATCGATTGCACTAGGTTCTCGGTCTCTAGCCACTCTTTTGATACTCCGGTTCTTGACCTCCTAGGCTCTGACACTCCAATCCTTGGCTTGCTCTGGATTCACGATCCTTGACCGCTAGCTTTGATACGGTCCCTATCCAACTAACTCTGATACCAATTGTTGGAACTGAAAGGATTTGGAAGGAGAGAGTACAAACAAACAGAGAGAATATATTACACAATATGCCTTGCAGAGGCTTAATGGAGTACACACACAAGCTTTGCTAAGCTTAAAACTCTCTCATTCTTTCTATATGCTTATGAAGCTATCTCACTCTCTCTCTCTCTCTAAATAAACTAACGTAACCCTATATTTATAAGCATCGTTCACCGCCTGAACTCCACCGCCTAGACTCCACCGCCATTGTCTTCAACGTGCAAGAGTTGAAGTTGAACTTTGCTTCTTGGCAGTCAAAAATTGTGGGCTGCTTTTCCTTCACGTCCAAGTTGCCAGCCGCAAGTTTTTCTTTCCTTCGTGCTCTCTTGAAGACTCCAGCAGCCATTATAATAATATTTTAATATGTGCCCATTCTTTTGATCCTTGTGGCTTCTTCAAGAAATTTCTTCTTTGGCGGTTTAAGCTTGGCGCTGCAGCGCACTTTTCTGAGGCGGTTTACGTGCAGCCTTCATGCATAATGGGACTTTCATTATTATATTAGGTGTTGACTCCAACATGTGGTTTGTGTGACGATTCGCACCTAGCCGTCCTCGAGCGTGCAAGTCTTTCTTCAGTCCTTCGAACGAATCGAGTCCCGCTCGCCTGCTTGTGCGAGGATTCAATTGGAGAAGCAGAGCCTGTCCTCTCTCTCTCTCTCTCTCTCTCTCTGATACATACCTTCACCCGCGAGAAAAGTTTGCAGCCTATTTCCCATTCTCTCACTCAATCACGCACTGTCCCCATGGGAACCGAAGAGATTGAGCGACGCATTTCGTCTTCTGCTTTGATCCATCCATGGAAGTATGATGTGTTCGTGAGCTTCAGAGGTGAGGACATAAGGAAGAACTTCGCGTCCCACCTCTTCCGTGCGCTGAGGCAGGCGGGGATCTACTATTTCAGGGACAATGACAAAGTGGAGACTGGGATTTTCATCGAGCCCAAGCTGCTTGACGCGATTCGCAATTCTAGGGTTGCCCTCGTCGTGTTCACCACCAAATACGCCGACTCGCCGTGGTGCTTGAACGAGCTGGTGGAGATCCTAGAGTGCAACAGGAGGTTCAGAGATCATCAGGGTCACGCGGTTCTGCCCATTTTCTTTGATGTCGAGCCACGGGACGTTCGGAAACAAAGCGGGCAATTTGGGGATGGTTTAAAAAATTTGGCCACCCACACTGGCGAATTACTTGTGCAGAAGTGGAGGGATGCGCTTAAAGAAGCTGGGAATTTGTCAGGATGGCACTTGAATAATGATGCTAATGGGTAAAGCATTTAATAAGTTCACTCCTGATAAAGCTCATATTAGTGGTCGATTTGAAATATGCTGTTGATCGAGTCTAGTTCTTGGGTTTACCGCTCATCTGCTGATGGCCTTTCTATGCTATAGTTACTCATGTAGGACTTGTTCTTCCCATGTAACTACAGGGTTCAATCAAACTTCATCGAGCAAATCGTAGGACATCTCCTCACGGTCAGTCCTAGAGCAATCTCGCCCTATTTGGTCAAAAATGTTATCGGGGTAGATTCCTTTGTAGAGGATGTGATATCATCGCTGGAAATTTGGTCAGAGGATGATGTCCGTGTGATTGGAATATGGGGAATGAAAGGAATTGGCAAGACAACGGTGGCCAAAGTCGTCTGCGATCGTGTTATTAGGGAATTTGAAGGTGTTAGCTTACTTGAAAATGTCGGAGATGCCAACCAAGATAAGGCTTTACTTCTACAGAAGAGACTTCTCCACGATGTTCTGAAGGTACAAGGTCTAGAAACGTTTGATCTTCACAGCAACATCAACGAGATAAAAGCTAAGCTCTGCCATAAAAGAATCCTTCTAGTACTCGATAACATTACTAAGAAGGACCAAATTGAGTATTTCGGAGCTGGAGATCGAGATTGGTTCCAACATGGGAGTAGAATTTTGATAACTACAAGAGATGAGCAGTTGCTGGAAGATATCCAAGTAGATAACAAGCACATGCTTCCAGGATTGACTCATAAAGAATCGCTCGAACTCTTGAGTCACCATGCCATCCGCAAAGACCACCCTAAAGAAGGCTATGAAGAGCTGTCAAAGAGGCTTGTCCACTACACGGGTGGACTTCCAATAGCCCTGAAAAGATTTGGTTCCTTCCTTTCTAAGAAGAGGAAAAGTCAGTGGCATGAGATATTGGAGAAGTTGGTGAGAGACCCTCATCTTGACTCAGTTGGATTGCCTTTAGAACCATTCTCCTCTGTTCTTCCCTTTCAATCAGTGGGGCCATATGGAGGTCGTGGCGGGAGTTCTTATGATGATAAAACATACCCTGATGTTAGAAAAATAACTGTTGTCGTAATGTCAGGGATTGTGTCCTTATCTATTGAGTATGATCAGGATGGGTGTTTGGTCCGCTCGCCAAGACATGGTGGACCTACGGAAGGCAGAATATGCACGGTGAGTCCACTGTTATAGTATGCTATGGCATATATTTGTAATTATTTTTGCCAAGACATCGTAGACCTTTGCCTATATGTAAATATTTATTTCTACTAATGCTATACTCCACATCAAAATATGACGTACTGTCCGGTCATTAGAAAATAAGAGTCTACATTGAAGGTAAATTGCTTAAAAGGATTCAACGGGGTTGGTCCACAGTGCTTCATGATCTCCCAAATTCTCGACGTTTGTAAAAGAAGAAAAAGAAAGAGTTGTGTTGTTTTTATATACTTGTCTTGATGTTAGATTTATCAAAGATTTTGATTTTGCTTTGATGTTCCCAACACAGAGTGTCATGAACTCCATCTGTTTATGCAAAAATCAGGGCTTTAAGATGGAGTTGAATAAGTTGAATGAGTTTAGTGAGACTAGCGAATTGATTTTCTCAGTGCTCATGCAGTATCCGCTTGTAGTACTTTTTAGGTCCTCAAAAGTATCCAATATCCTTAGTTTTGGTAATATCCATTTCTTGAAGGTGACGGATGCAAGATTTGTGCTGCTGCCTGCAGGTAAAACTAGATTATCCAAATGAATTCTTGACTTCAGTGTCAGGCTACATTATGGACGATCCCAGATTTGTCGTCATTCAATCACTTACCTTCCACAGCAATAGGAGAACATATGGTCCATTTGGCAATGAGATCGGGGAATTTTTCAGTTTCCCACCGGTTGCTGGGAAGATCGTCGGTTTCTTTGGGAGGTGTGGCAGTTGTCTTAATTCCATTGGAGCAAATCTTTTACCAATCTCTCGTGCATATCCCTTTGAAGTCGTAGGCCCATTTGGAAATAGTAATTATGAAGACCGATGGGATGACGGGAAGCATACAGACGTCAGACAAATTGAGGTCGTCTCTGGTTCTGCAATTGAGTCGATAACTATTACCTATGAGCAAGGTCGTTCTTTTACACACGGTACAAGTGGGGGAGGCACAACGAACAAGGTACCGGTTCTATTCGAGCAATGAATTGTTGATCTTGGTGTTAGATGAAAGCTACTCTTTTTTATTTCTGATTCGTGCAGCTCATAATGGCACGGGCTGAAGCGTGATGCATTAATAGAAATCATTAGTTGCTATTCGCTAATGTTTAAAACTTGGCCAAGTTGAACCACCGTTATTATAACTCATCCGGGTAATTTAAAAGCGGGATGTATAACATGATAAAATTAAAAAAAAAAACTTTTGGAACACGATTTATTTGTTTTTGAAAATTGGTGAAATCTATGCCTGTGAATGTTGTTTTGCATACATGAGTTGTTTCCAGAACAACTTGTGGAATAATTAACGGTAAAAGTACATTTCAAGTGCCAAAAGTTGGTATAAAGAGGTACTTAAGCGCCAAAATTTACGAAGGTGACAGCCAAAATCGAAACAAAATTGATCACTTAAGTACTAATCTAGCCAAAATGCTAACGTGCACAATTTCTGGCAAAGTAAGTGCAAAACGGAGTCGTTTTGCACGCTGACGTGGCTAAATAATGCAACAACGACATCGTTTTGGTGCTAACGTAATAAAAAATTTATATAAAATTAAATTTATTTAAAACATTAAAAAATACAATTACAAATTAAAAAAATTAAAATTATATATTAAAAAAAAAAAGAGGGACGCGGTTGAGGGCTCAGCTGTTGCCGCTAAGGAAGGGCCTGCAACGAAGGGGGAGGGTCGGCCGACAGCGAGGGCCCGCGAACCCTTGCCTCGACCTAGGGCGAGGGTCGCGGCCTTTACCTAGATTCGGCGAGGGTTGCCTCTAGGAGCCAGTGACCTCGGCCGACTGGCGACGAAGACCCATGAGCCCTCACCCCAAATTAGGGCAAGGGTCACAACCCTCGCCCAAATCCAGCGAGGATTGGCAGCCCTCACCTGGTTGCCTCGGTAGGAGACGACCCTTGGCCCGGCCGGCAAGGGCCGCCAACTCTCACCGGATCCGGGCAAAGGGCTCGCAAGCCCTCGCCACTAGTTAGCCGGGGTTGCCGGCCCCCGCTTCCTAACGACGGTGGGGGGGGGCTCGGCCCTTAGCCGCCTCTTTTTATATTTTTTAATAATTTTTTTAATTTTTTAATATTTGTATTTTTATTTTCAAATGTTTTAAATAAATTTAATTTTAATTTTAATTTAATTAATTTTTACATTAATTTTTTACTACGTTAACACCAAAATAACGTCGTTTTGTACTTGCTTTGCCAGAAAATCGCGACATCAACATTTTGGTCGGATTATCACTTAAATGATCCATTTTGTTCTAATTTTGGCACTTAAGTGCCACTTTCGTAACTTTTAGCATTTAAATGTCATTTTATGCCAACTTTTGGCACTCCAGGAGTCCGGATGTCAATAATTAGCTGTCTCTCTCGTTTATCTTTATTCTAATGAATTGTTTTATGAAACTCAAGTAATGAGTTAATCTCGGAATTACACAATATTACCAATTATATCTCATGTGCAATTCAAAGAGTATCTACTTTTTATATGAGATATACGACATTACCATGAATTACGAAAGATTATCTATTTTATATTTTTCCACTCATGCGCATTTACCGACTATCTAGAAGTTGGTGTCACATGCTTGTTACTATCATGCGTAATGTTTTTGTTTTACAAGTTGTTGCATTGGCTATTCCTTACATTCTAAAAATTATTACAGATAATTCTAGATTGGTTAAGTGAGTATCTAACTTCAGTTTGGGGCTATATGATGAGTGATTTTGGCTCTACTATCATCCATTCACTCACATTTCAAAGCAATAAAAGAATATATGGGCCATTTGGCACTAAAACCGGAAGAAAATTTTCATTCCCCGCCACCGGGGGAAAGATCATTGGGTTTTTTGGGAGTTCTGATTCCCATCTTGAATCTCTCGGAGCATATTTCAAACCAATCTCTCATCTATATCCGATCGAGTTTATTGGACCATTTGGAGGCCAAGGTGGACACCGTTGGGACGATGGAAAATTTAATGGTGTAAAGAAAATAAAGATGATGTTGGAAGATGTTGTCAACTGCATCTCCTTTGAGTATGATGATAATGGCGAATCTATTTGGTCCTCTACCCATGGTCATAGTGGTAGCGGAGATATCCATATGGTGAGTTCATTGCATATTTTCTGTTCAAATTACAGTTCCCCTTGTCTCTCACACGCGCACTTGCTCAAACCTCTTTATTGATTCTAGGAGAACTTTTGTGAAAGCCCTTCATTTGCTTATCTTCAATTGGAAGTTTTATTTTCCTAGAATGTATCCTAATTTTTGCCTAATCGTTCCTCTGATGATTGATCCAACCTCTGATAGAAAAAAAGAAGAAGAAAAGATATACCTATATTTTTTCTTACATAAGTTTAGTAATAAGCATAACGGCCCTATTGTTTCAATGGAAAGACGAACTTATGATAATCCTTTTAGAAAATTTGCACACAAATAATTTCAATGAAAGTTTTCAATTTCTTATTTACTACGTTCATGTTATGTATTCTCTATAAGCAAATTGAATGTACTGAAATGACTATAATGGAGTTTTTCTTACTGATATTGACAACTGCTTTAGAAGGAATGTTTTTATGTAGTTCGGTAAGGTACGGAGAAGATCTTAGGCACCTCCCACTACCCTACGCCACCATTAGATCGAGTATTAGTTTTCTAATAAACTTGAGAACCTTTATCAAAGTAAATTGTGAGTGATAGTAACCTGTATACATGATGGACAATGATCAAGTATGGGTTGTGGATAGTTTCTTAGAGGGAAATGAAAACCGTCCAAATGAACTGAATGATTGAAATAGTCTTCTGATCATTAAAATTTCTTCCGGTAATTGATATTTTGTAAATTAGACAAAGTTCCATTAATATGCTTTATGCGAGAGGGACTCCATGAAAGTGACCTTGTGCGATAAGTTTTTCCAATACTAAAGAAAGCAAATTGCCAAAGCGCACTAGAGAGCCCAATGGTCTATTATCTTTGATTGTTGACCTTAAAAGTATGACGTAAGAATAGTGGTCCATCCATACATTAGTTTTAAGAAATTCTTGGTTCTAAGTCTTGAATTTCTAGGTTGTTCGTGGATGAGATTTTTGCTTAGGCCACTGCAGTCCATCATCTTTGATATTGATCAATATAACAATTTATTGCCAACTCTGCAGGTTAAGTTGGACTACCCTCATGAGTTCTTGACCTCAGTGTCAGGTTATATCAGACATGATAATTCTGTTATTCAATCACTCACGTTCGAAAGCAATATAAGAAGGCACGGACCCTTTGGTAAGGAAGAAGGAAGGTTCTTTAGCTGTGCTTTGGCATGTAGCAAGATAATTGGCTTTCACGGAAGGTCTGGCATTCAACTTGATGCGCTAGGAGTCTACTCTGAACCAATTTCTGATCTTCATCTCTTGAAATCCATTGGGCCATTTGGAGGACAAGGTGGCAATCCGTGGGACGATGAAGATAGCACAGGTGTGAGGAAAATAATTGTAAAATGTGGATCAGCTATTGACTCCATTACTGTTGAGTACGACAAGAACAGTTCTGTGGTTCAGGGCCCTAAACATGGTGGAGATGGAGGACATCTAACATTCGAGGTATGGCCTTTAACATTTACTTAATCTTATGAACGTGCAACTTCTGTGTCATTGCTAAGGTTTGGTGTTTAAGTGGTTTGGAGGTCACGTTTATGCACGAGTGTGATAGTATCTTATAAATAGAAGTTCAAGGTGGAAGTGAGATATAAGAACAGTCCGTAGATTTTGAGTTTAGATTGGCAAATTATCTGGAATGGGAACCTCTCAAAACATCTTTGTTGGGGCATGATAAAATATCAACACAGAAAAGAAACCTCTCTTCGGTTTTCTTGGAAAACTCTTCCAACCTTCCTCCGTTCCATTTATGATGAGATCACTCAATACATACAGAAAAGTACAGCCTCTGAAAAAGGGAAAAAAATAACATTAAAAGGTCTTTTAACTTTATGACTTTTAAGTCTAAGAATAACTTTCCTAAAATATGGGAACTGTTCTCAAAGAGTTGCCAAAGCATTTTTTTTTTTTTTTAATAATCAATTGCCATTCGTTTTATAGATGAATGATCTGATAATGTGGCGGACCAAAATAGGTCTTATTCTCTAGATGCAGCCAATTATCTATTTAGCTTTTACATTGTTTGTTTAACCAAATATAACTTATCAATTGAAGTGTTCTCTTTATGTTGTTTTTAGGATTATTTAGTTGGGGGTTGGGATTAAATATGTTTGTCTTTCCAATTTTGCAGATTAAGCTCGATTATCCTCGAGAGCATTTGACCTCATTTTCTGGTCACTTTGGATCTTTTTTCGGGTATACTATTGTTCGCTCACTCACATTTTTTAGCAATGAAAGAACTTATGGGCCATTTGGTGAGGAGGTTGGGGAGCACTTTCATTTTCCATCAATCAATAAAAAGATCGTCGGGTTTCATGGAAGGTCTGGCTTATTGCTTGATTCACTCGGAGCACATTTTCAACCTTAACATGCTAAGCTCCATCTTTATGTGCACATTGTGGTTGATGTTTAAGTTTGCATGTAAATATGTATCATTTCGAATGTTGACATTTAAGTTTTTGCTAAATATTGCATAAAAAAATTATGGACTAATTTGGCCTTAACAAAATAGATTTTCGCATCACGTACGCACAGTTGTTATTTGTATCAACTGAGCTTTATTTTTTTTTAATTATTGCATTTCGGGTAAATATAAAAAAGTTATTAATCATTGAAAAAATCTTTTACATGGACTGACACGAAATGGTCTCTCTCTTCGATCTTGTTCATATACACGAAAGAAGAGCAAGCGCTCTGCCCATGAAAAAAAGTAAAAATAAAAAAAATAAAATAAAAGAGAAGGGGGGCTTGAGAAAGGACAAAATAATGAAAAAAGGAGCAAAGAAGGAGAATTAAAAAGGGGAGAGAGGGGGGAGGGGAGGGGGGGGAGTCATCTTCTTCGGCCACCTCCCCTTTTCTCCTCCATCCTTCCTTCCTCCCTTCCTCCTCTGTAACTCATGCACGCGCGAAGGAGAGGAGCAGTGCCGAGGTCGGCGAGAAACCCGGATGGATGGGCCGCGTCTTCAATGCCGCGAAGCTACGGAGCAGGCGCCTTCAGTGCCGCGGAGCCAAGGAGCAAAGCAGAGCAGGTGGGGCGGTTGAGGGGACGCCGGTTCGGCCACACCAAGGCCGGTCGGCCCACCAAGGACCGGCGGCCGGAGCTCCGTTGACCGACCTCCTTGGCCTATATATAGGACATCCGCGAGCCAAGGAAAAACACACGAAAAGAGAGAGAGATCTGAGGGGAGGCCTTTGGAGAGACATCCGAGAGGCCTCGAGAGAGAGAGACCTGAGAGAGCGAGCCCAACTAAAGGTCGAGGGTCGGTGAGTGCTCTCCAGTGATGAGACGCTCAAAGAAACAGCCGGACTCACCGGCATCGCCTCCCTTCCCGAGCCGACGTTTGGTGGATGGTGCTCTGTTTTTTAATTTTGTTTTGTTCAAGTTCAGGGTCGGCTCCCCAAGGATCTCGACTCGGAGGTGCGCGAGGCGGACGGACGCAGTTCGACCCTCGAGCTCGTCCGCCGTCCGACACCGCGAGCCGCGTAGGGGATCCGCGGCCACCACCCTGTCTACGTGCTCTGTTTGCCCTGTTTTGGGAGACGCTGGACCGGCGCTCGCCGCCGTCTGGCCAGCGAGAGTTCCAGTCCATATCGCCCCTGCCTTTTGAACCTGTGATCTTGTATACTGATTGTCGATAGTACCGGCTCGAGTTCGAGTCTCGTTGGCGCCGAAAGCCTCCCGTTCGATATCACACATCACTCGTTCGATAGAACGCCCCAGCTAGATCTGATTCCCTTTCCCTGTTGCGGCTGAAATCGAGCCAATGAAGTGACGGCTGGAGGCGCCCTCAAACAGATGGAGGCGAGCGGCGCTGCTCACCGTGGCTGTGTCCGTCGCGCGGACGAGAGGAGAGAGGCACGATGCCAAGTAGTGAACCAGGTCGGGCACGGGTCGTATTCGGGTAGCGTCTCGTTCGTCCGGGCCGACTGGGTTTGGGTATGCATGGGCTTGTAAGGACATGGGCCTGGCTTTTCTTTCAAGTAAAATTTGGGCCTAAGAAGAATTAATTCGAACTGGGCTCTTGATGGAGCCCGGTCCGGCTAAACTCAAGACTAGGGCCCAGTGTGGTAGGCCCTGGTCAGTCCGGGTCGGGCCGAGCCAGATCGGGCTTTGGTAGCCCGACCTGGTCTGTTTATTTTATAATTTTATAATTTTAATATTAAAGAAATTAATAATAATAAATAAATAATCTAAAAATGATTTACATTTTCCAAAAAATCAGAAAAAAAGTCTAAAAGATGGTTTTTATTCTCCACAAATGTATGGAAAATCATTCAAAATCCAAAAAGCTTCGGGGTTTAAACAAGATTAGGTATTTGAGAGCATTAGTTATTAACTAGTATAATTAAGTCTCTGATCTTAATTTCTCCATTAGTGCAAGAGTAATTCACTTGGGTTTTTAATCGACCTACTTTAAATCGATTAGTGGTGGCTTCTAAATAAAATTGACTTGTAAATTAAAAACTTGAACCATACATTGTGAATTGATGGACTTGGGAAAGCTCAAGCTAAACCTAACACTTAGTGAGCAATTAGCCTCCGCACATGCCCATGCATAAGAGCATTGAAAAGAGAGGTCGCGGTATGGCACTTAAATGATCACTATTTATAACTTTTGGATGACGTCGTTTAGGGATTATATGCTGACTAGGCACACTGGTGGACCACGTAAGATTGAGAGATTAATAAAATATAGGCACATCGGGTTTCTGGCAATCCTAACCAAAGTTGACACTTAAATGATCGTTTTTTTTTTTTTAAAGTAGCACTTAAGTAATCCGGAAAATACTTTTGGCACTAAAGTGAACGCCATACATAACTTTTAGCACTTCTAATATACTTACCCCCATTGCAGGCTTTGCCTATTTATAAATGTTTATGTCTACTATGTTACTCCCTATCAAAATATGAGCTATTGTTTGGTCATTATGTCATTAGACATAAATGTTTGCTGTGTCGCCCCCATCATGGTAGCTAAGTGGTCTCACTTACCTCTACCCTAAAAATGCTTAGATTTGGACTAGTAAGAACAAGATATCCCAACTCGCATGCCGAATTGAGCTCCAAGCCCAAGCTTCTAGTGTCTGTACACTAGTCTTGTGGGAAGATAAAGAGGAACAAGTGAAGGTCATGATTGAGCTCAAGGAAAGACACCGAGGCTTCAATAGGGACTACCAAGACTTGATCTGAAGACTTCCTCAAGTTGATCTCTCTCTCTCTCTCTCTCTCTCTCTCTCTCTCTCTCGCTTCGATTTGGCTCAGGCGTTCTTCAATCTCCCTCATTTCTTCTTTCTCTCTCTTTTTCCTTCTCTCCTCAAATTTTCCTGGAAAATGGAGGAGTGTATTGAATGATTCTTTCTCATAAGACATCATTTATGCAGAGTATAGCCACATCATAATCCATGTTTGACTTGTTTTTTTAAATAAAAATGCCATGTAATATTTTGGGCGGAATTTATAGCCGAAGGCACTTAAGTGGTCTTCTTTTTCTCCAATTTGGCATTTATGTGAGCCAATGGAAACTGTTTTTGGAATGTTTATTTCTTGATAAAGGTAATGAATACTACATTTGTGTTTTGCCTCAGGTAAAATTAGATAATCCAAATGAGTTCTTAACTCTAGTGTTAGGCTACATTAAAGAAGATTCAAGTCCTGTCATCATTCACTCACTTATCTTCCACAGCAATAAGAGAACATATGGTCCATTTGGCAATGAGAGGGAAATTTTTCAGTTTCCCACCGCTTGCTAGGAAGATCATTGAATTCTTTGGGAGGTGTGGTTGTTCTCTTGATTCCACTGGAGCATATTTTGGACCCATCTCTCGTCCATATCCCTTTGAAGCGGTAGGTGTTAGATTAAATATAAACTAAAATCTGACAATCCCGATTTATCAATCATAGATAAATTCATACAAAATTTGGGATCGATTTGCGGAAACGTAAATATCAACATACCTCCAGCCATTGATGAAATCTGCAAAAGCGGAACACCTCAAAGCCTCGGACGGATCCACGTAGCACGATCGATCTGCAATATGGGGAACATCAGATTTGTACGTCCTGTTCTACTAGCTAATACCCCTCAAACCTGTGTTTTTCTGTAGTGATAGGGTTTGAACTAGACGACCCGACGTTTTATTTCGTTTCTTACGTTACCGATATCTTCCATCAAGACCGTTATGGTAACATATTAATGGGCAAATATCACATAGTAGATGTGGGTGATAAATTGGGCAATAAATCGGAATTAATTGGGAATACAACATTGGGATCATATTTAGAATAATAATAAATATATTACAATATTACAACATTCTCCCACTTAAGGGTGTGTATGGTCCAAGTGGGCAGTTCCCGACCTAAAACCAAGAATCACCCGCTAAGAACCGGTTCCAAAAAATTGGAATTGGGAACCACATGTTGTTGCATGGATCCACCCGAGAACTGGATCGCCGGTCTAGTCCGGTTCTCGGGTTAATCCATGGAACCAGTCTCACCAATAATAATATCGTTTTCCAAATCCCGTTGTAAGTACTTTTCATATCGAGTAATATTTTTCTTTAAATCGAACTGACTTAATTAATGGTACCATTTTTCTTTATTTTATTGGAAAACACTACCAAAGAAGAGAAATAGGTTTTTTTTTTTTTCTATTTTTGAATCATTTTAGTTGAAATCTAAAATATTTTTTAAGTTCAAGATTCTAGATGATTGTCATATGTATATTATCTTTTCCTTTATCCCCTAACAATACTCAATCTCTTACAACATTTGCTTTACTGAATTTTTTTTTAGAAACAATTATACCGGTACTCCACATATTCTTGAACATAGTGTCATATGTGAGTCCCGAAAGTATTCTTTGAAGGAGTCATTTGTTGAGTTGTTGAAAGGTAGCTTACACACTTTACTAAATTCTTATTAAAACATGGAAACCATGAGAGGAGATGGAACCCTAAAATTTAGATTTGCTAATTAGTAATTTCGAAATTTATTTTGATATTAAAAATCAATATATTATTATAATATAATTGGTCAGGTCCATGGAACAAGGAACCGGACCGGTACCCACCGGTTCCCATGAATTGGAACCGAGAACTGGACCGATTTTCTCAAGAACCACTGGTTCCAGGAGGTTCCGATCCAGTTCTGGGTAGTTCGGGTGAGTCTTGGTTATTTTGCACACCCATGCTCCCACTTGATCCCAATATTCCATCAAATGAAATATTAACCCAAACCCACATAAACTTCATGCTGAAATAAAATACATGAATCACGGCAATGAGTCCTCTTAGAGTGAGTATTATCTTCCGTGTATCACAATGCATTTCATCAGCTCATATGTGATCAAATAACTTAATGAATAAACCTTATGTTTACTTCAGGTCAAACGTAATTGTTTTTCTCAAAATAACCGAATGTATACAATTGTATTGAGAAAAACATTATAAATGAATCAAAGTCTCACAAATTCTTTCATATAAATAAAAATTTACATGATTAAGCCAATGCCCATTCTGATTACATGATCCTTATGACTCATTGGTGGCATGCCTTTAGTTAAAGAATCAACTATCATCAATCCAATGCTTATGTGTTATATGACCAATTTCTTCTCTTTAACAAGTTCTCTAATGACTAAATACTTGATGTCGATGTGCTTGCTTCGACTACCACTTTTGTGGTTCTTAGCCATGAAAACTGCAGCCGAATTGTCGCAAAATATTCTTAATGGTCTAGCAATGGAATCCATAACTTTAAGCCATGATATAAAACTTTTCAACCACACACCATGTGAGGTGGCCTCAAAACAGGAAACGAACTCTGCCTCCATAGTGGAAGTGGCAACCAAGGTTTATTTTGCACTCCTCTAAGATATAGCTCCGCCAGCAAACATAAAAACATATCCCGATGTTGATTTACGGGAATTAATGCAGCCAGCAAAGTCTGAGTTCGAGTAACCAATTACCTCCAAGCTGTCCATCCATCTATACATAAGCATATGTCTCTTAATTCCTTGAAGGTATCTCATCACTTTCTTTGCAGCTCTCCAGTGATCCATACATGTTTTACTTTGGTAACTTCCCAACATTCCCACAACAAAGGTAATGTCAAGTTGAGTGCAAATCTGAGCATACATTAAGCTTCCGACAGCAGAAGCATATCGAATGTTCTTTATTTATTCCCTTCTAAAATTGTTCTTCGAGCATTGGTTTAAATTAAACGTATCATTCTTCACAATCAGTGCTATACTTGATAAACAATCTTTCATTCGAAACCTCTCTAAAACCTTATTGATGTAGGTTTCTTGAAATAGTCATAATATACCTAGAGATCTATCTCTTTGGATCTTAATGTCAATGACATAAGAGGCTTCATCCATGTCCTTCACATCAAAACTCTTAGAAAGAAATTGTTTCACTTCATATAACAACCCATTGTCATTAGTTATAAGTAAAATGTCATCTATATATAGCACAAGGAAACATATTTTGCTCCCACTAACTTTCTAGTATATAAATTGATCCATAACATTATCTATAAAACCGAATGAAGAGATAACCTCATGGAATTTTAAGTACCATTGGCAGGATGCTTGTTTCAGGCCATATAGAGACATTTTAAGCTTGCATACCAAATGCTCATCAATACTAGAGAATAATCTTTCTAGTTGTTTCATGTAAACCACTTCTTTCAATTTTCCATTGAGGAACGCCGTTTTCACATCCATTTGATGTAATTCCATATCAAAATGAGCAACCAATGCCAAAATAATACAAAGAGAATCTTTCTTGAATACAGGAGAAAACGTTTTACGTGTAATCGATTCCTTCCTTTTGAGTGAATCCCTTAGCAATGAGTTTGGTTTTGTATTTTTCAATATTGCCTAATGAATCCTTCTTAGTTTTGAAGACCCATTTACAACCAATGACATTTGCACCATCAAGCAACTCAACTAAATCCCAGACTTCATTTGATACCATAGAATTCATCTCTTCCTTCATAGCATTGTATCATAAAATTGGATTTATCACAACTCATGACTTGTGAAAACGTCTCGGGATCACTTTCAGCTCCAACATTATAATCAGATTCTTGTAGATACACAATGTAGTCATTAGGGATTGTTGATTTATTTATTCTACTAAACCTTCTTAATGTTACATCAACATCCTCTTTAGGAGTTTGTTGTTCAACTGGAAATTCAACAAATATATGGTAATTGCTGAATAGTTGGGTCTACCAAATCAATATCAGCAAGTTATGGATTTTTCAATGATTGGTTGCTCAACGACCGATTGAATTGAATGGATGTTGTAAACATCAACCAATCCAATACCTGAGGTGGAAGGTTGAGTATCTGAATGATCTTCTTCAGGGACAAAGTCCCTGAATTGATCGCTCCCACTAATTAGGTCATTTTCAAGAAATTTAGCATTTCTTGATTCCACAAACCTAGTGATGTGAGATGGACAATAAAACTTGTATCATTTGAACTTTTCGGCATATACAACGAAATACTCACTTATAGTCCTTGAATCTAACTTCTTTTCCTATAGATTATAGACTCTTACTTTAGATGAGCATCCTCAAACACGTACATGTCGCAAACTCGTTTCCAACCTTTGAATAACTCAAAAGGCGTCTTTGGAATAGCCTTGGTTGGAACTTGGTTTAATAGATACATAGCAATTTTAAGAGCCTCGGTCCACAAAAACTTAGGAAGTTTGAAGCTGCTGAGCATACTTCGCACCATATCTAGTAATGTTCGGTTTCTTCTTCTTGTGACACCACACCACACCATATCCAATAATGTTCGGTTTCTTTTTCCTGCGACACCATGTTGGTCTGTGTGAACCAAGCATAGGCATAGTGTATTGGGCAATAATCCAATGCTCTTCAAAAAAACTTCGCAAATGGACCAGTACTTGTCTATCTTCAGTGTATCTACCATAGTATTCTCCACCTCTATCCGATCTCACGATCTTAATTTGCTTATCGCATTGTTTCTCTACTTCGGTTTTAAATACCTTAAAGGCATCTAGTGCTTCGTGCTTATTACAAAGTAAGTAGAGATACATAAATCATGAATAATCGTATACGAAAGAAATGAGATATCTCGACCATTTGAGTCCATATCCGGACTACAAATATTTGTATATATGATTTCTAATATTCTTGTACTCCTCTTAACACATTTCATTGACTTGTTAGTCTGTTTTCCCTTTATACATTTCACACAAGTGTCATAATCAGTAAAATCCAGAGTATTAAGTATTCCATTATTTACTAGTCGCTTAATTCTATCCATGGAGATATGTCCCAACCTCCGATGCCATAACATAGAGTAATCCTCATTCACAACATATCATTTTGTACCAGCATTATTGTGAATGTGCATCACATTATTAATGTCATTATCTTGTAAATTAATTCGAAGGAGACCGTCAGATAAAATACCACTCCCAATAATTTTAGATTTATACGATAAATTAAATGTTGAATCTAAAAATTCAAAGGAGTATCCCAAAGGTACAAGTCTTGAAACTAAAATTAAATTCCTAGAAAAACTAAGAATATAAAAGGTCAGTCCCCAAATTAAAACAAAACCACTACTGAGAACTAATCTACATGTCTCAATAGTTCCCACACACGAGCGCATCTTATTTCTTGAATAGATATTTTGTTCACTTCCCACTGGTTTCTCCTGGTTCAAAAACCCCGTAAGGAATTCGAAATATGGATTGTAGAACCAAAATCAATCCACCAAGTGTTGTAAGCCACATCGATCATATTAGATTCATAATAAATACATGAGAGTTGGTTACATTTCTTTTGAGCTAGGCCTTAAATTTGGCCCAATCCTTCTTCATGTGCCCCTTCTTTTTAAAGAAGAAGTACTTGGATTCCTTCTTAATGCCTCGCTTGGGGAGGTAGAGGCATCTCACATTTTCCCTTCTGCTTGCCTTGCTCTTTATACTTATCATGTGTTGCCATATGAGCCTCTCTTCCTCTTGAACACACATGGTCATGAGTTTATTGATTGACTATTTAGTTTTATGTATGTTGTAAGAGATCTTGAAAGGGGCATATTTATGTGAGAGAGTATTCAGGATATAGTATATAAGAAAGGAATATGATATCCCAACCTCAAGATTCTTTAGTTGAGCTGCAATGTCTCTCATCTTCATGATGTACTCACACACACCTTTTTACACTAGTAAGTTTCAAGGATGAGAACTTCATAATCAAAGTCACGGCATACGCCTTCTCTGAAGACTCAAATTGTGCATCAATAGCCTTCAGCAATTTCTTGGTATTGTTATGCTTTGAATAACGAAACCACGAATACTAGCAGAGAGTTTTGTCTTTATGTACATCACACTAAGACAGTTGGACCACTCCCATTGTGCATAATGAGTATGCTTAGCATGAGTACTATTCTCAATAGGTTCAGGTGGTTCGTCTGACCTTAGAGCATAATCAAGATCCATGCATCCCAATTGAAGAAGAATTAATTCGCTCCATTCTTTAAAGTTATTTCCATTAAGCTTGGGAACAATTATACCAGAATTAATCATAGGTGGTAAGACTGCACCATAATTAAAATAAAAAACTTATGTATCAATATATGTGAGGCAAATAGACTTAAATCATATTTTACCAATGTAAAATATGTTATAAAATATGAATCACATAACATTAAAAACTACATGTGAGCAAAGTTTCTAATTTAAATTGATTCATAATTATTTCATGATGAAACTATCAAATTATATTCCCTTCCTTAATCCCTATTGGTAAATTAAGAAAGATAAAATGATATTTCATCATAATTAATTACATTAATGAAATTCCCGTGGGATAAAATTCATAATATTAATGTGACTAATCACAATTATTATCCTTAAATATATGATGTACATAATTTAATATAATTAAAGACGATGTGGCTAATCCTTAATTAATTAAATACATACGGATCACTAGACATTTAATTTTATGAAAAATATTCATAAAATTGCACATAAGGGTAGAACAGTAAAATCATGTGCAAAAGGGGTAAAATTGGAATTTCGCATGCAAGGCTAGAATTGGAATTTTTTAAGGGGTAAAATAGGAATTTTACTCCCAAAAGGGCAAAATCATACAATTTCTATGGCTAGGGGGCAAAATCGGAAAACCACAGGCAAGCGTGCAACGCACACGCCCGCTTTAGCCTGTCGGGTGCATATGATGACGCACATGCTCGCTGCAGCCCTTAAGGTGAGCACGACGCACGCGACCGCTGCAGCCCTTCAAAAAGTGCGTGCGTCGACTTCTTTTCGGGCCTTTTTTTTTTCACCGTTCTTCTGCTGCAACCAACTTCATTCCGCCGCCTAGGTCTCCTCCCACAGCCCATATTCGACCAAATTGATTTATGGGTTTCGAAGAGAATGTTCGGATGAACGAATAATTTCAAGATTCGGCAAAAACTACCAACATATTGATCGGAATTAAGCCTAAAATTATCTACCCTAAAAACCCTAAGCATTAAAATTTCACCGCTCGATTTACCTTAGACGATTAGTAATATGCCGAAAAATTTAAGGGTTTTTCTTCCTAATGGCTGTGTGATCATGCAAATCCATTATCGAGTGGTGGGTCGCCCGAATTTGGCCGGAATTTTAAATTCCGATCCAAGTCATAAAAATCTGAATTTGCCCATACATAATTAAATGAAAATAAATAGAAATTCCAAAAATTTCACCAAGGCAGAGATTGTAAACATGCTCTGATACCAACTGTTAGATTAAATATAAACTAACACCCGATGATCCGATTTATCAATAAATTCATACAGAATTTGAGATCGATTTGCGGAAACATAAAGATCAACATACCTTCAACATACCTTCAATCATTGATGAAATATGCAAAAGTGGACAACTTCAAAACCTTGGACGGATCCACGTAGCATGATCGATCTGCAATATAGGGAACATCGGATCTATACATCATGTTGTACTAGCCAATTCCCCTCAAACCTAATGGTGTGTTTTTCTTAGTGATAGGGTTTGAACTAAACAACATGACGTTTTATTTTATTTATTATGTTATCAACATCTTCCATCAATACCGTTATGGTAACATATTAACGGGCAAATATCACGTAATAAATGTGGGTGATAAATTGGGCAATAAATCCGAACTAATTGGGAATACAATATTGGGATCATATTTAGAATAATAATAAATATATTACAATATTACAACAGTAGGCCCATTTGGAAATAGGAACGGTGAAGGCCTATGGGATGACGGCAAGGATACGAATGTTAGATAAATTGATGTTGTTTCTAGTTCTGCAATTCAGTCGATTACTGTCACTTATGAGCAAGGTCGTTCTTTTGTACATGGTACAAGTGGTGGAGGCACAGCAAACAAGGTACTGGTGCTATTAGAGTGATGAACTGTTGATCTTTCTGTTAGATAAAAGATACTCTTTATTTCTGATTCATGTAGCTTATTATGACATTTGCTAAATACATTATATTTAAATGGAAGTCATTAACTTTTAATGTCTAAAAGATGGCCAGTCGGACCCCCGTAATTCTAACTCATCTTACAGAGAACTGTACAAAATAATAAAATTGAAAAAAAAAATCTCGACCACAATTTATTTCGTTTTAGAAATTATGAGTTGTTTCCATAATGACCTGTCTCTCTCGGATGTCTTTATTCGAATAATGAGTTATTTTTCTGAAACCCAAATGATGATAAGTCAATCTCAAAATCGCACAAGAGTACCATGATATCTCTTTGCAACTCAGTTGGACAGGAATCTGCTTTCTATACGAGAGATACGACGTGATACCGAAGTAGGTAAGATAATCTATTTTTATCAGCTCATGCACATTTACTTAACTAACCAGAAGTTAACAAGTGCTAGTTACTGTCATGCAAAATATTTTTGCTTAACAAGTCATTGCATTAACTATTCCTTACATTCTAATGCCCGTTACAGATAATATGGACTGATTAATTGAGTATCTAACTTCAGTTTAGGATTATATTACGAGTAATTTTGACTCACTGTTATCAATTCACTCAAACTCCAAAGCAACAGAGAAACATATGGACCATTCGGTACTGAAAAGGGAAAATAATTTACATTTCCAGCCTCCAGGGAGAAGATGACTGGATTTTTTGGAAGTTCTGGTAGGTGTTTGGATTCTGTTGGAGCGTACCTAGAACCGATATCTCATATCTATCCAATCAAGTCTATTGGACTATTTGGAGGCCAAGGTGGACAGCCTTGGGATGATGGAAAATACAATGACATGAAGAAAATAAAGAAACTGTCGGATATCATTGTCAACTACATCGTCATTGAGTATGACAAAGATGGTGAGTCCCTTTGGTCTTCCACACATGGTAGAAGTGGCAAAGGTGAAGTTCATTTGGTGAGTTTATCTAGTATTAGGGGTAGGGATATCTTTCTTACTAATCTTTTCTTTTACTTTGCTACCACCAAAGCAAGTTCATTGACTTTCAAGTCTGTGTATATCGTCATCTTTGTTGCAACGATTTAATATAGCAGGAAAAACCTGAAAAGAGAAAAGAAATGAGGAGCTTAGGATAAATGTGATTAGGTTTAGCATTTATTTATTTTCTTTTCCTCCACCAAACTTGATTTCCTATAGTACCTAAGCATAGTAATTGCAAAATTTGAAGGTCGATTTGGACTACCCACATGAATACTTAACCTTAGTCTCAGATTATGTCAGACATGATTTTGGCTCAGTTGTCATTCAATCGCTGACATTTCTAACTAATACAAAAAGCTATGGACCGTTTGGTGAGGAAAAAGGTTCTTTTGCTGTCCATTGATATGTAGCAAGATAATTGGCTTTTATGGAAGATTAGGTGTCCATCTTGATTCAATAGGAGTGCACTCAGAACCAATTTCTTGTTCTGATCCCTTCAAATCCATCGAGACTTTTGGAGGTCGAGGCAGCAAACCTTGGGATGATGGTATCCTCACAGATGTGAGAGAACTGAACGTGGTCGTCAGATCAGTTATTGACTCCATTACTTTCGAGTTTGAAAACAATGGGTCTATAGTCCAAACTTCAAAGCCCTAAACATGGTGGAAATAAAGGAGATAAAGATTTACATGGGTATGACTTTTAATGACTTGTTCTTGTATTGTCATGTCAATTAATTTTAGGGATAAATTAACTAGAAGTCATAAAACTTATCGCGAAAGTGCGATTGAGTCATAAAACTTGTCAAATTAATACAATCAAGTCATTTAATTTGGTGGCGAAAGAATAGTCCAAGTGTCAAAACTTGACATAATGGAACATTTAAGTGTCAAAAATTAGGAGAATGACATTCAAATGTCACTTTTTTGAAAAATGGACATTTGAGTGTCAACTCCAACAAACTCTGCCGGAAATCTTACGTGGCAATTAAATATTAATATTTCTTGGCTATGTGACTCACTGGAGAACTAACTCAACTTTGACTCACCCAAAACAATGTCGTTTCCTTAGTTGGCCAAAATAAAAGTCCTAAATTGGTCAAAATGATGTCGTTTCCCCAATTGTTCCAAATCTAAAGCCCTAAATAAGCCAAAATCCCCATTGAAGCGCTCAAACCCTAATGTGGAACCCTAATTTTGATTTGCCCAAAATTTCACCGTCAAATATTGGAAATGGAGATCAGGACTTTCAACAATGACTCAAATTCTTCTCACCAAAGTGAAGGAAAAGGTAAGCATTTACGTTTTTTTTTATGGGTTACAGAGTCCAAGAAAAACATCATAGATTTGAATGAATCTTATGAGAAGATTATATGGTTACGCCCCATATAGAGAATGCTTGAAGTGCAAATACTTCAAATGGGTCGATGCAGAATTATCTCATAAGCCATAGAGGTGATATTGGACCAACTTGATAAACGACATCAACCTCCATCTATGCTCATGGACAACTTAGACAATGTTGACTCAATGCAAGCTCAAGCATTTTCGGCTAACCATTTGAAGGATAAAGTTTCAAGAATGAAAATTGAATGGAAGTATTACCAAGTATTTATTATGGTGTTTTTTCGTTATTTATACTACTTTATGATGAAATGTCAAGCACTTGAAGTTGAAAAGAAGTTTTTCCAGTTGCTATAGTTGAAAATGAGTGGACAAATGCAATTATTTTGGATTAAATGTATAGTTTTTTTTTTTTTTTTTTTTTTTTTTTTTTTTGAGGTTGAGAAGAAGTTTGTGTTGTCCACAAGATTGTCATGGCTTTATTGTTGTTTGTGCTATTATATATATTATGGGTTACTTGTGCTTGTGATAAGGTCAAGGAAAGGGAATGAGTGAATGTGATGCTGTTTGTACTATGTTTTTGCTTGTTCTTGAACAGAAACTGGCAATGATAAATGTGTATTGGGTCAATGTGCTGTGGTGACTTCTTTACTTGAACTGAATATAAACCAGCAGCTTCTCTAGTTTGATACAAAGCAACATATATATAGGGCATACACAAATGATTACTCGAGCCATAAGTTATATTTAGTGATCAATTAAGTGCTAGTTGCGATGAAAAAAGATCATTTAAGTATCGAGTTATTATTAAAAGTGATCACTTAAGTATCACTTGTGATTAAAGTGAATACTTAAGTGTCAAGTTTTTTACAATGTGATCAGTTAAGTATCAATTTTGTGTAGGTTTCCTCTAAAAATTGTACTAGCCACTAGTCGCCACCGCCGCCCACCACCGACAACCGCCGGCCACCACCACCACCAGCCACATATAGGTACCTCAGCCACCACTGCAAGCCACCACTAGTCACCATTGTGCTAGTGGAGTGCTACTGCAGGTGGTGTTGGTGTAAGCTTGCACCAACATCGCCTAATGCAAGATGTGCACACTGCATACTTGTAGTAAGTGTAACACGAGCCCTCAAACCCACTATAGACCCTCCACCAGCCACCACAAGCTACCATGTGACATCCGGAATTTCCATATTTATAATTATGTAATATTCGAAAATTCGTGTTATGATAATGATATTTAGATTTTGAGCGAAGTATTATTTACCTTAGTATTCAAACAAGCATGGAGACTTTATTCAAATTTGTAAACTTTGTGGGATGCGGTCGGCAATTTTCGTAAACGTAAATTGTCTCGAGCTCGACATGTGAATCGAATTATGTTTACACTAATAATGTAATTGTATTAATTAAATTACTATCATCTGACTAGTTAACGGTTATTATTGATATAGCTACTATAAGCACCTACAGGGGGGTGAATAGGTGTAAAAATAATTTTTTGAGATATGAAGGCAATGCTAGACAGACAATAGAAAGGAAGCTCTCGATTAGTTAATGAAACGAACTATGATCAAAGCAAAACAGAGAATAAGGAAGAGAAAATTTAACACAGGGTTTATAGTGATTCGGCTTATCTCAAGCCTACGTCCACTCTTCTGCACTGACAGCCCATTGGCTGGATTTCACTATGAACAAAAGAGATGTTACAGCAATGCTCTCCCTTGATTCCACAGTATGGATATTCTACCACACTTCCTCAAGGTATCTCAAAATATAAACTCTCTTTTGCGTACAAGGTTTCTTTCAGCAAATGAATTGACTACGAATCAAGGAGCTTCAGACTTTGGAATTCTTCTATCGTGCACATACTTGAACAACTGGAACGTCTTCCTTTTATACTCCTTTATGCCATCATACCCGTTGGCACTTACCAAAGGAATTCTTCCAATCTTCCCGTTGAACAGAATCAATTAGGAAGATCACTCGAGCTATTAAAGGAACATGTCGATAGCTCATCAATCCTGCTCGCCCATACAATCAGGATCTTGGTTTCCATAAGTAGAACCTTCCAAGAATACTTCGCCAATCATCGGATCCTTAATCAATCTTGATTCAAATAAAGGAATCCGTTATGTCATATCCAGCCAAGAGATCTTTTCCAGTCGATAAGACTAAACCCTTAAAGAAGCACTCAACTCTGAATAGCCTTTCTTCAACGGATTAGAAACTATCACTAAGAATAGACTTTGAGTCTTGAGTCTGGCAGTCTGGAAGTCTTCAGACTTTGAATAGTAGAGTCTGCAAATCTTCAGACTAGATTGATAAAAACGTTTTGTCAGCTTCAAAATATTCCAAAAGGATTTCTCCAACAATCTCCCCCTTGTTGATGGTGACAAAACTTTCCTGCAGATTTAAATAACTTTGACCTGCAAAACATTACTCAAGCAATATGGATATCTCATAAAGATTAATGACTTAATGATAACCCTATAATCTGCAACCACAGAAAATAGGTTAGTCTTGCATGTAAAGCTAGTCATAAGATATCAATAATACTTAATAAAAGCAGCAGTCAAATCCAGTCAAATCTAAATCCACACCACATTTAGTCATTATCCAGACACACAAAACTACAAATTAAACAAGTTAAGTTCAAAGAAGTTCAAAGTTTCAAAGCTTGCATCTCTCCCCCTTTTTGTCATCATAAAAAAGGTTGAGATGAAAATGAAGTCAAATTTGCTTGGGAACGCAGACAAGCTGAAAATCTCCCATAGATTGAACGATGCCTTCCAGCTTTTTCAAGTCTTCATTTAGATGAGCCACTTCTTCTCCTTTAGCATTGGCTTGAATTTGAGTAGAAAGGGCTTGAATCTGATCAGACAGGGAAACAGAAGAAACTTGTCCAGCATTCTTCAAGTTCTGAACCTCGTACTCCAAAGCATATATCTGACCTCGCATTTCCAAGAGAACATCAAGAATTCTGCGAAAATCTGCTGTATTATCAGTCTGCGTACTAGCTTCAGCACGGTTTGATGGAGTAAAGGCAGACGATGGTATATCAGCATAATTATGCAGATTTGGCGATGAAGCATCATGACCCTTTTCAGGAAATTGAGAGGCATAAATGTCCTCTGGATCTACTGGAGAACGGCTGACTCCTTCACTGGTAACAGGATAGGAGGTTGTTCCTCTTTGTTCCTTATCTCCCCCTGTTTCCATGGCTTCAAGTGGAGAAGAGTGTTTTTCCTGCTCTTCTTCCTCTTGATTCTCTCTCTCTTCTTTTTCTTCTTCATTCCTCTCCTCCTCTGCTTTTTCTTCAGCTTCTCTCTCCTCTTGTTCTTTTTCTTCTCCTTCTTGGTCCTCTGCTTCTCTTTCTTCTTCTTCTCTCTCTTCGACTTCTCTCTCTTTCTCTTCTTCTCCTTTCTCTTTTTCTTTCTCTTCTTCTCCTTTCTCTTTTTCTTTCTCTTGTCTTTCTCTCTCCTCTGCTTCTTTTTCCTGTCGTTCCATTGATTCTGGAACAGAATGACTTAGCTTCTTCAATGCTATAGCAGAAATGGTGAGGTCATTCTCATCATCTTCATCCTCAATGATGAGAGCTCTTATCTTTTTGGATGAAGCAACCATTGGCTCCTTCCCTTTTCTTTTCGCTGCAGAAGAGATTTGATGAGTTTTGATAGGAGTTTTCTCCTTAAACTTCTCTAACGCCTTGTCAAGTTCTTTCAGATGCATTTTCAACACCATTTTCAGTCCTACCACCATTTGTCACATGGTCGAACACAGAGAATTTGTGGAGGCTGAATATTCAAATGTCTGAATATCTTTGACATTAGACCTGGATAAGGAAGTTGTTCATTGTCTTTCACCATTGCTCTATACATATGGAACAGGATGGTGTGAGGAAGAGAAAACTTTTTCCCAGTATTGATGGCGTACATCAACTTTGCCTCTAAGTTTGATACATTAGTCTTGGAAGTTGATTTCGGTCTAAGGCAATTGATCACAATCTTGTGAAGTAAAATGTTGTTCGCACGCATCCTTGAGTAGGAAATCCTTCCCTCTGTCATTCTGTCTTTAACAAGTTCCAATGTTGCACGAGCAATAGAGACATTGATGGGTTGATAGCTTCCTCTCTCAACCCCAATTACATCCGCTAGCATATCCACATCAACCACAAAGTCCTGATCTCGGACACTAAAAGATATTCTATTCGTATCCAAGAAACTAAGATTTGAATAGAAATAAGCAGTTAATTGAGCATAGCCCTCTGTGGTGTCAGAACAGAACTGTTTTAATTGAAGAAAATTGAACTTTTCCCTCAAGTTCACATTCACAGCATCCAGGAAATCAAAATCCACACTCCTAGGGTTTATCACCCCACGTTTCAACAAATTGGAGTATAGATCCTTCTGTTCCTTTGATCTAAACAAATCTGTCCTCTTTCCTCGAATGTTTACTACAACACCCATTCTCGGTTGAAATTGGCTGTACAGTTTATCATCATCATTTCCATTTATCGGATTAAATCCCCCAACACGCGGATCATTAGGGATATTTACAAGGGCTTCTTCTGCCATCCCCTTAGGAGCAATTCCCAAATCTTCCATTTTTCGTAAAAAGATATACTCATTCCCATATCCTTTGTCCTTAAGGAACTCACCAACGTAGTTCAATGGAGTACCAATACTCTTTAAAGCACGGTAAAGCTTATAAATAAAGTTGGGCTTTTGAATTCTTAGAGGGTCGGCATCTTCAATGATTTCTTCTTCTTGTTGATGACCCACACCCTGTGGACTAGATGGAAGGGAATGACGCTGTTGAGAATGTTGCGGCCTCTGTTGCTGAGATGGTGACTCCTCTTCCTCGGTGAGATCGAAGTGAGTAGGTCCCTCACTCATTCTCCGTGGTCCCCTGCTTGCAATCCTCGAAGACTTTCTTGAAGATGACATATTTCTTTGTTTTTGAAAGATTCTTTGCTTGACTTTCCCAAGAAAAGTGACAACTTTTTCGAAGATTAAATAAGGAAGAAAAACATAAATGGAGAATCGATGCTTTTTAGGGTTTTGAAGTTATGCAGAGAGGAACCGACTGTAAATAGCCCAGTCGAAATACCAAACGTCATAAAGGAAAGTGAAAAGATGCCTTTTTTAAAAACAACTGCCTTTTTCAAAAATGAATAACTGCCATTTTAAATAGAAATTAATTTTTGAAAAGGTAAAATTACACTTTTCACGGAAATTTAAGATGGCATAAATGATCGTACCTTTTCGAGATTTAACACGAAATAGAATGACTTATAGTTAAGACCCATGATAGTCTTATTCTGAGAGTCTGAGAGTCTGAGAGTCTCTAGACTTTAACTTCTTCAAGCTTCAAAATGTTGAGTCTGGAACGAATGATTTCAAATTGATTTTTCTCCAAAGGCTTTGTAAATATATCTACCAGTTGGTTCTTCGTGTCAACAAATTGAATTGAAACTTCTCCATTTTGAACATGATCTCTAATGAAGTGATGTCGAATCTCTATATGCTTTGCTCTTGAGTGAAGAATTGGATTTTTGGTGAGATTGATTGCACTAGTGTTGTCACAATTAATCTCCGTGCATGAATCTTCAATTCCAAAGTCTCTTAGCTGTTGCTTTATCTACAGAATTTGTAAACAACAACTTCCAAGAGCTACATATTCTGCTTCTGCTGTAGAAAGAGCTACTGTGCTTTGCTTTCTTGAAAACCAAGATACTGTTCTGTTTCCAAGTAACTGACAGGTACCCGAGGTGCTCTTTCTATCAACTCTGCAACCGGCTAGATCTGCGTCTGAGTATCCAAGAAAAGTAAAGTCTCCCTTTTTGGGATACCATAGGCCGATACTTGAAGTTGAAGCAATATATTTGATAATTCGCTTTGCAGCACTTAGATGAGATTCTTTAGGGTCTGCTTGAAATCTAGCACAAATGCAAACACTAAACAAAATGTCAGGTCTAGAAGCAGTAAGATAAAGAAGTGAACCGATGATACTCCTGTATAGCTTCTGGTCAACTTTCTTTCTTCCTTCATCTTTGTCTATCTTCAAGGAATTTGACATTGGTATATCAATATTTTTGCAATTTTCCAATCCAAACTTCTTGACAAGATCATTAGCATATTTTTCTTGATGAATAAAAGTCCCTTCCTTCAATTGTTTCACTTGAAGTCCAAGAAAGAAGGTTAGTTCTCCCATCATGCTCATTTCAAATTCATCCTGCATAGACTTTGAGAATTTCTTGCACAGATTTTCATTAGAGGATCCAAAAATAATATCATCAACATATATTTGAACAAGTAAAAAACTTTTGCTTTCTCTTTTGATAAATAAGGTAGTGTCTACTTTACCTTTGACAAAACCATTTTGTATTAAGAACTTACTTAGCCTGTCGTACCAAGCTCGAGGTGCTTGCTTTAAATCATACAAGGCCTTTTTCAGTCTGAATACTGAGTCTGGCTTCTTTGGGTCTTCAAACCCAGGAGGTTGTTCCACATAGACTTCCTCATGGATAAATCCATTTAGGAAAGCACTTTTGACATCCATTTGGAATAACCTGAAATTCTTATAACAAGCAAAAGCAAGTAATAATCGAATTGCTTCTAACCTTGCTACTGGTGCGTAAGTTTCATTATAGTCTATCCCTTCTTCTTACGTATATCCCTTGGCCACGAGTCTTGCCTTGTTTCTTACGACTTTTCCTTTTTCGTTCATCTTGTTCCTGAAAACCCATTTAGCTCCAATAATAGATTTACCTTTTGGTTTAGGAGTCAATTCCCAGACATCATTAATGTTGAATTGTCTGAGTTCTTCTTGCATAGCTTCAATCCAGCTTTCATTAGATAAAGTTTCTTCTATGCTTTTGGGTTACACTTCAGAAATAAGAGCCACAGCACTAGACTCTTCGCGCTTTTTGGATCTTGTGCGAATTCCTTCATTAATGTCGCCAATAATGAGATCTTTAGGATGACTGGACTTATGCTTCTAGTTGCTGGTCGATTTGTCAGGTTGATGATCACTTTCTTCATTTGAATCTTCAATAACCACTTGTTGCTGGTCTTTCAGAGTCTAAGCTGCTTCTTGAGATTTAGACTTTGTAGAGTCTGGAGCAGGTTCAGATTCTTCAAGATGAGTCTGAATAGATTCATTTTGCATAGAATCATGGAATTTGACATTCATTGATTCCTCCACAGATTGACTTTTCTTGTTATAGACTCTGTAGGTTTTGCTTGAGGTAGAATATCCAAGGAAGATTCATTCGTCTGATTTTTCTTCAAACTTACCAACTTGATTATTTGCATTTTTCAATATAAAGCATTTGCATCCGAACACATGAAAATATGAAATAATAGGCTTCTTTCCTTTGAATAATTCATAGGGGGTTTTTTCCAGAATAGGCCTTAGAAAAACTCTATTGATAATATAACATGCTGTTGAAACAGCTTCAGCCCAAAATCGTGAAGAGATGTTACTTTCAATTAAAAGGGTTCTAGCCATTTCTTGAAGAGATCTATTCTTTCTTTCCACAACTCCATTTTGCTCTAGAGTATATGGAGAGGAGAACACATGCTGAAAACCAGATTCATCACAGAATTTTGTAAAATCTTGATTTTCAAATTTACCTCCATGGTCTATTCTTATACTTGAAATAGTATACCTTTTTTTTTTTTTTTTTTTTTTTTCATTTTGAACCTTTTTAGAAAACTTTTCAAAATAAGAGAATGTTTCAGACTTACTTGCCAGGAAATATACCCAAGTAAATCGAAAGTAATCATCCACAATTACTATGCAATATTTCTTACCTCCAATGCTTTGAGTTCTGGTTGGTCCAAAGAGATCCATATGCAGAAGCTGCAGCACACGATTAGTGGAGACTTGATTTATTGGTTTAAAATAATTTCTTACATGCTTTCCCAAAACGCATGGTGTGCATAGATCAGACTTTTGATAAGATAAATTTGGTAGATCACGAACAAGCTTATTTGCTGAAATTTTGGCTATCTGCTTCATATTGATGTGCCCAAGCTTTCTGTGCCATAAGTTTGCTTCGTCTTGAATTGAGATTAAACATTGTGATTCGTCTGGTTTCACATTCAAGAGGTAGATATTTCCATGTCTTCGACCCATAAACGATTGAGTAGAATCTTTACTGGTTCCTGAACATATTCCCTCTTGAAAATTGATTTTGAAACCAATATCACACAACTGACTGATACTGAGCAGATTATAGTTAAGTCCTTCCACTAGAGAAACGTTGCTTATTGTGAGGTTTCCAATCTTTACAGTTCCAAATCCCACAATTCTTCCTTTGTTGTTTCCTCCAAAAGAGACTTTTCCACCATTTACTTGAGCGAGCTTTATGAAGCAATTTGAATCTCCTGTCATATGTCTTGAGCATCCACTATCTAGATACCATTTTACCTTTTTCTTGATAGTGACCTGCATTTAAAGAAGAGACTCAAGCTTTCTTTGGTGCCCATATTTTCTTGGGTCCATTGATGTTAGTATGATATGCGGTATTTGCCCATACTTTCTTAACAGGTTTCCAAACCATAGGACACTCTTTTTCAAAATGATCTACACTATTACACTTTGAGCATCTGAGAGCGTTTCGACCTACTGATTTTACAAAAGCCTTTTTGAAATGATTTTTGTAAGCATCTCTTGTAGATCTTTGCTTTATTCTTTCCTTCACTTTAGGAAAATCAATTAAAGGAATTGTTTCTTTTGTCATTCCTAAACCAGATTTATTGAAATAAGGTCTTTGTGCTGAAAGAATTTTCTCAAGTTTCTCAGATCCTAATGAAAATCTTTTTGAAACATTTGACAAGTCATTTTTTAAAAAAGCATTTTCTTTTAAAAGATTGTCTTCACTTTCTTTAATAGTGGAAACATTCATGTCTAAACATTTCAACTTTTCTTTCAAAACATTTTCCTGTTGCTTTAGAATAGAGTTTTCATTTTTAAGTTTGGAAATCCTTTTAAGAGAAGTCTTAAGACTAAAACATAGCTCATCAATGTATTTAGAAACTTTAACAGGAATTTTAAAGTTACTTACTTCAAATTCACTGTCTGAGTCTGAGTCTATTTCAGAGTTTGAGTTTGAATCTGATTGTGCCATTAGATATATATTGGCATAATCATCATCATGTTCTTCACACTCTGTGTCACTCCAGGTTTCTGCTTTGAGAGCCTTTCGATACTTTTCAACTTTTCCTTTCTTCTTTCTCAGAAGAGGACAGTTGGGTCTGATGTGTCCCTTTTTTCTTACATTCCAAGCAGACTACATCTTTGTTTGATTCATCATCAACATACTTGGTCTGTTGCTTTTGAAAATTCTGTTTCTTTGGATTGAATCTTCTTCCTTTTCTATTCAGCATTATGAATCTTCTTATCATAAGAGCAAGCTCCTCATCGTCCATATTGTCTTCAGAATCTGTGACATCAGAATCATCATTGGATTTTAATGCAATGGATTTCTTACCCTTAGGATCTTCATCTTCATTGATTCGCTCCAATTCATAAGACTGAAGAGTTCCGACCAACTCATCGACAGATAGTGGCATGATTCTTTGTGTCTCTCTTATTGAGGTATTTATATGATTTTAATCCTTGGAGAGTCCACGCAATAGCTTGTTTACCTTCATGGGATCAAAAATTGGTTGACCTTGATTCTGAAGACCATTCGCGATATCTGTAAAACGGCTAAACATGTTAGTTATAAATTCTCCTGATTTCATTTTAAAGGCTTCGTATTGACCGAGGAGAATGTTGATTCTAGTCTCCTTTACTCGATATGTTCCTTCATAGGTGATATGTAATCTATCCCAGACTTCTTTTGCTGTAACACAAGAAGATATTCTGTTATATTCAGTAGGTGACAAAGCACAATATAAAGAATAAATTGCTTTTGCATCAAGTGCTTATCTCTTGAATATCTCTTCCTGAGTCATTTCTCTTGACTCAACAGTTTCTTTTCCTCTCTCTAAGACATATGCAGTTTTAGGAGTGATTCCTTTTTCTATAACGTCCCATTCCAGAGGATCTTTTGATCGTAGGAACGCTTTCATCTTGTTTTTCCAGATGTTGTAATCATTTCCATCAAAGTAAAGTGGTCTGGTATTGCTTTGCCCTTCCACCAGCCTTGGAGCTAGCATACTAGTCATGGATCTTTAACTCTGAAGTAAAACACTTCAAACAAAGTGAGTACACAAGCTCTGATACCAATTGATATAGCTAGTATAAGCACCTAGAGGGGGGTGAATAGATGTAAAAATAATTTCTTGAGATATGAAGGCAATGCTAGGCAGACAATAGAAAGGAAGCTCTTGATTAGTTAATGAAACGAACTATGATCAAAGTAAAACAGAGAGTAAGGAAGAGAAAATTCAACACATGGTTTATAGTGATTCGGCTTATCTCAAGCCTACGTCCGCTCTTCGCACCGACAGCCCATTGGTTGGATTTCACTATGAACAAAAGAGATGTTACAAAATGCTCTCCTTGATTCCACAGTATGGATATTCTACCACACTTCCTCAAGGTATCTCAAAATATAAACTCTCTTTTGCGTACAAGGTTTCGTTCAGCAAATGAATTGACTACGAATCAAGGAGCTTCAAACTTTGGAATTCTTCTATCGCGCACATACTTGAACAACTGGAACTTCTTCCTTTTATACTCTTTTATGCCATCATACCCGTTGGCACTTACCAAAGGAATTTTTCCAATCTTCCCGTTGAACAGAATCAATTAGGAAGATCACTCGAGCTATTAAAGGAACATGTCGATAGCTCATCAATCCTGCTCGCCCATACAATTAGGATCTTGGTTTCCATAAGTAGAACCTTCCAAGAATACTTCGCCAATCATCGGATCCTTAATCAATCTTGATTCGAATAAAGGAATCCGTAATGTCGTATCCAGCCAAGAGATCTTCTCCAGTCGATAAGGCTAAACCCTTAAAGAAGCACTCAACTTTGGATAACCTTTCTTCAACGGATTAGAAACTGTCACTGAGAATAGACTTTGAGTCTTGAGTCTGGCAGTCCAGAAGTCTTCAGACTTTGAATAGTAGAGTCTGCAAATCTTCAGACTAGACTGATAGAAACGTTTTGTCAGCTTCAAAATATTCCAGAAGAATTTCTCCAACAATTATTAATTGTGTAAGTTTTGTCAATTAATAATAATAGTGAATAATTTGTGTTTGGGAATTGGGCGATTCATTTTCGAGGCTGGAATCAAGAACTGAATCAATTACACTTGGCCAATGCCTCTGCAACAAACCATGGCCCAAGAGCTGAACCTCTGATTCCAATTGAAAGTACTTGAGTAAAGCGATCCATGGGAGAAGTGGGAGGGGGCTTAATTTGCAAATTAAGTGTCAAACAGAATCAAGTCAATCAATCCATCCGTGTCCAATGCAATCAAAGCACACTAAAAGAAAACTGACGATCAAAAACCAAATTTCATGCTGACATTAATTGGAAAACCTGAAGAAAATTTTGAAATTACTGCATCTTAGAGTCGAAAATTTCCATACATGGCCATTTCAAGTGAATAATACGTAAACGAGCTCTCAATCTCTTCGACCAGAAACCAATTCAATTTATCCTTGGCTCGCGCTTCCTGGAGCGACTAAGACAATGCTAGCATTTACTAAAAAATTGACTGCATTCTCTGTGCAGGGAACTATAGACTCTCTTACCACATGGAGAGCAACAACAACCAGAATTCCAAAACTGACCTTACCGTTGACCACGTCGGCATCGAAATTGCAGACGACGTCAAGTGTGCTCTCAATCTGTGCCTTCAAGAACCGGGCCGACACGAGTTTCGACTTCCTCAACCAGTAGTGTCCGACCATGTGGCCCTTGTCTGGGCTAGGTTCGCGATCGTGCCCCTCCCCAACTCCTCCATTGCCTTGAACGCGGCCTAGAACTGAGGCTCTATCTCCTCCACGAACTCATCCGTGAACCCGATTCGGCTCACGTCCAAGGAAAAGCCCTAGCTTTGGTGCTGGTGTAGCCAGTCCATGTACCTTGTCCACAGCGAGCAAGAAGGATCTCCAGCCCTCTAGCTCGTGCCTCTCCTTCTTCGCCACGTCATCGGCCCTACCCAGGTCCATCGAGATCTCCCTCGCAACCAATTGGGCTAGCGATAGGGACAACACCCAGTTGACGGCGAGGAGCCTGGTGCCACTCGAAAACGAGACCGAGGCCGCCTCCCTCTTGTCGAAGGCCGACGGCTTCGTGGCGGAGGATGGCGACGTCTTTGGCTTGAGGGAGGGGGAGGACGAGTAGATGCCATAAACGGAGGACGCAATCAGTGACGACAACGGCAACTCAAAGTCGGAGTTGATGACGAGTTCGTCGAAGGGAGGTAATCGGACGGAGGCCCATAAGTTGCCAAGAGACCAACGCGAGCACAAACCTTATGCTCGATCTCTGCATTCGAAACAGTCAAAGGTGAAGGGGGTCAGGAACCAACTACGACTGGCGAAGCTCTTGGAGGAGGCGACATGCTAGAGGTAGATGACCAACGAGTTCTTTTGGGGAGGCGAAGGCGGAGGTAGAGGCAAAATGGGTGGGATGCACTGAGAAGGAAACAGAGGAAGTGCAGCTCATTCTCTGTCTGCTCTTCCACGAGGAGAGAGAGAGAGAGAGAGAGAGAGAGAGAGAGAGAGAGAGAGAGAGAGAACCCAGAAAATTCAAGTGAGGAGAGAGAAATTTTAAGTGGGAGTGTTGCGCATTTATTATCCATTGACCTGTCCTTTCTTCTACCGGCCGAGCTGAGCCATCAGCTGAGAGTTATTTGGGAGAGAGTGAGAAGAGAGAGGAGAGAGAAAGAAGCGCTGAGTTGAAGAGCAGAAGATGGAGAGAAGGGAGAGCAGACGTGGTGGGCCCGGATGATAGGTGTCGAAGTGTGAATGGATCAGAGCACAAATGAGGTAACACCGTTAAGGTATGCAATATTTTCTCCTACAAAGTAGTGCAGTGCAATGTGAAGTAACAAGGAAAGTCAAGTATGAAGTACCCAATATCCTTTTCACCAAGGGTATCTCTATTGATATCCCACTGGACCAGACAAGCAAGTCATTCAATGTCCTTCACAAAATGCATGGACAAGCAAGTCATTCAATGTCCTTGACAAAATGCATGGAAAAGTGACTGTGCGGTCAGCTTATCGTTTTTTAAAAAGGTATCATTTTCACCAAATGTATCTCTATTGATATCCCACTAGACCAGACAAGCAATTCATTCAATGTCCTTGACAAAATGCATGGACAAGCAAGTCATTCAATGTCCTTGACAAAATGCACGGAAAAGTGACGGTGCGGTTAGCTTATCGTTTTTCAAAAAGGTATCATTTTCACCAAGGGTATCTTTGTTGATATCCTACTAGACCGGACAAGCAAGTCATTCAATGTCCTTGACAAAATGCCTGGATAAGCAAGTTATTCAATGTCCTTGACAAAATGCATGAAAAAGTGACGCTGCGGTTAGCTTATCATTTTTTAAAAAGGGAATTAAATATGTAACGCAGCCGTGTAGATTGCACTTACGTCCACTGTCATGGGGACCAAGGTCAAGCTTTCAAGAGAGTACCAATCATGGAGGTTCACACCTAGTTGTCCTTTAGCGACCAAGTAGAAAATATTGGCTGAGTTTTACACTCCACATAGGCATAGGGTAAGACCATTCAGAAGTCGACACGTGGCTCCACGTAGGCGATGGAGTCAGAGGTTCAAAATTTGCGTGCGCCCTCCTCTGCTCTCTCTCCTATAGACTTGGGGCCCACCACTCTAACGCGCTCTCCTCTGCAGACCATGTCAACTCGTCCTCTCTCTCTCTCTCTCTCTCTCTCTCTCTCTCTCTCTCTCTCTCCGTTCTCCGTTCCGTTGCGGGGAGAACAAAACTCACAGGTGCGCTTCCATTTGCTCTTCCTCTGCTCTCTCTCCTCCGCTGGTTGCTTCCATCCCCCCATCCTGACGCCGACGCTATCCCAAAGTTCTTGGCGAACAAGGAATCTGGCGCCATTCAATTCGCGATTTTTACAAGACATCTAAAGCATAGAAGAAACCAAACCTATCTCTCTCATCACCTTTTTCTTTATTCCCCAACCCCTTCTTATCATATCACCGGAAAAGCGAGGCATCTTTTAAAAATGATTATACCTTTTTTTTGGCATCAATGGTGCAATGGTATAAATAATACCCATTTTCCCAAATGAAGAGGTTGCGGATGGATAGTCATAAATACTACTCTCTTTTTTTTCCAAATGAAGAGGTTGTGGATCTTTTTAAAGTATGGCACAATAAAATTGTCAAATTATGTTGGATGTCATGCCATAACTCTTATTTCTTGATGCAAGAGACAAAATCTTAGCTGACCTAACTTGTACTATCGTAAAAAAAAAAATAATAATAATAATAATAAAAATAAAAATTTTATTGTCGTACGAGTAAAAAAAATGTATTATTATTATTTTATTATTTTTGGTAAGGCAAAAATATATTGAGCTTTAATTAAACTATACAAAAGGTCCGGCACCAAAAACTTACACTCATAATAACAAACTAGTCAAAACTAGTGGAAGGGTGCCGAGAAAACACCAACAGCCGTTAACAGAAAGCAGCAGAACAGCCAAACAGAAGCTAGAACAGCCTGAACAACGGCCGCAAACTAACTAATCACCAAAAAGGATCCTCCACCCAGAGGCAGCTACAAGGAGGAAGAGAGGACCCAGACATCAGCCCGCAGGAGCCCCCACACCAGCGACAGCAACCTCCAAGGACTGAACTGGCCCCCCATTCGTACCACAGCCACAACAGCAAGACCTCCCAGGGAAGGCAATAACAACCACACCTTCGCCTCAAGAAATATACAAGCCACAAGAGAGGATGGTGCCCAACTCAAGAAGAGCGGAACGAAGAAGACTCCTGCAGCAGCATCAACAGCCAAGAAACAAAGCGTTAAAGAGGAGGCTCCGGGACCCTGAAGAGAAAATGGACGGTTCAATTCCCCAACTGCGCTGAAACCTCCTATTTCGGGATTATTATAAAAAATGTATTATTAATTATTATAAAAACGGCAAATAAAACGCCTTAATTATTAAGGATCAGAATGTATTAGTTTGTACTGGTTTGAGCATTTTTAGGTACGTCCCTTGCTTTTAAGCTAACAAACAGTCAAGATAAAAGCTCTCCGACATTTTTTTTGTTCCTATTTCCTAGTTGGAATCGGGCTCAATTGTCTCAATTATGAAGAGAAAATCCACTGTCTTTATCAATTTTGTTTGAATTTGAATTGGTGCTTTTTAGCTGGTCTTAGGCATTAGAATCTACAAAAAGCAGACTGGAGAAGATCGGAACAATTTACCATTTTTGGGCAGGCAATAGAGGACAAGGGACTACGGCAGAAGTATGACTAGTTATTTTGCAAACTTGTCGTGGCTGAGTTGATCAATCTGAAATCTAAGCAATGGAATGTACGTAAGCTATCAATAATTTTTGAAGAGAATCTAGTGCACGAAATTCTCGGTGTTCCACTTAGTCCGATTGCAGGAACTGATAAGCAGGTATGGACTATGAATAAATCGGGATCTTACTTAGTCAAAAGTGGATATAACAAAATTTATACAGCAGACACCCACAACAACAAAAACCAGGCCTCCACATTATACCAGCCTCTAAAAACACTATAAAATACGGCATATTCATACTCACCCGAAGATCAGATTTTTCATGTGGAGTTGATGCAAACCCGATCTGCCCCATATGCTATCGAGCGTTGGAAACTCTAGAGCATCTCTTCATCTTGTGCAACTAGATGAAAGATATATGATCAGATCCGAGACTTAAAATTGATTCCTCCCCTCGGCATCTAACTAGAATCGACAAATGGATACTAGATATTCTCATCGAAGGCTGTGACCCATCGTCAAAGGAGCTGCTTGCTAGGACCCTTTGGTTAATCTGGAAGGAGCGAAATACCATGGTCTTCCAAAACCGGCCACCGAATCCAAGGGATATAATAGAAGCAGGACGTGTAGAAAACAAACTATTCAGAAGGTGGAACCCAAAAACGAGAAATCAAAGAATAAAGGTAACCGAGCTACCTTTGTGATGGTTCCACCTGAGAATGGAATCCTGAAATACAATGTCGATGGCTCATGGTCCGGCGACTCACTTGAGGGATCCGTAGTTGGAATCTGCAGGAACTCTGAAGGCATTGTCACCGATGGGTTTGGCCTTGATAGCTCACGCCTCTTCAGCACATGCAATCGAAACCCTAGCCCTCCGTGCGGTTTTGTCGAGGTTGGCAGAGACACAAACTGAGGACTTTAGTTGACTTGTGCGTGAAAGTGGAAGTGGTTATCGATAGCTTATCAACCATGGAGCGCTTATCAGGCCAGATTCAAAGCCCATGGACCCGTGCGGACGATTATTAAAGACTGAAAATTTATTTTGGCCCGACTCGATAGAATTTCAATTAGGTGCGAGCCCCGCGAATCGAATCTGACTATGGATCAGGTAGTCAAAGCCCATCGGAAAAATCAACTCCCCATTAATTGGCTAACGAAGCCCCCTCGCCAACCGTGGGATTTATCACCGACCAAAAAAAAAAAAAAAAAAAAAAAAACTGTGGGATTTATTATGTATTGATTCCGAACTTTGTTGCGCTCTTCTTTGGTTGTTCAGTAATGAAAGTTATTTCTTTGACAACAAGAAAGAAAAAAATCAAAGAGTTTAGAGTGATGTTTTGCTATTGCACAAGGCAGAATAATGGTTACACGTGGGATTTGAACTTCAAATAGTCATCTGAGGTCTCGTGACCGTAAATTCAACCCTAGAAGTAGTAGAGTTAAGGAAAAAAAGACAAAAACTAGTTTATGCTCATAGTTTTCATCTGTTCGTGTGTAGAAGTTTTGTAAATGTGATTTTATTCTTTTGTAGAAGTTTTAGCATTTGTCATCAAAGAAGAGAGTGTTAAGTGTCATGGGGATTCCTTATAAGTTTAGAAGCAAAGCTACAAGTAGAAGGAAGCGTCTTCAAACACTGTAACATCTCAAGATGTTAGTTTATGTCGGTTTATACGTGGGATTTGATGAAAGGGTTATTTAATTGGTTTTTGCAAAGGGACAGCTTGGTGGAATAGTTGGGGAGCAAAGGAACTAGTATCAGGGGAAGTGACTTCCCAAGACTTCGTGGGAAGAGTTTTTTATTATCGATGGGTGGTACAAAGGGAAGGAGGGATTCTGATACAAGGGAGACAGGAAGATCATTAAGCTGCTCATTTCATGAAAAAATAACTTTTAAGAAAATATTTTTCGAATTTTCCAACAATCATCTTACAAAAAATGAATTAATTACGAAAAATATTTTCCGTCAACGACTCAACGGACAAAGTCTTCTAAAACAAAGGAAAATGAGTCTTCTAAAACAAAGAAAAATGATTTTTACTTTTCAAGTTCTCACTCACTGTCTCTTATTCAACGCTCTTGTGCAGTCCAGGCAGCTCCCTATTTCTTTTTTGATCTTTTAAAAAAGTCGAATTTTTAATTTTTTTTCTTTTTTTCTTTTCTTTCTTTCTCGACGAGTCGTTGGCCGCGGCAAATATTGACTAACATCCTTTCTCGCTGCTTCCGACGACAGGCCACTCTTCTCTTCAGGACCATCCGCCGCCTCAGACTTTCACAGCTGCCATTTCTTACTTCCCACCCATGACGAGAGACTTCAACACTATTTCTAGAAACTTTAAACTCTTTTACAATTCGTCGGTAGAAAATATTTTTTAATGCATCCGCAAGATTGAACAGCACCAGCTCATATTCTACGCACTCTGCATTATTTATTAAGGAGAAAGCTTCGCGTGGCTTTGACCAACGAATTGAAGGAGTCAAGTATTCCTTCAGCCCTTTCCTTGATAATAGTCAGACTTGGTGTTCCTATCCTGCATCCTAATGGTGCCTGAGTCAATATATGGTTATAGACATATGCTCGGAAACAAACACCTTAGCCGGCTTCACTATAACTCTGCAATCTCCAATGAGACGAGCAAAGCCTGGATCATTCTTTTTCCCGCTCTATGGAGAACGAAAGTAACCAACTTCATATATCCTTTCTGCCAGTACCGGCTCAAGGCCACATGATACCCATGATCGACATCGCCAAAGCCTTTGCGACTCGGGGCGCAAAAATCACCGTCATCACCTCCCCTGCTTTTGTGGCCATTTTTTCGAAGCAGATCGAAAGAGCCAATCAGTTGGGTTTGGAATTCCACGTCCAAACCGTCAAATTCCCATCGACTGAGGTAGGGATGCCAGAAGGTTGAGAGAATACTGATGCGGTCGCTTACAGCCAAAATCTGCCCAAATTCTCTGAGCCCCTGAGCTTGCTCCGGGAACCGGTCTTGCATATCCTGAGCGACTTCCCCTGCAAGGTCCTAAGTACCAGGAAGATAGATGTGAGAAAAAAGCACTCGCAATAATGAAAGAAAACTCTAATTGTCCAATAATATAAACTGTTATACTTGGGCTTAAAGTATATCACAATTTGATCATCTTTCGTCACATTTTAGCTAGGCCATTTCAAAGCACAGAGTCTATGGACCATGCTATCTTAAATATATTCAACTAAGTAACATAATTTCTCTCTTTGTTTGGAGCAGCTATTTATCTATCGAATAAAGATCAAGACTTAATTCTCTCCCGTTTTTTGTGACTATGCTTCTGCAGAGATTCCGGTGGAACTCACAGCATACAAAGTGCAACTCATGTCGATTTTATTATTCATCCAACATCACTTGAGATGCTAATTATATCTCATAAGCAACTTAACTGATCATTGACTGTGATCTTTATTAAGGATGAGAAGCATTTCATTCGAATAGACACAAAGCAAATGGACTAACCCTACTACAAGCATATTATTATATCAATTAACTAGATTAAAACATCAGAACGTCTATACAGACCCCGACATTCTCGGTCAAAATATGACAATTCATTGGGGTCAAATGCACTCACTGTAACAAATCAGAATGCCTCTGAACTGCTGAACTGCAACAGTAGGTAGGGAGCTAGGAGGGCGCAAATTTTGAACCTCTGACCCTGTCGCCTACATGGACTTCTGAATGGTCTTACCTACGCTTAGAAGTGTAAAACCCAGCCAATATTTTCTCAGCGACCAAGTCCTCCTTCAGTCCTTTGAACGAATCGAGTCTCGCTCGGCGGCTGGTGCGAGGATTCAATTGGAGAAGCAGAGCCTGTCCTCTCTGTCTCTCCCTCTCTCTCTCTCTCTCTCTCTCTCTCTCCGTGATACATACCTTCACCTGCGAGAAAAGTTTGCAGCCTATTTTCCGTTCTCTCACTCAATCAAACACTGTCCCCATGGGAACCGAAGAGATCGAGCGACACATTTCGTCTTCTGCTTCGATCCATCAATGGAAGTATGACGTTTTCGTGAGCTTCAGAGGTGAGGACATAAGGAAGAACTTCGCGTCCCACCTCTTCCATGGGCTGAGGCAGGCGGGTATCTACTATTTCAGGGACAATGACGAAGCGGAGACTGGGATTCTTATCGAGCCCAAGCTGTTTGACGCGATTCGCAATTCTAGGGTTGCCCTCGTCGTGTTCACCACCAAATACGCCGACTCGCGGTGGTGCTTGAACCAGCTGGTGGAGATCCTGGAGTGCAACAGGAGGTACAGAGATCATCAGGCTCACGTGGTTCTGCCCATTTTCTTTGATGTCGAGCCAGGGGACGTTCGGAAACAAAGCGGGCAATTCGGGGATGGTTTCGAAAATTTGGCCACCCACACTGACGATTTGCTTGTGCAGAAGTGGAGAGATGCGCTTAAAGAAGCTGGGAATTTGCCAGGATGGCACTTGAATGATGATACTACCGGGTACATTTAATAAGTTCACTCCTGGAAAAAGCTCATATTAGTGGTCGATTTGAAATATGCTGTTGATCGAGTCTAGTTCATGGGTTTACCGCTCATCTGCTGATAGCCTTTCTATGCTATAGTTACTCATGTTGGGCTTGTTCTTCCCTTGTAACTACAGGGTTCAATCAAACTTCATCGAGCAAATCGTAGGACATCTCCTCACGGTCAGTCCTAGAGCAATATCCCCCTATTTGGTCAAAAATGTTATCGGGGTAGATTCCTTTGTAGAGGATGTGATATCGTCGCTGGAAATTTGGTCAGAGGATGATGTCCGTGTGATTGGAATATGGGGAATGAAAGGAATTGGCAAGACAACGGTGGCCAAAGTCGTCTGCAATCGTGTTATTAGGGAATTTGAAGGTGTTAGCTTACTTGAAAATGTCGGAGATGCCAACCAAGATAAGGCTTTACTTCTTCAGAAGAGACTTCTCCACGATGTTCTGAAGATACAAGGTCTAGAAATGTTTGATCTTCACAGCAACATCAACGAGATAAAAGCTAAGCTCTGCCATAAAAGGATCCTTCTAGTCCTCGATAACATCACGAAGAAGGACCAAATTGAGTATTTCGGAGCTGGAGATCGAGATTGGTTCCAACATGGGAGCAGAATTTTGAAAACTACAAGAGATGAGCGGTTGCTGGAAGATATCCAAGTAGATAACAAGCACATGCTTCCAGGATTGACTGATAAACAATCGCTCGAACTCTTGAGTCACCATGCCTTCCGCAAAGACCACCCTAAAGAAGGCTATGAAGAGTTGTCAAAGAGGCTTGTCCACTACACGGGTGGACTTCCAATAGCTCTGAAAAGATTTGGTTCCTTCCTTTCTAAGAAGAGAGAAAATGAGTGGCATGAGATATTGGAGAAGTTGGTGAGAGAACCTCATCTTGACTCGGATGGATTGCCTTTAGAACCGTTCTCCTCTGTTCTCCCCTTTCAATCAGTGGGGCCAATTGGAGGTCCCGGTGGGAGTCCTTATGATGATAAAACATACACTGATGTTAGAAAAATAACTGTAGTCGTAATGTCAGGGATTGTGTCCTTTTCTATTGAGTATGAACACGATGGGTGTTTGGTCCGCTCGCCAAGACATGGTGGACCTACAGAAGGCAGAATATGCACGGTGAGTCCACCGTTATGGTATGCTATGGCATATATTTGTAAATATTTTTGCCAAGACATGGTGGACCTTTGCCTATATATAAATATTTATTTCTACTAATGCTGTGCTCCACATCAAAATATGAGGTACTGTTCGGTCATTAGAAAATAAGAGTCTACATCGAAGGTAAATTGCTTAAAAGGATTCAACGAGGTTGGTCCACAATGCTTCATGATCTCCCAAATTCTCGATGTTTGTAAAAAAAGAAAAAGAAAGAGTTGTGTTGGTTTTATATACTTGTCTTGATGTTAGATATATCAAAGATTTTGATTTTGCTTCGATGTTCCCAACATAGAGTGTCATGAACTCCATCTGTTTATGCAAACATCAGGGCTAAGATGGAGTTGAATGAGTTGAACGAGTTGAATGAGTTGAGTGAGACTAAAAAATTGATTTTCTCAGTGCTCATGCAATATCCTCTTCTTGAAGTACTTTTTAAGTCCTCAAAAGTATCCACTATCCTTAGTTTTGGTAATATCCATTTCTTGAAGGTGATGGATGCAAGATTTGTGCTGCTGCCTGCAGGTAAAACTAGATTATCCAAATGAGTTCTTGACTTCAGTATCAGGCTACTTTATGGACGATCCCAGATTTGTCGCCATTCAATCACTTACCTTCCACAGCAATAGGAGAACATATGGTCCATTTGGCTATCAGCGGGGAAATTTTTCAGTTTCCCACCGGCTGCTGGGAAGATCATCGGATTCTTTGGGATGTGTGGCAGTTGTCTTAATTCCATTGGAGCATATGTTTTACCAATCTCTCGTGCATATCCCCTTGAAATAGTAGGCCCATTTGGAAATAGTAATGATGAAGACCGATGGGATGACGGGAAGCATACAGACGTTAGACAAATTGATGTTGTCTCTGGCTCTGCAATTGAGTCGATAACTATTACTTATGAGCGAGGTCGTTCATTTGCACACGGTACAGGTGGGGGAGGCACAACGAACAAGGTACCGTTCTACTCGAGTAATGAATTGTTGATCTCGGTGTTAGATGAAAGCTACTCTTTTTTATTTCTCATTCGTGCAGCCCATAATGACACGTGCTGAAGACGTGATGCAAGGATAGAAATCATTAGTCACTATTCGCTAATGTTTAAAACTTTGCCAAGTTGAACCACCATAATTATAACTCATCTGGGAAATATAAAAGCAGGATGCATAACCGACACAGACACGCGACACGCGACACGACACGACACGACATGCCGACACATCATTTCTTAAAAATAGAAAATTTGACATGTTCCGACACGTTATATATTAAATATATTTTTATATATAAATACATAAATAAATCATAATTAAAATAGCCTAGAATTAATTTACACGAAAAATATTAAATAATATCATTCATTATTTTAATTAGTTACAATAATACATAAAACTTAGAGGAAAAAAACATTATTTAAAGAAAAATGCTGAAATGATATTTTTAAATTTATTTATTTATCATATATAGCATTTTTTATTACTTATTTCATAGTAAAAGACTTTTAAAAAAACTAAAACAATTCTTAAAAAATTGAAAAAAAAAAAAAAATTGACCCCTTGCATGTATATTTATAGCATTTTTTATTACTTCTTTTATTACTTTTTTTTGTATATTTATATTTTGACCCCTTAAGTATTAGAAATTTTTAAAATTGACCCCATGCGTGTCGAAATCGCGTGTCGGAATTTTGGACTCACGTGTTGGAGCGTGTCGGAGAGAATTGACCACGTGTCAGATTTTTCGACACTCGTTGACCGCGTGTTGGAGCATGTCGGGACGTGTTGGAGTGTGTCGGACACGTGTCGGAGTGTCGGATACGACACGAAAGCTCCCGGAGAGTGTCGGTGCTACATAGTGCATAACATAATAAAATTGAAAAACTATTCGAACACAATTTTTTTTTTTTTTTTTGAAAATTGGTGATTTCTATGCCTGTGAATGTTGTTTTGCGTCAATGAGTTGTTTCCATAATTACTTATGGAATAATTAACTGTCCCTCTCGTATATCTTTATTCTAATCAGTTGTTTTATGAAACTCAAGTGATGAGTTAATCTTAAAATTACACAATATTACCAATGATATCTCATGTGCAATTCAAAGAGTGTCCACTTTTTATATGAGATATACAACATTATAGTAAATTACGAAAGAACATTTTTTTTATATTTTTCCGCTCATGCACATTTACCTACTATTTAGAAGTTGGTGTCATGTGCTTGTTACTATCATGTATAATGTTTTTGTTTTACAAGTTACTGCATTGACTATTCAATACATTCTAATGATTATTACAGATAATTCTAGACTGGTTAAGTGAGTATCTAACTTCAGTTTCGGGCTATATAACAAGTGGTTTTGGCTCTACTATCATCCATTCACTCACGTTTCAAAGCAATAAAAGAAGATATGGGCCATTCGGCGCTAAAACCGGAAGGAAATTTTCATTCCCCGCCACTGGGGGAAAGATCATTGGGTTTTTTGGGAGTTCCAATTCCCATCTTCAAACTCTTGGAGCATATTTCAAACCAATCTCTCATCTATATCCGATCGAGTTTATTGGACCATTTGGAGGCCAAGGTGGACGTTGTTGGGACGATGGAAAATTTAATGGTGTAAAGAAAATAAAGATGATGTTGGAAGATGTTGTCAGCTGCATCTCATTTGAGTATGACGATAATGGCGAATCTATTTGGTCCTCTACCCATGGTCACAGTGGTAGCGGAGATATCCATATGGTGAGTTCATTGCATATTTTTTATTCATATTACAGTTCCCCTTCTCTCTCTCGTGCGCGCCTACCCAAACCTCCTTATCGATTCTAGGAGAACTTCTGTGAAAGCCCTTCATTTGCTTATCTTCAATTGGAAGTTTTTTTTTCCTAGAATATATCCTAATTTTTGCCTAATCCTTCCTCTGATGATCGATCCAACCTCTAAGGGAAAAAAAAAAAAAGAAATACCTTGATTATATTTGATCTCTTCTATAAGTTTAGTAACAAGCATAACAGCCCAATTGTTCCGATGGAAAGACGAACTTATGATTACCCTTTTATAAAATTTGCAAATGAATAATTTCAACGAAATTTTTCAATTTCTTATTTGCTACGTTCACATTATGTATTCCTCTATAAGCACATTGAATGTACTGAAATGACAATAATGGAGTTTTTCTTATTGATATTAATAGCTACTTTAGAAGGAATGTTTTTATGTGGTTCGGTAAGGTACGGTGAAGGTCTTAGGCACCTCCCACTGCCCTGCGCCACCATTAGATCGAGTATTAGTTTTCTAATAAACTTAAAACCTTTATCAAACAAAATTGTGAGTGATAGTAACCTGCAAACATGATGGACAATGATAAAGTATGGGTTGTGGACAGTTTCTTAAAGGGAAATGAAAACCGTCCAAATGTACTGAATGATTGAAATCGTCTTTTGATCATTTGAATTTTTTCCAGTGATTTTTGTTTTCTACATTAGACAAAGTTCCATTAATATGTTTTATGTGAGATGGACTCCATGAAAGTGACCTTATACTATTAGTTTTTCTATTACTAAAGAAAGCGAATCGGCAAAGTGCGCTAGAGAACCCAATGGTCTATCATCTTCAATTGCTGAACCTGAAAGTATGACGTAAGAATAGTAGTCCATCCATACATTAGTTTTAAGAAATTCTTGGGTCTAAGTCTTAAACTTCTACATTGTTCGTGGATGATATGTTTGCTTAGGCCACTGCAGTCTATCATCTTTGATATTGATCAATATGACAATTAATTGCTAATTCTACAGGTTAACTTGGACTACCCTCATGAGTTCTTGACCTCAGTGTCAGGTTATATCAAACATGATAATTCTGTTATTCAATCACTCATGTTCGAAAGCAATATAAGAAGGCATGGACCCTTTGGTAAGGAAGAAGGAAGGTTCTTTAGCTGTGCACTGGCATGCGGCAAGATAATTGGCTTTCACGGAAGGTCTGGCATTCAACTTGATGCGCTAGGAGTCTACTCTGAACCAATTTCTGATCTTCATCTCTTGAAATCCATTGGGCCATTTGGAGGACAAGGTGGCAATCCATGGGACGACGGAGATAGCACAGGTGTGAGAAAAATAATTGTAAAAGGTGGATCAGCTATTGACTCCATTAATGTTGAGTACGACGAGAACAGGTCTGTGGTTCAGGGCCCTAAACATGGTGGAGATGGAGGACATCTAACGTTCGAGGTATGGCCTTTAACATTTACTTAATTTTATGAACGTGCAACTTCTGTGTCATTGCTAAGGTTTGGTGCTTATATGGTTTGGAGGTCACGTTTATGCATGAGTGTGATAGTATCTTATAAATAGAAGTTAAAGGTGGAAGTGAGATATAAGAACAGTCCGTAGATTTTGAGTTTAGATTGGCAAATTATTTGGAATGGGAACCTCTGAGAACGTCACTGTTGGGGCATGATATAATATCAACACAGAAAAGAAACCTCTTCGGTTTTCCTGGAAAACTCTTCCAACCTTCCTCGGTTCCATTTACGATGAGATCACTCAATACATATAGAAAAGTACAGCCTCTGAAAAAGGGAAAAAATAATATTAAAAGGTTTTTTAACTTTATGACTTTTAAGTCTAAGAATAACTTTCCTAAAATATGGGAACTGTTCTCAAAGAGTTGCCAAAGCATTTTTTTTTTTTTTAATAATCAATTGCCATTCGTTTTATAGATGAATGATTTGATAATGTGGCGGACCAAAATAGGTCTTATGCTCTAGATGCAGCCGATTATCTTTTTAGCTTTTACATTGTTTGTTTAACCAAGTATAACTTATTAACTGAAAGTGTTCTCTTTATGTTGTTTTTAGGATTATTTAGTTGGGGGGTTGGGATTAAATATGTTTGTCTTCCCAATTTTGCAGATTAAGCTCGATTATCCTCGAGAGTATCTGACCTCATTTTCTGGTCACTTTGGATCTTTTTTTGGGTATACTATTGTTCGCTCACTCACATTTTTTAGCAATGAAAGAACTTATGGGCCATTTGGTGAGGAGGTCGGGGAGCACTTTTATTTTCCATCAATCGGTAAAAAGATCGCCGGGTTTCATGGAAGGTCTGGAGTATTTCTTGATTCACTCGGAGCATATTTTGAACCTTGACATGCTAAGCTCCACCTTTATGTGCACCTTACAGTTGATGTTTAAGTTTACATGTAAATATGTATTATCTCGAATGTTTTTTTTTTTTTTTTTTTGGTAAAGAGTATTATCTCGAATGTTGACATCTAAGTTTTTGCTAAATATTGCATAGAAAATTATGGACCAATTTAGCCTTAACAAAATGGATTTTCGCATCACGTAAGCACTATTATTATTTGTATCAACTGAGCTTTATTTTTATTTTTTATTTTATTATTGTATTTCGGGTAAATATATAAAAGTTATTATTCATTGAAAAAATTCTTTTACATGAACCGACACGAAATCGTCTCTCTCTCTTCAAACACGAAAGAAGAGCAAGCGCTCTGCCCATGAAATAAAAATAAAAATAAAAATAAATAAAAGAGAGGGGGGGCTTGAGAAAGGACAAAATAATGAAAAAACGGATCAAAGAAGGAGAATAAAAAAGGAGAGAGAGAGGGGGGGAGTCGTCTTCTTCGGCCTCCTCCCCTTTTCTCCTCCTTCCTCCCTTCCTCCTCTGTAACTCACGCACGCGCGAAGGAGAGGAGCAGCGCCGAGGCCGGCAAGAAACCCGGATGGATGGGACGCGTCTTCAATGCTGGGAAGCTACGGAGCAGGCGCCTTCAGTGCCGCGGAGCTAAGGAGCAAAGCAGAGCAGGTGGGGCGGTTGAGGGGACGCCAGTTCGGCTGCACCAAGGCCGGCCGGAGCCTCCGTCGACCGACCTCCTCGGTCTATATAGGACGTCCGCGAGCCAAGGAAAAACACACGAACAGAGAGAGAGAGAGAGAGAGAGAGAGAGAGATCTGAGGGGAGGCCTTTGGAGAGACATCCGAGAGGCCTCGAGGGAGAGAGACCTGAGAGAGCGAACCCAACTAAAGGTCGAGGGTCGGTGAGTGCTCTCCGGTGATAAGAAGCTCGAAGAAACAGCCGGACTCACCGGCGTCACCTCCCTTCCCGAGCCGACGTTTGGTGGGTGGTGCTCTGTTTTTTAATTTTGTTTTGTTCAAGTTCAGGGTCGGCTCCCCAAGGATCTCGACTCGGAGGTGCGCGAGGCGGACGGACGCAGTTCGACCCTCGAGCTCGTCCGCCGTCCGACACAGTGAGCCGCGTAGGGGATCCGCGGCCGACCACCCTTTCTACGTGCTCTGTTTGCCCTGTTTTGGGCAACGCTGGACCGGCGCTCGCAGCCGTCTGGTCAGCGCGAGTTCCGGTCCACATCTCCCCTGCGTTTTGAACCTGTGATCTTGTATACGGATTGTCGAGAGTGCCGGCTCGAGTTCGAGTCTCGTTGGCGCCGAAAGCCTCCCGTTCGATATCTCACATCACTCGTTCGACAGAACGCCCCAACTAGATCTGATTCCCTTTCCCTGTTGCGGCTGAAATCGAGCCTATGAAGTGACGGCTGGCGGCGCCCTCAACCAGATGGAGGTGAGGGGCGCTGCTCGCCGTGGCTGTGTCCGTCGCGGCGAAGCTGCTGCCGACGAGAGGAGAGAGGAACGATGCCAGGTCGTGAACCGGGTCGGGCACGGGTCGTATTCGGGTAGCGTCTCGTTCGTCCGGGCCGACTGGGTCTGGGTGTGCATGGGCTTGTAAGGTCATAGGCCTGGCTTTTCTTTCAAGTAAAATTTGGGCCTAAGAAGAATTAATTCGAACTGGGCTCTTGATGGAGCCCGGTCCGGCTAAACTCAAGACAAGGGCCAATGTGGTAGGCCCTGGTCAGTCCGGGTCAGGCCGAGCCAGATCGGGCTTGGTAGCCCGACCCGGGTCCGTTTATTTTATAATTTAATAATTTTAATATCAAGAAAATTAATAATAAAAATCCAAAATCCAAAAATGATTTACATTTTCCAAAAAATCAGAAAAAAGCCTGAAAGATGGTTTTTATTCTCCACAAATGCATGGAAAATCATTCAAAATCCAAAAAGTTTCGGGGTTTAAACAAAATTAGATATTGGAGAGCATTAGTTATTAACTAGTGTAATTAAGTCTCTAATCTTAATTTCTCCATTAGCGCAAGAGTGATTCACTGGGATTTTTAATCGACCTACCTCAAATCGATTAGTGGCGACTTCTAAATAAAATTGACTTGTAAATTAAAAACTTGAATCATACATTGTGAATTGATGGGCTTGGGAAAGCTCAAGCTAAACCTAACACTTAGCGAGCAATTAGCCTCCGCACATGCCCATGCATAAGAGCATTGAAAAGAGAGGTCTCGGTATCAGACATCCTTAAAAATTTAGGGACATGAATAGGTCTATTTGATGTATCCTCTACAAATAAAGTGTGTTAAAGCATTTACTCCAGTGAATCAAATCTTCATCAACTAACCTTGTGCCTTAGGGATGGCACCATCGATGGGAAGCAAGTTTGTATAGAAAAAAGGATTTGTTTAAAAAATTCGTCATTAATCGAACACTTTTTCAGGTTTTGCATTTGAAAAACGGTGGATAAAGGAGAGTGAATCAACTGTTTTTCTCCATCTACGGACTTTCTGCAGGTGGATTTTGGTCGGTAGGACCAAATCTAGTTATTCTCTCTGGGCATAATTGTTCCAACAATGAGTTTTTCCCTCGATAAAAGAGCACCAGCAAGGACTCGCCCAAGATATACCTTTAGCAATCTTCAGTGCATTTCTATTGTGGCAAATGAATGATTTGAAATTGTTCATAAAATAAATTATTTATATCGCTTATAAAAAATAGTCGACGGATTTTTATTATCTATAATAATTTATTTTTAAATATTTTCATTGACGATGGAAATCTTTTTGTTAATTCATCTTTGTAAGTGATACTCTTGATCAATTTTATGAAGATATTTATTTCTAAATATTTTTATTGATGATGAAAATCTTTTTTGTTGTACCGGGCATTAAATCAATACAAAACTCTATTTCTCTATCAGAAGACAAGCTAGGTAAATCTTCAAGAAATACATCAAAGAATTCTCTGGCAACATAAACATTTTCTAGCTTTACTAGCTCCTTACTTGTGTCTTTTACACAAGCCAAATAACCACACCAATCATTTTTCAAAAAACTTCCTTGCTTGCATAGCTGAAATCAACCTTTGGAAAAGTGCCTTTATAACTGCCCAAAAAAGAAATTCGGGTTGATTTAGAGGTTAAAAAATAACTTTATTTGAATAACAATCGACAGTAGCATAATATTTTAATAACAAATCCATCCCTAGAATAACATCGAAATCTCGTATATTCAACTCCACCAAATCCACAGGCAATAGTGCATCATCAATCCACGGCAAACAATTCTTGAAAACATGGTTAGCAATTAAGAAAACACTAGTGGGAGTATTAATATGCAATTCATATTTTAAAAACTCAATGAATGCATGGCACCAAGATCAAACAATGCATAAGTAGGTTGCGAGGCAATAGAATATTACTTGCAACAACTATATTAGAAGCTGCCGCATCCTCTTCTGTCATCTTAAAAACTTTTCTAGTCATCCTTTGCCTTTGCTAGCTTTCTTGTGGTCTATCAACTGGAGGGATAGTCTTCCTCATAGAACAAGTATAGGCTAGATGTTCAGGTTGCCCACATACAAAACATACTCTACTATCTCCAGGAGCATTGTTTTGTGTTGGACAATCAGGCGGCATATGTTCCATTTTTCCACAAATGACACATGCTCCTCTCTTGCGGTAACAAGGACCGCCATGATGCCTCCCACGGGTAGTACAAGGGCTTGGATTATTCTGAATTCTGGGCTTTCCTGGCTGGTTAAAAGCTTTTCTCTTTCCGCTGTCACCGGCGCTGCTATCCTGATAGTCAGTAGAATTCAACTTCTTATGTTAAGGTACACCTTGTATGTCACGCTCCAAAATATTTTGTTCCACTTTGATGGCTCGTTCCAGCACGTCTTTATAAGTTGTCAATGCTAAAGGTGTGAGTGCAGAACTAATTTCATATCGAGCCCTCTCTGAAAGGGATAAGCCTTATCTTGCTCATTAGACACATATTACTTAGCAAATTTACTCATTTGATTAAAGTGGACTGCATACTCCAAACATGGAGTCACCTTGAGATATGTGTATAAAACCACTATTCATTTTTGCTTGAAATGACACAGAGAAGAATTAAGCATTGAAAACCTATTTAAAGTCCTCCCAAGCTATAGCACCACTCCTGTCTCCAAGGACTGGCCTCATTCTCTCCCACCAATGCTCTGCCTTGCCCTCTAAGTATCGAGAGGCAAAGCTAACCTTCTTATCTTCAGGAACGCCTTCAGTTTCAAAGATTTCCTCAATCTTTCTGGTCCATTGCTCAGCTACAAGAGTATAAGTTTTCCCATCATAAGTGGGTGGTTTCTCCTCTTTGAATTGGGCAAAGGTGCATGGGCCAGTTGCTTCATCTCCACTTAATTCATTTGCCTAACGATACCAATGAATCATGGCTTGCTCGAAGTTAGTCGAAGGAAACGACCGTTAGCTAACTTCCCTAACTTCATATGAGTCAGGATCTCCATCATGTTGATTCTCTTGTTTCTTACTTAAAGACGCACCTCGAGAAGCTTGAGGCATGTCTCTAGCATCAAGGGCAACAACTCGCTTGCCTTTACTATTTCTACAAAGCGAAGCAAGTGTCTCTGAGTCACGCGTGATCACTTGAGTCCAAGAATGGAGCTATAACTTAGTATCTAAAAGGCTAACATGTTGAAAATCTATCACACAATCTCACATCGTCCCATATCTAGCAAAACAAATCAAAACCTAAGCTCTGATACCAACAAATGTCACACCCCGATTCACAAGAAAAATGGCATGACACGACCGTCCTTTCACCAAAGGACGCAGCCTCAACATAACGAAAATTCAGCATAATATCAATATATATACATACACATATATATTTGACAAAAAGGCATTTGGTTACAATGTCAGAGTATTTCTATAATCCACCAAACCAAAACATATATTGTCTGCAAAGACTAACTTATAAACTTATCAATTATATACAAGTCATACCAAAAGTCCCCACCACAAAAGTCCTCCCCGAACGAACGCTCACGCCTACTTGCGACTTGTTGAAGAACCTAAAAAACAAGTAGTGAAAAGAAGTGAACTATCACGGCTCAGTGAGTAACACATTTGTTCTAAGCGGATTGAGAAATTACTATGCACATTTAAAACACAATCATAATTCACTTAACATAACATATAATCATAACTCAAATATCGAAGATATCGATGGTCCAGTCTATCGGTCAATCTCATAAAACATGTATCAACGGTTTATTCCATTTAATTAATTTTGTCAAACCACACATCGATGATCCATTCCATTGACTAAACTCAAATCACATGTTGATAATCCACTCCATTGACTAACTCATGTTCAAATGTCTAGCCATGATCATACGTAATGCCCGTGACAAGACGACCAAAATTCTCCTCTTTGCAAGATCTCCATCTATTATTAGCTGATAGCTCGGTCCATAGGGATATCCTAGACTAGTATGCGCATACCCACACACCACTCCTAGACTAGTATGCGCATTCAAGATTCACAGAGACATTGAGCATCAACCACCAATCACAATATCTAGTAATCCAACATCAGAATGAAAGTCATATCACAACTCAAACATTTGATATATAAATATTAAAGTGTTCTTCAAAATGTCTCAGGATTCTTTCATAAAGAATTTCACAAATCATTCTCAAACAACCATTCAAATCAAATTCGAAATATAACTCCTTTCAAACAACAAAATGGCAGTAATAGCTCGATCCAATTTTATGCAACAAAAGACACTTTTTATCAACTCATAGAATATATAATCCACAATGTTTCTCAAAACATGAGTTTAAAATACAAAGAAGAAATAGCGTTACTCAACTGGGAAAAGCCAAAAATCAATTACGATGGTAACTCGAGTTGACGAACTTGAATTCTTAACAAATAACCAAAAAATAATATTAAAAGGCCAAGTAAAATGATATTCTAATAACAATTAGACTATACTATGTCTATTTATAGATGAAACGACACCTATGCGCCTACGAAAGCTCGCATTTAGTGGAAACCCATTGTTTTCCGCTAGGCGCGGCCCACACGCTAATTTTGTCGCGCTATAACTTCCTTCACAAAATTCCATTTCAAGCCGTTTTAAAGTCCTTAGAAAGCTCTCTTGATGTACTACAATAGCCCAAACTCAACTGCCCCAAAACAATACCGAAAATGACAAAAAAAAAAAAAGGCTCAAAACTACTATTTCCTATAGTTCCAGAATGCGCCCTCAACTTTAAAATTCCGTTCCAGACAAACCGCAATCTTAAATCATGATCCATAAGATGCTATAGTTCACAACATTCTAAAGTATCATTTCTATAGAAATATGCAGCTCAACGACTCAAAAATCGGGCTTCGCCACACAAATATCCAAGAAATTCGAATTTCAAGCCTTAATTGCGACGATTACTTCAAATAGATGATTAAAGGCTTCAATCACTTACCGGCATTGCAAAACAACTTGAGTCGGCTAGATGAGGCGTCCGGATCGCTAGTGCACCAAATTTTTTCTCTTTTTACCTTTTTTTTTTCCCTTTTTCTTCTTTCTCTCCTCTCCCTTGTTTCTTTATTTCCCTTGTTTTCGCTTCTATTAAAGGCCTCCCTCTCTCCTCTCTTTAAAACAACCGAAGCTTCCAGTATTCTCCTTCAGCTTCTTTTGTTGACTTTTCAAACTCTTTTTTTTTTTTTTTTTGGCTCATATATTACAAGAATGGATTTTGAAATATCTCAAAGTGGATGATAGGTACATGCTCACTGGACTGGGTTCTAAAGAATCACTCTAACTCATGAGTCTCTATGCCTTTGTTGGAGACCGACCTAAAGAAGGATATGAGGAGTTGTTCAAGAGTCTTGTCCACTATGCAGGTGGTCTGCCGGTGTTTCTTAAGAGATTTAGTTCCTTCTTTCTAGTAGGAAAAATCAGTGGCATGAGATATTGGAGAAGTTGGTAAGGGCTACTTATCTTGATTCAATTGGATTACCTTCAGATCCATTCTCCTCTCTTCTTCCCTCTGTAGGGCCATTTGGAGGCCATGGTGGAGATTGTTTTGATGATTGAACATACAGTGATATAAGAAAAATAACAATCGTCATAGGAACAGTGATTGACTCTATTACTATTGACTATGATCAGAATGGTTGTTTGGTGCGTTTGCCAATACATCGTGGATCTTTGGGAGGCTACCCATGGGAGGTGAGTTCATTAGTTATGGTTTGTTTTGTTGATTTGCGTTATTTACATCTAATTCTACTATTCCCCTTGAAAATTTCATCTGCCGTCTGTATATGGAATGGAGGTTGAGAAAAAGTGTTGTCACGGAGTAATAAAAAGATTAACGTGCTTGAAACATATCAACTAAGTAGTGGGTACTTCCATGATGCTTGATCGTCTCCCAATTTGTTGATGATTTTGTTGTACCTTGCTAAGATATTTTTTTCAAGGGTGCCAAAAAGAAAAAAATTGCACTAGCGTCATCTACCTACTCTGATGTTATAGTTAATTGGAGGGCAAAGTACAGCCTAGTGCCAAAACTTGGCACGATGGGACACTTAAGTGTCAAAAATTAGGAAAGTGGCACTTAAGTGCCACTTTTTTGAAAAGTGGGATACTTAAGTGTTACCTCCGGCGGACCTTGCCAAAAATCCTACGTGGCAATATTTTATTATTTTTGCTTGCTTAGGTGGCTTGCTAGAGAGCTGACTCAGCTCTACTCACCCAAAATGATGCCGTTTCCGTAGTTGGCTAAAATATAAGTCCTGAATCTGCCAAAACGATGTTGTCCCCCAAATTACCCCAAATCTAAAACACTAAATCAGCTAAAATCCCTATTGAAGTGCTCGAATCTTAGTCTCAAACCCTAATTTTGATTTGCCCAAAATTTCATCATCGAATATTGGAAATGGAGAGCAAGATTTGCAGCAGCGCCTCAAATTCCTCTCACTGAAGCGAAGGAGAAGGCTAGAGTTTCTGTTTTTGTGGATTACCGAGTCCAAGAAGAACATCGTGGACTCGAATGAATCCTGAAAGAAGATTTTATGAATGCGCCAGATATAAAGAAGGGTCGAAGTGCAAATACTTCAAATAGGTCGATGCGAAATTCTCTCACTGAGCCACATATGTGATATTTGATCTTCTCGATAAAAGACATCAATCTTCATCTATGTTCATGGACGATTTGGATGTTGTTGACTCAATGCAAGCGCAGGCATCTTCTGCTAAACTTTTCAAGAATAAAGTTTCAAGAATGAATATTGAACGGAAGTGTTATTAAGCATTTATTATGGTGTTGTTTCGTTGTTTATTATATTTTAGGGATAAGTGTTCTAGAAGTCCTACAACTTGTCACGAAAATGCATTTCAGTCCTAAAACTTGCAAAAAGTGCATTTAAGTCCTAAAACTTGTCAAATTGTTTTAAATGAGTCATAAGATCGACGTCGTTAGCCTTTTCCATTAAAAATGCTGACGTGGCATTATAAATTTTTTTTTATTTTCCAGGTTTATTTTTTAATTAATTTTTATCCATTTAAAAAATTAGATCTAAAAACTAAAAAATTAAATTTATTCTTATCTTATTTTCAACAAAAACTAAAAAGAAAAGTTAAAAATTTTATTTTAAAAATTTTTAAAAATAAATTAAAAAATAATGTTAACTTTTTAAATATGTTTTTTTATAAATATTTTAACTAAAAAATTATTTTTAATTAATATTTTAATTTTTTTAAATTTTTGGTGAAATAAGATAAAATGAATAAATTTGATTTTTAAGTTTTTAAATTTAATTTTTTTAATTAATAAAAAAATTAATTAAAAATTAATTAAAAAAATTCACGTGGAAAATAAAAGATTGTTTAAAATGCCACGTCAGCATTTTTAACGGAAAAGGCTAACGGCGTCAATCTTAGGACTCGTTTGAAACAATTTGACAAGTTTTAGGATTTAAATATACTTTTTGCAAGTTTTAGGACTGAATTTCATTTTCGTGACAAGTTGTAGGACTTCTGGAACACTTATCCCTATATTTTATAATGAAATGTAAAGCACTTGAAGATGAGAAAATATTTCTCCGACTACCATAGTTAAAAATGAGTGGAGAAATGTAATTGTTTAGGATTAAATGTGGCTTTTTTTCTTTTTGAAAGATGAGAAGAAGTTTGTGTTGTTCCACAAGATCATTGTGGCTTTGTTGTAATTTGTGCTGTCATATGTATTGTGAGTTACTTCTTGTGTTTGTAAGAAGGTTAAGGAAAGGGAATGAGTGAATTAGATGTTGTTTGTACTGTGTTTTTACTTGTTATTGAATATAAACCAATAATGATGGATGTGTATTGGGTCAATGTGTTGTGAAATTAAACATAAACCAGCAGCAAATATTGGAATTGAATGGAGTTGCCATAAGTTAAATTACCATCATATTCTTTGTTTTGCTACAAACCAGCATATACACAAGACAAACACGAGTGATTATCTGAGTGCCATAAATTGTATTTAGTAATCACTTAAGTATTAGTCGTGATGAAAAATGATCACTTAAGTGTTAAGTTATTATTAAAATGATCACTTAAGTGTCACACGTAATTAAAAGTGAACACTTAATTAAGTGCCACTTTTTTTGAAAAGTGGGATACTTATCTGCTAATTTTTTGTAGGTTTTCTTTAAAAATTACGCCAGCCACCACCACCGATTGCGCCACTAGCCATCACTACTAGCCACACTAGGCACTCCAGCCACCATCGTGCTGGTGGTATTGCTGTACAAGGTATTGGTGCAAGCTGAGCCTTGCACTAGCTTGCACCAGTACACCTAGTGTAAGATGTGCACACTGCACACTTGCACCCTGTGCAGCATAAAACCCCAACCCTCACCATAAACCCACATCCATTAGGCATCACTAGCTACCACCGCCAGCTACACCAATATCCCAGCCACCACATTAGCACTTGGCCACCACCCAACAGCCGCTGTGCTAGTGCGAGGTCAGTTGCAGAAGGTGTTGGTGCAAGCTGAGACGTGCACCAACACCACCTAGTGCAAGATGTGCGCACTGCACGCTTGAACTAGATGTAGCACGAGCCCTCAATCGAACATCAACAACAAACCCACTACCACCAAGCATCACCATCCATCACCATCAGCCACACCAACACTAAAGCTACCACCACAGACCCAACACCAACAACAACAAGTAAAAGTAGAATCCATATCTTACAAAAAGCAAAAGAATTTGACAAGTAGCAAGATCATTTCATTGATATTGAAATTAAATCTCACATAATTAATGACAAACTAAAGAAAAAAAAAAGATAACCATCCATAGCAAGTTATTATAAATGTTTACAAAACTGACTCTTAAGCTCCACAAATCCTATCACGTCCTATCTCATCAATCAATATACACAACACCCCATGTTCATGCTCCTTTTGATGGGCCTTTCACTTGATTCATAATCCTCGCATTCTTTCTAATTAGATGTGCAACTTTTTCTTCAACCTTCTTAGTATCCACTGACTTAGATTGAGCTGCAAATGTCCCAGGCTGAATTAATTCAGATGGACCTGCAACTGGGTTCTTGCTCTTCTTTCTTGTTGGCGCAACTAATGTTTTCTTCTTCTTTTTTGTTGGTGCAACTGTTGATTCTTGAGTTGAGCCTTGAGAGATAAAAACCTCTGAACTTCCCATAGGCTACAAAAAGACAATAAATTGTTAGCAAAAGTCTGCAGCATAAATTAAATTAAATGCAGTAAATAAAACTTACATTCAGAATGACTGTTTAAGTATGCTCATATGTATAAAGGTCATAGCCATATTGTTTTAATCTCTTCCCAAGTGCCTCCCTTGTTTGAATATGGACGTCACTTTTAGGAACTTATCATTTGTCGGCTTTTTTTTTCTTGCCTGTGATTTCTTGGGCCCTTCTTTTGGCCCTTCAGCTACAGCCGAGGCTTCTTCGACTAATTCTTCAATTGGGTATCTTCTAAATGGCCTTTGCGTAGCTGCCCCTTCACGTGGCCTTCCTGTAGTTGTCATTCTATATAATCCTTCAGCTTCAGCGACACCTTCTGTTGGCCATTTTGGTGATACTTGTGGTGACCCCTGTAGTGATTTTTCTTGTGACCCATGTGGTTGCTCTTGTGATGGCCCTTCAATTGGCAATTGAGCTCTAACTTGCATTCTTCGAACCTGAGAAAGAGGTAAAAGATATCATAAATATAACATTGGGCTAGATAATAATGTAAAGAAAGAAAAACTGAATAGAAATTGTTGAATTTACTGGGTATTTCTTTCTCAGCTGAAGAATAGTCGACTGAATTGGCCGTTTAGCTACTTGGGCCAATCCTTCAGCTAGCCATCTTCTACCTTGCCTTCTTTAAACAGGCTCTTCAATTTCATGACTTATTGGGGTTCTTCTCGTGACCTGACAATGACATTAAATACAAGGCCAAATAGGATATTATGTACATATTTATGATAAACCATAAAGTAACATAAACATAAATTTTATGACTTACTAGGCTTCTAGTTATCGATTGAAGAACAGTCGACTCACTTAGCCCTTCTTTTTGCCTTTCTCCAACTGTCTCTTCACTAGGCCCCTCAGTTGGCCTCAATTGTTCTTGTTGCTTCCTCAATTAACAACCTTTAGTGTTGTGCCCCTGCTATGCGACAATAAGAGCACGTCATCTTTGCACATGTCCTGTTCATTCTTTGTTGACCCAAGACTTCTCACTTCGCCATTCTTTGTCTTCGTTTTGGCCTTCCCATTTTCTTCTTCAGTGGCAAAGGTTGAAGTGCTTCATGATCTGTCGGCTCCCAAAACTTGTTACTTCTAATTGACTGCATCATGAACTGATATGAAGTAAGGTATTTTGATTTTTTGTACCAATCATCAATGTAATCTTCTATATTATGGCCCTTCAACCGGCTGGCACATATAGCATGTGTACAAGGAATTCCACTTAATTTTCATGCTCTATATGAACACTTTCTCATATTTAGATGGACAACAAACTTATCGAAACCCTTCATTATCTTATATCCGTCATCCCCATTCTAAATGGGATGACAGTGCTTACTTGTAGCCAAGTTCTCATCCAATTTCTTGGCAATTATAGGACCACATTATCTAGTCTATTTTGTAACCTCATCTCTTTATTTGTGCAGTCGAGTCATGACCATAACTTGTATATCTTCAAGCATTGAGACAATTGGTTTGCATTTGGCATCTGTTATCTTCCAATTAAATGATCCACATATGTTGTTGTTGATGTGATCGCACTTGAATTCCTCACTGAAGAATGCCCTGCACCAATGCTTCGATTCTGTTTGAAATAGTGCTGCACAACCTTCCTTTGTCAATTGAAGCAGTCATTCTTTGGCCATCCTAAAGTCAGCCATGTTCGTACTCTTTGCTAATTGCCAAAATTGCAATTACAGCTTATTCCCTTTGTAGGTCTTTGCCCAATTCTCGTATATGTGTCACGCACATATTCAATGTTCAGCATGGGGCAACAACTCGGCTACTACTGGAACTAATCCCTACAATAATTTAAAGTAAGAAATGTAAACAAATAACATGTTAATATTACAAAGCAAACAATTGACTAAATTTTTCAAAAAGCAAGTATTACCTTTTGTTGGTCGCTCATAAACGTCCACCCTTCCCCGTTTGTTATCTCTAAGTCAGCCATCAGATTTTTCAAGAACCAAGACCAATTGTCCTTGTTCTCAATCCTTACAACAGCCCAAGCTAGTGGGAACATTTGGTTATTCGCATATCTTCCAATCGCCGCCAACAATTCTCCCTTACACAAACCCTTCAAAAAATAGCCATCCAATCCTAAAATCCATCTACAACCAGCTAAAAATCCTCGTCTGCATGCATCAAAGCACACATAGAACTTATTGAATTTGGTCATACAATCAGGAAGCGGCCTCTCCACCACCTCTACATACACTCTGCTTGAAGGGTTTTGCAGCCTACACTTCCAAGCATACTCCCATACCTGCCCATATTCATTGCCATACTGACCAATAAGTATCTTTATCACTTTTTACTTTGCTCTTTTGCAGTGATTCCTAGATACATTGATGCCTACACGCTCCTTTATTAGCATCTTCAAGTCAGTACTTTCCATCTCGGGCATCAGCTTGATCAGATCGAAGAAGTGCTTAGACAATTATGCACTTGTTACCCTTTTGTTTTGAAAATTAATGGAATAAATGTGTTCCTCTTGGTAGATTCTAATTTGGAAAGACCCACTCCTCTTAACAAACGCGCCGTAAATCTTTCATGGACAATTTTGCTGCGAACACCTAGCTCTTACAAAGTTCTTAGTGTTTCTAATATTGTCAATATTTCTTTGTGCAACAATGGAGTCATTTAGTATGGCTCTCCTAAATTGTTTCGCATCTCAAAATTTCATACCTACTGACAAAGTAGGAGAGGCAACAAATGGATCATAGAAAGGAAACTTACTTTTCCTTTTACGCATAGCTCATTGATCTTCTTCAAGCTCATCCTAGAAGGTAACAGTCTCGATGCTTTCTTCATAATCCGTCTCTTGGCAACTAACGCCAGCAGCCTATAGGGCCTTCTTCTTTGTTTAGAACTTCATCAGCTATCTACAAAGTTGTAAATCTATCAGACAAAAAGTCCATTTGTTTTTTCCTTGATTGTGTAAGCTCCTCGTCGTTGTCATCACTTAAGATTAAGAAATTTTCAGCAGCCAACCCTTTATCGTCATCATCGCCATCACTGGATTCAGCTACTTCTTAATCTAATTTAGTGATGATGACATCACCTATGTCATCATCACTCTAGTGAATAGCATCTGCACCCCTCACCTCCCCATCTTGTCCATCATGCCCTTCTTCATCCCTAACCTCATTACTAGCTTGAATACCATCTCCTGCTTCTCCTACTTGGGTGCTATCTCTGTCATCATCTTCGTCCTCACTATCACTATTGTATTCAACATATACTTTTGCCTCTTTGCCATGGAGATAATGATATAGGACATCCCTAAAACCATCATCATCTTCTAAAGTTCTCAAACCATTTCTCAAGCCTTTCCCAGGAACACAGTACAGCAACTTTTGTACTTTACAAGGCAAATATATCACTATATCCTAACAAATCTAATATAAGATGAATTCTTTATATCTACAAAGATAGTACCGTCATTCCCCCCTTCATACTCCCACTCATCCTCCCCAATTGCAAAATCCCTATCGTAGCAAACAATGACAGCGACATAGTCTTTATCATGAGCTATTTCTGCAACAAAAGAGAAAAAAAAATATAATTAACTTTTGGGACCATATTCACAAAGGACAACAGACAATTGCATGTGGAGATCCCTACACTCTTTATTAAAGAAAAGATAAGAAAGAGGGAAAAGATGCACAGGTCAGATGACAGCTACTTTGATTGGAAAGATGCCCTCAGGACAAAAAAAGGTCCCCACCTAACAGTTACTTTGATTATGTCGTATTCCCTTAAAATATGAAGAGGTCTCCTAGATAAGCATGGGTCCTCATGACACCAATTTCAACACTACAATTTATATATAAAAAAAATGCCCAGAAGTCCCCACGACAACTACTTCGAACCCTAACAATCACCATCGCACACCACATTTCACATCTGACCCCTATAAATTACTTTCGCACATCACAATTTCACATCCGAGCCCTAAATCACACATCACAGTACCTAGCACCACATCTGAGCCTCAATTTTCCCCCCACTGAGCCCTACGCCAAGCCCTACATTTTGAGGTCGATCCTAAACTGTCAATCCGAACCCCCAATAGGGTTCTAGCACCACATCTGAGCCCTAAATCTCACATCAATACCATCCAAGCCCAAGATTTCCCAGCCGACCCCCAAATTTCAAGTTAGAGCCCTAATTTCACCACAGGGGAGAGGAAGAAGAGAGCAAACCTAAGCGAGCGATGACGGCGAGGGACGATGGCGAGCAATGATTGCGAGCGACGATGATGAGCGATGACTTGCGAACGGTGACCTATGAACAGCGAGCTGTAAACGGCGATGGAGAGGACATCAAATCTGGTGTGAACGCAAGCGACGACCAGTTAAACCCTAAATAAGATAAACGGCGTCGTTTAGCACTAAGGAAAAATAACGTCGTTTAGCTTGGTCAAGGCAGAGTGGATGGGGCAACGTTGTTTTTCTCCTTCACGTGTGCTTTTTTTTTTTAAAAAAAAAAATTGCCACGTTGGTTAAGCATGTCGCCAAAAAATGCCACATCTGCATTTTAGCCGGATTAGCACTTAAGTGATCCATTTTGCTCTGATTTTGGCACTTAAAGGTCACTTTCCAAACTTTTGGCACTTAAGTGTCCCTCCGTGCCAAATTTTAGCACTCCAGGTGTCCATACCTCGTTAATCAGAGATTGCTTCAGTGCTTGTCATTGTCAATGTAAAGCATCAAGAATGACATTTAATTATGGCACAGACTAGTGAAAAGGGCAAACCGTGCTTAAAAATAAGAGAAGGAATACAAGTATACGTGACAAAACCTCTTAACTAGTGTCGCGACCAATTTTTCGGGTGTGAACCACCTAGGGTTTGGCTAATGGATTGTTAAGCCTAGACTTAACTCGGGCTCTCCCAAGCCCATACCAATACTCGACTTTCAGTTAAAGTTCTTAACATGCAATTGATTTTTAATTAGGAGTCGCCACTAATCTATTTTCGGTGGGTCGATTAGAAACCCAAGTAAAATAACGGGAGAATTATTCTACTCCTACGAACTAGAGACTATGGGTACGGGGACTTGGTTACACTAGATTCCTCTAACGCCCTTTCGGTACCTTTCTCTTTTATTTTGAAAAAATGTTTGGCAAGCAGCTTGAACTGATTTTAAATTTAATTCTCTAACATACGAGGCGATCATGCGGGTGTGCAATCCATCAATTTAACACCCAAGAAAGCAAATAGAAAATGCAGGACTTACCTCGTAGTAACGAAAGCATCTGTAATGTTAATTCAAAATCCACATCAACAACCCTAGATATGGTTTCTAATTAACACGCAATTTCTCTTTTTGTTTTCCCTTAATTAATGAAAATCATGCAATATGCAATGCAATATTAACTAAATGACTTAATTCTAATGACATGCAATTTCTAATTGACTAGACCTAGCAACAACCACTAAATGGCATGCATTTCATGAATCTAATCCTAATGACATGCACATGACATTTTTATTTTCTTTTTCCTAGAGATTAAAACTAAATTATTCTAAGACATTTTTTTTTGTATTTTTTATGAAATTCGAAACTAGAAAAATGTGAGAATTATCTAATTAGATTAAGATCCTATTCAATTTGTATTAGGAATTAGGTTGAACTAAATCCTAATTTAAACTAAAACATTATCTTAACCTAAATAATCCTGAAATGTAATATATCTAAAAAATGCCTAAACTTATAATAAATTATGAAAAATATTATCTAAAATTAAACTAAGTGCAATTTAACCCTAATATGCAATGACGTACAAAATATGCTAATTCTACATGACAAGTGCATGATGATTTTTTGTTTTTTTTAATTAATTTTCGAAATTAATAATTGCCAAATAATTAAACATGCAATTCAAATTAAAATCTAGCAACCTAAACGGATTGATTTGATTTTTGATTTTTATATATATATATTTTTTTTTGAAAATTCATGATAAATAGAATGCTTAACCTAAATATGCAAATAACCCTAAAACATGCAATATTCTAACTCAAACATATTTCAAGATAAATGAAGCAATCAAGACAAGATAGACCATTCAAAATCATAAAAGATATCGCACATTATCCAGTTTAAGGGATGATATTTCGCTAGTAAAATCGATAAATTGATCTTAAGCCTTAAAGATCAATATATCAATTTTATTCCCGCGTAATTAATTGTTCCATCTAAAGCCTTATAGATGGAATAAAAAATTCGTATGCGGTTGCGAATTAGGCAATAAATCCTAACTTGAAGTATGCTTATCATTCAAATGTGCACGCAAGATATTGAAAGGCATGCATTAGGCAATAGAATATCCAAATCAAATTTAGATAAGGTAATTACCCAATTCTGCAGATAATGTTACCAAATTTAAACCGAATGGAATCCGCTTGACAGATGACCGGGAAAGGGTTGCGGCACTCGATGGTGGAGGTTGTTGAGCAACGACATGGGTAGGTCACAGCCAATGAACCTGCAAAAATAGAAACTTTCAACAAATCGGCTTGAAGAGATTATAAACGCTGGCTCGAGCTTGGCATCAACGTCGACGGGCAACTCGCGGTTTGGGACCGCGAACCGTGGTGGCTTGCCATTCTCAGTGGGTGGCCAACAATAGAGACTCAGTGTGAGGTGGTCGGCGGTCGGCGGTATACACGGTGGACCGCACTGTCCACAGTCGCCACGCACCCGAATTCTTCGTGATCTCATCGCCAAAAAAACCGTTCTTTTGCTTGCATGAAACAAAATCACAAAGCCCACAATGTTATAGTAAAATCTGGAAAAAACTTAAAGAGAAACAAATCCACCACTAAGAATTATTCAAGCGAGATTATAATCATTCTTTTGACCGTGGACTTCAAGCTCGCAAGCGGTGGCCGCAAAAATACCACGAGATATTCACATTGTTCGGGAGATTTTTGGCCTTGCTGGACCTCGGCGAAAACTTCACACTAGATGGAATCCGCAGGAGTCTTCGTTCACTCTAAACCAGAGTGACGGGGGTTCAAGCATCCCTAGGGTACGCTGGTTCGCGATACAGTAGAAGCGGCAGATCGTGGATCATCGAGGGTGTGATGACTGCTCGGGTGATTGATGCAAGGAGAAAACACGGTTTCGTTGGGGGAGCAGCGAATCAAACGGTAGTCGAGCACGAGGAAGGCAGCAGCTCCATCAGCGTCTCAATTGGGCGGGACTCGTTAAGGCTTGGTCACGACAGCAGGAGGGCAGCACCAGATCAACATCTTATCGCGGTAGCAGTGAGGTCACGGTAGCAAGTCTGTCGTTACCGCTTGGGGGGGAAGCGGCAAGGACGTTGCAGCAATGGCAACTCAGATGGCTTGGGCACAGCACTGCGGCGGCGAGGGACCTTGCGCAACGTGGAGTCTCCTTGGTTCAGCCCAGAGATGACTCTCTCTGTTTTCTTTCTCTCGCTCTCGGGCTGCCGTTCCTTTTTTTTTCAATTGTGGCCGGGTATTCGACGTGTGGCCCCCCCACTTCTCCCCTTTTTCGTGAATGAACGGGCTCCTTCGTTCGGCCGAGAGAAGTCCCTCTCTTTTCCCTCTCACGTATATGTCTCTCCTTTCCGAATTGTGGCGGTATGAATTGACTGTTTTTGGAATGTTTATTTCTTGATAAAGGTAATGAATACTACATTTGTGTTTTGCCTCAGGTAAAATTAGATAATCCAAATGAGTTCTTAACTCTAGTGTTAGGCTACATTAAAGAAGATTCAAGTCCTGTCATCATTCACTCACTTATCTTCCACAGCAATAAGAGAACATATGGTCCATTTGGCAATGAGAGGGAAATTTTTCAGTTTCCCACCGCTTGCTAGGAAGATCATTGAATTCTTTGGGAGGTGTGGTTGTTCTCTTGATTCCACTGGAGCATATTTTGGACCCATCTCTCGTCCATATCCCTTTGAAGCGGTAGGTGTTAGATTAAATATAAACTAAAATCTGACAATCCCGATTTATCAATCATAGATAAATTCATACAAAATTTGGGATCGATTTGCGGAAACGTAAATATCAACATACCTCCAGCCATTGATGAAATCTGCAAAAGCGGAACACCTCAAATCCTCGGACGGATCCACGTAGCACGATCGATCTGCAATATGGGGAACATCAGATTTGTACGTCCTGTTCTACTAGCTAATACCCCTCAAACCTGTGTTTTTCTGTAGTGATAGGGTTTGAACTAGACGACCTGACGTTTTATTTCGTTTCTTACGTTACCGATATCTTCCATCAAGACCGTTATGGTAACATATTAATGGGCAAATATCACATAGTAGATGTGGGTGATAAATTGGGCAATAAATCGGAACTAATTGGGAATACAATATTGGGATCATATTTAGAATAATAATAAATATATTACAATATTACAACATTCTCCCACTTAAGGGTGTGTATGGTCCAAGTGGGCAGTTCCCGACCTAAAACCAAGAATCACCCGCTAAGAACCGGTTCCAAAAAATTGGAACTGGGAACCACATGTTGTTGCATGGATCCACCCGAGAACTGGATCGCCGGTCTAGTCCGGTTCTCGGGTTAATCCATGGAACCAGTCTCACCAATAATAATATCGTTTTCCAAATCCCGTTGTAAGTACTTTTCATATCGAGTAATATTTTTCTTTAAATCGAACTGACTTAATTAATGGTACCATTTTTCTTTATTTTATTGGAAAACACTACCAAAGAAGAGAAATAGGTTTTTTTTTTTTCCTATTTTTGAATCATTTTAGTTGAAATCTAAAATATTTTTTAAGTTCAAGATTCTAGATGATTGTCATATGTATATTATCTTTTCCTTTATCCCCTAACAATACTCAATCTCTTACAACATTTGCTTTACTGAATTTTTTTTTTAGAAACAATTATACCGGTACTCCACATATTCTTGAACATAGTGTCATATGTGAGTCCTGAAAGTATTCTTTGCAGGAGTCATTTGTTGAGTTGTTGAAAGGTAGCTTACACACTTTACTAAATTCTTATTAAAATATGGAAACCATGAGAGGAGATGGAACCCTAAAATTTATATTTGCTAATTAGTAATTTTGAAATTTATTTTATTAAAAATCAATATATTATTATAATATAATTGGTCGGGTCCATGGAACCAGGGAACCGGACCGGTACCCACCGGTTCCCATGAATTGGAACCGAGAACTGGACCGATTTTCTCAAGAACCACTTTGGTTCCGGGAGGTTCCGATCCAGGTTCTGGGTAGTTCGGGTGAGTCTTGGTTATTTTGCACACCCATGCTCCCACTTGATCCCAATATTCCATCAAATGAAATATTAACCCAAACCCACATAAACTTCATGCTGAAATAAAATATATGAATCACGGCAATGAGTCCTCTTAGAGTGAGTATTATCTTCCGTGTATCACAATGCATTTCATCAGCTCATATGTGATCAAATAACTTAATGAATAAACCTTATGTTTACTTCAGGTCAAACGTAATTGTTTTTCTCAAAATAACCGAATGTATACAATTGTATTGAGAAAAACATTATAAATGAATCAAAGTCTCACAAATTCTTTCATATAAATAAAAATTTACATGATTAAGCCAATGCCCATTCGATTACATGATCCTTATGACTCATTGGTGGCATGCCTTTAGTTAAAGAATCAACTATCATCAATACAATGCTTATGTGTTATATGACCAATTTCTTCTCTTTAACAAGTTCTCTAATGACTAAATACTTGATGTCGATGTGCTTGCTTCGACTACCACTTTTGTGGTTCTTAGCCATGAAAACTGCAGCCGAATTGTCGCAAAATATTCTTAATGGTCTAGCAATGAAATCCATAACTTTAAGCCATGATATAAAACTTTTCAACCACACACCATGTGAGGTGGCCTCAAAACAGGAAACGAACTCTGCCTCCATAGTGGAAGTGGCAACCAAGGTTTATTTTGCACTCCTCCAAGATATAGCTCCGCCAGCAAACATAAAAACATATCCCGATGTTGATTTACGGGAATTAATGCAGCCAGCAAAGTCTGAGTTCGAGTAACCAATTACCTCCAAGCTGTCCATCCATCTATACATAAGCATATGTCTCTTAATTCCTTGAAGGTATCTCATCACTTTCTTTGCAGCTCTCCAGTGATCCATACATGTTTTACTTTGGTAACTTCCCAACATTCCCACAACAAAGGTAATGTCAAGTTGAGTGCAAATCTGAGCATACATTAAGCTTCCGACAGCAGAAGCATATCGAATGTTCTTTATTTATTCCCTTCTAAAATTGTTCTTCGAGCATTGGTTTAAATTAAACGTATCATTCTTCACAATCAGTGCTATACTTGATAAACAATCTTTCATTCGAAACCTCTCTAAAACCTTATTGATGTAGGTTTCTTGAAATAGTCATAATATACCTAGAGATCTATCTCTTTGGATCTTAATGTCAATGACATAAGAGGCTTCATCCATATCCTTCACATCAAAACTCTTAGAAAGAAATTGTTTCACTTCATATAACAACCCATTGTCATTAGTTATAAGTAAAATGTCATCTATATATAGCACAAGGAAACATATTTTGCTCCCACTAACTTTCTAGTATATAAATTGATCCATAACATTCTCTATAAAACTGAATGAAGAGATAACCTCATGGAATTTTAAGTACCATTGGCAGGATGCTTGTTTCAGGCCATATAGAGACATTTTAAGCTTGCATACCAAATGCTCATCAATACTAGAGAATAATCTTTCTAGTTGTTTCATGTAAACCACTTCTTTCAATTTTCCATTGAGGAACGCCGTTTTCACATCCATTTGATGTAATTCCATATCAAAATGAGCAACCAATGCCAAAATAATACAAAGAGAATCTTTCTTGAATACAGGAGAAAACGTTTCTGTGTAATCGATTCCTTCCTTTTGAGTGAATCCCTTAGCAATGAGTTTGGTTTTGTATTTTTCAATATTGCCTAATGAATCCTTCTTAGTTTTGAAGACCCATTTACAACCAATGACCTTTGCACCATCAAGCAACTCAACTAAATCCCAGACTTCATTTGATACCATAGAATTCATCTCTTCCTTCATAGCATTGTATCATAAAATTGGATTTATCACAACTCATGACTTGTGAAAACGTCTCGGGATCACTTTCAGCTCCAACATTATAATCAGATTCTTGCAGATACACAATGTAGTCATTAGGGATTGTTGATTTATTTATTCTACTAAACCTTCTTAATGTTACATCAACATCCTCTTTAGGAGTTTGTTGTTCAACTGGAAATTCAACAGTATATGGTAATTGCTGAATAGTTGGGTCTACCAAATCAATATCAGCAAGTTATGGATTTTTCAATGATTGGTTGCTCAACGACTGATTGAATTGAATGGATGTTGTAAACATCAACCAATCCAATACCTGAGGTGGAAGGTTGAGTATCTGAATGATCTTCTTCAGGGACAAAGTCCCTGAATTGATCGCTCCCATTAATTAGGTCATTTTCAAGAAATTTAGCATTTCTTGATTCCACAAACCTAGTGATGTGAGATGGACAATAAAACTTGTATCATTTGAACTTTTCGGCATATACAACGAAATACTCACTTATAGTCCTTGAATCTAACTTCTTTTCCTATAGATTATAGACTCTTACTTTAGATGAGCATCCTCAAACACGTACATGTCGCAAACTCAGTTTCCAACCTTTGAATAACTCAAAAGGCGTCTTTGGAATAGCCTTGGTTGGAACTTGGTTTAATAGATACATAGCAATTTTAAGAGCCTCGGTCCACAAAAACTTAGGAAGTTTGAAGCTGCTGAGCATACTTCGCACCATATCTAGTAATGTTCGGTTTCTTCTTCTTGTGACACCACACCACACCATATCCAATAATGTTCGGTTTCTTTTTCCTGCGACACCATGTTGGTCTGGTGAACCAAGCATAGGCATAGTGTATTGGGCAATAATCCAATGCTCTTCAAAAAAAACTTCGCAAATGGACCAGGTACTTGTCTATCTTCAGTGTATCTACCATAGTATTCTCCACCTCTATCTGATCTCACGATCTTAATTTGCTTATCGCATTGTTTCTCTACTTCGGTTTTAAATACCTTAAAGGCATCTAGTGCTTCGTGCTTATTACAAAGTAAGTAGAGATACATAAATCATGAATAATCGTATACGAAAGAAATGAGATATCTCTAACCATTTGAGTCCATATCCAGACTACAAATATTTGTATATATGATTTCTAATATTCTTGTACTCCTCTTAACACATTTCATTGACTTGTTAGTCTGTTTTCCCTTTATACATTTCACACAAGTGTCATAATCAGTAAAATCCAGAGTATTAAGTATTCCATTATTTACTAGTCGCTTAATTCTATCCATGGAGATATGTCCCAACCTCCGATGCCATAACATAGAGTAATCCTCATTCACAACATATCATTTTGTACCAGCATTATTGTGAATGTGCATCACATTATTAATGTCATTATCTTGTAAATTAATTCGAAGGAGACCGTCAGATAAAATACCACTCCCAATAATTTTAGATTTATACGATAAATTAAATGTTGAATCTAAAAATTCAAAGGAGTATCCCAAAGGTACAAGTCTTGAAACTAAAATTAAATTCCTAGAAAAACTAAGAATATAAAAGGTCAGTCCCCAAATTAAAACAAAACCACTACTGAGAACTAATCTACATGTCTCAATAGTTCCCACACACGAGCGCATCTTATTTCTTGAATAGATATTTTGTTCACTTCCCACTGGTTTCTGCTGGTTCTGAAAACCCTGTAAGGAATTCGAAATATGGATTGTAGAACCAAAATCAATCCACCAAGTGTTGTAAGCCACATCGATCATATTAGATTCATAATAAATACATGAGAGTTGGTTACATTTCTTTTTGAGCTAGGCCTTAAATTTGGCCCAATCCTTCTTCATGTGCCCCTTCTTTTTAAAGAAGAAGTACTTGGATTCCTTCTTAATGCCTGCTTGGGGAGGTAGAGGCATCTCACATTTTCCCTTCTGCTTGCCTTGCTCTTTATACTTATCATGTGTTGCCATATGAGCCTCTCTTCCTCTTGAACACACATGGTCATGAGTTTATTGATTGACTATTTAGTTTTATGTATGTTGTAAGAGATCTTGAAAGGGGCATATTTATGTGAGAGAGTATTCAGGATATAGTATATAAGAAAGGAATATGATATCCCAACCTCAAGATTCTTTAGTTGAGCTGCAATGTCTCTCATCTTCATGATGTACTCACACACACCTTTTTACACTAGTAAGTTTCAAGGATGAGAACTTCATAATCAAAGTCACGGCATACGCCTTCTCTGAAGACTCAAATTGTGCATCAATAGCCTTCAGCAATTTCTTGGTATTGTTATGCTGAATAACGAAACCACGAATACTAGCAGAGAGTTTTGTCTTTATGTACATCACACTAAGACAGTTGGACCACTCCCATTGTGCATAATGAGTATGCTTAGCATGAGTACTATTCTCAATAGGTTCGGTGGTTCGTCGACCTTAGAGCATAATCAAGATCCATGCATCCCAATTGAAGAAGAATTAATTCGCTCCATTCTTTAAAGTTATTTCCATTAAGCTTGGGAACAATTATACCAGAATTAATCATAGGTGGTAAGACTGCACCATAATTAAAATAAAAAACTTATGTATCAATATATGTGAGGCAAATAGACTTAAATCATATTTTACCAATGTAAAATATGTTATAAAATATGAATCACATAACATTAAAAACTACATGTGAGCAAAGTTTCTAATTTAAATTGATTCATAATTATTTCATGATGAAACTATCAAATTATATTCCCTTCCTTAATCCCTATTGGTAAATTAAGAAAGATAAAATGATATTTCATCATAATTAATTACATTAATGAAATTCCCGTGGGATAAAATTCATAATATTAATGTGACTAATCACAATTATTATCCTTAAATATATGATGTACATAATTTAATATAATTAAAGACGATGTGGCTAATCCTTAATTAATTAAATACATACGGATCACTAGACATTTAATTTTATGAAAAATATTCATAAAATTGCACATAAGGGTAGAACAGTAAAATCATGTGCAAAAGGGGTAAAATTGGAATTTCGCATGCAAGGCTAGAATTGGAATTTTTAAGGGGTAAAATAGGAATTTTACTCCCAAAAGGGCAAAATCATACAATTTCTATGGCTAGGGGGCAAAATCGGAAAACCACAGGCAAGCGTGCAACGCACACGCCCGCTTTAGCCTGTCGGGTGCATATGATGACGCACATGCTCGCTACAGCCCTTCAGGTGAGCACGACGCACGCGACCGCTGCAGCCCTTCAGGTGCGTGCGTCGACTTCTTTTCGGGCCTTTTTTTTTTCACCGTTCTTCTGCTGCAACCAACTTCATTCCGCCGCCTAGGTCTCCTCCCACAGCCCATATTCGACCAAATTGATTTATGGGTTTCGAAGAGAATGTTCGGATGAACGAATAATTTCAAGATTCGGCAAAAACTACCAACATATTGATCGGAATTAAGCCTAAAATTATCTACCCTAAAAACCCTAAGCATTAAAATTTCACCGCTCGATTTACCTTAGACGATTAGTAATATGCCGAAAAATTTAAGGGTTCCCATTAGCTAATCCTTTCTTGCCTTTTTCTAATGTCTTTGTCCGCAAGTATACATTCACACGATCAGCAAGAAATCCTTTTTCCCATTAGATCGTCCATTGATTTTATTATTTTTAATAACTCACCAAAGATTGATCGAACATTGCCAAACTTCCTTGATTGTAATCAAATTTTTCCAGATTCCGAATCTCACAAAAAATGAGCCGCATTATCTCATCGAAAATACTGAAAAATCCACCGTCAATTCTCTATAACGGCTCGGGCTAATTTGCTCTCTCCGTGGGCTTAATCCAACTCATTAAATTAAAGTTCAGAACTACCAATTCAAACCCATCTGTCACCAGACCAATGTAAATGCAAATTAAAATAAATGTACCTAAAACTATATGCTATGCAATTAACTATTTTTTCGGGGATAAAATTAACCCCTGATTTTTAATGCTATAAATGACTAATCAGGTCGCCAAAATTTAGGTGTCAACAACTAGTCCTCCAGTCATCCCAGTAATTAGATATCTTTCGTTGGAGAAAACTCAAGCTAAATAATGCATCTAGACAGCATAGAATTTTCCCTTCTTCAAGGGTGATGGATACTCACTTTGCTCTTCTGCAATTGTTGCAGGTACCTTCAGATTATCCAAGTGAATACCTGACTTCGGTGTTAGGCTACATTAGAGAAGATTCTTGTCATGTCATCAACTCTCTTACCTTCCACGGCAATAAGAGGGCACATGGGCCAGTTGGCAATGAGAAAGGGAAGTTTTTCAAGTTTCCACAAGTTGATGGAAAGATCATTGGTTTCCATGGAAGGTTTGGCTCTTTTCTGGATTCCATTGGAGCTTATTTCGGCCCTATCTCTCGTCCATACCCCTTCGAAGTCGTAGGACCATTTGGAAATGGGAAAAACCTCTCGGATGATGGCAAGCATGCAGATGTCGGACAAATTGTTGTAGTCTCTGGTTCTACAATTAAATCTATTAGTTTCACATATGAGGAGGGTCGCTCTTTCAGACACGGTACAAGCGATGGCGGCAAAATAAATACAGTACACTACTCTAGTAGGAACTCGGTGTTTGATAAACACTGCCCCTTTTTTTCAATGATGCTTATCATGCCATTGCTCAAGATGGTGTCTGGGTGAAAGTGGCAGACTGTTAATGTTGGAACTTAGTTATGACACCATCAACAGGAAGCAAGCTTCTATTGGAAAAAGATTTGTTAAAAAAATTCCTCATAAAGTTGAACAATTTTTATTTTTTTTAATTTTGGATTTTAAAATGGTAAATAAGATAGACTGAAACAAACTATTCTCCATCTATGGACTTTCTCCTGATAGATTTCGGTTGGTAGGATAACATCTAGTTATTCTCTCTAGGCATAGTTGTTCGAACGATGAGTTTTTTTAAAGCACCCAGGCTGTTGTTTTCCTTATTACATCTATTAAAGTTGCACTTGGTGGTTTCCTTTCTGGCCTAAGGTTCTCCGCTTGCGTGTGGCGTGAGGCCTTCTCCCTGGCTTGAGGCTCTTTCCCTGAGTCTCTCTGCTCTGCCTGCTGTGACTTGAGACTGTTAAGCCTCTCTTTGAGGCGTTTCGGCCTTTTGAGACTTTTCGCCCATCTCTAGCCTGAGGCTGCAGTGCCTCTCTGTCCTTGAGGTACTCTTGCCTAAGCTCAGATGTTTCACCTTAAGCCTTATTTATAAGCTCAAGTTTCACTGTTCAAATGATGGCTCATCATTTCTTCACTTGCGTTCACAAGAAAAATGCTTAGTTGTTGGGACAAAGTTATATTAATTATTTTATGGTAGCATTGAATACTTATATCGTTTGATCAATTTAAATTCAGCTTAGTATAACGCCATAACTACGATGTAATCTTGACTATAAAAACCATGATAAATTCCTATGTGAAGGGAATAATATACCCGCATTGAAGATCAAGCAAAATTGGGAAAACTAAAGCATTCACTTCCATTAAGCCATAGAAGAAGTGGCATCAAGTCCTTATTTCGCCCTGCTTTGGCAAAATAATAATAAAACGCTTGACCAGCCGATTTATCAATGGTGACATAATCGCCATAGTGATTGAATTTGACCAGTGGTTGTCCAGGCAACCTTTTGATCAAATCTTTCTCCCTTGATCCTTCTTGACTATAAACCCTAGGATTGAGAATTCCGCGGTGATCGCTCACCTGAAAAGGGCTCATGTCTATCCCGGACTTCTCCCACTTCGCTTTGTATAGGGAATGAAGAACATCTCCTTGCTTCTTTCCATGGATTGGAACCAGGGAAGACAAAGATACATAAAGATAAAAACAAGAAGAAAAGAGCGTCCTTTGGGGTTTCTCCCCATTCTCTCTGCTCTCAGCTTCTTCCTCTATGAGCACTAGAGAGCGAGAGAAAGAGAGTTTTAATGGTAGTTTCGATATGTTGAATTGCATTCGAATTAGCTGTATCTATAGATAATCGGAAGAAAGAGAAGATGGCAATTCTGATAGAACGGGAGAGATTTAACTGCCTGGATAAGCTTGATTAGATCTAGGTAATAATATCAATGTAATAAAGGTTTTTTTTTTTTACATTTTCGGAATCATGTTGCACCCTGTCACTCCAATATAAACAGCGTTTGCTCTTATAGGAAGACATGCCACTTATTATACCTAAACTTTAATTGAATTGAATTGAATTTAATCGAGTACAATGTATGATTTGTTACTAGATATGGATGTCGTGGCTAAGACTGATGATATGTCTCTACAATTAGTAGATATATGAGGTAAATATGTTACCATGTGAACGATGGAGTGATATAAAAGGCAAGATATTATTCAACAGCTTCCTTTCGTTACATTTTTTTATTTTCCTTTGATCATGTTAAGTATTGAAAGTTAAATTGTCAGTGCTTTTGATAACCACAGAATGCAGGCAACTTGATTATTTGGTTTAAGTAAAAAATCACTCATTAAGGTAAGTAAGAATTTCGACCAACAAAAGAAAGGTAAATAAGAATAAATTATTTAATCAAGTGATAAAAATACAATGGAAAATAAAATCTTGCTAGTTATATTATCAAAAACATCGGATAATGCTCATTATTCTCTGTTTAGCATAAAACGATGATTGACATTTTATCAAATAACTTCTTCATTACTTTTCAACGCTTAATATTCATTATTTAAAATTCCTTTGATCCTCTTCCTACATTCATGCACATTTTTCATCAACGTCTTAAATGTATCACCTTGTATATGAAATTACCAACCTTCTTTGTGCGATTAGCCAACTTTCATTTGTTTAAGTTATCTACTAGTTAGTTTTGGTTTACTAACTCTTATTTGAAGAAGCGGCATTAATAACAATTGGAATAAGTTGGGGAAGTTCATCCCTCGGCTGTGGAATAAGTTAGCAATATGAAATCTTACTAACTCTTATCCAGCAAGGTCAAGCTTTGCCGTCCTTGGGCGAGCTCATCTCTCGCTTGTGGCCAATCGGTGGCCGTCGCATGGCTAGTGACCGACTAAGTAAGAAGAAAAAAAGAAAAGCGGCATTAATAACATTTGGAATAAGTTGGGGAAGTTCATCCCTCGGCTGTGGAATAAGTTAGCAATATGAAATCTTACTAACTCTTATCTAGCGAGGTCAAGCCTTGTCGTCATTGGGCAAGCTCATCTCTCGCCCGTGGCCAGTCGGTGGCTGTCACATGGCTAGCGACCGTCTGAGTAAGAAGAAAAGAAGAAAAGTAAAAATAATTAAAAATTCAATTTTTTGATAATTTTTCCCTAGAAAATCAAGTAAGATTTTCCATATCGAACGGGGAAAAATATTTTCCTATTTATTTTCAGGTTTTAGTTAAACATCGAAAAATATTGTCATTTTCATGAAGAATAACTTTCTAGAATTTTTTTCGAAAATATCATATTGTGCAAGAGGTCTAGTCTTTCCTCTTTTCTTCAGAAAATATCCTCATTCCTCAAATATCAGTCTTCTATGAACCAACATCTGCGAGGAAAATCGAGAATTAACAAAATCATATAAGTTGGAAAAAGAAAAAGAAAAAGAAAAGGCATACACTATTTACACTCGGTTATTACTAAAATAAGCACTTCGTAAATAATTGATCAAATTACATTCAAATTAAAAATTTAACTTTTTAACTATTCTCCCTTTGTCTCCTCATGGTAGGATTTCACTCTCCCTCCCTCATTAACTTGATGCTTTTGCTTCAACTTGAATGTACTTTTTTCTTTACTCTAGAGAGGTGCATAAGAGAGAATAACCCTTGCCATTGAAGCCACCTCTGATGAGACCATCGCTAGCCACCACACGACCACCACTTGATTCAACCACCGGCACCCTCTCCTTACTCATGCCTCTCTTTCTCTTTGTTTGTCTGATCTCTCTCTCTCTCTCTCTCTTCCCGCTCTATCTCTTGCTAAGGCCTTCTCGGCCCCATGCTTAGCAATGGCCATGACCTCAATCTGTATTGATCCGAGCCCACAAAAGCTCCTGATTTGATTTGGGGAATTCGAATGAGCTCTTGAGTCAAGTCTGCGGCGACACGGGCTTCGAGCTGAAGGCAGGGAGGAGTGGTGGCGAGGGCCAAGGCGGCGATGTGACGAAGGAGAAAGAGATGCAAACTTAGCAGAGCAGATCTGAGGAAGGAGAGGGATGTCATGCTGCGACTTTAGAGGCGAGTGACCGATATGTGACGTGTGCACGGTGTGTGAAAGCCGGGGATGGAGGTGGCATACGATGTTAGGCTTGGCGTGGGGGCAGGGACAGGGACAAGTCCGTTAAAATTTCAAGGATTCAAGACAGTCTAATAATTATTTGAGGAGACAACAAAATCAATGTAATCTTCTCTTATGTACCTCTCTGCTCATTTTGATTGGGCAACAAGCACGTCGTATCAAAAGCATTAACTTAATAAAATAAGGACTCGACCAGGAAAAAATAAATGAAACAGTTAAAAAGTGAAAAATTAATTGAAGGGTATTTTGGTCATCTAGTTACTAATGAGCGGTTTTAGCATTAAATAGGGTGGAAATAGTGGCTGCCAAAAACATTAATAAAGTCAAATATATTTAACTTAAAAGAGATACATACAATTTGGTATTGGTTTTCACAAATCCATTTACGTTCTGCTCTGTCAACTTCTGCTTCACTTGATATCATATACCACGTGTAACTTAAATAGGTTTTAATTATCCCATTTTGTGATAGCCAAATATATAATACTAGATCTATTTGCAAGTGTTGATTTGTGTAACTATGTCCATGGGAGAGAGCTAGCTAGGAGGAATTCCAGTCGGTATATAAGGTGAATACATTGGCCCGCAAATTTTTTTTTTTTTAAAAGTAAGTCCTTTACCATTGTCTTGAACTCATTTTTGCACATGATATAATACTGATGAACTACATTGAACTATTTACTTTGTTCCGTGAGACTCACTGTGAGCACCACGGATCTTGACATTTTTGTTAGTTTGGCTAGACGTTAACGACACATTCCATGGACCATTGGTGTATAATCATTGCTAATACTTATCCACATTCCATGGACTATTGGTGTATAATCGTTGCTAATACTTATCCAATTAAATTAAACATTGTCATGTTTAAGCCCTAAAGAACAAACAAGTTCACCTCTTTCCTTGTGTTCCCCTCTCTCCCAATGGAGCTGTGGATTATGATAGAGAAAAGTGATATTTGAGAGTGCTAGTATGAACAAAATAAAGCTTGACAAGTATATGCGGAATAAAATAAACTTCAAACAAAGGAGTTAGGGAAGAGAATAAGAACACAGAAATTATAGTGGTTCGGCTTAATCCAAGCCTACGTCCACTCTCCCACGATGACAGCCTTCTTGGCTGGATTCCACTATGCAATCAACAAGAGATTACAACTTCGAGTGCAGACACTTAGTAGTAGATCACACTATCTCACTAAGTCACTCTTTCGGTATTTCTCTCACGATTACAAACGTTTAAGCTCTCCAAAGACAAGTGTATAATCGAAGATCGCTCAGACTTTGGAATTATAAATTCTACGCTCCGTCTCTTACTTGCTCATCGGTCCTTCATCTCCTTAAATACTCCTCCACTTCCAAACTACCCGTTGGACAGCATCCCGGAGAATCGTCTTCCAATATACCCATTGGACAGCTTGGTAGCCGTTGAGTGACAAAGGTAGAATCCCAAATTGATTCCGATCGCCCATACAAACGAAATCTTGGTTTCCATAAGTAAAGCTTCTTCGTATAGAAAGACTTTGTCTTCAAGATCCAATCGTCAATCAAATAGATTGAATCAATCAAATCAATCTTGATGTGGAATCCAAACCAGATCACTAGCCGTTGTATGATTGGGCTTGAGTTACGATTCATCGTAACTGGATGTAAAGTCTCGAGTCGTAGACTTTACAATATGAGTCTCAGACTTTACAATGCGGGTCCGAACATATCTCGCTTCGAACAGATTTAGCTTTAAGGTCTGTACCCGGTTCGGCTTCAAAGATAGAGTCTATCTTCTGGTTCAGCTTCAGCATAGAATCTGTCTTCTGGTTCATCATTCACGGTCGATGCCTGGAATTAGTCGAGTTGACGGACTTCGATGTAGAATGTAGACTTTGACACTAAAGTCTGCGTCTTCGACTTTGAGTCTTGAGTCTCGGCGTCTTGAGTCTCGGCAGTCTTGAGTCCGGCAGTCTTCGCCTTTTTGACACGAAGTCTGGATATCTTCAGAATATACTTTGGACATGAGTTACGTTCGGTCTTCGGTCGTCTTCGACTTTGATAATATCCTTTACATGTTCTATAATCTGCATGGTCTATTACTTAACCATCAAACATGTTAGTAGCCTTTGATTTATTTTGTCATCTTCAAAACATCATAAGGGATTTCCCTAACAATCTCCCCTTTTTGATGATGACAAAACAATCTCTGAATATGCAGATTTGTAAACATGCTTTTAAAAATATTAATTTAAATCAAAGGATATCATAAGATAACAAATAAATTGAGCATAACAATATATAGAAAAATAATCGCAGCTCAATATTATGCAATTATATCAAACCAATCAGCACATATGCATATTCATATCTTCTCCCCCTTTTTGTCATAATCAAAAAGCGATAACAATAGATTCACGTAGAGAATGATAATCAATATCTTGCATGAATCACAATTTCCAAAAATCAGCTTTTTTTTATCGACTATTAAAGATATGCAATATAGCTCACTTTGATCATATATATCAGGAAATATCCAATGAAAATCACGGATGCATCATAACTTGCACGTACCATTTTTGTCATAATAAAATGATAATATCAATACAAGATTTATTAATGACAAAAGGTAATAAAGGATGCACTAACCGGATTTTTTAGATAAATTCTGACACATTTACCTTTCCTTTCATTCATAATAAGATCATGACCAATCAAAAAAGATTTTTCCAAAATTGATCAAAGCTCCCCCTCAATTTGTTGCCTTTTTGAGATGATCACGATTCTTTTCCTTTTCTTTTGGATTTGATTTCTCCCCCAATTGTCGCAAGAGATATTTTCTGATTGCACCAAAATTTGCGTAGATTCACAATCATCCTTCCCTTAAAGAACTTCCTGCAATCAACTCATTTCCCTTTTTGGTATCCATCAATTTGGATCCTTCCTTGACGTTAGAGTAAAATATGAAATCTCCATAATCAAATATTCTTTCTTAATTCATAATAACAAAGTATTCAAAGAAAGAATATTATGCACAATGATATTTTGAAAAATAAATTCTCACTTAGTCATAGCACAATAAAATCAGAGAGAATAAAATCCTTGAATATTTCAGAAAAAAAAATATCTTGCAAAATTAGTATAACGTAGAATCGGATTTTTACTTTGCAAAATATGACAATTTGAGAGCATAAAATTAAACCAAATAATCTGAATTATCTCAAATAATCACACGTACTAAATCAAATCTTAACTCACAAATCACAAAAATAAATCATACGATTCTTTCTTCCATAAAGCAAAATATGATCATTATAAAATCTCAATCAACCAAGGATATATCAAATATCAAGCATAATGAGAATTATTGCCCAAATCAAATTGAGAATAAAAAAAAATTCCTTACCAAATCCTCTTTCTTCTTTCTTCTTTATATCCTGCGAAAATAACTTATCTTTTCTTTGGTACCCATTTTTTCTTGGGTCCATGAGAGTTAGCAGAATATGTTGCTTTTATCCAATTTTTCTTAATAGGTCTCCGACTTGAGAAAGATCTTGTTGCCTAAGTCGAGAATTCTCCTTTTTAAGTTTGAAAATCCTTTTAAGAGAAGATTTGAGATTTGAACAAAGCTCATTTATATACTTTGAAACTTTGAGAGGAATTTTTGAATTGCTTACATCGATTTCCTCATCGGATTCTCGAGTCCGTATCCGAGTCGACTTTGATTCCCGAGTCCGTATCTCGAATCGACTTTGATTCTCGAGTCCGTGTCCGAATCGACTCAGATTTTGAATGTGCCATCAAGCATATATTTTCTTGATCATCATCTTCTTTCATGATTCTTTTATGGACATTATGCTTGTATTGACTTCTTCCATCGAAGTTCCTTCCTTTTCTACTCAGCTTTTTGAATTTCTTGACCATAAAGGCAAGTTCTTCGTCGTTCATGTCATTTTCTGAATCTGTTTCATCAAAAACGGCATTAGATATTAAAGCGATGGACTTCTTACCTTCGGGATCTTCATTATTGAGTTGTTCCACTTCATAGGATTGAAGAGTGCCGATCAATTCATCAACGGAGAGTGGCATAATCCTCTGAGTCTCCCGGATTGAGGTCTTGACATGGTTCCATTCTTTTGAGAGACCTCGCAAGAGTTTGTTGATCTTCATTTGGGAAGAAATTGGATGACCTTGATATGCCAAACCGTTTACAATTTCAGTAAAACGATCGAACATATCTCCAATCGACTCTCCTTGCTTTATCTTGAAGGATTCATATTGGCCAAGCAAGAAGTTTACTTTTGTCTCTTTTACACGATCGGTCCCTTCATATGTAACATGAAGTTTATCCCAAACTTCTTTTGCTGTTTCACATGAAGAGATTCTGTTATATTCAGCAGGAGACAAAGCGCAATATAAAGAATAAATTGCTTTCGCATCAAGCGCTTCTCTTTTGGACAACTCCGTTCGAGACATAGGAGCGGGGGGTTTGGTTTCTTTGTCTTTGCCATTCTTATTTGATGTAGACGCAGCAATGAGGTTGATTCCTCTTTCCACAACATCCCATTGTAAGAGATCTCTGGATCTTAGGAATGCTTTCATTTTGTTCTTCCATACGTCGTATTCCTTTCCATCAAAATATGGTGGCCTTGTGTTGCTTTGCCCTTCCATAAGTCCTGGTGCCAACATACTAGCCATAAAGAATCTTTAGCTCAAAAGTAAAAACACTTTTATAAACCGAGCACTTGGCTCTGATACCAATTGAGAGTGCTAGTATGAACAAAATAAAGCTTGACAAGTATATGCGGAATAAAATAAACTTCAAACAAAGGAGTTAGGGAAGAGAATAAGAACACAGAAATTATAGTGGTTCGGCTTAATCCAAGCCTACGTCCACTCTCCCACGATGACAGCCTTCTTGGCTGGATTCCACTATGCAATCAACAAGAGATTACAACTTCGAGTGTGCAAACACTTAGTAGTAGATCACACTATCTCACTAAGTCACTCTTTCGGTATTTCTCTCACGATTACAAACGTTTAAGCTCTCCAAAGACAAGTGTATAATCGAAGATCGCTCGTACTTTGGAATTATAAATTCTACGCTCCGTCTCTTACTTGCTCATCGGTCCTTCATCTCCTTAAATACTCCTCCACTTCCAAACTACCCGTTGGACAGCATCCCGAGAATCGTCTTCCAATATACCCATTGGACAGCTCTGTATCTAGAAGATTTGGTAGCCGTTGAGTGACAAAGGTAGAATCCCAAATTGATTCCGATCGCCCATACAAACGAAATCTTGGTTTCCATAAGTAAAGCTTCTTCGTATAGAAAGACCTTGTCTTCAAGATCCAATCGTCAATCAAATAGATTGAATCAATCAAATCAATCTTGATGTGGAATCCAAACCAGATCACTAGCCGTTGTATGATTGGGCTTGAGTTACGATTCATCGTAATCTGGATGTAAAGTCTCGAGTCTCAGACTTTACAATATGAGTCTCAGAGACTTTACAATCTGGGTCTGAACATATCCGCTTCCGAACAGATTTAGCTTTAAGGTCTCGTACCCGGTTCGGCTTCAAAGATAGAGTCTATCTTCCGGTTCAGGCTTCAGCATAGAATCTGTCTTCGGTTCATCATTCACGGTCGGTCTTAGTCGAGTTGACAGACTTCGATGTAGAATGTACTTTGACACTAAAGTCCGCGCGCCTTCGACTTTGAGTCTTGAGTCCGGCAGTCTTGAGTCCGGCAGTCTTGAGTCCGGCAGCGGTCTTCGACTTTGACACGTAAGTCTGGATATCTTCGAATATACTTTGGACATGAGTTACGTTCGCCTCTTACGGTCGTCTTCGACTTTGATAATATCCTTTACATGTTCTATAATCTGCATGGTCTATTACTTAACCATCAAACATGTTAGTAGCCTTTGATTTATTTTGTCATCTTCAAAACATCATAAGGGATTTCCCTAACAATATTAAAGCACAGAAGCTTTTTTACCGCTAATGGCATACATAAAATTTTCATGTTAAAACAGAGAATAAAGTTCTACCGCTAATTTACTATAACTTGTCTATCTTAAAACTTCTGCTATATATTGTGATAACATCTTTTGTAGTTGTAACTTAGAAATTTGATACTGATAGTAAATAGATCACCTAATATAGAATTATGGTTTTTTTTTCCATTTCTGATTTTGAAAAGGTTTTTCAAGTAAAACTCTGTGTTTCTTCTTCCCTATTTTTTTTTTTTCTCTTTAACCATTCTCGTTCATAACAATTGATATCAGAGATGATTTGGTTGAAGAATTCCCTGCAAGATAGCAATGTTAATTTTAATGACAATCAAAGTGCTATTAGTCTAGTAAAAAATCCGTTATTTCATTCGAGGACAAGCATATTGAACCAAAATATTGTCACATTCGTCAGCTAATAAATAATGGGACATTGTCGTTGAAGAAAATTCTTGGTGCAAAAAATCTAGCAAATATATTAACCAAGATTGTCACCATCGAAAAACTCAAGATGTGCATTACCTTAGCTGGCCTCTGTGGTTAGCGATGAGGAGGCCATTATACTAGGACAATTCGGCTGATAAAGACAAGGGAAGACTAAAAGAATATTTTTGTTTGTAATATCAATCTCCAAGTGGGAAATTGATAGAGTTGTGGGGTCCTCTAGGAAAGTGATATTAGTAGAGAGGCCTTTTACCGTTAATGACATACATGTAATTTTCATGATAAAAAAAAAAACAAAATATTATTGCTAATGGTATGCATTCAATTTTTGCTATAACTTGTATACCATAGACTTTTGCCATATATTAAGGCAATATATTTTGTAATTGTAACCCTAAATCTTAATTCCGATAGTAAAGATATTGCCTAGTGTAATTTCATGATTTTTCACTTTATGATTCCCAACAATTAATTTGTTGGCACCTTACCAAAAAAAAAAAAAAAAACAATTAATCTGTTGGCAGCATGTAACCTAATACTTCCAGAGGGAAGATCATTAAGAGGGAGTTTAAATTCGAACTTGTCAACATATTCAGTTGAACCTACCCCTACTAGAACACTTAAGCCAATGAATTATAAACTAACTAGAATATATTAAGTGTTTTACACCATATCATATCTCCAATATGAGACTTTTCTAACATAATTCCTGCATATATCTCAATATTTTCACAAATTTTTTCCCACTTACACATTTCTCTTTGCATCAATATCTTTGTTAAAAGTGGAACATGAAGTTCTTGAATTCTTAAATAACTAAAGAATTACATGTGCGCCCCTATGAATTACCAGGGAAAGAAAAAGAAAATGGAGAGAAATGCGAGTCCTCAGGCATTAATCCATCATCTTCAAGCACTTGAATGGTCTATTTGAATGGGAGTAGAGAGCCAGCAAGGAAGTGAGAGATGAGAGAAAGAGAGCTCTCTAGGGTTGATAGCTGGGCACCTGATGCCCCGATCCTCGCACCGTCGCGAACGTCCAAGTCTCCCTCATACACTTGCACGTACCCTTCGACCTACATGCGTCAGAGTCGGTGCGGATTACTTTCCAAATTGAGTCAGTGTACTCTAAAATAGGCATGGAAACAATTGAGCCGCCTCACCTCGCCCCCAAGGAACCAAGGATGCCATGGAATGTTCGTCGGGAGTTTCATCTTGCTAGATCTCCTGGTCGAAGTCACCGGCACTCTTCCATCCTTATCGCCGCTGCATTTTCAAAGATTCGTTAGACATAGCCCACTTCAATGACCAGAACACCCAAACACGGAGTCCACTGGACATGAATTTCTGGAGGAGAGGCAGGACGGTGGAAGGGCTATCTCCCCAGGTCTGGATAACAACTTCGCTGCACTCTTCCTAGTCGTGATCGAGCTTCGTCACGTTAGCATGAAGTGCCTCTTGCACGTCTTCTCTATTCATGCACGCATGCACATAGATGTCGCCACACGGGTCTAAGTCCATGATCTGAGAAAACGAAACGAAACCTTAAAATGGATGACCAATGTAAATTTAAGGTGAGGCTATTCAAATTGTCCTACAAAAATTCAAAAGTTTGAGGTAACCAAAAAATGCAGATGGATTTGAGCTCACGTTGGTCTTCTTCTTGGGATGAGATGTGAGCTTGGAAGAGAAGCACAAAGGGGAGTAGATGTTGTAAATTTGAAGGTGAAAAACGTCGTTACTCGCATCCTGCACGGCCGAAAGGTACTGGCTTACTTGACTGGTGGCATCCGGTGAGAAGTTGCAATACTTTTTGAATCGCATATCCTGTTTCGTCCGATATCAATGCATGCGTAGCGAAGTACTTGAACATCTCACGTTGGTCCGTCTCATCGTTGATTACTGCATTTCCAATCTGCACGCATGTTCGATTAATACATATACATTCTCTAGGCCCAAGGGCTCCATTTGGCCATAGAATGATGAGTAATAGAGATAAATTTTACCACCGGCCGTGGTGGCTCTGCCGGGTAGGCTCCTGACCTTTGAGGGGAAGGTCAGCAGTTTGAAGCCCCTGCAACTTGCGTTGCAGGGAGGCTAGCAGGCCATTAGGTGATTTATGCGTGGCGCTCTGATGGTGGGTCCTAGGCTAGCGTCACCTAGGGGTTTACATGGCAGCTGTCAACCAAAGCGGTTCCTCCAGCATTAAAAAAAAAAGATTAAATTTTTAGAAGCGCCAGATTCAATGAACCCAAATTCTAAATTATGATGCGCTGGAAAGACAAAGGGAAAGACAAAAAGCATCACATGAGGTGCGTCTTATGGCGCTATTAGTTTACAGTCCAAAACCTCCTACAGCAATGACGATGCAGCATCCACATTATTTTTTTATTGAAAGATGCGGCATTGGTATCAAATATTCCTCGAGTTGACTACGATAATAAGCACATGGTTAGTTGTTAGTTAAAATCCATTATAGCGAATAGAACAATTGAAGAACTAGCAACTCCAATGATGAAAACAACCAACAAAGACACTTGTTCTCCTCATTATGACAGCTAGAGAGATTTTTCTACGTGTCGATGATGTTAAATGTGGAAAATAGATTAATGGCCAAGTATCATGTCAAGTGTGCGAGCTCGGTATCCGACCATTTGCTTTCTCCAAAAGGTGCATTCGCAACATGACTGCACGCTCAATTAACGTAGAGAGGCCAAAAGAGAGCTACGACACGGCATTGAAATGTCAATAAGATCTTTAAAAAATATTGACATATCTATATATAGAGAAGAAAATTTGCAAATGTGTCAAAAAAGTCCTAAACATTTTATTGATGCCGGTTATAAACCTTTTTTTTTTTTTTTTCACTCAGTATCAATTTAGTTTTAAACATTTTGACTCAATACTAATTCAGTCATTTCCAGTTAATTTTGGCTGGATTTTGCCAGATTGAACGTTGGTCAATTGATGTGACAGGAATGGTGCTGACATGAACAACTTTTAATTATATTTTAATATTTTATCGAATATTTTATTTTTTATTTCATTTTATTTTTCTTTTCTCCTTCTTCTCCTCCTTCCTCCAGTCGATCGTCAAACCTCGACGACTAGCTAGAGGTGATGGCTGATGAGGGTCAAGCCTCAACCAGTCTCTAGTGAGGTTGGCTCAAGGAGGTCCAAGTCGCAATGACAGCCTTATTAGCTATGGGCAAGGCTCGACCTCACTAGATCTAGCGAGGTCGAGCCACACCCAGGCCGTGAGGGTGGCCTTATGCTGGACGATGAGGCTCGTCCTTGCTAGATTCATCAAGGGTCAAGCCTCATTGACCATGGGTAAGGCCTGACCTTGCCAGATTTGGCGAGTTCAATCGAGCGATGTTAGGCCTTGCCTAACCTCTAGCAAGGCTAGCTAGAGGCCGCCTAGGCCGCGATGGTAGCCTTGCGCTGGGTTGGTGAGGCTTGCCCTCGGCCGGCCCTCTCGAGCCCTTGTAGGTGCAACCTCGTTGACCGTCACCTCTGGCCAGCCGTCGAGGTTCAACAACCGGCTAGAGGAAGGAGGAGGAGAAGATAACAAAGAAAAATAAATTAAATTAAAATATAAATTAAAATATTTGAAAAATATTAAAATATTATTAAAATTTATTCAAATCAGCATCGGCCGTGCCACATCAACTTATCGGTATCCAAGTTAGTAACATTTGGCCAAAATTAGTTAGAAGGTTTATGACTTTTTTGATATTTTTCATAGAAAAATTATGATGATGACAATCATCAAGTCATTAAATCATACTTTATTTTTACCTTGCATGCATGAGCAAAAGCCATAAACTAAAAAAAAAGGCAAAAAAAGGAAGAGCGTACGTACAATACAATGCTATTATGTGAATTCATTGCATGCATATTTGTGCCGTTTGACGTTTTCCTTTCCTTATAAAAAGTCTCGCATGTTTGAATACACCAATAAGTGCAATGCCAATATACTTGCACTACGAATTTAATCCCTTTATTTATTATGATCCTTTAGTAAGTACTAAGTCAAATTCAGGATAACAGGAGGGCAACTCCATATAGGTTGGAGTTTGCAAGATAAAATAAGAATTGTGGTATTAATCAAGCTAACGGGAAGATGTACTGTATGATTCTCATAAGATTTTTAATGGAAGGCACGGAAACTTTTATGATCGGTGGCCCCTTCTCATCTCTCTCTTCTTCTTTTTTTTTCTCAAGAGGAAAGGAAGTGGTAACTAAAAAACAAAAAAAGAAAATTGTCTCTTTCTAGTTCTCTCTCCTATATATATATATATATATATCCCCGATTTCTTCATCCAATTGATACAAATAGGAGACCACAGGGAGGGTCTATTAAATGGACCTGCTTCGGGCTGACTGGTCCGCTCCCTTTGATTAGACTGGTCCCCTCACTTTGAGGTTAGGGCAGCAAAAACTAGATAGGAAAGAAAGGCTATCACGGCCTAACCAAGAGAGACATTCTAGTTCCGCATGCGATCTCATCTATGACCCTCCTGACTTTTTGTGGATTATATATATCAACGTCCTTTTCTATTGCATTGCACGCGTGGTTATTCCACCCCCGGCATGAATGTATAGGTGTTAGGTATTTCCAATGGTCAAACACGCATCGTTCAATATTCAATATAGATAAAGACTAGGCCATTTATGAAAACAACTTACCATAATCCCTTTGAGATCGATAAGGGTCGTGTTTGCCTTCTTGTTGTTGGATAGGATGTTGTGAGCGAGCTGAGGCATGTAATGACCCGCTAGCTCTCGCCTAAAATGTGAAAATCCTGCTTCATGTATTCAGGAAACCTCTCCAGCCGATTTGGCAAGAATACATGGGATGCATTTAGTTCAACATTCCCAAGGGGCTTTTAGCCTCCAAAGTCCCTTGGAGAAATGTTGGACCGTTTAGCAACCATTTTGAAGTAGTTTTTAAGTAAAAGTCGGATTGAAAAGACGAAAGCTCAAAACTGCTGAAAGCCCAATGCTAATAATGACTAGATTTGAGTTTTCAGTATTTGGCCAAATGCTGAAATTTATTTTTCTCTTCCTAAACTATCATCACCCATATTTCAAAAATCTGATTTTGCCCTCCTTATTATTATTTTTTAAATGCCAAAATAATGCTAAAAAAATCAAATATATATATAAGTGCTAAAAAAGTAAATATAATTTGGTCTTATTAAAAAATTTATTTAAATATTTGATTTTTTAGTAGTATTGTCAAAATTTATATTTAAAAAGTTGCATGCATCATTCTTTTCAATTTTAAACAAATAAAAATTTTAAAAATTCCGTCGAAGGGTTTGGCTTTTTTTTTTTAATTATATATATATGTATTTGATTTTTTTAGCATTATTGTCAAAATTTATATCTAAAAAGTTGCATACATTATTTTTTCAATTTTAAACAAATAAAAATTAAAAAAATTCAATGAACAATTTTTTCTTTTTAAAAAAAATTATATATATATGTATTTGATTTTTTTAGCATTATTGTCAAATTTTATATTTAAAAATTTGCATACATTATTTTTTTTAATTTTAAACAAATAAAAATTTAAAAATTCCGATGATAGGTTTGGTCTTTTTTAAAAAATAAAATTATATATGTATTTGATTTTTTAGCATTATTTTCAAATTTACATCTAAAAAGTTGCATACATTATTTTTTCAATTTTTAACATATAAAAATAAAATAAAAAAAATCAACGAAGGATTTGGTCTTTTTTTTTTTAAATATATATGTATGTATTTGATTTTTTTTAGCATTATTGTCAAAATTTATATTAAAAAGTTGCATACATCGTTTTTTCAATTTTAAGCAAATAAAAATTAAAAAAATCTGATGAAGGGTTTGGTCTTTTTTTTTTTTTTTTTTTTTTTTAAAGAGATAAGTGTAATAGACGTCCTAAAACTTGAACGAAAATGCATTGAGTCCCAAAACTTGTAAAAAGTGCAATCAAGTCCTTTAACTTGTCAAATTGTTTCAATCAAATCCTAAAGTTAATACCGTCAACATTTTTATTAGAAAATGCTGATGTAGCGCGGACGTGACATTTAAAATGAATTTTTATTTCCATGTGGCTTTTTAAAATTTTTTTTTATTTAAATTAGATTTTAAAACTAGAAAAGAAAAGCTAAAATTTATTTTTAAAAAAAAACAGTTAAAAAAAAAATGGCCAATGCTTCCTTGGCCGCCGCCCATTGCCAGAGCAGCCGGCGATGGTCGCCGGCCGTGGGCAAAGGTGGCCAGCCCTCACTCAGCCAGGGCAAGGCTTCGCTGGCCCCAAGCGAGGGCTAGCAACCCTTGCCCTAGCTAGGCAAGGATCGGCCACCCCCGCCCAGGTTGCTGGCCCTTCCGGCGATGGGTGGCGGCGGGGCAGGAGCTGTCATTTTGTCTTTTCTTTTTTAACAACTTTTAAAAATAAATTTTTAGCTTTTTTTAGTTTTTAAATCTATTTTTAAAAAAAAAAATTGAATAAAAAAATTTAAAAAGCCATGTAGAAAATGAAAATTTATATAAAATGTTACGTCTCCGCACCACGTCAGCATTTTCCATCAGTAAATTTGACGGTGTTAATTTTAGGACTCAATTGAAATAATTTGACAAGTTTTAGGACTTGATTACACTTTTTGCAAGTTTTAGGACTCAATTGTATTTTCGTAACAAGTTTTAGAACTTCTATTCCACTTATCCCTTTAATATATATATATATGCATTTGATTTTTTTAGTATTATTGTCAAAATTTATATTTAAAAAGTTGCATATATTATTTTTTTCAATTTTAAACAAATAATTAAAAAAAAACTAATATTAATCACTCAAAGGGCTTTTCAAATGTGTTTTCTATCAAGTGACATTTCTTTCAAAATTGCTTCTCAAAGCATAGTTTACCAAACAGTATTTGTCTAAAGTCCTTTAGGCTAAATTGCTTTGTATTTTCTTAATGGGCTTTCAAAATGCTAAACCAAACGCACTCGTAATTGTCTGCAGCTGTTGTGTTGTCTCCGTTCTTGCTATAGTCCACCGTCGTGTTGGAATAAGAAAAACCGACACTAGCTGGAGACCCTAGGAACAACGCGTTCGCAGCTGCCCTCGTAAAACAAACAATTACTCCGCTTTGTCAGCCACGAGAAAAGTTGAAATGCTTTTGCAAAGAGTACACTGCATTTTTTAAATACTTTACCATTATTCCATGCAAATTTATTTTTGTAAAGAGTCTTCCCGTCGCTATGGACTCGGAATGGTCTGAGTTCCTGCATTGCTTCATAGGTGTGGGAGGAGCAACCGGGACCTAAACAATCAGCACCGTAAATTTAACCATTTACTCACTAAAACGTACCGGAAAATATTCTTAAGATGATTTACAGTACAATGACATACGTACATAACCAAATAAATGATATATATGGCTCATCTGTGCTTGTATATGCATGTAGAAATAAGAGGACATATAAATCTGCAACATTTCATGTCACTGATAATACTTTCAATTCGGAATGACGGGAGCATGAACAAGGGAGATTAGAATATGGCAAATCCTGATAATAACTTCTATTAGTATGCCTAGACTGTACGCGGTACGTGAAAATATAAAACATATGTACCAATGTGACAGCTTGCAGTGTTTCAAAGTGATAAATAGCCAACCACAACAAATAGAGACATGCTTAGCTTTCGTGACAAAGTACGTATATCGAATGACCAAGTTTCATTTCAGTCTGAAATGACCGTGAAACTACGACGTTGACTATAAAACCCGTGATGAATTCTGAAGTACAGAGAACACTGTGCTTGCATTGAAAGAGAAGAAAACTTTACATTGCTTTCTAAATCAGAAAAAGACGCTGGAGATCAAGTGAAATTGGGAAAACTAAAGAACACACCTCCGTTAAGCCATAAAAGAAGCGGCATCAACTCCTCATTTCTCACTCCTTCAGCAAAATAATAATAAAATGCTCGACCGGCCGATTCATCTACAGTGGCATATCCACCATAGTGATCGAATTTGACCAGCGGTTGTCCAGGCAACCTTTTGATCCTGTCTTTCTCCCTCAGTCCTTCTTGAAGATAAATTCTAGAGTTGAGAATTCCATGGTGATCGCTTGCCTGAAAAAGGCTTGTACCAATCTTGACTTCTCCGACTTCGATATGTATAGAGAATCAAGAACATCTCCTAGCTTCCTTCCCTGGATTTGAACTAGGGATGACAAAATACATAAAGAGAAAAGAAGGAGAGAAGAGTGGGTTTTAGAGTTTCTCTCCATTCTCTTTGCTCTCAGCTTCTTCCTCTTTGAGCCACGAGAGAGAGAGAGAGAGAGAAAAGAAGGAGAGAAGAGTGGGTTTTAGAGTTTCTCTCCATTCTCTTTGCTCTCAGCTTCTTCCTCTTTGAGCCACGAGAGAGAGAGAGAGAGAGAGAGAGAGAGAGAGAGAGAGAGAGAGAGAGAGAGAGAGAGAGAGAGCGCTTAATTGAATTGGATTAAGGGGGTGTTTGGTTGGGCATTCCCAAAGCCCCTTGGACCCCCAAAGCCCATTAGGGGAAAATTTTAGTGTTTGGCAAATTTTTTGGAAGCTCCTTTGCCCAAGTATGAGTATTTGGAATGCTCAATGCCAAATGCTGGGGAGGGGCAGCATTGGGCATTCGGCATTTTGGAAATGCCTCGCGTACTGTTCATCATCTTTCTTTCCCGGTCGTCTTCTTCTTCTTCTTTCCGGCCACCGAGCTTTTCCGGCAGCCACCGCCCATGCCGCCTGAGGGTCGCGCGTCGCCGGTGACCACCGTCTGGGGGTGCCGCGACGCGCGACCCGGGCGGCGGGACCTCGGCGACGCCGCCTGAGGTCCGCGTCGCCTGAGGTCGTCGGAGGTCGCCAGATCTGGCGGTCCGGAGGCTAGATCTGGCCGCCGGACGGCCAGATCAGGCATCTACGACCTCAGGGCGCCCGAGGTCGCGCCTCCGAGCGGCGACGACGTCGCCCGAGGTCGCGCCGCCCGGGTCCGCGCGACCTCGGCCGCCGGATCTGGCGGTCCGGAGGCCGAGATCTAGCCGCGGACGGCCAGATCTCGGCCTCTCGCGCCTCCAGCGCCCGAGGTCGCGGCGACGGCGTCGCCCGAGGTCGCGACCTCGGGCGGCGGCTGCCAGACCTCAGGCAGCCGGACGGCCAGATCTGGCCGTCCGCATCGCCGGCCGCCGGATTTGATTTTTAGATTTTTTAAAAAAGAAAATTAAAAGCAAAAGCCCATTTGGAATAAATTTTGCCAAACGGTATTTTCGCACAAGCAACTTTTCAATGCGGAATTTGCCAAACGACCGAGCATTCCCGAAAACCCCTTTATCCTAAAATATTTGCATTTGGCCAAAGACATTCCCTAAAAGTCGAACCAAACGGGCCCTAACTGTATATATAGAAGATCGGATGAAAGAGAAGATGGCAATTAAGTCTCGACACAAATTCGGCTAGGTCAAGCCTCAACTAGCCTCTGGTGAGGTTGGCTCAAGGCCGTCCAGGCCGTGAGGATAGCCTCATTGGCCATGGGCAAGGCCCGACCTCGCCCAATCCCACGAGGTCAAGCCTCCCCTAGGTCGCAAGGGTGGCCTTGCACTGGGTGGCAAGGGTCAAGCCTAGCTGGCCATTGGCAAGGCCCAACCTTGCCAGATTTAGTGAGGTGGAGACTTGCCCAACCCCTGGCAAGGCTAGCTAGAGGCCGCCCAAGCCGTGAAGACATCTTCACGCTGGGTTGGTGAGGCTTGACCTTGCTCGGCCCTCACAAGCCCTTGCATACATGACCTTGTGGCCTCTGGCGAGGTCGACTTCGACCTTGCCGACCATCGCCTTTGACCGGTTGCCGAGGTCCCATAATCAGTTGGAGGAAGGAGGAGAAGAAGGAAAAAAAAATGATATACAAAATAAAAGATTCGAAAAAATATTAAATATTATTAAAAGTTATCCAGTCAGCATCGGCCATGTCACGTTAGCCAATCAGTGTTCATGTTAGTAAAATCTGGCCAAAATTAGCTGGAAAAACTAAATTAACACAAAATCAAAAAGGTTTAGGACTAAATTAGTACCAATAAAATGTTTATAACTAAATTGGCATAAATACAAAAAATTTGAGACTTTTTCTTGACACTTTCCCTAAAAATTTTTTGATGATGACAGTTGTCAAGTCAATAAATAATACTTTATTTTTGTCTTGCAGGCATGAGCAAAAGCCATAAACCAAAAAAAAAAAAAAAGATAGAAAAAGGAATATTATGTCAATTCATCACGTGCATATTTGTGGCGTCCGACATTTTCCTTTCCTTATAAAAAGCCTCGCATGTTTGAATACACACAATAAGCAAAATGCCCCTATACTCGCACTACAAATTTAGTCCCTTTTTTTATCGTGATCCTTTAGTAAGTATTAAGTCAAATTCAGAATAATGGGATGGCAACTCCATATAGGTTGGAGTTTGCGAGATAAAATAAGAATTGCAGTATTGATTAATTTAACGGGAAGATGTAACATATGATTCTCATAAGATTTTTAATGGAAGTCACGGAAACTTTTATGATGGGTGACCCCTCGTTTTTTTTTTTTTTTTTTTTTTTCAAGAGGAAAAGAAGTGGAACTAAAGAAAAAATTGTCACTTTCTCGTTCTCTCTCCTTTTTTATTTTATTTTATTTCTCATTGTCCTTTTATGTTGCATTGCACGCGTAGTTAGTCCACTCCCGGCGTGAATGTATAGGTGTTAGGTGTTTCCAATGGTCAAACACACATCGTTCAATATTCAATATAGATAAAGACCATGCCATCTATGAAAACAACCTACTATAATCCCTTTGAGGTTGATAAGGGTTTTGTTTGCCTTCTTGTTGTTGGATAGGATGTTGCGAGTGAGCTGAGGCACGTAATGACCCGCGTAGCTCTCGCCTGAAATGTAAAAATCCCGGTCCTTGTACTCGGGAAACCACTCCAGCCAATTTAGCAAGAATACATAATTGTCCGCGGCTGTTTTGCTGGTCTCCGCTCGAGCTATAGTCCGCCGTCGTGTTAGAATAAAAAAAAACCGACGCCAGCCGGAGAATCTAGGAGGAGCACGTTCGCTGCTGGCCTCGCAAAACAAATAATTACTCCGCTTTGTCAGCTATAAGAAAAGGTGAAATACTTTTGAAAAGACTACACTATATTTTTTTATATACTTCATCATTATTCCATGCAAATTTATTTTGTAAAGAGTCTTCCCGCTGCTGTGGACTCGGAATGGTCCGAGTTCCTGCATTGCTCCATAGGCGAGGGAGGAGCAACCGGGACCTAAAAAATCAGCAACGTAAATTTAACCATTTAGACACTAAAACGCACCGGAAAATATTCTTAAGATGATTTGCAGTATAATCGCACAAATATATAACCAAAGAAATGATATAGATAGCTCATCAGTGCTTGTATATGCATGTAGAATTAAGAGGACATTTAAATCTGCGACATTTCATGTCACCGATAATCCTTCCAATGTCGGAATGAGAAGAGCATCGAACAAGGTAGATTAGAAAATGGCAAATCCATATAATACTTGTATTAGGATACTTTGACTGTAGGCGGTACGCGAAAATATGAAAGATATATAACAATGTGACAGCTTGCAGTGTTTCTGTTGACCAAATTCAGAGGATCCTCCTATCCTGGTAGGAGAGTATTATAGGATATTCTCCTGTTCTTTCTTTGTTCAATTGTTACCTTGTACATTCCTTGTAATTCAGCAAATAATTATGAACATCTATCAATAAAAAGACAATCCCTCTCTCAAAGAATTCATAACAAAACTTTGAGAGAGGATTCTCGAGGATGTAGTCTTACTTAGCTGAACCTCGTCAAATTGCATTTGCGTTCTTTCTCTCTAAATTTATCATGGTATTGAGTGGGTTCAAGCCTAACCTGTTATTGTTTGTTTTGGCCAATTTTCTAGTTACCTTGTTGCTGTGCTGTCACCATGGAAGAACAAGATGCCGGCAAGAAATTGCCGACTACAACTCCTTCAACCAAAGGCCTTCTGTAAGAATCTCACGGCCAAAGTCTCATCAACACGCTTCTGAACGAAAGGAATTTCCTTCCTTGTCATGAGCTGTAACTATAGCTCTCGGCGGTTGTTCGAAACCTGGCCACATCATTGGTAAAATCAAAGCTCCTCCAGAAGATAATCCTGGAGCTTTCTTTCTTCTTTTGACTTGTTGAATATGGACAAGAGTTGCACACCAATGTTGACTTTTCTTCTCCAGCAACAAGCGCCTTCTAAGGGAAATAGAGAGAGGGAGATGCGTGCCTTTAATGCGAGAAGTAATATTCTGGATCATTTGTTATTCTTACGTCTTCTATTATGTTTGACTCCAACACTCCCCCTCAACACCTAATACTCTTCTCCTATGACATCTGGTATTCGTCTTCTTTAGTTGCCTTTGCAGCTGCGACTTTCAACTAGTCTTTGCGAAGCTTGGATTTCATCAACGCGATCGCTTCTTGAGTGCTCCTTTAGATATAGTTCCCAGTCGCTGGTTCTGAGTTCATGATCTCTGACACCTTGATCTGGGTTCAGGGTCCCTGACTGATGGCTCTAATTTGATCCCTGACTCTCTGATCCCTAGCTTGTTCTGACACTTTGATCCCTGGCTTGCTCTGAGTTTGATAAGGTCCTTAGGCTGCTAGCTCTGATATGGTCTTTGGCCTGCTGGCTCTAATATGTTCTCTAAGCAACTAGCTCTAATACCAATTGTAGGGTATGCGACCCTTTACACTCTGATACCATTTGCAAAGTCCGAGGCTTTGCTCTGATATCAATTGTGAGGTATGCGAAAGTGTTGTTGTGGTAACACAAGAAAATTGTAATAGACAACTAAAAAACACACTTGTTACACTAAACTGTGGTACAAATATAACACTCTAAATAAACTCTCACACAACTATCAAAATACTCACACTCAAAACAACTGATACAATCACACACTCAGCTATTTTATCTTCACGGAGGGATAATTTGCTCACACAAAGTTACTGAGGCTGCGATGCCTCTCTCTTGAAGCTCACCGTTGTACTTGGTGACTTCGTATTCCCAAGCTCTCACTGCTGGAGGCCTCCCCTAAAGCTTAAATACATGTGGCTTCCCTAAAGCTCAACTTTGCCTGCGTGTGGCGTGACGTTATATGCTGTCACACTTGAGCACGCTGGACGACGGGAGACTCGTTATTTTTCGACAACTATCTCAACGCTCATCGTTTTCTCCATTGAGAAAAGGGCAACAGATCACAAAGAGAAGTTATTCGATGAAATTAAAAAAAGAAAAAGAAAAATTAAATATGTACATGCAGCCGTGTAGATCCTGTCCTCTCTCTCTCTCTCTCTCTCATGCATATCTTTACCTGCGAGAAAAGTTTGCAGCCTATTTCCCATTCTCTCACTCAATCACGCACTGTCCCCATGGGAACCGAAGAGATCGAGCGATGCGTTTCATCTTCTGTTTCAATCCATCAATGGAAGTATGATGTGTTCGTGAGCTTCAGAGGTGAGGACATAAGGAAGAACTTCGCGTCCCACCTCTTCCGTGCGCTGAGGCAGGCGGGGATCTACTATTTCAGGGACAATGACAAAGTGGAGACTGGGATTTTCATCGAGTCCAAGCTGCTTGACGCGATTCGCAGTTCTAGGGTTGCCCTCGTCGTGTTCACCACCAATTACGCCAACTCGCGGTGGTGCTTGAACGAGCTGGTGGAGATCCTGGAGTGCAACATGAGGTTCAGAGATCATCAGGGTCACGTGGTTCTGCCCATTTTCTTTGATGTCGAGCCAGGGGACGTTCGGAAACAGAGCAGGCTAATCGGGAAGGGTTTCGAAGAGTGTTTGGCCACCCACACTGACGATTTGCTGGTGCAGAAGTGGAGGGATGCGCTTAAAGAAGCTGGGAATTTGTCAGGATGGCACCTGAATAATGATGCTAATGGGTAAAGCATTTAATAAGTGCACTTCTGAAAAAGCTCATATTAGTGGTCGATTTGAAATATGCCGTTGATTGAGTCTAGTTCATGAGTTTACCGCTCATCTGCTGATAGCCTTTCTATGCTATGGTTACTCATATTGAACTTGTTCTTCCCATGTAACTACAGGGTTCAATCAAACTTCATCGAGCAAATCGTAGGACATCTCCTCACGGTCAGTCCTAGAGCAATCTCCCCCTATTTTGTCAAAAATGCTATTGGGGTAGATTCCTTTGTAGAGGACGTGATATCGTCGCTGAAAATTTGGTCAGAGGATGATGTCCGTGTGATTGGAATATGGGGAATAAAAGGAATTGGCAAGACAATGGTGGCCAAAGTCATCTGCGACCGTGTTATTAGGGAATTTGAAGGTGTTAGCTTACTCGAAAATGTCAGAGATGCCAACCAAGATACAGTTTTACTTCTTCAGAAGAGACTTCTCCACGATGTTCTAAAGGTACAAGGTCTAGAAACGTTTGATCTTCACAGCAACATCAACGAGATAAAAGCTAAGCTCTGCCATAAAAGGATCCTTCTAGTCCTCGATAACATCACTAAGAAGGACCAAATTGAGTATTTTGGAGCTGGAGATCGAGATTGGTTCCAACATGGGAGTAGAATTTTGATAACTACAAGAGATGAGCAGTTGCTGGAAGATATCCAAGTAGATAACAAGCACATGCTTCCAGGATTGACTCATAAAGAATCGCTCGAACTCTTGAGTCACCATGCCTTCCGCAAAGACCACCCTAAAGAAGGCTATGAAGAGTTGTCAGAGAGGCTTGTCCACTACACGGGTGGACTTCCAATAGCTTTGAAAAGATTTGGTTCCTTCCTTTCTAAGAAGAGGAAAAATCAGTGGCATGAGATATTGGAGAAGTTGCTGAGAGACCCTCATCTTGACTCAGTTGGATTGCCTTTAGAACCATTCTCCTCTGTTCTTCCCTTTCAATCAGTAGGGCCATATGGAGGTCGTGGTGGAAGTCCTTATGATGATAAAACATACACTGATGTTAGAAAAATTACTGTAGTTGTAATGGCAGGGATTGTGTCCTTTTCTATTGAGTATGATCAGGATGGGTGTTTGGTCCGCTCGCCAAGACATGGTGGACCCACGGAAGGCAAAATATGCACGGTGAGTCCGTTGTTATGGTATGCTAAGGCATATATTTGTAAATATTTTTGCCAAGACATGGTGGACCTTTGCCTATGTATAAATATTTATGTCTACTAATGCTATACTCCACATCAAAATATGAGGTACTGTTCGGTCATTAGAAAATGAAAGTCTACATCGAAGGTAAATTGCTTAAAAGGATTCAACGGTGTTGGTCCACAATGCTTCGTGATCTCCCAAATTCTCGACATTTGTTATAAAAAAAAAAAAAAAAAAAAAGAGAAAAGAGAAAAGAGCTGTGTTGGTTTTATATACTTGTCTTGATGTTAGATTTGTCAAAGATTTTGATTTTGCTTTGATGTTACCAACATAGAGTGTCATGAACTCCATCTGTTTATGCCAAAATCAGGGCTTTCAAATGGAGTTGAATGAGTTGAATGAGTTTAGTGAGACTAGCAAATTGATTTTCTCAGTGCTCATGCGGTATCCGCTTGAAGTACTTTTTAGGTCCTCAAAAGGATCCGATATCCTTAGTTTTGGCAATATCCATTTCTTGAAGGTGACGAATGCAAGATTTATGCTGCTGCCTGCAGGTAAAACTAGATTATCCAAATGAGTTCTTGACTTCAGTGTCAGGCTACATTATGGACGATCCCAGATTTGTCGTCATTCAATCACTTACCTTCCACAGCAATAGGAGAACATATGGTCCATTTGGCAATGAGATCGGGGAATTTTTCACTTCCCCACCGGTTGCTGGGAAGATAGTCGGATTCTTTGGGAGGTGTGGCAGTTGTCTTAATTCCATTGGAACATATGTTTTACCAATCTCTCGTGCATATCCCTTTGAAGTCGTAGGCCCATTTGGAAATAGTAATTATGAAGACCGATGGGATGACGGCAAGCATACAGACGTTAGACAAATTGATGTTGTCTCTGGCTCTGCAATTGAGTCGATAACTGTTACTTATGAGCAAGGTCGTTCTTTTGCACACGGTACAAGTCGGGGAGGCACAACGAACAAGGTATTGTTTAATATGAGTAATGAATTGTTGATCTTGGTGTTAGAAGAAAGCTACCCTTTTTTTATTTCTGATTCGTGCAGCTCATAATGGCATATGCTGAAGACGTGATACATAGATAGAAACCATTAGTCTCTATTCGCTAATGTTTAAAACTTGGCCAAGTTGAACCACCATAATTATAACTTATCCGGGAAATATAAAAGCAGGATGTGTAACATAATAAAATTGAAAAACTATTTGAACATGATTTATTTGTTTTTGAAAATTGGTGATTTCTATGCCTGTGAATGCTGTTTTGCGTACATGAGTTGTTTCCATAATGACTTGTGGAATAATTAACTGTCCCTCTCGTATATCTTTATTCTAATGAGATGTTTTATGAAACTCAAGTGATGAGTTAATCTCGAAATTACGCAATATTACCAATCATATCTCATGTGCAATTCAAAAAGTATCTACTTTTTATATGCGATACATGACATTAAAATGAACTACAAAAGATCATCTATTTTATATTTTTCCGCTCATGCACATTTACCTACTATCTAGAAGTTGGTGTCACATGCTTGTTACTATCATGCATAATGTTTCTGTTTTACAAGTTGTTGCATTGACTATTCCTTACATTCTAATGATTATTACAGATAATTCTAGATTGGTTAAGTGAGTATCTAACTTCAGTTTCGGGCTGTATGACGAGTGATCTTGGCTCTACTATCATCCATTCACTCACGTTTCAAAGCAATAAAAGAACATATGGACCATTTGGCGCTGAAACCGAAAGGAAATTTTTATTCCCCGCCACTGGGGGAAAGATCATTGGGTTTTTTGGGAGTTCCGATTCCCAACTTGAATCTCTTGGAGCATATTTTAAACCAATCTCTCATCTATATCCAATCGAGTTTATTGGACCATTTGGAGGCCAAGGTGGACGCCGTTGGGACGATGGAAAATTTAATGGTGTAAAGAAAATAAAGATGATGTTGGAAGATGTCGTTCGCTGCATCTCCTTTGAATATGACGATAATGGTGAATCTATGTGGTCCTCTACCCATGGTCACAGTGGTAGCGGAGATATCCATATGGTGAGTTCTTTGCATATTTTCTATTCATATTACAGTTCCCCATCTCTCTCACACGCACGCCTATCTAAACCTCTTATCAATTCTAGGAGAACTTTTATGAAAGCCCTTCATTTGCTTATCTTCAATTGGAAGTTTTATTTTCTAGAATGTATCCTAATTTTTGCCCAATCCTTCCTCTGATAATCGATCTAACCTCTGAGAGAGAAAAAAAAAAAGATATACCTTGATTATATTTTATCTCTTCTAAAAGTTTAGTAACAAACATAATAGCCCTATTGTTCCAATGGAAAGACGAACTTATGATTAACTTTTTGAAAATTTGAAAACGAATAATTTCAATGAAATTTTTCAATTTCTTATTTACTACGTTCACATTATGTATTCCTCTATAAGCACATTGAATGTTCTAAAATGACTATAATGGAGTTTTTCTTATTGATATTAATAGCTACTTTAGAATGAATGTTTTTACGTAGTTCGATAAGGTACGGTGAAGGTCTTACGTGCCTCCCACTGCCCTACGCCACCATTAGATCAAGTATTAATTTTCTAATAAACTTAAGAACCTTTATAAAATTAAATTGTGAGTGATAGTAACCTGTATACATGATGGACAATGATCAAGTACGGGTTTTGGACAGTTTCCTAGAGGGAAATGAAAACTATCCAAATGTACTGAATCGTCTTTTGATCATTTAAATTTCTTCCGGTAATTTATGTTTTATAAATTAGAAAAGTTCCATTAATATGCTTTATGCAAGAGGGACTCCATGAAAGTGACCTTGGGCGATAAGTTTTTCTAATACTAAAGAAAGTGAATCGGCAAAGCGCGCTAGAGAACCCAATGGTCTATCATCTTCATTTGCTCATAAAAGTATGACGTAAGAATAGTGCTCCATCTATACATTAGTTTTAAGAAATTCTTGGGTCCAAGTCTTAAATTTCTAGGTTGTTAGTGGATGAGATTTTTGCTTAGGCCACTGCAGTCTATCATCTTTGATATATATCAATATGACAATTAATTGCTAATTCTGCAGGTTAACTTGGACTACCCTCACGAGTTGTTGACCTCAGTGTCAGGTTATATCAGACATGATAATTTTGTAATTCAATCACTTACGTTCGGAAGCAATATAAGAAGGCACGGACCCTTTGGTAAGGAAGAAGGAAGGTTCTTTAGCTGTGCACTGGCATGCAGCAAAATAATTGGCTTTCACGGAAGGTCTGGCGTTCAACTTGATGCGCTAGGAGTCTACTCTGAACCAATTTCTGATCTTCATCTCTTGAAATCCATTGGGCCATTTGGAGGACAAGGTGGCAATCCATGGGACGACGGAGATAGCACAGGTGTGAGAAAAATAATTGTAAAAGGTGGATCAGCTATTGACTCCATTACTGTTGAGTACGACAAGAACAGGTCTGTGGTTCAGGGCCCTACACATGGTGGAGATGGAGGATATCTAACATTCGAGGTATGGCCTTTAACATTTACTTAATCTTATGAACGTGCAACTTTTATGTCATTGCTAAGGTTTGGTGTTTAAGTGGTTTGGAAGTCACGTTTATGCACGAGTGTGATAGTATCTTATAAATAGAAGTTAAAGGTGGAAGTGAGATATAAGAACAGTCCGTAGATTTTGAGTTTAGATTGGCAAATTATCTGGAATGAGAACCTCTGAGATCGTCACTGTTGGGGCATGATATAACAGGGTTGATTCCAAAAAAAAGCACAAACTTTAGGTCGATGGACAAATCTGGCCCAAACTTCTTCTTTTTTGTCTCGTAAAAAAGCTCCAACTTTAGGTCGAGTGATAAATTTGGCCTAAACTTTTTTTTGTCACGTAAAAAAGCACCAATTTTAAGTCAAGTAACAATTTTGGCCCAAATTTTTTTTTTGTTTCGAAAAAATTCACCAACTTTCACTTAAATCCTAAATTTGGCCTCCCTTAACTTAGATTCATTGATTGTCCTTACTAATAAATCCATGTGCACTTGCTGGCTAACACCATTCATTGTCTTCTTGTTTGAGCCACAGCTTGAAGAATAATGATGAAACTGTGTCGACTCCTATACTTCATTAGCAAGTAAAAAAATCTCCAGATTGAATTTCTTTGGCTAGACTTTAATATGAACCTGTAGATCAACGCCCATCAATAAAAACCCCGGATGAGATCCACCAACCTCACAGCTAAAACAAAGATAACTTCAAATAGAAAATTAATGGTAGGGGTTAGACTTTGGATAGAATTGAAAAGTTTGTGATTGTTTTATGAGAGAAAAAAAAAATTTGGGCCAGAATTGTCACTTAACCTAAAATCGGTGCTTTTTTAGGAAACAAAAAAAAGTTTGGGTCGGATTTGTCACTTGACTTAAAATTTGTGCTTTTTCATGAGACAAAAAAAAGTTTTGGCCAGATTTGTCCATCAACTTAAAGTTGATGCTTTTTTATGGAATTAGCCCTGATATAATATCAACACAAAAGAAACCTCTCTTCGGTTTTCTTGGAAAACTCTTCCAACCTTCCTCGGTTCCATTTACGATGAGATCACTCAATACATACAGAAAAGTACAGCCTCTGAAATGGGGAAAAAAATAATATTTAAAGGTTTTTTTTAATTTTATGACTTTTAAGTCTAAGAATAAGGGTGTGTTTGATAACGTTTCTATTTAAAAATTGTTATAGGAAACAGAAATAGAAAAAAATGTTTCTATTCCTAACAATTTTTGAACAAAAACACGTTTGGTAAACTTGTTTTTAATAAAAAATGAACGAAACACGTTTGATAAATTTGTATAATTTTTTTATTTCTTTTAATTTTTTAATATTTTTATTTTATTTTTCTATTTTCTTTCTTATTTTTTATTTATTTTTCCTTTTTCTTTTTTTTTCTTTTTGGCCGGTCGGCCGGCCTTGGCCATGGCCGGCGATCGGGCCAACAAGGGTCGGCGGCCTCGCCCGCCATGGCGAGGCTCGCCGGCCCCGAGGCCGAGCCTCGCCATGGTGGGCGAGGCTCGGCCTCGCCGGATCTAGGCGAGATCGAGCTCGCCTAGCCCAGCGCAAGGTCGGCCTTGCCGAATGCGGGCGAGCTCGCGCCGGCCCGCCCAAGGCGAGGCCGAGCCTCGCCGGGGCCGGCGACGCTCCGGCGAGGTCGCCGCCCTCGACGGCGTCGCCGACCCTCAACGGCCGGTCGCCGCCCATGGCCGAGGCCGGCGACCGGCCAAAGAAAAAAAAAAAAAAGAAGAAGAAAAGAAAAAGAAAAAAAGAGAGAAGTGTTTCTAAATTTTTTTTCGAAACAAGAAATAACTTTTTTTTTCTTGTTTCTATTCTAAATGTGTTTCAGGAACAAAAAAATAGTTTTGAAACAAAAACGCAAACGCGTTTCTGTTCCTTTTTTTGTTCCTGGGAACATAAACAAGTTGCAAACAAACAGGCCCTAACTTTTCTAAAATATTGGAACTGCTCTCAAAGAGTTGCCAAAGCATTTTTTTGTTTTCGTTTTTTAATAATCAATTGCCATTCGTTTTATAGATGAATGATTTGATAACTGTGGCAGACCAAAATAGGTCTTATGCTCTAGATGCAGCCGATTATCTATTTAGCTTTTATATTGTTTGTTTAACCAAATATACCTTATCAACTAAAGTGTTCTCTTTATATTGTTTTTAGGATTATTTAGTTGGGGGGTTGGGATTAAATATGTTTGCCTTTCCAATTTTGCAGATTAAGCTCGATTATCCTCGAGAGTATTTGACCTCATTTTCTGGTCACTTTGGATCTTATTTCGGGTATATTATTATTCGCTCGCTCACATTTTTTAGCAATGAAAGAACTTATGGGCCATTTGGTGAGGAGGTCGGGGAGCACTTTCATTTTCCATCAATTGGTAAAAAGATCGCCGGGTTTCATGGAAAGTCTGGCTTATTGCTTGATTCACTCGGAGCACATTTTCAACCTTAACATGCTAAGCTCCACCTTTATGTGCACCTTGTAGTTGATATTTAAGTTTACATGTAAATATGTATCTTCTCGAATGTTGACATTTAAGTGTTTGCTAAATATTGCATAAAAAATTATGGACTAATTTGGCCTTAACAAAATAGATTTCCGCATCACGTAAGCACAATTGTTATTTGTATCAACTGAGCTTTATTTTTATTTTTAATTTTATTATTGCATTTTGGGTAAATATAAAAAGGTTAATATTCATTGAAAAAAATCTTTTACATGGACTGACACGAAATGGTCTCTCTCTTCGATCTTTTTCATATACACGAAAGAAGAGCAAGCGCTCTGCCCATGAAAAAAAAGTGAAAATAAAAAAATAAAAGAGAACGGGGGCTTGAGAAAGGACAAAATAATGAAAAAAGGAGCAAAGAAGGAGAATTAAAAAGGGGAGAGAGAGGGGGAGAGTCATCTTCTTCGGCCCCCTCCCCTTTTCTCCTCCATCCTTCGTTCCTCCCTTCCTCCTCTGTAACTCACGCACGTGCGAAGGAGAGGAGCAGCGCCGAGGTCGGCGAGAAACCCGGATGGATGGGACGCGTCTTCAATGCCGTGAAGCTACGGAGCAGGCGCCTTCAGTGCCACGGAGCTAAGGAGCAAAGCAGAGCAGGTGGGGCGGTTGAGGGGACGCCAGTTCGGCCGCACCAAGGCCGGCCGGAGCCTCCGTCGACCGACCTCCTCGGCCTATATATAGGACGTCCGCGAGCCAAGGAAAAACACACGAAGTGAGAGAGAGAGAGATCTGAGGGAAGGCCTTTGGAGAGACATCCGAGAGGCCTCGAAAGAGAGAGACCTGAGAGAGCGAGCCCAACTGAAGGTCGAGAGTCGGTGAGTGCTCTCCGGTGACGAGACGCTCAAAGAAACAGCGGGACTCACTGGCGTCACCTCCCTTCCCTAGCCGATGTTTGGTGGGTGGTGCTCTGTTTTTTAATTTTGTTTTGTTCAAGTTCAGGGTCGGCTCCCCAAGGATCTCTACTCGGAGGTGCGCGAGGCAGACGGACGCAGTTCGACCCTCGAGCTCGTCCGCCGTCCGACGCGGGGAGCCGCGTAGGGGACCCCAGGCCGACCACCCTGTCTACGTGCTCTGTTTGCCCTGTTTTGGGCGACGCTGGACCGGCGCTCGCCGCCGTCTGGCCAGCGCGAGTTCCGGTCCACATCGCCCCTGCGTTTAGAACCTGTGATCTTGTATACCGATTGTCGAGAGTGCCGGCTCGAGTTCGAGTCTCGTTGGCGCCGAAAGCCTCCCGTTCGACAGAACGCTCCAACTAGATCTGATTCCCTTTCCCTGTTGCGGCTGAAATCGAGCCAATGAAGTGACGGCTGGAGGCACCCTTACCCAGATGGAGGCTAGCGGCGCTGCTCACCGTGGCTGTGTCCGTCGCGGCGAAGCTGCTGCGGAAGAGAGGAGAGAGGCACGATGCCAGGTCGTGAACCGGGTCGGGCACGGGTAGTATTCGGGTAGCGTCGCGTTTGTCCGGGCCGACTGGGTCTGGGTGTGCATAGGCTTGTAAGGTCATGGGCCTGGCTTTTCTTTCAAGTAAAATTTGGGCCTAAGAAGAATTAATTCGAACTGGGCTCTTGATGGAGCCCGGTCCGGCCAAACTCAAGACGAGGACCCAGTTCGGTAGGCCCTGGTCAGTCCGGGTCTGGCCCAGCCAGATCGGGCTTGGTAGCCTGACCGGGGTCCGTTTATTTTATAATTTTATAATTTTAATATTAAAAATTTTAATAATAAAAAATAAAAAATCCAAAAATGATTTAATTTACGTTTTCCAAAATATCAGAAAAAAGCCTGAAAGATGGTTTTTACTCTCCACTAATACATGAAAAATCCTTCAAAATTCAAAAAACTTATGAATTTAAACAAGATTTGATATAGGAGAGCATTAGTTATTAACTAATATAATCAAGTCTCCGATCTTTATTTCTCAATTATCACAAGAGTGATTCACTTGGGTTTCTAATTGACCCATCTCAAATAGATTAGTAGTGACTTATAAATAAAATTGATTTGCAAATTAAAAACTCGAACCATAAGTTGTAAATTGATGGGCTTGAGAGAGCTTGGGCTAAACCTAACATTTAGCGAGCAATTAACCTCCACACGCGCTTGTGCATAAGGGCGTTGAAAAGAGAGGTCACAATATCGGACATCCTCAAAAATTTAGGGACATGAATTGATGTATCCTCTACAAATAAAGTGTGTTAAAGCATTTATTCCAGTGAATCAATCTTCATCAACTAACCTTGTGGCTTAGGGATGGCACCATCAATGGGAAGCAAGTTTTTATAGAAAAAGGATTTGCTTAAAAAATTCGTCATAAATTGAACACTTTTCAAGTTTTGCATTTGAAAACTGTGGATAAAGGAGAGTGAATCAACTGTTTTTCTCCATCTACGGACTTTCTGCAGGTGGATTTTGGTCGGTAGGACTAACTCTAGTTATTCTCTCTGGGCATAATTGTTCCAACAATGAGTTCTTCCCTTGACAAAAGAGCACTTACAAGGACTCGCCCAAGATTTTCCGTTAGCAACCTGAGTGAGTTTCTGTCGTGGCAAATTAATGATTTGGAAGACGTGTTCATAAAATAAATTATTTATATTGCTTATAAAAATTAATTGACAGATTCTATTATCCATAAAAGTTTATTTCTAACTATTTTTATTGATGATGAAAATCTTTTTGTTAATTCATCTTTGTAAGGGATATTCTTGATCAATTTTAGGAAGATATTTTTCGAATTATCGATTTGCCACAAAATAAAGATACGTGGGTTGTCGTTTTTCTTACTTCATCTAATATACATTGATATGATGCTGAAGTAGGCAAGATAATCTACTGTTTTCCAGATCATGCACTATCATCTCAATCATCAAGAGAGTGGATCATACACTAAGCATTGTCATATCTCATTTTTGCTCGACTTGTTGCATTAACATTTCTTGACATGTATACATAATGGACAAGGACAACGTTTGGGGCGTGGAAAGCATCTTGAGAGAAATCAAAGCCATTCAAATGTACTGAAAGATTGAAGTTGTTTTTTGATTATTTAAATTTCCTTCCTTCATTTTTTCTTATATTAGTGAACCGGTGATCCTACCACTTGTTGCAAGTGCAATTTATTTTTAGTGTTTTGAAAAGTGTAATCAAGTCCAAGATCTTGTCAAATAAGTATAATCGAGTCTCTTTGTTAGGGAAAGATCACGTGACAGGGAAAGATCTCATCATTTTTCTGTACTATAATATTGTGATAGAGGAAAAACTTAGAAAAATTAGATCATAAGTATCACTTATATATAGTAATAAGTTGTAAAAGTAAGTTCCATACGACAGAAAATAATTTTGCTTGCAAACATGAGTAAAATTGACATATTAGGCACGGCATTTTATGTGGTAGAAAGAAAACAAATACGAATTAGGCACGGTATTTTATGTGATAAAACAATGCAAGTTAGAGAAAAATTGATTTCGGGATGGTAATGGAATTTGTAGCAAAACAAAACCGACGCTACATGAAATGATATATCAAGTATAGGAAAAAAAAATTGAGTATAGTATAATTGATCATACCATACACATTATGTTATGTAAGAAAACATGGATAATTATTAGCATGAATCAATATTAAAACACAAAAATTACTTTGGTTCAAGAATATACAAAATGTAGTAAAATACAGTGTTAGAGTTAATTTTACTTAATTAAAGAATAATGATTGATTAAAAATGACAAAATAGTGGTGTCAAATTAGAAAGAAAAACAGGGCACGATAAATTTATTTTAGTAAAATAGGACATACAAGACAGTTGATAAGTGCAAAGTGAATTTATATATGAGACAGTACAACCTATAACATTTGATCGTATTATAAATGATACATATTGATTTCAAATAATATAATTTTCAATTTTTAAAATTTGATGGCTACGGTGATCGCTGTGGCATTGTAAAGATATTATATATTCATGCAAGTTGAATTTGTTTATGTGGAGAAGGAATTTTGGTAAATTTTCAGCAAAATCTGAAATATAGAACCTTGCAAACCATGTGCAGCTGCCATTGCTCCCGATGCACCCACGGCGGAGACGGCTGAGGGTACACCTTAGCGATGCCCTAGCCGCCATGAGCCGAAGGCTCGAGCTCCACCTGGCCAACTACCCTCACTAGCCAAGGCTTGGCTTGGCCATGACAGTAGTGGCTGAGGCAAGTGGCACAGCTTGTCCTAGCCCGGCGATGTGTACGTCATGGTGTCGCCTTGAACGCCTAGATAGACAGCTCAACCCTTGCCTAGCCATCCACCGTCCACGGCTGGCCATTGCGGCTCCCGCCGCGGCTGTTGAACACTCGAACTGTTGGAATTTGTGATCCAATTCTAGAAATTTCAAGATGGATTTGAGCTAGAAAATTCAAGAAAAATTCTAGAAGAGTCTACAAGCTACCATCTCTTATGCGTTCTAGAAGTTTCATCTTATGTTACTATAAAATAATAGTAGCTATTTGTAGAGAAGTCTGGAAACTTCCTCCACCGACTTTGGCACCTATATAAAGGAGCAAGTGGTCCATGTTTTGTGTGGGAGCTAAGCATAAAAACCACGTCATGCTCCCTCACCAACACTTCCTTCAACTATTGTAAAATTATTTTATCAAACTAATGAAACTATTTCCCATATCCCATGTTCTTTGTCCTTCAATTATCCTAATTTATCCATTGTCCATCCTCTATCAAATATAAACTATACCATGCTTCCGCGCATATTTAAATTCTAACATGGTATCAGAGCCAGGCATATCGGATGGTTATGGATGTTTGTCCTCACCATCCTCAACTAAAAAGCCAGAGCCCGAGCAAGAGCCAACAGAGCCAAAGCCAGAGCCAGAGCCCGAGCTAACAACTACAACTAAGAGCATTTTGATGGCCCAAGACATAGGGGACATCGTTGAAGAAAAGACATGCACATTCAAAGGCAAGTGCAAGTGTTTCGACAAGAGAATGCAAGGGATCATGGAATGAAGACGGAATAAAATGCATGGGACAAATTACAAGAGAAATTTCAAGGTACGTTCGAGGTTTTATAACGCAAGTTCGGAGTATCCCGAAATTGGATCAAGGGGGAGTGTTGGAATTTGTGATCCAATTCTAGAAATTGCAAGATGGATTTGAGCTAGAAAATTCAAGAAAAATTCTAGAAGAGTCTACAAGCTACCATCTCTTATGTGTTCTAGAAGTTTCATCTTATGTTACTATAAAATAATAGTAGCTATTTGTAGAGAAGTCTAGAAACTTCCTCCACCGACTTTGGCACCTATATAAAGGAGCAAGTGGTTCATGTTTTGTGTGGGAGCTAAGCATAAAAACCACGTCATGCTCTCTCACCAACACTTCCTTCAACTATTGTAAAATTATTTTATCGAACTAATGAAACTATTTCCCATATCCCATGTTCTTTGTCCTTCAATTATCCTAATTTATCCCTTGTCCATCCTCTATCAAATATAAACTATACCATGCTTCCGCGCACATTTAAATTCTAACACGAACCCAAGGGAACAAAAAGCAGATTTAGTTCGGGCATTTTCTCAAACAGTTGAAGTGCACCACTGGAACGGGACCTCTTAGCTCGAACAGGATCGGAATCGGCGTTAGGACCCTCGTGAAGCGAACCAGGACAGGCATGGCGACCTTACAAGGAAAACTGGTGGCTAGAGCTTGTGTGAGCTGGATGGCCGCGAGCTCCGGCCCAACGCACTCGGAAAGCAGGGCAGAAGATAGAGGAATCGGAGGCTCACAATTCGGCTCGGGGACGCTGGCTAGAGCTCGCCAGACAAGGTTCGTCACAGTCGTGACGTCGGTTGAGGCTCACTCACTCTATCTAAACTCTCTCTACCTCTCAAATTCGGCCATGTCTCTCTTCCTCCGTAAAATCTCCACCTCCAATTGAGCTCGTGGCTATCCTATATATGGGCCAAGGAGGCCGGTCGATGGCGGCTTCAGCCGCCGATCCTTGGCATGCCAACCGGCCTCCGCCTCGATTACACCGGCGTCCAATCGGCTGCCCTATCCACGCAGGCCCACTGTTTGGGTTTCTCAACGCATTGAAGGCACATTGAAGGCGTCTGCGCCGTCGTCCCATCAGTCCAGGTTTCTCGTAGGATCTCACGCTACTCCATCCAGCAGCATTGATGGCATGTCCCCTTCGTCTCTAGTCTACCCTACTCTGCCTCGGTAGGGCATCCTTCACAAGTTAGTTGTCGAGGGAAGGAGGAGGATGAAGAAAGGGGGAGGGGATTGGGCCAAAGGAGAGCAAAATGGGAATGGCCTTGGGCCCACGTGGGGAAGAAAGAAGAAAGGGCAGAAAGAGGGGGGCTGGGCTAGAAAGCCCCGATGGGCTCTTTCTTTTTTCTTTTTCTTTTTTTGAAAATTTCCTTTTTATTTATATAATTATCCCAATATAGGGTAAATGGGGGAAAATAAAATAGAAAATAAAAATTAATAGATGCAAATATTAGTACCTAGGTAATGCGAAAATCATTTTTGTTAAGGCCAAATTTAGGTGTTAATGGCTTTCCCTTTTTAAAAGTGAGCTTACAAAGGTTGCATTCAAAGACAAAATGATACCCAAATTTTGTCCACGCATATGCAGTAGATGATATATTGTTTGGGACTAGGTGTCCTATGCAAAAAAGGGCACTATAGCATGATACATACTAAGACAGATAAGAAAATACTTGTAGTTACTTACAAAAAAGGAGTGATATGGGATGTGAGTCTAAGTTTTTTGGCAAGTATCAAGGTATCATCTCATATGATGATGTGAGAAAGTTGCTTTTTCAAGACTCGAACCTTTCTTTGATCACCTATTAGAGCAATAAATTGTTTGTTTAGGATTCGAACTTTTCTTCGGTCGCCTTGATGGGAAATTGTTTTTTGAGAACCTAAATCCTTCCTCGATCAAGGCTACCGAAGAAAAGTTCGAATCCTAAACAAACAATTTATTGCTCTAATTGGTGATCGAAGAAAGGTCTGAGTCTTGGAAAAGCAGCTTTCTCAAATCATCATATAAGATGATACCTAGGTAATCACAAGCACGCAAAGTAGTGGAATACTTGGAAATCTACAAGTATCCAAGGATGCAGTTTAGAGAATGCCTTGAGGACAACTCATATAGGTCGAGTGTTAATGAAAGGGAGTACCTAGACAGTGGCAAATGCTCGTAAATAATGGGATACTTGGGCAATTGCACGTATTCATACTCTGAGAACAACTCAAACGGGTTGAGTGTCGATATGAGAAAGTACTCGGATAGTGGCAGATACTCAAAGAAAATGAGATACTTGGACAATCGCAAGTATTCATATCTTGAGGACAACTTGAACAGGTCAAGTGTTAATAAGAGAGAGTACCTAGATTGTGGCAGGTACTCGAAGATAATTGCATACATGGATAGTTGCAAGTATTCATATCCCAAGGATAACTCGAATAGGTTGAATGCCAATAAGAGAAAGTACCTAGATAGTGACAAGTACTCAGAGACAATGGAACATTTGGAGTGTCACCAATATTCATATCTTGAGGACAACTCGAATGGGTCGAGTGTCAATAAGTGAGAGTACTTGGACAGTGGCAAGTACTCAAAGGAAGTAAAACACATGGTTAGACAAAAGTTTCTTTCTTTCTTTTTTTTTTTTTTTTTTTTGGAGGTGGGGGGGGAAGAGGGGGAAAGATATACTTATCTGATGATATACCCAATATATGAAAGTATGTCTCATGTTAATACATGCAATATGTACACATGGTGTAAATTCATGAATTCAAATGAGGTTCATGTATGATAATTTTGTCAATTTTGCATCATCAAAGTTCCGATTGGGAAAATTTAGAAAGACAATGCATATTCAAAATGTGGATGTCTTAAACATGTCAATTGAAGGACTTTTAGCCCGAAAAGGCTTTCCACTTACTCTCATTGAAAAAGTTGTTTTATCTCGATCATTAATGCAAGATTTACAAAAACCACGCCATCTCACTATCATCATGTCAATAGGGGTCCAAGTATTCTCGCAAAGTGGTATGACTTTACCAATCTGAGAGGTCTTTGTTAGGATCGTAATGAAGACATGGTCAAAGGCTTATCAAAGGGGACTGTCCAAGTCAAGGCTATGAAAGAAATCATCTGCAATCATTTTCGAGTTTATAGGTCAAGAACCCTGCAAAATGACATAGAGATAATCTTGCTAGCACTTCTTCGAGCAATACTTATAAACATATGAAGTCTACAGAGATAATCTTGCTAGCACTTCTTCGAGCAATATTTATAAACATATGAAGTCTACCTTAATTCGAGTGCCTTAGTCTAAAGAGAATTTTTCAAAGGGACGCAACATAGCTTGGTTCATGTGTTGAGAAATGAAGGAATTCATAGGCTCAAAAATGTGTATAAGAGTTGGTGATTATTTTGGCATTGTCACCGGTCTTCCCTCTCACCGCCAAGAATTATCTTCATGGAGGCTCCATTAATTGTACCATGACAATAGCTTTATTAGGGAATACAAATGGCTGAAATTTACTTTTTTTGTCTGAGGGCATTGGCTTTATTTTTATCAAATAAACTGCTTTTTTATGTCCCTAGTTTTTAACCTACTTTTTACATCTATGAGCATTAGCCTTGCTCTTACTAGGTACACTACTTTTTTATGCCCATAGTTTTCATTTCTATTTGTTGTTTTGGAACTGGCCTAGACAAGTTTAAACAAAACATTGCTATTAGATTCATGAGTCTTCCTCTTCATTTGGCACTTTGGATCATGATGTTTGAATAGTAGCGACCTCTAACTTGCCCCAATGTGAGGGGTTATTATCAGTTAGGTTTATACTAAACAAAATTACATACTTATTGGGGCTGTACAATGGATACAAGTGCATAGGATAGAGAAATGAATGCTCTTCATCCTTCTAAGGCACTTAAATTATCGTGAGTGTTCGTATGCACTAAAGACATCCAAAGATTGATGCAAGTGCAATCAAAAAAATTTATGTACATTTTCTCACCTTGTGATGCCGCTCTCCTTCCAACCCCAATGTGGGGTGGTTCTTGATAGGAATAATATGAAAGAAACTTCACAAGTGTTTGGGCCTAAATAGGTTAAGCAACGGATAATATACATTGTTTAGGATAGAGAAAGGAAATGCCCTCTTCACTTTGGTCATTGTACCATTCGTAAGAGAACTCTTGACTTTACAGACATGAAACTACCTACACTCATCGCACAAGTATATAAATAGGGAACTGTGTATGAGATATACATTGCCTTTTATCATTCTGACACCTCTCGTTTAGCATAATCAATCCCACATCATTCATTGAATTGTCTATTTTGATAATTCTTAGTGGAATTAATGACTTAGATAGATAAAAACATCATGCAAAATTCCCTTTGGAAAGACATGGACCATTTTAAGCAGGAGGGAGTTTTTCATCAAAAGCATGGGGAAGGAAAACTATCCCTATAGATGTGTTAAATTTTGAACATAGAGGGGATTATTCAAAAAATGGGCAAGGTGCTAGTAGTACCTATGGGGCACCTCTCTCTCTCTCTCTAATCGAACCGACTCTAGGATGATATGTCTTTTCACATCAAGTTAGGTGAATTCAATATGGGTCATTTCCATGCACTTGCTTGGCCAATATTAATTTGCTCAAATTAACCCATTGAGTTTGTGCCTTGAATCCTGATGCTTTTTATCAAATAGGGAAATTATATCAAAAGAGAATTTAGAGGGGGGATGTGGGAAACAACACCAAATTACCTTTCCCCAGAGTTTGTATTTGATGACTTCTTGGAATTTCTCAAATGTTGGTGATAGCCACTTTATCTTGTCATGGCTCAGCATTTTCTTTTGATTGGCCCTGTTTAATTATGGCTATGTGTGTGCGGTCGATGGTTGTTGATTCATCCTTGATGCATTCTTTTTGTGGAACCCTTCCTTGCCTCATCTTCGATCACAGGAATATCAACAGCATTGAGCAAAGTCATGTACCTCAAACTTCCATGAAATCTAAGATAGATAGTCAAAACCTCGAATTTACTGCTGGCAACCGCTTTTGGACAAAGTATGCGTCTGGAACAATAAGTGAGGTTTCCGGATTCCAAAGTCATGTTTGGAATAGGAGGCTAGAGATCATCTTGACTATCTAGATTTTCTCCTTGTTAACAGTAGTCAATTTAAAGAGAAAGTGGAGGAGTTCATTCTTTGTGCTTCCTAACTTATTGAAGCCAAATGTCTTATCAATGAAACTGCAATGCCTAGTCTCTCAGGGTATGTCTTGTTTAGAAGACATTGCTTAGACTTGAGACAAAGTCGTGCAGGTGTAAGGTGAAGCATGTAGATCTTCAAGGATGGCTTGTCGAGATAACTTGAAAATGGGGGAGGCTAAGAGCAGTGTGGAGGAAGCTTCCTAGATTGCTTCTCCTTAAGTCATTATGATCGCATGCTCCGGGTTTAATTATGTGCATTTGCCTATTTTGTCTTGTCTTTCGTCTCTTGTAGATGGAAAAGAGAGCAAGTATGCCATTCCCAAAATTATGTTCAAGGAACAAGACACATCTTTTGTTTTTCTGCAACATGGTGATATTTTTTGTTTGCCCATGCTTTCTTGAAAGAATGTTTTTGAATTCAACAAGTCCACATGATGTGCCAATTTCAAATGCCCCTTGTCATGCTAAGTCAAAGATACAGAATAAGTGAAAAAAAAAAAAAAAAAACACACAAACAGAGTTAAATCTAACTCGTGATTTGGGAAAAGATTTTGGTAATGAAATGTCTTTTATTTACTAAAAGATTTTTTTTTTTTTCGAGGAAACATGAGGAAGCCCAAGTCTCATAATTTTCTTTGGATGATATTGTCTTTTTCATGGTTGGATATCATCATGAGATTGGTTTGGGGTACCCCTCATGCCCTCGAAATGAAATATCGAAATTATACTTTTATTGGGTGAAACCAAATTACATTATTGGAATGAAAAATGTGATAGTAACATACATATTAGACAGAATAAAAAAAAACAGGATATTATAAAAACAACTGAAATCCGTGAAAAAGCCCTTGCAAAAGGGAGTATCCCGATAATCGATGGTGTCAGGCCCTTGAATCAAGCGTCCTTGAGTTCTTCGCCTTTGATAGACTCGAAGTGTTCATACAAGAGGCCCCTTTCATTAAAACAATGGAAGTGCATTCCATGCAACTAGGAACAAAGGTTGCTGGGCAAGGTTTTTATGAATAGCTTTATCATTTCTTCTTCAATCAGCTAAGGAATAGCTTGCATCATGTGTGGCATCCCAAAATTCAATGTCAAGCCATAAGGTGTGTTAAAGTCTCTAATTAGGTAATAAAATTCCCTAAGGCTTGTGCTTTAGCCATTAGCCTTTTTAAATAGATGATTTGTGCATATGTTTGTGAGAATTTAAATTTGATAGATAAATGATCTATGCTTGGCCATGTACTTTATAAATTAAATTTCAATAAACGAAATGTCACAAGACTTTGCCATGTTGAAAATTAAAATTTTAAAATATTTATAGAAGAAATTTAAAAAAAAAGAAAAAAAAGAGGGAAAAGTCAATTTTTTTGGGTTGGGCCTTAGGCCCATTGGCCTAAGCTTTAGTGGGCCAAGCTAGCCGGCCAATGGAGGCCCAAGAGAGAGTGGTCAACCGGCCCAATGGAGGCCCAAGCCCAAGCCCAAATTCAAGGCCCATTATGCATGCAATAGGACAAGTGGCACAAAGGAGAATGCCATGCATTGGCTAGTTTGAAGGCATGTGATGATTGCTAATGATGGGAATTAGGGGGGATAAAAGGGAAGAGAGAGAGAAGGGTGGCCGGTTACCCCATTCGGCCGAGAGAGAGAGTGAGAGAGAGAGAGGTTTCGAGAGAGAGGGGGAGTGGCCGAGAGAGAGAGGAGGAGGAACCGCCGTCCGTCCGCCGTGTGCCGCCGTGCTCGCCGCCTTATGCCGTCGACCGACCGGTCTAGAGGCAAGTGGGAGTCCTCGAGCTGCTCTTGCATGTGTGTATGTTGCTTGCATGTTGAATTTTTGGGTGTTTAGGTGAGAAAAACCGAAGTATGGTTGGTTTATTCTTGAATGGCATGGCTGTTCTTGCTCGAACGGTGTGAGTCAGAATGTTGTGTGAGCTTGCATGCATGTTTAGAGTCCGATTTTGGCTTCTATTTCTTCATGAGAGTTGTAGCTAACATCTTGAACTACACCATAATGAAATTTCGTGGAAAATGATGGATATTTAAGGGGTTAAACTCTCATCCTACGGAGACCTCCGATCTGGAACGATTTCACTGATATCTTGTTGGATTTGTGATTGCACGTTGGTTTGTGTTGAGAATATCTCTTCAATTTCTTCATGAAAGTTGTAGAGGACATCTTAAACTACAACATAATCAAATTTGAAGTGAAATGAACAAGTATAGCCTAGTAAATCGACTAGATCTTGAAGACGGTAATTCTGGAGATGTATTTCGGGACACCCGAGACTTCATGGACTTAAATGACGACTATACTATGGTTATTTGACTTGTATCTCTTCATGAAACTTGTAGAGGACATCTTGATGTATACCATATCCAAATTTCAGAGGAAACGAAAGAGAATAGGTAGGTGAAATCTCAGTATTTCGGAGAAGCATACACTGGACAATGCGGTAATGGATCCAGAAGCTTCGTGAGATTGTGTAAAATAATCTAAAAATAATTTGGCTTAGAAGTCTTCATGAAAGATGTACGAAAATGTCTTGGCTATAACTCGGTAAAAGTTCGTAATTTTTGGAGGCCGTATGGATATTTTAATTTAATTTCTTCGGAAACCATGCGTTCTGGTTTCATCCGAAAACCATATGATGTTTTGTGAAAATTGTGAGATTATGTAAAAACTCTATTTGGCCATGAATTTTGCATGTAATTGTCATCCTATTGGTTTGTTTGATAATTGCTTGAATTTTTATAATCTTGGGAATTTATAGATATTAAATTTAATATTGAAAAAATAATAATAATAATAATAATAATAATAATAATAAATAAATAAATAAATAAATAAATAAATAAATAAATAAATAAATAAATAAATAAATAAATAAAAATAAAAGAGATTATTTTATTGGCCATAAATTCCATTTAATTTATTAATAAATAATTATATCATAAGGTCTTGATGTATGCATGACATTGAATTGAAATGTATGTGGGAATCCCATGCCAAGTTTGACTTGTTTGATGTCACGTCATATGCCATGCTAAAATTAAGACCGAAATGGGTAAATGTGGATAATGATGAGTGATGAGGTGGTTGTGGTGGAGGATTGATGCCCGGAATGTATAGAGATGCATTGCCGGATGGCCCTGGGAGATTCAGGATGCCCGGAACGTGGGGGTGCTGAAAGCCCTATCCGAGGTTTCTGCCCGAAGGGAATACCTCGCGATGCCAGGATTTGGGGTACGGGATGCCCGGCCAGGGAGTGTAAATGCCGGAAGCCCTGTCGGAGGTTTCTGCCCGAAGGGAATGCCTTGTGATGCCAGTTGGGATGCGAGATGCCCGGAATGTGGGGGGCCGGATGCCTGGTGGCCTGGGATGGCTGAATGCCGGAAGCCTCGGAGGTCTTTGCCCAAGGGGATGATGAAATTGATGATTTGAGGAATGGGTGATGTGGTGATCAAATTGAAAGCAAAAAGTGGAAATTTAACTATGGCATGATATGCATGATGATATGCATGATGATGATGATGATGATGATATGTGATGTGATATAATGATGATCACCCATGGCATGACATGCATGATGATATGCATGATGATGATAATGATGATGATATATGATATGGCATGACATGCATGATGATATGCATGACGATGATAATGATGATGATATATGATATGCATGATGATATGCATGATGATGATAATGATGATGATATATGATATGCATGATGATATGCATGATGGTGATAATGATGATGATATATGATATGGCATGATGACATGTGTAATGTGATGATGCCATGATGATGATGACATGTATGATATGATGATGCATGATAGTATGCGCATGGCTTCAAGGTAAGTAACGCCTGCAATGCATGTATGATTTGCATGATGCATTGAGTTGTTATTGGATTCCTTATCTGCGGAGTTGTTGTACTCACCCCTTTGGGGACCAACATTTCAAATTAGTAGTATGCCGCTTCTTGCCGTCGCGCGGGGTGCATTTTACGGGTTACCGTCTGACGTCGAGGTAGAGTGTGAGGAGTTAAGCTGTCATTTTGTGCTCGGACTCACCTACATACGCGTGTGTTGTTTCGTCATGTATGACATAGGCCTGGCTGGGGGCCCAGTCGTCCAGGAGTTTGTCTCCGTCCACGTTCGCCGCGATGGGGTGATGAGAGGGATGCTGCCACCGCCACCGCCTGACGCACCGGACTGGGTGTGAGGCCTGTGCGCGACGAGTAGGGGCTTTTTTTTTTTTTTTTTTTTTTTTTGTGATAGTGAGCCGATACTTATGATGGGAGTTGTGCATATGTGACGTGTAGAGGGTCGAGGGTTCTTTTTGGGATTTTAGGCTGGACATGGCTGAGTTCTAGCCTCTCCTTTTGATGTATCGACCTAAAGAAGTCCCATCTTGAAAATATATGTAAATAAAGTGTCGTGGCTTGTCTATAAAATCATGATGATTAGTGGTGTGTATTTGTATCATGGTTGGTAGGGGGAGAGATGGTGATGTTTTGCTTCCGCTAATGAGTCGCGTTGGGACCGCTTTAAAAAAAAAAATGCTTGCGAATATCGACGCTTCTTTTAAGTATAAGGACAAAAGGGTAATAAGATGTAACATCGGTGCTTGTGGCGACCTTCGAAGGGTTCGGGGTGCCACATCATGAAAGCCTCCCACCTTCCTACATATGCTAAAAAATCTTCCATTGGTCCTCTTCTGATGTGAACTAAATCCTCATTAGGCAATATAGTTCCAACCTTGGCTTCGTATTAATGTAGGAATGCGGAAGATAGCTCACTCCAATCCTTCACAAGGTAGTTCATTGCCATGAAGAATTATTGCAATGCAAGCCCAGTGACACTCTCTTGGGAGGCTTGAATTATGAGTAGTGCCTGGTTGACGTACCAATTCATTTTGGCATGACAGTATTGCAAGTGTATCATGGGGCAAGTTGTGCCATTATATTTATGGGGACTAGGTACCTCCATTCCTTCGGGAATCACAAACATGTTGAGGCAAGACGGACCTACCGTGTCTCAATTAGGGAACTAGCCCTCCCTCTGCATTACCATTCCCTTTATCGCGAAAATGAATTCTACTTCTTTAAGGAAGTTGGACTCTTCTAAGACTATTTCATCGCTTTCTTCTAGGTCAAAATTTTCAACTGAAGATGATGCATCTATGTCACCCTCATGGTTGGGTGAAAAATTTAGTGACTCATTGGGAGACAAGCCCTAAAAGGGAAAATGTTCCCCCATCTAGCAAGCTTGGACCCTATGCACGAGTGGGAGGTAATTATTCAATGAATAACCGACATCATTTGTATAATATCGGTAGCTCTCCATGGGACTATACCACAGGTGATGTTCGAAGCCTTGGCGTGGCTGTTCATAGGCAGTCAAATTTTTCCTACATTTAGCAGTAGACGTTGGCTTGGATTGCTTGGAATTTCCTTTCTTGACATGTGGTCTTGACCTCTTGAACATTGCCCCTCGCTTCGCCAATTTGAGGTGGTCAGGAAGACTGGGAGATAGTAAGGTCTCATTCCTTGGATTGATGGCGGTCAACACTCTTTGGGTCATAACTCTTGCGATAAGCCTGGAAAGATGTGTTGCCATACTCCGAACTCGAATAGACTTTTATAATGTTGACCTCATCCGCAGGGTTTTTGCCTTTCCTAGTGGGAAGCTTATGCGTAATGGAATACTGCTCGGTGGTCCCTTCATCATGCAAGACTGCATTGATATTTTCTCTCATCGATCCTTCTTCTGTTGGCTGTAGGTCAAACTGGGTGGTTAGGCTTATCCTTAACATGGCATGTTCCTTTAAGAACTCATTATCCTTTATCTCCATGCCTACTAATTCTTTGCAAGGCGGGGTAATGTTGATGCCGACATCAACATTATATTTTTTGCAGAAAGCATCGGTCAATTCTTCTCATGTCTTAAGGAGACTAACTTTCCTTACAATGTACCACCATATGTTGGAGCCAGTCAAATTCGATTGGTACGATTGAATCACCCTTTGAACTTGGTAGGTTGCAAATGGATTTCTGAGTAAGAAGCGTTGGCATATTTCTCACACCTAGGCACTTTGAATTCTTTTGGAATTTTGATGGCGGCATAACTGGATATATTAGCGGGGCCTTGATCATGCAACTAGCTCAACTTTTCCATGTTCCTCATAAAGTGTCCATCTTGTTTGTTCTACCCATTTTCTGGCGCTCCTACGGGTGTTACAAGAGCATCCTCCCCAACAAAGATTGGATGCAGCTCATTGGGTAAATTGGTGATTTCGCTATCAATAGCTAGATTCGTACTATCTCATCTTGTGATAGAATGGCCATGGAGTCGAGCTTGGTCTGAAAAGACTCCACTTGTTTTGAGAGTTGTTGGAGTGTATTAACAACTCGTTTCATCTCGCTTTCCATGATCGTAAGGTGGCCGGGCATTTCTTTATCGGCCATTTTTGCATTTGCTCTCAAGGGGTTCAGATTGGTGATCGGTCCATGATTACCTAGTCATAAATAAACAAGCATGTGTAAACAAGAGGCATAAATAAAGAGTTAGTCCATGATGACTACCTATTCCCACCCCTTTTGTATTCACGAAAAGTTTGTTCATGGAGGAGTTTTCCTTAAGGACGGACTAGGGAAATAAAGACATGTGACATGTTAACATGGATTAAAAAGATATCGAATTTGAAATAGAAAAACTTGAAATGACAAAAGTATAATTGAAAATAAAATATCAAAAGTTTTCTTCCCTTTTCTTTACACCATTTTCCCTTTTTGAAAGCACTTGAAAATTCCTTGGGAAAAACAAAATTTAGCATGCTTGAGAAAACAAAGGCATGAACTAATAGTAATTTTTTTTTTCAGAAGTTTTCCATCTTTTTTTCAAAAAGACTCCATCACAATTACTTCGAAATTGGAATATTGGAATGACCATGGTATTAAATTCAAGACTAACCTAGTCAAATCATGGACCAACCGAGACATAAAGGGAACCAAGTAAATTGCAAAGTGTAAAGATAGGAAACTTAACCAGAGAAAATCGAAGGCGATCACATAAACATGCGCATGATATGTGCGGTTCGATTTCTAACTAAGAAGGCTTAGTGAAGTTAAGAAGTGATATGACTGTCGTAGTCTTGTGTCATTGTTAGGTCCTCCTAACCTTGGCTCTACCTAAAGAAATTTGGGAAAAAGAAATGTAACCCTTACATCGCAATCTCACATTCGAGGTAGTATCTTTCTTAACACTATCCTCAAATATTTTACGACAGCCTAGGTTCGGCGACAGGGTTGTGTGTGCCAAGTGTAGTGCTAAAAAAGTCAAAGTGCGCACAATAATTTATAAGGAAAACATTGATATTAACATAATTAACATTTACCTCTAAGCCACTAACCTATACAACCAAGTTAGGGAAACATTTAAACAAGCCAAAAAGGCCTTAGTCTACAAAAATAATGAGTTCCCAGTGGAGTCGCCAAGCTATCACGATCTCCCTTTGGACGCCGTCACACGCGGGCACGGATGAAGGCTAATTGTGACATCCTGATTTTTCAATTCTGTTTTTAATAAAATAAGACGAGCATTTCATCTTCGTACATATAGTTATTTTCCCTGAGTCGGCCACTCATGTGAAAACTAGTCTATCGGGTGAAGCTGTTAAGAGATTTTAATGCAACAGACTCGAGAATTTGACTAGGAAGCGACCTTTCGATCGAGCTAATCTGTAAGAGTCATTACGACATAATTAAAAATCGGTTAGAAACCGGAGATAGGTCGACTCGATAGTGACATGTGATCAAGTGTAGATGATTCCATCAGATTGCACAATTCTTGTGGATTGGCATTAAACCGGCTTTTCTATCGTTTGGGAACCCTGTGTCCGTATTTGAAACATTGAGATTACCACAACAACCGAGAGTCGTTAATATGTCAAAAATGTACATTGTGGCTTGAAAATGATCAACCACAGGTCAAACACATGAAAATTTCTAAAAGTTACTCGGTAGATTAGAACGCCCTAGTATCATGCCGGAGTGAAATTAACCGTGAAATTGAAAGCAAATTCAGAAATCGGAAATCCTGGTGTGTCACAAATTATTTTAGGAACATTGACTCATCTTCGGAAGATTTTTCATGCAAACTGAGTTTTTTAGCAAAATAATCAAAGTATGATTAATTTGGTTCGGAAAATTGGTAGGCTCGTTTTTTGTCGTACTTTTGGGACCCAAGATGGTTCTATGGTCAAGTGAATATGTGAATTGAAGTGTGGTGACATAGAATTAATTTTATGGACTTCAATTTGGGTCAATTGGAAGTTGATTGAATGAAATTGAAGAATTTGATGTACAAGATTTCAAAATTTGTGTGCCACGTCGGAGGAAGCAATTGGACCCATTGGAGGAATGTTGTGGAGGATTTGAGTTAGTGGAATGTGACCTCATGTGATGTCATGGTGGGGCCAAAGTGGAGGAGATTTGGACAAGTGGCAAGAGCCCATTGGCCGTAAAAAAGTGGGGCTTTCCCTTCACCCATCAACATCATCTTCTTCCTTGGGGTTGCTTCTTGGATTTTGGAGGAGAGAGAGAGAGGGAGGGTGAGACCAGACCAACAAGCTCGACGCCCCCTTTCTCCCGCTCGGCCGCTCGCTTCGTCGCCGGAGCCACCGCCGGTCACCACACGAGCTGCCGTCGCCCTCCTCTACCGGTTTCACACCCAACCAATCGCCAAGCCGCCTCTGTTCGGCCTTGAACAACCACCGGAGTTCCAGTCAAGATCCGGACCTTCAAGGCCTGTTTTGGGTGGCTTTTGGTCCTCTTTTGGTGCCGCCCCAAGGAGGTTTTCCGACCACCTCGCCGTTGTCTTCGCTGGGAACTCATCGGAAAGCGATTCTGGTGAGTTTAGCCTCCTAAACCTTGATTAGAGAGTTAATGATGCTTAGGGTGTTCTTAGTTAAGTTAAGTAAGCTTAAGTTGTTAGATTAGTTTAATTAGGTGTGGATTAGATTAAGGGGTGTGATTAATTTAAAATATGTTTAATTATGGCTAAGTTGATGTTTATATTAATATAAGTCTTGATTTGACTTAAATGGAGTATTTTTTATTAAATAAATATGTCGAAATTATTTAATAATTTAATAATATATGATTATTCGAAATTATTAAAATATTATTATTTAATTAATTTTCGGAATAAATTTAATTATTTATTAAATTTCGAAAATTATTTTGGGACCTTAATTTCTTAGAATTTTGTGCCGATTGCTCCTCTGTATTCAGATTTTGAATTTGATGAATGGATAATGCAAATTGAACGTTGGTTGTGAAAAATAGGAATTTTATTCATAAAATCTCAAGTGTAAGGTTTTGATACCAAAATTGGATTTTTAGAATTATATCAAATAATGGGGTTTGAAAAAGTGAGATATTGATTTTCTGATTGGAAATTAACGTGCCCCTACACACGTGAATAATTTCTGGAATATTTTTAATATGTAGAAAAAAAGCCGGGATCATTATTTTAAATTGAAGCATTGGGTGAAATGCAAAGTGTCTTGGGCCAAGTATGGATTTGTTGTGTGATAATTAAGTGGAAATTGTCCTGTGCTGTTGAGTCAGACTTGCCCCTATATGGAATGCCCCTTACAACGGATGCGGGTCGCAGTAGATTCTGGGCCCATGCTCCTTCGGGATCGCCGTCGACGTAATGACGAAGCCGTGCTCCAAGATGGGGAGACGATGCTTGGCTGAATGTCAATAGATAGCCGAACTGCGAGCAGGCTATGTTCATGTGTGGTAGTGAATGAATGAAAATTGGAACGCATGCTGAGTGTGGTTGTTGATTATATGAAAGCGATTGCGTTCTAGTTATTTAAGTTCTTATTACTACCTATGATTAAGTGATTTGAACTGTACTAACTTGCAAGAAGGAAGTAAGGCGAGGTAAGTCTTCTTTGAGTGTGGCTAGGCCACCCCTTGGTGAATTTTCTTTCTAATAAGGGTTTAGGGGGGTGATATTGTTGAGACAATGTCTCACCTCGTTGTGGGCCAAAATTACAGGACTGTAGATGGCAGAACCTCCGAAGCGATATGGTATTCCCGTGCAGATTATGGAGCAGGTGCATAGTTTTTCCGATCCTGATAGTCATTGGATCTATGAGCTGATTAGGACCACGGTCTGGATCCAGGAGGTTGTGCTTGTCAGGGTACCTCATAGATATAGGGCATGGTTCCGCTTTGGGCCCAATGGTTTCAGGATTGGTCCTCTTGATAGTTTTGATATTCCACCTGCTATGATGGAGGCCATTCTAGGTGAGAGCGTAGCTGACCCTCCTGATGGTGGAGTGGAGGACCCATCGTCTCCGGAGGTTGTTCAGTTAGAAGTGGGATCGACGAATGAGTTCGACTAGTAGTCATAGGACTATTCATTCTTTTTGGTGGATCGATCCTTTTTTGTAGATTGACCATTTTTGGTGTATGTAAACACTGGTGTGATTATATATGAACATATGTTTGTTTTTGAATGTGTTGGTTTCCCGCTTTCCTATTCCGTAAGTCTTGTTAAGGGTTTTGTAATACATTCTGCATGCCCATAATAAATGAATGGGGTCGGCGACACTACCTGGGATTGTCGCATTTGCATGACCATGGTGGGTTGTTTGCGTGCTCGGGGTTCAGAGGGTGACACTAATGGCTCGCTAAATATCAGGCTTAACTTAGGCTCTCTCAAGCCCATCAATTTACGACTTTTTTGCTAGCTTAACTTAATTTAAGTTTTAATGATAAAAGTTATAAATAGAAGTGCATGATAGCCGATAAGTCCGGGCAAACAAATATCAATATTTTAGGTCTTAGACAAAAGATAACCAGTTTAAGTAGTAATCCGATGAATAAATTATTAAGAAGAAATTATTACTTTAAAAAAGGTAGTAATTTCTTTTTAATAATTTGTTCATCAGATGAATAATGTTACTAAATAGTTTTAATACCTCTTAGTATGTTTTCACATGTCACTACAGTTTTGTAAGAATTGAGGCTGGATAGGTTGAGAAATGAATTAGAATCTGCTTAAGTTGAGGCATCTTATACGTTGGACCGAAATGGGAATGCTTAAATAATCAATAAGAGCCAAAAGGTCATGTTTCCGGTCCTTTTACAGTGCCGTAGGAGAAAAACAGGAGCGATCCTACTTGATTAATTGTAATAATCCTATGGCATTCGTAATTTTCCTTACTAAAAGTTATTTATTCGCTATCCATCATTCTGTAATTTTTCTTCAGAAGACGCGGTTTCCCATTTATCGACATAATTGTTTTAGGTCCTGTGAGTTGTTAAAATTCCATAAGAAATAGTAATTTGCCTAAGTGTATGGTGAGTTTCTTTTTCTATTTGTTAGTAAATTTGTTGATGGATTGTAATTTTCCATTGACCTATGTAATTGTCATCTCGTCGGAAAGCGTAATTTATCTTTAGTGGCCATAAATTCTTTAGTCCCTTGGTTCGTAATATTCCACCACAATCATAATATATACCCAAGTCAAGAGCAAACTTCATTTGTGTTATTAATAGTAAAATGTCTAATCGATCGTGACTTGCACTTCGTTAAGACGTGCGTGAATAGTCTTCTTCCCCAATCATGACTTTTCTTGGGATAAGTACACTAATGGTGCCATAAGTTGTGTACGGCACTCACTTTGGTGCCAAAAGTTTCCGTCGGATCACTTAAATGCCAAAAATTTTGAAAAACGATCACTTTGGTGCCATCGCCGATTTGGTTGGCCGGAAATCTGATGTGGCAGTTTTTTATTAATTTTTGACGCCGACGTGGATCGCCGGAGAATACAATCAGCATACAAAAAACAAAACGATGCCATTTACCGTTTTTCCCCAAATAAGAAACCTTAAATCCCCAATTTCGATTAGAATCGGAAGTAGAAAACCCTAAATCTCCAATTCGATCATTTCGAGTACATCGATTTTCTCCCAAAGTTATCAGCTCACTCTTGCAAATGGAGGACAAAAGCTTCAGCAGCAGCTCACATTCCTATAAGAAAAGCGAATTAGATTGTGAGTATTACTGTTATTGTGGGTTACCGAGTCCGAAAAGAACATCTTGGACTCGGTTGAATCCCGGGAAAAGATTCCATGGGTGCGGCAGATATAGAGAAGGCTCGAAGTGCCAATATTTCAAATGGATTGATAGAAAATTCTCTGATTGAGCGACAGAGGTGATATTGGAGTTACTTGAAGGCCAAAATCAACCTTCACCTATGTTAATGGACGAGTTGGAGGATGTCGACTCAATGCAAGCTCAAATGAAGGGTTTAACATGTTTGGTGGACCATTTGAAGAGGGAGGTTTCAAGGTTGAAAATCGAAAGAAACTTTTATCGAGCGTTGATTGTGTTCTTATTCTCTTGGGTAGTTTATTCAAATGTAAAGTGAGTAATGAGAAGAAGTTTGTATGTCTACCATAGTCGAAGATGTGGAATATGGACTTGTATTGGATTATTTATAAGTAAAATGTGTTTTTTGGTTTGTTGCAATTTTTGTATGGAGCAGAATGTTTTGTTGTTGTAATCTATGGGTAGAAATGCAAGGTTGGACTTGGAATGCATTAGTTGTGAGCACTTAAAAGTTTTGTTGTTTAGTTGTGTATTGTCAATATTTGTTTTGGTTAGTTTTCGCTTCAAATATAATGGTTTGCTGCATTTTTTATTTGGTAATAGTTTGCTGTCTTGAAAGCTTTTAGAAATGGTTTGCTGCATCTAGGGATGAGCGGTTCCCGATTCCTTACAGGTTCCGCTTGGAACTTGGAACCTACCCTCGGGTATAGGTTCCTCATTTTTTGGAACCTAGAACCTACCCGTCAGAACCAAGAACCTGGAACATACCCTGTCACAGGTTCCGGGGTCGGTTCCAGGTCCCAACAGGTTCCAACAGGTTCTTTATTTTATTTTATTTTCATTTTTAGTTAAAAAAAATGGAAATGTATTCAGCAATAATAACGACATAGCCATGAATCCTGCAACCTGATGCTAGAACACACTTCACATGTTAAACCGACTTGAAGCTATTGAAGATGCCCAATAAACTGATGATTACTCTCATTTAGACATTGCAGATAGCAAACCAGCTGGTAGGCGAAATTGGGCACTTACATAACTACTGCATACATACCACATAAGTTGAAATTCCTTAGAATTGACACAACTAAAAACTCCCCAATGTCTAGAAGGACGACCACTAATAATCACTACCACACTATGAGAACAAGCACCACCATGACCTCAACAAGCACTGAACAGGAAAAGCAGGTCCAACACAAGCCTATAAGTCTCATCTAAATAAGAAGATCAGGTCAGTCATTAGCAGAATCGATCAAAGGCGCTGAACGTTGAACGCAATGTGTTGTAACAGCGACAAGCTTAACAAGACATAAAGTTGAAGCAACATTAAAATTCACTAAAATCCCATCCCTGATACTATCAAAACCACATGAAGCAACAGAAACTACCACAATTCGTAGATCATCGGATATAAAAAATGCTTGTGCTCAAGAGTAACAAAGCAAAGATCAGTATCTAAGCAGCTATTTGCTTCCTTAAAAGTCTTCAATTCGCTTAAAAGCAATAATCAAAAAAGCATCAAGAGGTCTCTTTCGCAACAACTAAAAAGCTCTAACCCAAAGTAAAAGCACCTCCTCCCATGAAAACACCTCAGAACCCTAGCTTAGTGCGGCGCCAGTGCCTGCGCTTCGCGTTGTAACTGAACGATTTCGGCGACAAAAATTAGGCCACAAAAAAATAAAATAAAATAAAAAGACAACTTTTTTTGGACAAAACGTGAAGGAATTGGATATGAACTTGATGGTGTTGTCGGTCCGCATGTGAATCCAGTGAGGGATGGGCCTGTTTTGCCTCATCTTCTTCACCAGCTTCTTCTTGATCTGGCGACGGCGAGCACACGGCGACGGTGGCGCGACGGCGACGAAGGCACGAGTCTCACGGCACCAACGGCGGCATGAATGGCGCACCGAAGACGGCGGCAGTCGCGGCTCAACCCACGGCCAAGGGGGGAAGAGGTCTGTTCGGGCGGAGGTGGTGACGGTTCGGAGCAACGACGGCCCAAACGGCTGAGCAAGCGGTAGCAAGAGGTGGTGACGGTGGCTTGGGGACGGCGGCGGTGCCTCACGGCGGCGCGGACGACAAGACAGCTCGTCGGGCTCAACGGTGAGACGGCTTGTCGGACGAGCAGTGGGTGGTGGGGGTTCGGTGGCCAAGAGGTGGTGGTGAGTAGGGCGTGGGGCGGTGATGTGGTGGTGGGTGAAGCAGCAACCGTCGAGAGGAAGGAAGAAGAAGAAGAAGAAGAAGAAGAGGTGGGGGTTCGGGCCGAGAGAGGGGAAAAGAGAAGAGAGAGAGAGAGAGAGAGGAAAAGAAAAAGTGGGGGCGGGAAGTGACATGAGGAGGAAAAAGGGGAGAAAAGAGAGAGAGAAAAAGAAAGGGAAAGGGGGAAAATTGAATAGAAGGGGGAAATCGCGTGGAAGGTATTAGGGTTTTTTAATTTTTAATTTTGCCGGTTTCGGTTCCTATGGGAACCGGAACCGGAATCGGGAACCATCGGTTCCCGGAAAAAGAGAACCGGGAACCGGAACCGATCCCCTTAGAACCGGGAACCGAACCGGAACCTCCTCCTGTTTGGTTCCGATTCCCGGTTCTACCCAGAACCACGCTCACCCCTAGCTGCATCTTTTTGTTTGGTAATGGTTTGCTGCATTTTTTATTTGGTAATGCTTTGCTTCATTCGCCCACTGTGGGAAGACATACCTGCAGAAAATTTTCTTGGTCCTCCCTGGTTCTAAGTCTAGGTCCATTCATTGGTATCAGAGCCATGATTTCGTTTTTAAGGTTATCCATTCCATGCGCTTGGTAGGCGAATCCAGTGCTGAGAAGATCTCTTCTCATCATGTCTACCGAACCATAAATTCTTGAAGCACCTGTTTCTCTTGCTCCTTCTCCATCATGCTCAACCCCTCCAGAGTTTCGTGTCTCCAATGCTTCTAAGATAGATTATCTTTATGAGATATCTCTTAGTGATGAAATCAAGATTTCCGAAACCCAACTTCCCCTTAAGAACCCTTACTCTGCTTTTGCCAAACCACACACATCTTTCTCACCCATCCGCTCCATCCGCCAGCTTATTCACCAAACCCCAAAACAAGTAAAGGAGTACGTCCAGTCCTCCAAATTTGATCAACATTTAATTCCTGCCACTGAAAAAGAGTACTTTGTCACTCTTCAAATCCCTCCAGAGTTCCCCAGACAATGGGCTGAACAGGGATATACTCATGTCCATTATGGCGTTGTTCGTCTTGCTCTCACCTTTCATGGTCGAAAAGGTTTGCCAGTTGTGGCAAGAATAGCATTATTGGATACCAGGTTTTTACAATACCAACATGCTTGTATCGGTACTGTCCAAACTACTTTGAATGCCGGAACAGTCTTTGTGACTTTGTATCCAAACTTCAACATCGCCCTTTCAAATCCTCAGCTACTCTTTTTTTTAAAAGTCCAAGTCCAGCTCACTGGAGCCCCTCAAACTGCTAAATCTGTTGCTGCAACACTCCATTACCAGATGGTTTATCGAGTGCAGAACCATGCACTTGATCTCAACTTCAATAATGGTAATGAAGATGCTTTGTTTATCTCCATGCAAAATGATCAGGCATCGTGCATCCATGTTCCTAGACAGATCCCAAAGGATACGTTGGCCAAGCTCCTTCCAGAGACTTGGATCACCAACTACGAAAAGCTACGCCAGCATAACAAGCCTTTCCAGTCCACGGACTTAGAGTTCGTTCGGAAAAAAGATGGAACTGTTTCCATCAAATTTGGCAAAGAAAAGGAAGAAAGTCCCTCTATCTTCCAGACCCTCTTCATGATTGAACCATGCGTTCCTCAATCAATTTCCGAGCCAAATCCAAAAAAGCTTGTTCGACACTTTGACGGTGATGGACATCCTGTCCATTACTACAAAGACAATTATGGTAATTGTTTTTGGGATCCTTTTTGCCAATGTTCCCATTGCACAAATTCCCCTGACGAGGTAGATCCTTTAGCAAGATCTCCACCTCGACGGAAAAAGTCAAAGAATAAGGTGTACCAAAGATACTTAAACGGAGATCCCTCCGTTGATACTCTTGGTGAGTGCGACAAATACCAGTACATGGTTTCTTATGCTCCGCCTCCACCACCAGAGTACACTACACCCCAAGTTTTACCAGATCCACCAAAATCACCTCCACCATCTCCTCCTCAGAAAAAGCAAGCCCTCTCCCCATTTTACAAGCCAATCCTAAAATAGGCGAAGAAGCATTCTTACCCACTTGAGGTTCCAGCAGCAACACCACCCACTTCTTCCATTACTATGTTCCAGGATACAGATTTTCCTCCTCTTGTCAAAGAAAGTTCAAAACTCTCGTTTCCTGCTCCAGAGGAATTCATTGATCCACAAAACATATACCGTCATGTTCCGAAAATAGCAACCCCCACTGATGTGGATGAACATGGGGGACAGAGAAAGACTTCTGCTGCTGAAGCTGTTCTAAATTGGCAATCAGAGACTCTGTTAGCACAAAACAATGCCTTCAAGGCAATTGATTCCAAGATTGGAAATGTGCAACAAGATCTCCAAAGGTATGATGAAAGTACCAAAAAGATACTTTCTGAGTTCCAAAAAAGGCTTCATGCCTTGGAATCAGGACAACATCTTGGGTATCATTATCTTGAAAGTCCAAAGCCCAAAATAGAAAAGCTCAAGAAGCAAATCCAACTCCTCGAAGAAGGAAGGTTTAGGCCTTTCGATCCACTGGCACCTTCTGTCAGAACCGGATATGTACCCCCACCACCACAGACCTCTATTTTTGCCACTATTCCAGAAGATCCCTACAGAAGAGAACCAGATATGGCCGAAATAAGAAATCGCCTCAAGGCCCTGCAGAAGGATAAAGGAAAAGAAAAAATGCCGCCTACAGAATCAAGTTCGATTGTTATAAGAGAAAGGCCAGATCATATGATGTTATCAATCCATTGGAATCATTTCTAAAGGATTTGAGTACTCAGGAATCTAACCCTGTCATCCAACAACCAGATTCTGCCATTCCAAAAAAGCAGACTTTGTTCCCAGTTGAACAAACATTTCCTGATACTGAATCAGATTCAGTATCTCTTTCTTCCTCTTCATCCTTCTCAATTCCTACAATTGATTCCCTTCCTATTGTGCCAGTAACTTCATCAATATTCATGGCTGGTCCTCTAGATGATGAAATGGAATCAAACTATTCTGAACTAGAAAATGCCCAAACCAGCAATCATGGACAGCATGTGTCCATAGCATCAAAACAGTTCTTCACTATCGATGATATTCCTTATCATAAATGGCCAGAAAGACTTGAGGAATTTTATACTTGATTGAATACTCAGTCCATTACCAACCATGATATGAATGATGTCCTTTACAATTTTGTTACAAGATTCACAAGCAGTCTCAAGCTTTGGTGGCAATCAATTTCTGAACAGGATCAGATTCATTTCCTGATGTCACCTAATTTCGGCCATACCATCACTCTCTTATACCATGTCTTTGTGGGAAAACCCACTAATCTCATAGAGATTAAAAGAAGAGAGTTTTTCGAAAGAAATGCTGCTCCCTCCAGAAGAAGCATCTAGATAAGCATTATCGAGTGATGCTTCAGCTTTTTTACCAAATTGGTGCATATCCAAATTTAAAGCATGTTTTCCTTACTTCCATCCTGAAAGAATTACCCAGATGGCTTAAAGATCTTTCTTTGGAAAACAAAGGAGAGTATAAGATATTCCCTTGGGAGAAATATAGCAAGAAGTCCATCTATGCCTCGAAGAATTATGCTTGAAACACCAGATGGTCCGTACCTATATCATAGATGACAAGCGCCTTGAATCAGCTTGTTCTCGCCAGAAGTTAAAAATCAAATGCTCTAAGCAAGACTGTGATGGTACTTGTGGCAAGTATTCTAGGAAAAAGAAACATTATAAGAAGCTTTGGATAAACAAATCCAAACATGGCTCCAAGCATTTCCGGAAAAAGAGGAAATGGCGATACCTACGCAAAAGAAAGGATCGCACAGGCCACAAAAAATCAAACCGTTGCTACATCTGCAACCAGAAAGGACATTTTGTCAAAAATTATCCTCAAGCAAGAAAATGTCAGAATCATCTAATTCATCACATTGAGAATGAAACAGGTATTTCTCTTGAAAATGATGATATTGAATCCTTATTCTTTGCTGATGAAGAACCATCTGAACAGACTCTTTGTGTCATCCCCTTTTACCAAACTCCCAGTGAAACTAAGTCAGATTCAGAATCTGAAGACATTTTTCATATATCCCCCACATCTCCAGAACCAAACCTTGACATATTTTCAAGTCAAACTCATTGTCCCCATTTTCCAGTGAAAATCCTCACCTCGAAGTTTGCCAAACCAATCACTGTTATTGCTCTCATTGATACCGGAGCAAGTTGCTCCATTCTAGATACTAAAGTTCTTCCTGAATAATTCTGGACTCCTTATATCCGATATTTCAACTCAGCTTCTGGAGATACCTTCTCCACAAGTGTTAGAACCACTCCAGTAACTGTCCAGTTTTTTCTTCAATGTTCCATAACCACAAAAATCTTCGGATCAAGTCTTCCCAATAAAGATCTGATAATTGGGTGGGATATTATGACTCAAATTTCCCAACTCCGCATCATCCCTGGAAAAGGTTTTAGATATAAAGATCAATTCTCTGAGTTCGTCAATATCCAGAGACTATTTTCCATTCATATGAGTCTATTAGATCCAATCATGCAAAAGTTGTTAGAATCTTGTTCGGAATCCCATTCGAAGTTTGCCCAGAAATGTTCACATCCTCTATGGAAAAATCCAGAGTTCTTTGTTCGCCTTCCTTTCAAGAAAAATGAAGATATAAATCCAACCAAGGCAAGTCATACGAGAATGAAGCCAGAACATCTGGTTTTAGCATAGAGGAAATGCTCAAAACTATTGCAGCAATGCCTTATTGAAATCTCCAACTCTCAATGGGCTTGTGAAGCCTTTTATGTCAATAAACGTGCTGAGCAAAACAGAGGGAAAATGAGACTGGTTATCAACTACTAGCCTCTCAACCTTTTTCTCCAAGATGATAAGTTTCCTCTACCATCCAGAGACTCTCTCTTTGCTAGTCTTACCAAGGCCCATATCTATTCCAAATTCAACCTCAAAGCCGGATTTTGGCAATTGGACATCCACCCTGAAGACAGATCCAAAACAGGATTCTGTATCCCGAACCAGCACTTCCAGTGGAAAGTTCTCCCTTTTGGCTTAAAGGTAGCACCATCCCTTTTCCAAAAAGCCATGTGTCGCATCTTTCAACCAATCTTATCAAGTGCAGCCGCATACATTAACGACATTCTGCTCTACAGTCCTGATGAGCAGTCACACTGTCAACTCCTTGAGCAATTTGCAAAAATTGTAAAGAAACATGGTATCATGCTTTCTCAAAGAAAGATAAATATCGCCCAGACAGAAATTGAATTTCTTGGTATGCACCTTAACAAAGGTACGTACTACCCAGGGCCACATATTGCTCAAGAATTATTGAAATTTTCTGAAGACAACTTCACAACAGAACAAGTTCAGCAATTTCTCGGGATAATTAATTATCTCAGGGATTTTGTCCCAAATATTGCAAAGCTCCTGATTCCTTTGTAATCCATGCTGAAGAAGAATCTCCCACCTTGGGGAAAACTCTAGACTAAAGCAGTCGCTGAGCTTAAGGAGATTATGCAGAATCTCCCACCATTGCAAATACCATTGACAGGAAGAAGAATTCTTCAAACTGACGCCAGTGATGAATACTGGGCGGCCATCCTATTCGAAGAAATTGATGGTAAGAGACACCTTTGTGCTCACAAAAGTGGAAAGTTTTCTCAAGCTGAAATGCATTACCACTCCACTTTTAAAGAAATCTTAGCAGTAAAAAATGGAATAAAAAAGCTCGAGTTCCATCTCATCGGCCATCACTTCCTGGTAGAATTAAACATGGCATCTTTCCCCCAAATGACCAAGTTTAAACAGAAACAGATTCCAAATTCTCAATTGCTTCGATGGGCTGAATGGTTTTCAAAATACTCATTTGAAACCAAACACATTCCTAGAAAAAAGAATGTACTTGCTGACTTCTTATCAAGACCAAAGGCACCAGCTAAAATCAACATGTACATCAAGAGACCTGCCTTCCATATGCTCAATTATGGAATGAAATGCAAGGTTGAAAAGATCAAAGATTTGTCAAGTTGGAAATATCCCTAGGAGATTGTTCAATACATCCAAAATGACAATCTTGCTGAAAATTTGGAAAATCTCATGTGGCAATGTCATGCAGATCTGTTCAGATTCAATGGAGGTTCAATTCTTTATCCTTTTGGATTAAATTTGAATTATCCATTCATTCATCCCCTTATCTGGAAGGAAGATGATTTCCCTGATCAACTCAAGACGTTATTATGGTACTTAACCAATAAGTACTTAATAGCCATTGAAATTCCAACCAGAAGATTCATTGCCAACCTCACCAAGATATTTTTACTTGGAAGAAATGTGGAAAGAGAAAGTGATAAGAATCTCTTAAACTTTCTTAATTGGCTCTATCATCCTACTCATTGGAAACATCTCTTGGAAAAAGAACTAAGAACCACAACTCCAGATCCTGAAGTCCATATCATCCTGTTTTTCTGACGTCCATGGCATTTTTTCACAAACAATGGAACCATCATCGATGCCCCATAGGAAATAGGAACCACATCTTACAAACCCCATCTGAATAGCAAGGAAACTCGGATTCACAAATCTTATCCAAGATCTGTTAGACTTTGTGAACACCAGTACCGAGAACTCCAGAGAATCCTGTGCCAGGAAAACAAAACTATTCCTGAAAATGTTTGGAATAATGCGCCCACTACGTGGGATCATTATGACCTAGCACCAGAAGCTAATAAAGCACTCGAGCAATACAGACAAGTGGCATTGTCTCAAGATCATGAAATGACAGGAACATATGATATTGTCCAATCCACTCAAGACCCCTATGCACGCTTTGGAGGTCCTCTGTCCCAGGATCCCTACGAACAAGGACCTTCGTCCTTATTCCAAAGCATTGACATATCCTTTTATGCACAGCCATCCAATTGGCCCTAGCCGAGCATCCCTGCCGACACTCAAGAAGATGACAACACAAACTGGGCTCAAGAGGAAGCATCCCATTGGGCTCATGAAGAAGCATCCTTATCACGAAGGCTGAGCCAAATCCTTTCACCTGAAGACCTTGAAGCCCTTGAACAGAAATACGAGGCACATCTCCTAGAAGATAGCTCAAATGACTCAGTCTGCAGTTACAATGCTCGTGACGGACGAGATCGCTAAGTTCGTACAATTTCACTATAGCAATCCATTGTTCACTTTTACTGTAGCACTAGGTTAGGGAATGTACTGTTCACAGTACAGTTATTGTTCATAGTGTGCAAATAATTCCATCCCGGAAGTTTCCGACGCCTCTGTTTGTATCCGGACCCATGAGCTTGGTCCTTGTTTAGGTCTTTGTGACCTCTTATCTATATAAGGCGAGGAGGGTGTAATGTGTTGGGCAGAGTCCCCTGAAGTAAAGTGTAAAGTGTGTGCTTTGAAAAATCTCTCATGGCTTTCTAAATCTCTCTTCTTCTCCAGCCTGGTAGAATCCTCCAAGAAATGCAGCTTGGGTAGGTTAGAATCAATTCGATCCTAGCATCTTTAGGTGTCTCTAGGCTCTGAACTAAAGGGCTGAGTGGTTTTCTGCTAAAAAGCTGTCCTTGAAGGGCTTGAACGGGAGTTGTTCGCCCACTGTGGAAAGGCATACCTACAGAAAAATTTCTTGGTCTAGCTTTTAGTAATGGTTTGCTGCATTTTTCTGTTTGGTAATGGTTTGTTGCATTAAAAGCTTTTGGTAATGGTTTGCTGCATTTTTTATTTGACAATGGTTCACTGCGTTAAAAGCTTTTGGTAATGGTTTGCTGCATTTTTTATTTGACAATGGTTCACTGCGTTAAAAGCTTTTGGTAATGGTTTGCTGCATTTTTTTATTTGATGATGATTTGCTGCATTTTTTATTTGGTAATAGTTCACTGGTTTGCTAGTTTGCTAGTTTGCTGCAACCGCAAACCATGGCCGAAATTAAAGGATGGTGGCAAATTCATGATTGACCATTTCAGTGCCATAAGTTGTAAATAGTGATCACTTGAGTGCCAATTTTTTTATAAAAGTGATCATTTAAGTGCTAGTCGCGATTACAAAGTGATCACTTATCTTGCACAAGTTTTTTTAAAAAGAACATGTTAGTGCCAAACGTCACATTCCAAATGCACCTTGTTCTTGCACCAGTTGAGTTGCTGGTGCATCTTCTTACACCAGCCCAGATGCAACAAGATGTACCAACACCCAAAGTGTTCTTATAGCAACACATATAATCAGAACCCCACAAATTCATTATAATCCACAATTTTAACCAACAATGCTGACAGCAACAGTGCAGCAACGGCAACATTGCAGTAACAGAAAAAATAAAATATATAGCAGCATAACTGACTTGCTAGCATTCTAGACGAAACCAACACAAGGGAAAATGAATAGTCATTCCAGTACTTGCCATTAACATTGATTGATTGTTTACAAAAGAAAAAAAAAAAGCATGTCTAACTTCACTCCCCAATCATCGAAAGTTTAACACTCTCTTAAAAAAAAAACAATGGCATTGCAGGCAACAACTACCATCAATCCAGCACACTCCTAAAAAAAGAAGAAAACATGAAAAAGACTATGTCCAGCATCACATGAAAAAAAACCATGTCCAGCATAACATAAAAAGAGACCATATCCAGCATCCTCCCATCAGTCAATATTGACAACACATTGATCTCTTTTTCCTCTTGGAGCTTTGAATTGATTCATAATCCGAACACTCTTTCGAACTGGATGTGCAGGTTCTTTAGCTGGGCTTTCTGTCACCTCATTTTCCTTTTCCTTGTTTTTGACGGCGGCTATTTTTGTTCTACCACGTGTCATGTGATGGTCCATATCATCACTACTACTCCCAATCGTTGGTTGAAATGGAACTGGTGCTGGGTTCTTTTTGGATGGCTGTTTCGCAGCTGTACCCGATGTCTTCTTCTTCTTTGGAGCACTCTTCTTTGGCTGGGCCCTTGATTCTTGAGTTGGCCCACCTTGAGAGAGAAGTACATCCGAAGTTCTCCCAGGCTACAAGAACATAGTGATATTGTCAACCAAATGAATTGAAATACAACAAATTAAATGCATGAGGCCTATAAATCTTACATTCAAAATAGTCATTCAAGTACGTTCATCTGTGTAAATCCCATAACCATATTGCCTTAATCTTTTTCCAAGAGCCTCTCTTGTTCGCTGTGGTGCATCATTTTCAGCAACAATAATCCTTGTAGCAACCTCTGCAACTTATGCAGTTGCTCGTCTTCTCACCTGAAAAACACATAACAAATGTAAATTTTAACCCATAAAAGACCAAACACAGCGATGTACAACTTACACGATATTTTTTTCTTGTTTGCTCAACAGTGGACTCAGTTGTTGTTGTTGCTGTCCTGCCCATTCCAATCCCTATCCCTGCACTTGAGCCTACAACAGGGCCTTTTTCTGGCCCTTTAGTAGGCCTTACAACAATGTACTATATTAGGATTATGACCAACATCACTATCGAATAAGAACTGTAAAGTTACTAAGACAAAGAGGATACTTACCTTACAACATGGCTTTCAATTTGCCCTTCAGTAGGCATTACAGCAGGGCCTTCTGTCCTCCCTTCAATAGGCCCAACAAGAAACTCTTCAGTAGGTCCTGTCCCTGGCACTGAATCAGCTATTACATCTTGCTGTTGATGCTGCTTTTTTAGCCACAACCTTTTTTATTGTGCCCTTCCTTGCGGCAATAGGAGCATTTCATCTTTGATCCAGTCCTACTCATCCTTTGACTTGATGCTTCTTCCTGCTGCATTCTTCGTCTCTTCTTTGGCCTTCCTATTTACTTCTTCAGCAGTAAAGGTAGAGGGCTTTCATGATTTGTTGGCTCCCAAAATTTGCTGCTTCTGATAGGCTGCATCATGAATTGGTATGAAGCAAGGTATGAGCTTTTTTTGTACCAATCATGTAGATAATCATATGGGTTTTCTTGCTTCATCTGAATAGCACAAATGGCATGGGCACAGGGAATTCCATTCAGTTGCAAGCTCGGCATGAACACTTTCTTCTATCTAGGTTGACAACATACTTATCCTGATTTTGAATAATCTCATATCCATTATCTCCATTCCAAATTGGATGGCAGAACCTACTAGCAGCAATATTTGCATCCAATCTCTTTACAATCCTAGGGCCACAGTCTTTACTCCATTTTGTAGCCTCATTTCTTTGCTTATGCAGTCTAGTCATAACCATAACTCGAATATCATCAAGCATGCTGATGATTGGTTTGCACCTGGCCTCTAAAATTCTACCATTGAAAGCTTCACTGAGGTTGTTATAAATGATATCGCATTTGAACTCTTCGATGAAGAAGGCCCGACACCAGTGCTTAGCTTCTGTCTGGAAGAGTGCATCAAGACCTTCCTTTGTCAGCTGCAACAATCCTTATTTGGCTAATCTGAAATCAGCCATATTCGTACTTTTTGCTATCTCGCGAAACGCTTCGCAGCCTATCTCCTTTGAAGTTCCTTGACCAGTTTGCATATATGTGCCTCGCGCACTTTCTATGCTCAGCATGTGGCATCAATTCAGCCAATGCAGGAATAAGTCCCTACAAAAATTCAAACCAATAAATACAAGTCATGAAAAATATGCAAGTGACTAATATTAAAAGGGAATATATTATAATTGATAATGAAATTACCTTCTGTTGGTCGCTCATGAATGCCCATCCTCCCTCATCGGTTATCTCAAGGTTAGCCATTAAATTTTTTAGGAACCAGGACCAAATATCCTTGTTCTCTATCTTTACCACCGCCCAAGCTATCGGGAACATTTGATTATTGGCATCTCTCCCCACAGCAGCCAACAACTCCCCATTGCATAAACCCTTTAGAAAGCATCCATCCAATCCTATAACTCTTCTACAACCAGCCAAGAAGCCCAGTTTGCATGCATCAAAACAGAAATAAAATCTATCAAATCTAGGCCCAAGATTAGGGAGTGGCCTCTCCACAACCTCTACATATACCCTACTAGATGGGTTTTGAAACATACATTCACCAGCATAATCCCATACATGCGCATATTCTTCCTTATACCCACCCATCAATATCTTCATCACCCTCATCTTCGCTCTCTTACATTGATTCCTCGACACATTAACCCCCACTTGCTCCTTTACTAACTATTGAAATTGATGACTCTTGATCTCGGGCATTGCTTTGATAGTATTAAAAAAAATGCTCTGATAACCACACACTTGTTACCCTTTTATTGTTAAAGATAATTGGACAAGTATACTCCTCCTGAAAGGACCTAATCTGGAATGACCCATTCTTACTAAGTGCAGCATAGAGTTTCCACAAATAATTAGGTTGTGAGCACTTAGCTCTCACAAACTCCTTCGTGTTTCTAATGAATTTAACGCTCCTCTGTTCACCAATTGAATTCTTCACAACAGCTTCCTTAAACTGTTTGGCATCATCAAATCTCATGCCCACCGACAAAACAGGTTTATCAACAGTTGGATCATAGTAAGGGTACTTACTTTTTCTTCAAGGAGCAGGTTTTTCATCATCATTATCAAGCTCATTTTCCGAACCAGCAACTTCATCGCCACAGTTTTCTTCATCTTCACTTCTATTACCCTCAGCTAGATCTCCATCCCTATTTACTAGCTTGGGCCTTCTTGCTGAAGCTACAAGTTTTTTTCTCAGAAATTCTCTTTGCTTTTGTCTTGATTGTGCGAGTACATCATCATCTTCGTCACTTGAGAAATTTATTAAAGCCAAACATTCATCTTCCGATTCATTAGATAAAGCAATTTCTCATTCTAATCCAATGAAGTCTTCATCGCCCACATCTTCACCCAAATCTTCATCCAAGATTTCAGGACATCTCCCTCTTTGTTCATCTCTATCAATATGACTTATCTCCCTATCATTTTGCCCTCCATCTAACCTAAACTCATCCCCAACCTGATTACTCGTTTGAACAAGATCCCTCACTTCTCCTCCTTCAGTGGTGGTCTGCTCATCTCCATCCTCATCCTCATCCTCACTATAATACTCAACATATACTTTAGCTTCTTCACCGTGAAGATAATGGTAAATGATATTCTTAATACCATTATCGTCATTAAAAAATCTCAAACCATTCGTCAATTCTTTCCCAGGAACACAATAATGTAGTTTTTGCACTTTACATCGTAAAAAATATACCAAATCCCTCATAAAATCAATATATGATGGCTTACAAACATTGACATAAATAGTACCTTCATTTCTACCACTATATTCCCAATCTTCAGTGCCAATAACAAACTCTCCACCATAGCAAACAATGACGCTTACCTGATTTGCGGCCATGTCGATGCTGCACCCAATGAAAAAAAAAAGAAAAAGAGTCATTGTCGTTTTGTTGGAAACACATGACAAAATCGGCAACTTCACATGCAGGTTCTTGTCGTTTTGTTGTCAAGGAACAAATGCGACTAAAATCTCCCTAATTCGGTGCATTTACAAAAACAAAAGAAACCGAATTAAATAAACAAAGTGAGGTCCCCACCACCCATTTTTCAATTTAATCACATTCACATTCAGTCCCCCACAAAAGCAGTCCAATTAATTAAACAAACAAATTCGGTCCCACCACTAATTCCATCCGAGTCAAGCCCCTCCGCACCCTGTTTTCTATTCGGTCCCCACAACAGAAAGTGAACGAACGATGGAAGAATCAATTTTTCTATTCCGTCCCCATAAAAGTGACATCCCCACCACTTTTCCTACTACTTTCCCCCTAAGCCGAGCCCTCAATTTGCCCTCCGTGCCCTAACTTGCCCGTCGGAACCCTAAATTTTTCGCAAAATTAATCCACGTAGAGAACATGACAAACCTGAACAATCGTGAACGACGATGCAACTACAGCGATGGCCGAGCGACGACAGGCGAGCGACGGCGGGCGAGCAACGGCGGGCAAGCGAACGGTGGTGGGTGAACGATGGTGGGTGAGCAAGTTACGGCCGGTGTCGAGGAGAACCATATACGAACCCTATTTTACTCCCTCTGCAATGACATCGTTTTTTACTATGGAGCAAGGCGGCATCGTTTCTTATGTGAATCCACGATGGATGGCAAGAAACGACGTCGTTTCTTACGAAGAAAGGACAACGGCGTCGTTTTATGCTATCCACCGTGGACAATCTTAATCCACATCGATTTTTTTTTTTTTTTAAATATAAAGGCCACGTAATTATTTTGGCCGAAATTTCTCGCCGGTGGCACCAAAGTGATCGTTTTTCCTCCGATTTGGCACTTAAGTGATCCGACGGAAGTTTTTGACACCAAAGTGAGCGCCGTACACAATTTATGGCACCATTAGTGTACTTATCCCGACTTTTCTTAGTCAAATACAAGTTCGATAACAAATGGTGTTTACGAAACAGATCGGACAGAGCACTCTTTCCTCCTCTCTTTTTTTTCCAACAATGACGGTCCATATTGAAAACGGGACCAGTTCGTAGAAGCTGGACGGGGTCTCATGGCGAGACTCCTCTGCCGCTTCTTCTTTGTCTACCAACTCTCACCTTCTCTCTCCTACATACTCTTCATCTGCGAGGAAAAGCTTCGAGCTTCTTCGCAGTCGCTCACTCAATCAAGTATCATCCTCATGGGTACTGAAGAAATCAAACGATGCATTCCATTTTCTTCCTCTTCGGTTCATAGGCGGAAGTACGATGTGTTCGTGAGCTTCAGAGGCGAGGAGGAAGGCCTTTGCGGCCCACCTCTTCCACACGCTGAAGCAGGCGGGGTTCCAGTACTTCGAGGACAATGGCAAGGTGAAGGCCAGGATTCTCATTGAGCCCAAGGTGCTCGATGCGATCCGCCATTTGAGGGTTTCTCTCATGGTGTCTGCCGCTGACTACGCCACCTCGCAGTGGTGCCTAGATGAGCTGGTGGAGATCCTGGAGTGCAATAGGCTCAGAGATCACCTGGGTCACGTGGTTCTGCCTATTTACTATGATGCGGAGCCAAGCGATGTCCGGAAGCAGAGCGAGCGATCTGGGGATGGTTTCGGAAGGTGTTTGGCTGCCCGCACGGACGATTTGCTGGTGCAGAAGTGTAGGGATTCGCTTGAAGCAGCCGGGAATATATCGGGATGGCATTTATCTCGTGATGCTAACGGGTAATGCGATATCTTCCTCATGAGTTTGATGTTCTTCGTCGTATTCTCAGTTGTGCTCACTGCAAAAGCTCATATTGGTGCTCGATATGAACTTTCTTAGACTCTGTTCGAGTTGGGCGTGAGTATTTTGTATAGATCTTAATACGAAGGTGTGAGAATCTATCTGTGCTTATGGACGAGAAAGGATTACATGGACATGAGGATGGATTTGGTTTCTCTAGTTGATCTTGTATACGAGAATTGAGAACTACAAGCCTATTTATAGGCCTCTTTAGCCGACATGCCCCGCAAATGATCTCTGCTTGTGTCAGAGCACTAAACATCGACTGATGTAGCGTTGTCCAATCCCACTTGCGTTTCAGTATATATAGATTCATCTCGTCATGTGATTACAGCCACTACCACTATATCACTTATCATTCTTCTCCACATTAGTCTGTTGGCATGCGTAGAATGTATTGTCTGTATTTTGCTTCTTCTTTTTCAGCATAGTTAGCTCGGAAATTCGTTTTCTAGTGACATCTTTTGCAATGTGGCCATAATTTTTACAAGAGCAACGTTGTGTTTATCTTAAAAAAAAAAAAAAAAAAAACCAACAATATTTCTCCAAGTGATTTGTTTTCTTGCAAATAATGCATAAATATTTTTCTTTTGGAGACTTTTCTCCTCCTCTTCTATTTTTTCATGACCTCCTTCAACCATTTTTAGATTTATCAGACCAAATGCTTATTTCAAAGTGAAACACTTTTCAACATATTTTTCAATTAAACAATCAGTCTTTTTTCACGCACCTCTAGAGAGCCAATTAATTTATTCGCTGATAGGGTTTCTAAATCCTTAGATTCTTCAATGGAGGTGACAATTGTTTTTTTTCTAATAATTGCTGCCAACATTTTTTTCTACTATCCTTTGATTAGTGATATCATCTCTTTAGGCCCTTGATGTACTTGTTCTTTTAATCTAGCACAAAATTGTTGGATGGTCTCGTGATCTTTCATTTTAGAATTTTCAAATCCCCTTCCAAGAGATTGAAGTCTAACAGTGTGCACCTTGCATTGGAACTATTCTCGTAGTATATCTCATGCCTTTTTTGCAGTCTTCGCTCCAATGATTCTCATAAATATCATTTCCAAGAGTGCTTGCTGGATTACACAGGCCTTGAATTTCTGTTGGAACACTTGCACCTTCTTTTGGAGCCGTTTATCCTTACTCAACGATGTCCTGTAAATCTTAGCCATCAATAAAGTAGTTATTTTAATACTCTAGTAGTCATAGATATATCCATTGAAAGTAGGAATGGGTAGTGAGCATGAGGTAGAGTTTGGCCATATTTTGATGTCAGATAATGAGGTGAGTGATTTTAGTATCGGGTGACTACCAACCGAAGGAGGCTCTGATGCCACTATCAAATTTTATTATATTTTGGTGTTAGTATCTAATATAGATTTTGATAAGAAAGTGTGCGCAACATGGTAAAGGGTGGAAAAGGAAACAACACA